>JAWZYU010000013.1:22635600-23278179 GCA_038380435.1 Ryuthela nishihirai
GTAGTATTTGATATCTCAAGCATCTATTTTTCAGAAGTCGAAGTATTGGAAGCAAAATTCCGTTTAAACAACTTCAATAACATACCAGACATATTTGTAGGAAAATAGATTCTCTTTAGGATTGAATAAATAGGAAATTTAATTGAAGTATAACTCTTCGAATACTAGAATGTGATCCTTCAGATCAAATAATGATAACTATGAAAGCATCATTGGAAATTTGTAAAATTAAGATTACCTCAATGAATGAATCTTGTTATATTAGTGCTTCGGTGTCAGTGTTGACCGTCTGCAGTGTTGTGTGGAAAACTCTGGTAGACCAAGAACATTCATAATAATGGTATTTAAAAGCTTACTAAGGAAAGAAGAAAACAAACTTCATTTTAACTGCTCATCGTGCTCTGCAGCTGATATTGGTCGCTGGAAAAATTGAAGTTTTGTGTCTGTAGGGAGCTCCTTATTGGAGGCTAATTTCACCGAAACTTGAACCTTTGTGTTGTCAGGAGAAGTTTTGTTAATAGGAAAACCAGAAGGTTGTGACAGTGTTTATAAAATAATAACAACGTAAGGTGAAGTTTACTCTTTAATTCTTTTTTTTAATAATAAAGCTGCCATTATCCGTAATTAAGTTGGTGCGCTAAGTCGGGAAAGAAAAGTTGACTTCTTACACTTTAACCTTCCTATATGGTTTTTAATACAAAGCAAAAAAAAGTGATTTTTGAAATAAAATGGCTAGAAATTTTTTGTTAGTGACTATTTTTGTTTTCTCATTATAGTCTACAGGAAAATGTGAATGCTGCACCTTGTGTTTTGAAAAGTGCTTTCCATTGTTTAAAGATTAGCATGTCTGGTGCCTCAAGACTTGGGTCATCATTAGTGTCACAAAAATAAGTTTAGAATAGGGGTTCTCAACGTAGGGTATGTGTACCCGTTGGGGTTACGCCATGAGAGCTCAAAAGTCGTTAGATCTAGTAACAATGTAAAAATAACCATTGTTATATTATAACTATAATTTTATCTACCTATACAAGGGGTACGCCAAATACGTACACATTTCCAGGGGGTACATGAAGAATAAAAGGTTGAGAACCACTGGAATAGAGTATTAAACCAACAGTACTGTGGTCAAATAAACGATCATTATTCATATAACAAAAAGGGTGGTGGTTCCAAATCCAAACAATTCAATAACTCTGACCCAGCCTCATTTTGAGCACTAAGTGCAAAATGATTAATGTGAAACTCGGGGAACCAGTATAAAATTTTTGTTAACAATATATTGATGAATACATTATTTTGCTGAATCCTAATACTATTCATAGCGTATGCCTTAATTTGAGAGTAAAGATCATGACAAAAATTACAGTACAGCTTCACAGTGCAGTTAATTAAAATCTTTAATGCTCTATGGCACTGTATGTTTCAAAGCACTGCAACAAAATTCAATGCTACCTAGGTATCAAAAGTAATGAATGAAATATTATATACCATAGAGGTGACAAGTGAGAGGAACTTCATAGTGAAGACAACAATGTGACAAGTGCATTTTATAAAGTCCTTGCCAGCACAGCATTCAGAAATGAAAGAGGTTGCTTACAGAGAAATTTTCTGCTAATCAGTCTCATGATTGCAGTAGTGTCAATAATAACTAATGATACTTAATGGTAATATAGAGTCCTTATAAACATTAAAATCCATGACATTCATTTTGCACCATTACTGTTGGTGCATCATCAGGTGGTGAGTGAGCAGTTTAGCCATTACACTAGACGCAGTTGTTTGTTGAGCAAACTAGGAGCAGTTTTCAATAAACTGCAATGTCATTAGCTCAGCTCCGAGGTCAACAACAGCCTCTAGATGTTATAAGTCTCGTATATAAATTCATCTCCTTACTCACTGATCAACATTAGACTGATGTTATGATAAACAATCCAAAACAAACAAAATACAAATTCCCCCTCATCAAGCTTGGGGGCTTTGTATTTTAAACTCTTAACTTTTTAGAAGTTATTTTTGTAAGTCTCAGGGATGTGTGTCCGATATCATAGCATCAGTCTAATATTGAGTAGTGAGTGAGGAGATGAATTTAATATGAGACTTTATGTCTAGAGGCTTTTAAAGAAATAGCAGCAATTCTCATAAGGACTGGTAATGCAACTGTTGCACTGAGTGGTACAACTGGACTGATTAACATGTCAAGTTCATCAAACAACTAGGCAAGAATATTTAGTACATCACAAATGACTACAACCTGCTGTGATGATAACAATGTTCCTAACATCTTAGCCAATCTTCAACGAACAACCAAAGATAGAGCAATATATATATATAATTGCAAGCTATACCTGTGCCAGTGGACATTCACCAAAGTTCATCACCAGTAATATAATACCCAGTAAATATTGTTCCTCTTTTTTCTTGAGCACCTTTACAGGATAAAAAAATTAGCTTAGAGTGTACCAATGGAGGGTACAAAAATTAGGACATATTGGTAGTAGTTGAATAGCCGTCGTGATGGCATTAGACTGATGATACTACAGCACTCCTCTAGACTTATAATTTTTTAATATGTTAATGTACAGCTATTAATTGTTGTTATTAGATTTTAATAAATGCATTTTTTTAATTATGTTAAGATGCTGGATATTTCAATTATATAATCATTAAAAAAATTAAGTAAAATTGAATTATACAATAATATTTTCAAGAATGAAAATAGCCCATGCCTGGTCTAGTGGTTAGTATACCTGACTACTAAACCAGTGGGCATGTCCCTGTGTGTGTTTTTATGTTGTGTGAGAAACCAGGAAAAGCCCAATAGAGTATCTAAGTTATCTCCATCCTTTTTATAGGAGAGACCTTCTTCCCTCTTTTATATAAATATATATATCAATGTGAAATCCAACAAGATAAAATATTCCATTTGCAGAGCAAATATTTTTTTGAATAAATAAAAAAAATTACCTCAAGCAGCTGCTTGTCATAGAGATTTGACATGAGACTCAGTATAATTTATGTCATAGATATCTGTAAGAAAGAGGAGACCTTGCAGAAAGACATTGCAAAAAAGAAACATCCATACCTTATTTAGGATTTATGTTCAAACCCAGATCCCTTTGATCATTATGAATACAGGTAATAAACTACATGTAGTAGAAATAATTCTTAGAATATCCATATGCTATTAGATCTGGTACCTTAATCATAAGAGAGTCTCGTAAGGTGGGTCTCATAGGGTGCCAAAACATCCGAGAGTCCATCAAAGCTTAACTTCTTTTATATGCCCAAAAATGTTTTGGAGAAAGTACTGATTCAATTAAAACATTGTGTAATACTATGAAAATCTTATAACTGGGTTATGTTTAATGGCAATACTGAAAATATTATTCCTTTTTCAATAAATTATTAATTTCATGTGCATTTTCACATTCCAGGTTTGAGTGATTAATGTATTTAGTTGTAGAGTAAATTGTCATGATTCAAACCCTGAATAAAGACTTTTGTAATGTATATTGTCTTTCTGTTTAAATGTTGCTTTGTTTAAAAGATTTCTTCTATATAGTATTACTGTATAGACTTTTGGTGGACTTATTTGTTTTTTGTGAGGTATTTCGTAGTATCACTTACAAAACATTAACTCCTGTAAAGATTGCTTTTAGGTGAAGCAGTACAAATATTTTTTACATATAAATATATCTTTTTCTTTAGAAAATGAGTGGTGGCCATACTTCACAGCTTCATCAACAAAGTAAAACTAAGCTTTTAAAGGTATGTTTAGTTTACTGTTTTCAGTGATAAATAATATAATCATTTGAATAGTTTCTCCATCTAGTAAGTTAACTGGTCTAAGAATTATTTCAAAGCAAAAATAATTCAGAGATTATATTTAAACAATTTGCTAGTATTGAATAAAATGTTGTATTGCTACTAATTGTAGTTGCCATTTTGTTTTTGTAATTGGGCAAAACTGGTGTCTTGTCACTATGCATAACCTTGATGCAGATAGGTTGGGGAGTGTGACTGATAGGAAGTCCTTTGCAATTTATAGCATTTGTGTATACTGTATAACAGTAAATTTTCTTAGGTTCTGTGCAAGGAAGTTCAGCTCAGTACACAAACATAAGTACAACTGAGGAAGTATATGCATTGCCTCTCATTTGTATACTGATACCAATAAGTATATGTGTTTTCACCAAAGATCTTAGGAAAGGAAAGGAGGTTTTCATTTACTAAAGTAAATGTACCTAATCTTAAAAGTTAGTGAAATGATTCAGTTTTTGTCAGTTCCAAAGAAATGTGTTTTGCGAACCTAACATCATCATCTGTTGTTCAGTTCAATGTGTCAGCTCCAACAACCCTTTGAATATCACAGGAATTTTTTGAAAATCAAAGTTTAGAAAGAGTTGAGATCTTCAATTTGTCTCCAATGACATTTTTCTATGAAAACCAAGCTTTGAATGTGGCCTTCCATTTGCATATTTTTGCAATTTAAAATGGATGAGCACTGAGTGTGGATAAAAGGAAGTATATTTTACAATACTAATTACAAAACAATGCAATTTATTACAAAAGCATGAATAAAATTACTTATAAGCAAACTAAATATTATCGTACAGAAAGTAATAATCTTTTCCTACACAACAGTTAAAACTAGCTCTGTCTACTCAATTGATCAATGTTTACCTCTTAATTTTTATAATTAATGTCCTTCTTTTTATCCCTCACTTCAGGCACAAACCATTAATTTTCTATGTTAACTCATTAGGTTTTACACTAATACAACTAATCAACCTCCCACACATTCACCATATATAATATTTCTTCTTTTCAAACACTTATCGCATTATACTGAGACTAACTGCATCCTCTTTCACATATCCACAACTCCAACAATGCAATTCTATCTTCCTATTTTTCAGATTGGTTTTATGTTCCAATCATTCGGTATAATAATTCTCTCGCAGAAGCATACACGAGCGTTCATGTTGCAGCACGTTCATCTGTCATAACAATATAAAAGTATCTCATTACTATTCATAATAGTGTATGTTTAAATCAACCTATATGTATAGTGTTAAACTTTTAATTTTCAATGTTCATCAACAAGAGTTTAAATCTAAGTCAAGGAAATCAAATATAAAAACTGTTATCCTAATAGATATATTTTCTTGCAGAAAAACATAATAAGGAAGATGATTTTATTCTTCATTAATTCCAAGTTGACTGAACACTAAACTAAAATTAAAAAAAAAATTGCTAACAATTGGGTATAAAAAAAATCACATTGTTTAGAACTTCTTTGAAATGCTGAGCCCACCTAGACATCACAGAATCCTAACCTTCAACCACCTTACCATGTTTATCCCTGTGTACTTGTCAGTTTCTTACCACACAAGACATTGACTATCTTGTACAACTCCCTACTGTTTTGCTACCTTACTGCTTCCTCTGCTTTGTCAGCCAAGCTATCAAGCCAAAGATTCTTATCAGCTCTTAACTGATCCTTTACATGTTTATTAAGCTCGTTGTAATGCCTTATGTTAGGACTAGTAGGGTGTTGATTCATATTAATCCTGCACTTCCTTCTTTCGAAAATAAATTCTGTAGCCTTATCACTCAAATAATTTTGTTTCCTCTGTTCCCTTTTACCCAAAAGCATACCGTTGGTTTCAAGTAAAGACCTGTTTAAACTGATCCCTTTCTTTCTCAACTGCAGCAGTAACCAAACTACAGTTGTCATAATGACTAAGTAGCCTATATGGTATGTTTTGACTATATTTGGATCTTTCAGGCATTCAGTGTTATAGCTAATTTTTTTAACCTTAGCAGAATATTTCTTAAGCTTCAGCTGCAAAGCACTTTTGACCAGGTAATGGTCAGACCCAATTTCGGCT
The DNA here is from genome assembly GCA_038380435.1 of Ryuthela nishihirai. Classification (NCBI taxonomy): domain Eukaryota; kingdom Metazoa; phylum Arthropoda; class Arachnida; order Araneae; family Heptathelidae; genus Ryuthela; species Ryuthela nishihirai. The sequence continues at coordinate 22,641,495 of JAWZYU010000013.1, forward strand.
CCTCTGTATTTTCTGGTATTCCTAACTGAACTAGCCCATTTGCTGTTAATTAAAATATAGTCTATCATATTCCTGTGCAACCCATCAGGTGAAACCCATGTATATTTAAAAATGTCCCAATGTTTGTAGTATGTGTTAGTTATTCGCAAACCATTAAGTTTACTTACCTGTAGTAGATGTTCCCCATTGCTGATGAAACAGCCAATAAACAAAGGGGTCTAAAACTCCTGCCCAAAGATTAGAGTCAGTACCAACTTTAGCATTGAAGTCACCTAACTCAAGAGAAATATCTTCTTCACAGAATTCAAAATATCATGAAGCTGACTGTAAAATGTATTCTTCTCATTCTCATCAGAGTCCTCTGTAGGGGCATAACAGCAGACAACATTCAAGTCTTTAATTTTTGGTTCAAATTTTTCTGTAAGAAATCTTTCATTAATGCAGCTATAATACTAGACTGCTGTCATTTCTCCTGAGAAGCAAACCTACACCTTGGAAATGTTTTCCATCCTCCCTCCCTTAAAAGAGAAATTTAAAGTTATTTTAAGTATCTCACCTTTACCTGGCCATCTGGTCTCTTGCAAGCCTCGGAAAATCTAGGTTATAATGCTGGAATTCCTGCATGAGAACGTCAAGAGAATAATCTCTTTGTAGCATCCTCATGTTCCAACCTGCCAAGAGAAAATTATTAGTAGGATTTTTAAAGAAACTAGGTTTATTGAGAGAGGTAGGGCAAATAATATAAACAGCCCTCTAATTGCAGGCATGAGGCAAAAACCAGTTCCCCACCAACTAAAGATTGAAGTCACCCATGCTGGTAGGAACTTCAGGTACCACCTTTTCAAGTGGACCTTTTCAAGAGCCATATGGCCTGCCTCAGTGAGACACATCCCGTTTAATGTACCTCACTGAGACACATTACTCCAGTTTAATGTGCCTCACTGAGACACATTACTCCAGTTTAATGTGCCTCACTGAGACACATTACTCCAGTTTAATGTGCCTCACTGAGATACATTACTCCAGTTTAGGATTGGCAATGCCCAGCTAGCTAAGTGAGAGTTCAGGTACCTGCGATGGTCTATGATCAGGATTATCCACTAGCTGATATAAGGTATCTCGTGCCTCTGTTCACTTAGGGCTGGCATCCCACAAACAAACAGAAAACACAGTGGCAGATCCTCCCTCAACAGAGTGCCCCCCCCCCCCCAGTGCAGCAAGTCCAGGATCCATAGTAAAGCTCAAAGCTGTAAACCAGTCCAGTCTGGTGGATATAATGGACTCTGCAAATTGATCACACCTCAGCAGGGCAGGAAAAAAAAAGAAAAAGTGGCCATAGATGACCAGATCAGTAAGCCACACACTGATCTTGCAGCATTTCCCTTCCTATCTCTTCCAAAAGATATCTCTTTTGAAAGGTACTAATGGCGTGCACCATGAGAAGGTGGAGTCAGACATTAAGTGCTAGACCTGGCCAGTTCTGTGCATCATTGCTGGGGATTGGAGTACAACCCTCTTTACAGTTTATGCCTAGCTACCATTTACAGACTGCTGCAGTGCCTACATATATGATGGACTGATTCCTATCATAGATGGTTCAACCAATTATGTAAGTTCTATATGTATATAAGGTTCATACTTAATTGAATGGAAATATTATTTCAGTATAATAACCAGTCTTTCTGAGTTTAAATTATAATCACATTTAAACTTTTTCTTGTGCTATGTTTTTTTTTTATCTTTGAATTGATATTGTAGATAAAGTTACTTTTTGTTTTATTAAATTATTAATATACTCTGAAGTTTTAGCATTTTTAACCATATACTTAGATTTACAAGTTTTACTGACTAGTTATTTTCAATAACTCTCAATTCCTTCTGTAAGAGATTTATTGTTTTTCATTTATTATTCAGATGTTGATTGAAGCACATTCTTCCCAGAAAGCAGCTACTGATGCTAAAGAACTATTGGAAAGAAATATTTCTACATTTAACAGTCAGACTTCAGACTATACAGATTCTGAAACAAAAGCACAAACAAAGAAATCAAAACTAAATAAGGTAAAAGGTAAAAAGGAATTATATAATATTTCTTGTAAGGAAGCACAGGCTGATGTTGATAAAAATATTTCATCAGTTGCAGCGATAAATACGTCCCATTCTTCATCAAGTTCTTGTGAAGAATTAGAAGGAATGGAAAATGTCAAAAAGGAAAAATTAAATGCAACAATTCCTGATTCAGTATACAGGTATGTTCGATAAACTTTATGTGTTTTAAGCTGATTGCAGCATTCAATATTAGTCAATAAATAAATAAGCAAAACCAAATAAATACTAATTTAAAAAAAATTCCCTTCTAATAATTCTACATGAAACTTTTGAAAAGTGCATGGTTTACACATTTATTTATGGTCATTAACACTATAGTAGTAAAGTTAAGCATTTAAGAATGCTGAATTCACAATTCTGTATTTTCTTGTACATTTCATTGCAAAAATTAAGACTGACATTTACAAATAATTGAGAAGATATTGATGAAATTAAATAAAAATATGGCCACATATCAGTTGAGTAATACTAGTTTCAAACATTTTGTTCAAATTAATATAGCCTTGTACCTAATAAGCAAAATCCTTTTGTGTGGTGAGAGTTGGCTGAGTCATTAGTGCACCAGACTCATAATATGCATTTCCCAAATTTGTGTCCAAACTATGCCAGCTTTGAGATTTTTCTCTATTATCCCTCACTCTTCTTTCAGTAAGAAAGGGGACACCAATGGTTTTGACAAAAAGCTTCAATTTGTAACCTAGCAGTTGTCCAGTGGATCCCCTTTCCCAGCCTTCTCTGATCCCTTGGGGGGCCCTGTGACCTGGTTATTTAGCTAGCCTGTTGTGTGTAAAAAAGGTCACTCAGAAGTAAATTAACCCACCTTCTGTTGAATGAGTAGAATATTAAACTGTGTCACCATGTGCATGTTAAGGAACATGTTGGATGATGCAGACAGGAAGCTCCCATCTGACAACTGTTCAATGTATTCTCTTTTCCAAGCTCTCCATAGTCATGGAATCCTTGTGACTTGGCCTTTTAGCCCATTGTGTACAGAAAACAGCCAGTCATTATGAAATTACCCACCCAACTTTACAGTAAATGAGGGTGTTCTGCTGAGGTGTGATTCATTTCATAAATGGCTGAGAATCCATACTGAGATATTCATACTGATTCTAGAAAGTGTCACAAAGATATTATTTATCTGGAAATTTATGATGGAGAGCTATTAGAAGGCTTGAGGCATGATCACTGAACCAGATAGCTAGAAGTTAACCATTCTGTTATCCACATACTTTTAAAAAATCTGGTTTTCTTCAGGAATTTAGATTGGTATCAAATGCATAGAAAATTTCAACATATTAAATCTTATAATGTATGTTTTTGTGTTAAGGGAAAACTCCACATGTCTTTGATTACATAGGTTAAAATTTCCAGAAAAACTTGGTAAAATTAAGAAATGTGCAAGAAAACATTGTGACAAAATATTAAATTAATAATATCCTGTCTTAATCAAGTTATGAATTGTTTGAACATTTTTAGATGTTCTCTTAACCTGGAAGTAACAGTGTTATATTTTAATTATATACATATCATCTTTCCCTATTTCTATTTTGCTGTTTGTTTTTTTTGCATGTCTTCTCTTCAATAAATGTAACCATAAAAAAACTGTTTTTTTTTTTCTTTTGCAGGGAACAATTAATTTCACTTGGAGATTATTATGCAGACAGTTCTGGAACAGCATATTTTAAAACAAATCTGGTAAGAATTCTTTGTTCAATTATTTTGAATTAAAGTAGCTAATAAAGTGAAGAGACTTCTGTTACATTTCTTTAATTCCAAGATAAAAAATCATTGTAGCAAATAGTAAGTAAACAAACTCACTATATCACTAGTGGATGAAAGTGCTAGAGAAATCAAGATTTTGGTTGTTATAGGAAATCATGCATGATAAAAATCACAACAGATGTGTAGAAACACTGTTAGTTGCAACTTATGAAGGTTATTTTTTAACAAAGTAGGAAGCCTTTGTTTTATTTAGTGGAACACAATAATTGCATTTAATGTATCCATTATTATTTTATTATTAATTATGCACATTTTATGACTCATCAAATGAAATTCTATTTGTGCTCCATTAAACAAAATGTAAATGCTTTCTTATAATATCATGAATTTATTTTAAAAAAATTGTTTTAAAACAACCATCATAACTTGCAAGTTATTGCATGTTTCTGCCCATATGTTGTAATTTTTATTACTGCTGCAGTATTTACAAAATAACTAGTCTTTATTTCTCCAGCACTTTCATCTACCATTAGTATTAGTTCTTAAATTTATTATTCTAAAACATCCTTTTCTGATTCAAATTAGAGTACTTTACAATACTAATAAAATTATGTTAAAATTTTAAAACCTTTTAATTCAAGAAATTACTATAATTTAATTTTCCAGATTATTGATATTATTCTCTATTCTGCACAGTTTTGCATAGAGATTATTACAGACCACTCTCAACTAATTGAAAAATAAAAATTTAATTACTCAAATATTCTTAGTTTTTCCCATGAAAAAACAACAGAAAACCCCAGAAAAAAAGCAATAAATAAACTTGCAGATTATTTTATGAATAACTATGTTATTGTGGTCAATAACAATAGATTTTTTTAAAGTATCTTTTCAGATGTATAATTTGCCTTTTCTCATTATTAGCTTGCCTAATTAGGAGTTTGCTGTATGATTTCTGTATTCTTTAAATTAATTCTTAAAATTTAATTTTATTAAATTTATCACAAGGGATATGCACTTTTTTCACTCATTATGGTAAAATGCACAGGCCAAAATTTTGCTCAGTGGGAATCTTTATGCACATAATTTTTTATAGGGTAAGGGCAAGAACCCATTTAGAAGGTAAGGTGTTCTTCATGGAAAAAAGAAAAATGTGCTCACTTAAAGTTTTCTGATAAAATGTTCTTAAAATTGAAAGATAGTTCAAAACTTATACAATGCAAGCACTGATAGTGGTAATAGGTTCATTTATAGTCACAGGTTGAAATCCCAGTTGGGTGATAAATGTTTGTGTCTAATGGATGATTCTATTATTAGACTTGGGATTCTCTCTGAAGTGACTTAATTTCTGAGAAATCTTTTTAATTGTTATCTTAGGAGGGATATGAGCATAGATATTCTTGGTATATGAGCATAGATAAAATAAAAATAAATACTCCCTCAAGCAGCTGCTTGCCACAGAGGTTTGAACGGAGCCTGTCAGTTTATACACCATAGTAGAAAGTCTGAGAGGATGGTGGGACCTCAGCAGAAAAACAACACAACAGCCTTACCGGGACTTGAACCCAGGTCCCTTAGATCAGTAGCCAAGCATGGTAACCACTCGGCCACAGAATGGCCATGAGCATAGAAAGTAAAATTTTTTAGGTCTATAATTCAAGTTTCCAAAACCCAGCAAAGTAGGGTGTTTCAACACTTTTTATAACATTGTTATTTATTCATAACATTTTAAATTCAGTGTAATCATATATGTATTTTTTACTTTTTAGGATTTTAGTGACAGCTCCTTTTGTAAAGGAGAACAAATCCCGGCACTGAAACTAGGTTATGGAGTTCCTAAACCAATATTAAACACAGAAAATGCTCCTTTTACAGAGTCTTTAAATAAGGTAATGTTAGTCTTTAAATTCTTTAGTAATTTTAATAATGAATTAAGTAATATTTGATATATTGTTTCATCTGTTTTATTATTATTATTATTATTAAAGTAGTAGAGTGGTCTGGATGATATTCCCAAACTAATTGAAAAATATGTATAATTATATATATTTTTTAATTAAGAGAGGTATAATAATAAACTATGTATTACAATATTATTTATCTGAATGATATTCTCAAGCTTGTTAATTATTATTTATATTCTTTAATTAAGAGGGGTATAATATTAGGTTTTACAGTATTATTTATTAAGGAGTATAAAATATAGTTAGCATAGTTTTTTTTTTTATTGATTGCATTAAATGGTCAAAATTTTAGGCAGTTTTTGTAAAAAAAAATTAAAAAGTTGTCAAAATTAGAGTATGTGACCAGAGATTTGGGTTTAAAATAATTTAAAATTCTCTGTCATTGAGCAATAAAATTTTAGAGTTTATCCTTCAAACTATTTGCATGTTGAAAGTTCTTAGGAGAAAACTCTCAGAAGCTTTTCAGAGCAAAGACAGTGCTCCGTCTTCAGTGAAGTGATGCTATGTACTGACGTTAGGTCCGTTTAGACAAAGAGCTTCTTTCCACATGTTGTGAAGGGTGATTCCAGTGTCTCGGTTGCAGGTGGGGACGGACGTGGTCATTATTTCAATAGCCTCGCGGACTATGGTTCCGTAGAAAGTGGATGCACGCGCTAGAAATGTGCCGTGCTCCTAGTCTATTGTTGCCATGTGTTGCACTGAGAACTTTCAACATGCAAATAGTTTGAAGGATAAACTCTAAAATTTTATTGCTCAATGGCAGAGAATTTTAAATTATTTTAAATTAATTTTTGAGCAAGAAGGTCTTTTTAATTGTATACTGAGATTTGGGTGTCTTTTGATATCAAAAACTTTTGTTACCAAAAGCTTAGAAAAGTAAAAGAATTAATTCATATTAAAAAAAAAAGCTTATAAAGCAAGAAATTTGTAGGAGTTATTGTTTTAATAAGTGTGTTTGTGTGTGTAAATATAAACTTTCAACATAAATCTTTATGACATGAAACTAAATATTCCATCTGCTATACACCCAATTCTGTTTTTACACGAATTTTTTTTTACGCACTTTTGATTTAACACAGTTTAGAAAAAAAATTCCAGTTCTCTTTTTAGGTGATTTATTTTGATCTAACATGGTTCAAATGGCACCTTTTTAAAAATCTCCATTTGAATTTAATTCTGAAAAAATATTCCTATTCAAGAAAAAATTCCTAGAACTTGCATTTATAACAAAGCTGATGCTTTAATGATCACATTTTTTGAAGTAGTTTTAACTTTGAAAATGTATTATAGACACACATTTTGTGCACTAAAATCCCCAAAACGAAAACTACACTAACATAACTACACAACAAGTTTTCTCTGTTTTATTCTCTATATTATGGAAAATTGTACAAAACCTACTTCATTCACAATAAAGTGACAATATTGAGTTCTAGGAATTCCCCTCAGTTTTATCTTCAATACATACATTAGTCTTGGTCTCTCATTTTGTGTTTAAAGTCAGAAGTGTTTAGATGTTTAATAGAAGAAATAAAAAAAAATTGGTTTTTGAAGTTTTGTGTGTGTAATACAAATTTATTAAATTTTGCTTATAGGTAATTTACAATTTTTTTCATCATCTGATTTATTAACTCCAATTCAAATATTTTTCGTAAGCCTTACTATAATGTCTGATAATTTAACTATACAAAAGCAGAAAAGGAAAGCTTTCTCTTTGGATACTAAGATCCAAATTTTAGATCGTCTTGCAACTGGAGAAGGTTCAACATGAATAGGTAAATATTTTGGTTTGAACGAAGCTACTGTAAGAACCATCAAGAAAAATGAAGATGCTATTAGAAAATCTGCGCTTTCTGGAACAAAATTCAGCGCTAGGTTGTCATCATACCCGAGAGATGTTGTAAAAGTGAAGATGGAAAAGGCACTAGTAATGTGGATAGAAGATAACTCACAAAAAAGAATACCTCTACACAGAAATACCATCAAACAGATGGCATTACAAATATATAAGCAGATACAAGAAATGGAACCAACCACATCAGCTCAGTTAAACAAAAATTATGAATTTTCTGCAAGTGCAGGTTAGCTGCAGGATTTCTTCAAAGATGCCTTTCATAATGTAAAGATAAAAGGTGTAGTTGCATCTGCAGATGAGCCAGCTGCTAATGAATTTTGTCCAAATTTGGCCCAAATCATTGAAGATGGTGGATACACTCCTGATCAAGTTTGGAATGCAGATGAAACTAGTCTTTTTTGGAAAAAAAATTGCTGAATAGAACCTACATAGCAACCTACATAACAAAATCACAAAAAACTGTTGGTGGCTTTAAAGCAGCTAAGGATCGTGTGACCTTTCTGTTTTGCAGCAATGCTTCAGGAGATCGTATGTTAAAACTGCTGCTCATCAATCAATCCCTAAGACCACGGTCAATGAAAAGTGTAGATTTGAATAAATTGCCAGTGTATTGGATGGCAAACTAAAAAACCTGGGCTACAAAAGAAATTTTTAATGAATGGTTCAATAAATATTTTGTTCCAGAAGTTAAACGCTATTTGAAGGAAAAAAATCTCGAATTTAAAGTTCTATTGATTATAGACAATGCGTCTGGCCATCCTGTTTTGGAACACCCAAATGTACAATTTTGTTTTCTTCCACCTAATACATCTTTAATACAACCACTAGATCAGGGTATAATTGCCAGATTTAAAACTTACTATGTAAGATGAATATTCCAATACATTTAGGATAAACTTGATAAGGATAAAACACTAATAGTTATTGATGTGTGGAAGAAATTTTCTATTTTAGATTGTATCAGACATGCTGGATTGACTTTATCCGAATTCAAACCATCAACTTTAAATGCATGCTGGAATGCTATTTGGCCAGAATGTGTAAAAAGCAAAGATCCTGTACTCCCAAATATGACTAAATATCCTAATATTATCACTTTAGCACATGCATTTGGTGGAGAAGGATTCAATGATTTATCGTTTGCAGATATTGATGAGTTGCTGGTTGACAAAACTCTTAGCAAAGATGAAATAATAGAAGTTGTCCTTGAGACTCCTGATGAAAAAGAAAGTAGTGATGGTGATGAAGAGGTTCCACTCACTGCAGGTTTAATTAAAGAAGGGCTTCAAATGGTTATTAAATTTCAAAGTCAGTTCCTTACACATGATCCCATTGTTGAATGAGCTGAGCAGTTTAAAAGTGAATGAAGTCATGTATAGCGTGTCATCAAGAATTATACAAAAATTTAGTCAAAGCAGGATATTAATGATTGATTACAGATCATTGTCAAAACTAATCAAACTTCAGAATCACTGGAAACAAGTGATAATTTGGTTTCCCATACCACAGAGCATTTCACATGATGACCAAAATGTTTGAAGCAATGAAAGTGATTTAATTCCAGTCTTACGGAAATAAATGTGTCTATTGTCAGAAAGTGACAACTAATAAAATCTAGATAATAAACATATGTAAGTCATATTTTATTGTATTCTTGAATTAGCGAAATATTATTTTCTTTATGAAGGATAATTTACTCTATATATGTACATATAATTATCTTTATAAGTTCATAAAATAAAAAAATGTGTTTAAATGATTAAAAATCAAATAAAGATTTAATTAAAGATTTTGATACAATTTGATTGAAAATAACTTATTATTTGTACTGGGTTTTTGCATCTGGAACCTATCTACTGTGTAAAAACAGAATTGAGTGTATTTGTAAATGTGTTAAATTTTGATCTTTATCTCCAGTGGCAATTTTCCATAAAAGATTTGTTTAGACTAAAATATCCTCATTTTTGATTTCATTGATATAATATGTGAGTATCCAAATAACTTTTTTGGGATAGAGTATGTGTTTGCCCAACATTTGTCATTAAGTTATTGCCTTTTTTTTATTATCTTGTTTTTTGTTGGACTTTGGTCTGTAGTTCATAATAAATGGAAATTAAATAAATGTAATAATAAATATACTTAAAAGAATTTTGAGTGATTACTCTCACTATAAAGTATCATCAATAATTGTAACTACTCATCTTAAACCCATTGTGTCCTCATTTAATCCTATAGCATCCATACCAAGAGATTTAAAATGGACTCATCTGAATAATGTTATACTCTTTCCTTTACTATTATTAACTGACGATTTGAGCCACTATGGGGCATTAACTAGTTTCATGTAGAGTTTTTTCAGATTTTTCTTACAAAAAATGAAATGCTTATTTTTATTTAAAATTTCTCAGTTGGTTCATATAATATGCCCTTTTCTGGCACTACCGTTTGAAAGAAAGAACATTAGTAAATTTGGGTATTTTGATGGAAAAGTATTATTTGAAAATATCTGTACTTAAAAATTGAATGTACTGTAATATACTCTAATATATGTATAACGAAAAACAAGGAGCCATAAGAATTTTATATCATCAATACTGACTTGTATTGCATATGTTTTGAAGCATGATGTCACATACACTTACATTACAAGAAGTTCATAATTGAGTATAAAATTTGGTTTTCTTACATTTTATCCTCAAAGAACCATAAACAGTACACTTTAGTACAAATTCAAGTTTTCTTTGTCCTCACTGTATAAATCTATAATTTTCATCCAAAACCTAGTGCAAAACAAAAAAGAAAAATTGCATTGAGCTGTGCTTTGTCAGCTATGCAAACAAAAACATAATCAAGCCTTTAAGATAAAAAAAAAGTTTAAAAACATGAAGATATGGTTCAGCCATCTAGTCAGAAACTTTTGAAGCAAATAATAAAAAGGATTATTCATGCTCAAAAACTGTGAAGCATTACTTAATTTCATTCAAGACATTCTCAGGACTGCAATTTCAAAAAAAAAAAAGTACTCCCTGAGTATGTCTTGGGCAAAATACAGAAGTGATTAAAGCATTAAAGTTCCTCCTTCAAATCATATCTATACAATCAGACTAAAGAGCCCCATTATACTTAGCCATGAACTTGCTAATGCACTTTGATGATAGCATGTTCATAATGCAAATGTAGAACTGATAAAAGAAAAGATTATTGGAAACATAAATTCAAGGTACAGAACTGTTTTGACATGTAATTGCACTATAAGCTGGATATGCTTAGGAACAATGAATTAGTGACTACCATAGAACATGTCAAGTAGTCACAATGTGTGTACTGCCTTTGCATATTCGAAAACTTATGCAAAGGTGAAAAGCAAAAGAAAGCTAAACAACAACTAAGTCTATATATACCCTTTATTTTCATAATACCCTATGTCTTAATAAAAAAAATTCAAAAGGAATAAATTGAATCACTCAGTTGATATAAGAACAATATTTTATAGCTAGTCTTAAAACTGAAATGTAAAAGGAAGTCATCTGAAAACTAGAATATCACAAGGATCACATTTCAAGTTTTTATGAAAAGTAAAATAGTTAAAACATCGTACTATGATATATTTTTAGTTCTTCAGCTGCATTCTTTTGTCTCATCTAGCATGTGTTTACACATTCTATCTTTTGCATCTCCCTCAAATGTTTCATTGCTATCACCTGTATTGTTCTGAAAAATTTTCATATGTTTTCCATTAATCTAATGAGCAGGGGTTGGTGCCATCAATTGTATTCTATAAAAATAGTTATATATTTTACATTTAATAGACTTAGAGAATTTTAAAACTCAGTTAAATGTTAATAGAGCAGAATATTCTTTCAATGCATGCATTTCAGCGTTTAAAAGATCTCCACTTCTGGGGGCCATCATGCATTCAGTCTATTGTTTGGCCTGCTATATTTCGAAATCGCTGGATCACTGCAATAGCTCCACCTCATTCAGGAAAAACTATGGCATGTCTACTTCCTTTGATATCTAACATGCTTCAGTATAAACCAAATGAACTCCCATCAGGCAATGGGGTAAGTATAACTGATATTAAATTATTTTCAGAAGTTCATAATTGAGTTTAATATCTTATTCACACATTGTATAATTGAAAACTCTTGTGAATTTGTGTGGATATAATTAAGTAGATAGTACACTTAAATATATCTTGCATGATTGATATACCATAAAAAAAAAACATTGTTTTAAGGTTCATGTAGTATTCCCTGCCCAACACAGTGGAGCGGGGGTGGCTCAGTCAGTAGCACACCAGGCTCATATTCTGCAATTTCCAGGTTCAAATCCCAGCTGGGTTAGCACGGGATTTTTCTCCACAAAATTCCTCACCCTTCCCACAGTCAGTAAGGATATCAATGGGCTTGAAAAGGCTGCCATCTGTTGGATGGGATGTTAAGTCATGGCCCCATGTGCAGGAGATCCATACTCTGTACACATTAAAGAACATGCTGGATGGCCTTGACAGGAGGCTACCATCTGTCTCCCAACAGCTGTTCCAATGGGTCCCTCCTCCAACCTTCTCCGAGTCTTCGGGGTCCATGTGACCTGACCATTTAGTCCATTGTGTGCAAAAAAAAGTGCTTCTCAGAGGTAAAAATAGTCATTGATATTGTTTGTTCAATAAGAAAGTTTGTGAGTTATTACTATCAAGTAAACACAGTTAATAAAAGTAATACAATTTTAAACAATAACATACCCATATTATAAGAAAAATATATGCATGACAAGTTTTTAATAAGGAATTCTCTGCTACATCCCTAAAAGTAACTAACTGATAAATGCAACGAGATCTGACAATTAAATTTATCAAGCAAATACCAAAAATAGATCATATTTTTAATTATTTTGTTCATGAAAGATTAACATGAATATGCTGCCTACTAAAATAAATGGAAAGCCAAACAAAATGCATACCAGCTACGTAACTGTAAGAAATCAATACTCTTTTACCAGGGATAAATATAAAAATAATATGTTCTTGACAGCAGACCAGATACGAAGGCAAATTGACTATGCTAATTATTAGGTTAATTTAAATTGAAACCTGCTATTGGAATTAAAAATCTGTTATATTTTTGAGTGATGATGCTTTATCCCCCCCCCCCCCAAAAAAAAAGAATGGATTGCCAAGGATAATATGTAAATGGATTGCCATTGCCAAGGATGACAAATTATATCCCAAGTGAAAGTTTCCAAAGTATGTAGTATGATGGGCTACCTCAAATTATATTCCCCCTTTCTATACCATAAAAACAGGGAAATTTCACAAGCCAATCATAATGAGTGAGTAGTATATCAAATGAATGCAATATGGAAGAGCGTGAGCATCACTACTTTGTTTTAGAGAACTTAATCTAATTTTATTAAAGATCTATGTAGTGCTGGGTAAATCTGCTAGCAAGTTACAAAAGGAGGCTGAAGCAGTTATCAGTGGCTTTTATTTTAGTGTTTTTTGTATTCTTAAACAGGAATATCTTGATATTTTACAGTATATGGAATTCAATAGCCACCTTAATACTTGGTCATGAGAAATTTTGTGAAGACAGCAAGCTTCTGGAATGTTTTCTGAAAGCTTAAGTAACAACAATGATTCATCACTATATGTCATAGAATGAGGTTCAAACATTTCTTTCCCAGTGGTTTTCATTTAACTGTTTTGTGTATGTTTTTAAACAATAATATTCTAACAGTTTTACACTGTGGAGTTCAATAGCCACCTAACACTTTGCCATGTAAAACTTCATCAGACTAACAGATTTCCAGAATGTTTTCTGATAGCTTAGCAATAATGATTGACCACTAAGTCATAAAAATAAGTTCAAACAATTCTCTTCCAATTGCTTTCATTTCAATGTTTTGCTTACATTTGATTATTAGTTAACATATTATTAATCATAAGTTATATTTGTTTTATCAGCTGTTAAAAGTATATAATAAAACCGAATTTTGAACAGTAAATACAGCAGTATATATTATATTTTTTATGCCTATTCTGTATTTTGACATTTTTGTATATGCTTTACAGCCTGTATTGTTAGTTCTTTGCTCATCCTGGAAAAAAGTTCACCATGTTTATGAACAATGTCAACTTCTCTTAGAGGGCAGTGGAAAAATAAAAACTTTGGTGCTATATAGTGGTGGCGGAGAAAAAAGTAAAGAGGTAAGAGTTTGATTTAAACCTGTATATGCTATGTTATAATAATAATTTTTCATTTTTCCTGTAATATCCATCATTTGAAATTGTATAAGTATTCAAATTTTAAGCTTATCAACAGACAACACATTATTGATATCAGAATAATATATATTAACAGAAAACTTTATTATTAGCTTGGCAGAATATAAACCCATAACCACTATCTCAGTAGGAGGTATAGGTAAAATTGCATGACAAGTTATCAAAAGGTTGTGTTTTTGTATTGTGCCCCAGTTGACTAATCATAAAATTTTAAGAAATTAACACAGTTAAAAATTATTTATCTTATATAAGATGAATAATTTTGTGTGTATATACACACACACAAAATTGGTGAGATAAGAACATGTAATCAGCTCCTCAAAACAATTGTCAAATTAAAAACTGTCAGTGATGTGGATATTGTGCCAGTTGTTCTGAGTTTGTGTGGTAAGAAATGTTTGTTTAGTATCTGTTGTAGAAAAATCACAAAAAGCATGGGAAATTCTCAAGCAAAATACACTGAAGAGCCAAAACCACTTGACCACCTGCCTAATATTATGTTGGTTCTCCACATGCCACCAAAACAGCTCTTACCTGGTGAGGCATGGATGCTACAAGATTTCTAAAGATGTCTTATGGTATCTGATACCAACACGTTACCAGTAGATCCTTTAACTCTTGTAAGTTACGTGGTTGAGCCACTGCAGATTAGATATGCTGTTCCAATACAAACCACAGATGCTCGATTGGATTGATGTCTGGGGAATTGGAGACCAGGGCAATACCTGGAAGTCTTCCTTGTGTTTGGTGAACCATTCTTGAACAATCCAGGCAGTGTGGAATGTGCATTATCCTGCTGAAAGAAGGCACTACTAGAGGGGAATATCATTGCCATGAAAGGATTACCTGGTCTTGCAATGATGTTTAGGTAGGTGGTAGACATCATAATTTTCTGCACATGAATGACTGGACTCAGGGTTTCCCAGCAGAACATTCTCCACATCATTACACTTTCTCCACCTCTTGTTTTCGTCGCACGATGCATCCTGGTGCCAACACTTCCCCAGGTAAATGATGCATATGTACCCAGCCGTCCATATGGTGCAACAGAAAAAGAGATTCATCGGACCAGACACTTTTTTCCAACCATTCAAGGTCCAGTTTTATAAATGCTCGTGTGCCCATTTTAGGTGCTTTCGATGGTGAACTGAGGTTAGCATGGGCATTTGGAAATTTTCTGAAATACATGAAAATTTATGTGTTGAAAAACTATGTAGCTTTAATGACTTTACCTTTTCCTCAATACCTAGTTTCTAAATAGTTAAACTGTAAATTTCTCCCTTGATTCACTCCCTGGGTGAGGGAGACAATCACCTTTAAATCCCCACTACATGATTTTCGTTAATGGAGTAATGCATTCAAGAAATGTGTAATTCAGTGTTGGGACTCCACATTTCTCCAGTTACTACTGTTTACCATAACAATTATTCAATGTAGAAGCAAATTTTAAATTATCACATTCTGTTGGCATAGTTTCTGGTACCAAAAATGCTTCGAACAATGTTCAAAGTGTGGGAATAAATGTTTTAAAGTTGCTTTTCTAAATGCATTTCGTGTCACGTGTAATGGTCATCTTCTAAATCTTGTTGGTGAGATATGATAATGAGAAATCAAAACTGTTAATACTTTGGCTGCAGCAGTGAAATGCAAATTCACCACTTGTACTGAGTGGTTAGCGCGCTTTGCTATTTGCTACTGATCTAAGGGACCTGGGTTCAAGCCCCGGGTAAGGCATGGATGTATGTGTTGTTTTTCTGCTGAGGTCCTGCCATCCTCTCAGACCTTCTACTGTGGCATATAAACTGACAGGCTCCTGTCAGACCTCTGTGGCAAGCAGCTGCTTGAGGGGGTATTTATTTTTATTATTGCACATAAAACTCATTTAAAGATGTTTGTTTCTTCAAGGAAAAGGAGACAAACCTAACAAAGCACCAGTTCCCTTCCAAAAAAGGTAGAAGATTGTAGTGAGTTTTTGAGCAGAAAATGGGTAACAACTGCAGCAGTATATTAAAAGATATATTTGAAATGTGTAAAAATGATTTTTAGGGGTGATTTTGAATCAAATCAAAAAGATGTGGGCCAAATATTTCCAATCAGCTACATCGTTGAGTCTTTTTTTAATTTTTAATTTAACCTTTTTTTTTCCTGTAAAAAAAAAAGATAACCTTACTAATGATCATTGGAGAAGGCATTTCATCATTCATTTAATCATAAAGTATAGTTCTTTCAAAAAATAATAATTTCCCAGTCTCTCTCACATTTTGATCAGTCTGAATGAACATTGTTAATTCAGAGTAAACTCTTCCTAAATACAGAGGAGTTGTGTGAGACAATTGCCAGTGTATAAAAGAGAGCAATTTTAACTAAATATAATGTACTACATCAGAATTCATCATTGATACCTGATATGTAACGTGCAAATTGAACCTAAATAAAGCCAATCATTTAATATTTATTTTTTTCTTCTTTTTAAATAGCTGTATGTATCCAACTGTCATTATCTTGTTTATGCAGATGTTTATGTTGATGTGCATTTTTTATGATTTTTAAACCTAAATAATGCACGAATTTTACAATCTTGCCCCACAAAATTCATGCAAATTTTGGAGTTTTTAAGCTCGATTGCCCCACAAATTTTGTCTTTTTTTTTTACCAAAAATTTACAGCCCTAATCATTGTCAACATGTTTTGGCAAATTTATGTCACATTGTGGAAAAATGATGGATCCAGTGCTAGTTTAGTGGTTAGAACACTCTGGCATGAATCTGAAGAGGTGTGGATTCAAATCCCTCACATCAGAAAAACTTTTTTTTTTCCACAAAATTATTTATTGATATTTTCAATTTTAACAAATTTTTATGAATTTTAATAATATTACTATTTTTATTTGTTTTATGTTTAAATTTTATATTTCAGATACCATTATTAAATGGATGTGATATACTAATTTGCACCCCATCCTGCCTTATTAGTTTCCTTAAAAGAGAAGGTGAGCCAGTCACTAACTTAGATCGTTGCTGTCATCTACTTCTGGATGATGCTGATTGCCTATGTGAGAAATGCAACAAAGAAGTAAGCTTTTTTTATTGATTTGCTTCTAGATTAATAAACTATATTGTAATTTGTTATTACTGCATTGTAAAGAATAAAGCATTCCAGTTTGACTAGAACAGTGGTGCACAACCTTTGCCTGTCATGAACTGCACAAGAGATATTTTCTGAGCCTGCAGAAAGAAAAGTTGTCTAATTTCAGTTCTTTTGAAAAAACACTATGTTTTATCTGATTCTAACATGTAGAACACATACATAACTTTAAGCACAATACTTCAATGGAAAAATTACAGAAAAAATAGCATTATTTTTAAATTTGTAACAATAATAAATACAAATATCTTTTAAATTTTTGATATCAGTATAAGCAATCAAGGGCTGTACAGGAAGCAGTGATTGGCCACAAGTTGTGCACCACTGGGATAGAAAAATAAGAGGTAAAATAATATTTTTAATAATGCAGTCATGCAATTTAGATTAAATTTATATTCAACTTTGCTTAGCTGTAGCATATTTGTTATAAGAAATAAAATATTAATTTTCCAAAATTTGTTATAATAATAAATTATCTAAAATCAAAATTCAAATAAAATAAATGCATTAATTATCAATGATTAATATATAGTAATAGCCAAAAGAAAGAATATGTACTAAGTATTTAATCACTATTAAGCTGTTTTAAGTAACAGGATGAAGTTCCTTCATCCTGTAACATAAAACGACTTAATAGTGATTAAATACTTAGTAAATCAATGATGAGCTGTGAATTCATTTGTCAAAAGAATGTATATATATTTCAAATAGCAATAATGACACAGAATAATAGAGTTGTGCATATTTCTCAGATTCAGATTTTATTCAACAACCATCAGTGATGTGGCATTCATACTGGACATTCTGTAGAAGAGATTGGGTTGGGTTACCTCTGAGCGGCACTTTTTTGCACACCGTGGGCTAAATGGCCAGGTCACATGGACCCCGAAGGCTCAGAGAAGGTTGGGGGAGGGGACCCACTGGAACAGCTGTTGGGAGACAGATGGTAGCCTCCCATCAAGGCCATCCAGCGTGTTCTGTAACGTGCACAGGGTATGGCTCTCCCGCACACGGGGCCACGGTTTAACGTCCCATCCGACGGACGGCGGCCTTTCCAAGCCCATCGGTGTCCCCTACTGACTGTGGGCAGGGCGGGGAATTTTGCAGAGATAAATCTCAACGCTGACCCAGCTGGGACTCATACCTGGGAACTACAGATTACGAGCCTGTCACGCTGCCAACTGAGCCACCCCCGCCCCATGTAGAAGAGATATAAATAGGCTGAGTCTAAGTCAAATGTTACAAAGCAATAAACTGAAATTAAGAATGTCACTTATGTGATTATCTGTCAGAGACTCTGCATAAAGAAAAGTATCTCGTAAGACTCTGCATAAAGAAAAGTATCTCGTACTCTGAAGAATAAGTGTTGGCCACATTGATACATAAGACTTGTGAACCAAGAGCACACTTGAAAAAACTTGGTTTTACATATGCATTAACAATCCTTAAAACTATTTTTTTTTTCAGAGTATATATATTTATACCCATTGTTCTATTTGGATATGACAAAGACAGTAAATGATATTTGAATTATTTTCTGCAAAACAGTGAAATTTAACTTGGTTACTAATAATTATAGCGAAAAGCTTGAATCAACAATTTAAAATCACATATCAGTTATTAAACCTATGGATTTCTGTTTTATGTAAATATTAATTCAAGTATTAATCAAAAACTTATTGCATTCAAACAATATTACTTAGACTTACAAGAATGATAATGAAATTTTTCAAATTTAGGTAATGGAAATTGTGAAAGAATTTACTTCAGCAGCTAAGAAACGGCAGCATTTATTATTACCCCTTCAGATTATGTTATGTGCTGAAAAATGGACAAAGGGGATAGCATTTTTATACAAATGTTTCCCAAACCCTGTACTGTTTTTTACTTCTTTTCTTGAAAGTGCAATATATGTTCAAGTTCCAATTCACATCCATGTCTGTCAAGAATCTCAAAGAGGATATACTTTACTAAGTAAGTATATGAAAGATGAATTTTTATTCATTATTTACCTCTATCATATATTCTGGTATTGTTTGGAAAAAAATTTTTTCACAGAACATAATGTTTTAATAAAAATGTTCACATTATAATTATTTAATTAGACTGTATAATAGTTTGGTTCTTTCTAGGGTTAGTTATGGTAGTGAAACTTGGACGCTGTGTAAACAAGATAACAGGAAACTAGATGCTTTTGATTCTAGATGCTTACGCAGTATCTTGGGTATTAGGTGGTTTAACTTTGTAACTTATGATGAGGTTAGGCAAAGGAGTCTGCAACCTCCTTTAAGCAGCATATTGTGCAGAGAGAGACTCCGCTGGTTTGGCCATGTTGCCCGTATGGATAATTATAGATTGGCGAATAGGGTTATGAACAGTGTGCCTAGAGGCCTCAGAAGGAGGGGGAGACCTAGGATGCTGTGGGCAGACAATGTCAAACAGGACCTTGTTAGAATTGGTGTACAGTGGCCGGATGCAGCAGATGTAGCTCAGGACAGATATGCTTGGAGAATTAAACTGCGCGGTCTGGTTGGACCTCCGTAGCCCAATGGCTGCTTGAGGATGAAGAAAGAAAATCAATTATAAAGATTATCAATGATCCATACTACCATTATTATTATTTCAGGTGGACATACTTGCAATTAAATATGTTTTCTAATGAACACATTTTGTTCCAAAGGCATATTCCAATGTCATTTTTTGTTGCTTTTCTAAAGATCCAAGCTGTGTGATTTATACTTTATTTGTAATAACTGTGCTAATTAGACTTAGTTTCTATACTTATAAATCAATATTTTGCTGCTTTGTTTATTTTAGGAATAGCCTAGGTATTTTGCTTTTTAAGGTGTATACACTATATTGTCAAGAATTTACTGACACTTTTGTGTTATTTCAGTGGAAAACCACATTCAAAGCTCCCTAACCTTAAAATTAAACTTTTTTGCTAAAAAGTCACTGGAAATAAATTGAAGATATTTCCCAAATTTCTCTAAATCTCAATTTTTAACAATATTCATTTGATATTTAAAGAATGTGGGCACTGTAGCATTTAAAAGTAGCATTGCTGATCATTACCTAAAAAGTTAAACTGAAACACAAATAATTATTACATTAAATTATTTACCAAACTTGCATTTTTAGAAGTTGGTGTAATAATTCTTTTAGTTTTTGTAAATTTTGAAGAAAAACTTTTAGGATGAATATATATATATAGCAAAATCTGTTAAATGTTCCCAGCTTCAGTAACTTTTAAATGCTAAAAAATTTATATACTGATTTCAATGGGTTCTTGTGTTGGAAAAATTTACCACTTAAAAACTGGTTTTAAACTCAAATTCTAATTCTATCAAAGAAAGAGACTATTTTTTATGTAGCATATAGGAAACCTGTGGGCTAAAAGTTTGGACTGGATAGCCAAATATCTGTGAAATTATGGGGGGTTCACACCAAATATTGGTGAGTTTATGAAATCTGTTTAAATCAACATAAAACTCACCAATACTTGGTGTGAACATGTTGAAAAGTATCAAGTTGAATGCAATGCCATAAAACTCAGAAAGTTAAAGCCTCACAGAATGACTTACCAGTATTATTTGCAAAGATTAAATGAAAATTGTCGAAAATCAATATTTAAAGATTTGAGTGAGATATTCAATTTATCTGTTTTATTTTCTTGTGAAAGCTTATTTTCAAATGTTTGGGACTTTGATTGTTCATAACATAATATGGAAGGGTCCAAATACTTGGCTGTTAGGTTGTGGAGTGTATTATAGAATGCATAACAATAGATGCAATCTGTGATTTTACCTTGTTCAATTGACTATAAATTTTATGCAGTTAAGTAAATTAAACAGTTGATTTTTTTCTAGGAATATTAGAAATTGCTGAATTGTAGATAATTTTAAACAGTTATTTATCTTTTTTATTTATTATTTTATATTTTTACTTATATATATATTTTTATATATAGATTTTTTTTCTCCCTCAGGCCTACTTGAAGGCACAAAACAAAAAACAGTAGTTTGCACCACAGATGTTACAGCTGCACTTGAAGTACGTGATGTTCTTCAAACAGGTTCAGTCACATATTTCCTTGTGCATGAAGAATTGCCTCATTATGTTACAAATGGTAAGAAAAGCTAATTTTTTCATGGTTTAGAAAATACTTTATTTGTTTTCTAATTTATGGCAGAACAAAGATTGTTTTATTCAAGCTTCAATTACAACTATAAGAACTGGTAATGATAGATTTTGTTAATTGCTTGGTAATATGGAAAAAATCGAAATTTTCAGAACTTCAACTGAAGCATTCTCTAAACTATTCTTACATGCATTGAAAGGAAAAAATAAGTTCATTACAATTATTCAGTATATTACAGAACTGAAACAATTTTTTGATGAATGTTGTGGAGTATTAAAAGCCTTTAGACTCTATGGTAATTTTTTCATTAACCTGTAGTTACTATCTTGCCCCCCCCCCCTGAATTTTCAGCATTGCATTTCTTGTCTATGTTAATATAATGAAGATCTGTTTTACAAAAAAATTTCAAAAATTTATTTTCTCAATACAAATTATACATTTGATTACATTCTTTAAGCCCACAATGAAAAAATATTTCAAGAGGAAATTTTGAAATCTATAAGTTGACTCACTTGTGGATTTAATTTACCGTATTCATTTGATCAGTCATCTCTGTCAACAATAATGTAAACCTATTTAGTACCCATTTTTAAAGAAAAAAAAAGGATTTGAACAGCAATCTAAAATTATTTATCTTACAAAATATGCAACTCAATATCCTGTAACTATTTATAAAGTTTTGCAGTAAATCTATATATACTGTTTTTTCATTTTAATGTCTGGCAAAAAATGCTTTCAGTTTCAAGATAAATGTAATTTTTTGAAATAGTCTTTCTGGTAATAATTCAACAAGTTTTATACAGTTACTATATCTTGCATTAAAACTTTTTTATTTTGTCCCAACCAATTCTTGAATAAGTGTATTGAAACCGAATGCAAATATAATTTTCTAATATATATATAACTTTAAGTGTAAAACAAAACGCCAGTTCAAAAAAGTAGTTCATAAGATATAATAAAATATATCCTAAAACTATGTAATGATTTATATGTATATATATTAAGTTGCCGTCCCATGGCCGAGTGGTTAGCACACTTGGCTACTGAGTTAAGGGACCTGGGTTCGAGCCCCGGGTAAGGCATGGATGTTTGTGTCGTTTTTCTGCTGAGGGCCTGCCATCCTCTCAGACCTTCTACTATGGCATATAAACTGACAGGCTCCTGTCAGACTTCTGTGGCAAGCAGCTGCTTGAGGGGGTATTTATTTATTTTTATATATTAAGTTACATAATAGTTAGAAGTTGAGTGAGCAGCTTCTTAATTATCACACAGCTGAAAGAAATGAAAAATTCAAATAATATATTCATAAGATATCAAATCTTCCTAAAAAATTTCATTTTCTATATTTTTAGGTATTAAAAGAAACTGGAATATCTCCTGTACATCTGATACATGTGCTGTCCTTATTGTTACCGATAAAATTCTGCCAAGTATGGATATTAGAAATGCAAACAGTATCATACACTATGACCTTCCAGAAACATCTCGCTTGCAATTTGGTCAACGCTTCAGTTGCATCACTGACTACTTACACGTATCTGTAAATGAGCAAAAGGTTAGTTGATTTTAATCATAAACTGCTTTTGGGAATAATATAATTATGTACTTGGTTTATGAAAGTATCTAGGTATACACCCATGCTATTGGTTTTACTTTATTGGTTATTATTGGTAAGCAACTTTAATAAATTGCACATTTGTCATTAATTGTTCATTAATTTACCTCAGTTGCCATAAACTGATAGCTCTTTCCAAAATAGAGGGTTTTTGTAGGTATGCTTTAGGGAGAAAGAGTTGAATGGATGCTTTTGAAATTTCAATGTGTAGCCAACTGGGCCAAATCTAAAGTGATATAACACTGAAGCAAAAAAAAAAATGAATATAATTTTTTTGATTAACAAAGTAATGTAGCAATATACATAACAGAATAAATCTGCCTTACAGCCAACCTCAAGACTTAATTTTTTAGAAATTTTGATATCATGTCCAAGTAAGGAATTTCCCATTGGAAGATATATTATTTGACTGTCCTTTAAGTAAACTTCCTTTGGGACAATGATTTGTGGTATCTCATGGTGTTTAAAAACCCAATTACAGAAATTATGAATTGGTATTATTCATATCAAAAACCTTATTGTATATTAATATCACTGCCTGACCATCATGGTTGTTAGTGTGGGTGAGATATGCACACTCAATAATGGCATTTTATAATTGAGGTACCTCTGCACCGCTATTTACAAATTTATTAATATATTGACACTATTTACATATACCAGCTTAACATAATGCTACCGGCATTCTCAAGTTCATAGTATTGTCCCTTAATCAGTAGCTGCGAGGTGCTACAAAACAGTGCTAGCCAACCTTGTAGGTCCAGCTGTAGAAGCAGTATGAAACAATCCAGCCCACTTCAGAGCCTTCATGTGGTCAACTTGTCTCTATCACCTACCAAGAGAGACCCTCTCCTCCCACTCCTCCACCAGTCAAAAAACACATCATGTGCAGAGTTTAGCCCTCACCTTTTGCCACATTCCACTAAGTTGGTCTCATACTATGTGTTGATATTCATTACATTCTTTGCGAGAGGACACAGATGGAGCAAACCACTTTCTGCTTCTTTGACCTCCATAAAAATGTCATATCCCTCATTGTGGGCATTGCTGGAACATGTTTGCTGTGGCAGCTGGGGAAGAAATTAGTATTTCCTCTATCCATTTTGAAGAATTGCTAGTCTGTAAAATGAATGGGGGACAGGAATCATGTTGCAAGCATTTGACCATGATAAATAATTCACATCAAACCACTTTGTACTGAAAGCTAATAAGCATTAATATTTTGGTGTAGAAGAACTGAAAGGTATTTGGTGTAGAAAAATAAAAGCATTATTAAGTATTAAGCAGTGTACTTATTTAATTTAAAATCATTTTATAAATATATATTTCAATTTATGTATGATCTAAATTTATGTATGATCTAAATCTAATAAAATACTCTATTTTTGGGCATACTCTCATCCCAAGTTTTGTCTTGTTCTTTATGATTTGACTTTTAAAACTGTTTTTTTATTTCAGAGCATTGTTGAAAAAGACTGTGTTTGTCATATACTGGTTACAGAAAATTGTCAAACACAAGCCCCTAACTTAGTGAAACTTCTAAAGAGAACAAATTCTAAAATTCCATTAGAATTAAAACACTTAGCTCACAAGCAATATCAGGTAAGTAAACTCATTTACTATGTTTAGTTAGTAGATTTTAGACTATAATTATTAATAATCATACAGAAAGATTCAAATTTGAATTGTTTTTTAAAAAAAATTATTTTTGCACAAACAATTTTGAACTTTATTATGATCATCAGGAGTTTTACATTCTTTAAAATTTCTGTATTAAGTGAATTGCTGCATGTGAAGAAAATTTTATGTCGATGTATTGAAATAATTATCATCCTCATTACTTATATTTCCCATTGTTACATTTAGTTTGTATCTGTAATTAATAACTCTCCCCATTTTTCCCCCTAGACTCAAATCAAGAAACAAGGTCCATTATGCAACTATATGAAAGCCTTTGGGATATGTTCTGAAAGTCAGTGTACTGAAAGACATGTAGTGAATGGTGAACTGGATCAGCCAAAAGTTTTGCCACACCAAGGAGATATCAGAGCATTTGTAAATTTTGT
Source organism: Ryuthela nishihirai (assembly GCA_038380435.1). Taxonomy (NCBI): domain Eukaryota; kingdom Metazoa; phylum Arthropoda; class Arachnida; order Araneae; family Heptathelidae; genus Ryuthela; species Ryuthela nishihirai. Next base: position 22,666,400 of record JAWZYU010000013.1, read on the forward strand.
AATTGATGCTACACATTTTTATGTTAGAATTTTGGAATATATTGATCCAGTTACTCACACTACTAAATTTTTGACAGCACAATATGCAGAAATTTGTTTTCAACTCAATAAATACTACAAGAATGAAGAAAATAAAATTCCTATTACATATGCAAGAGTTGGTAATAACTATGCTACAGAAATAATAGCCTCTACTTTTCATCGTGTAAAGGTATTTTTAAATTGCTTTATTAATAGATTTTTAAGTGCAGTTTAAATAATACTGTTAACCATTCAGCTTAAATGGGATTGTATGTAACCAGAGTTCTTTGTAGTCGCTGTATCAGCCGATTTTTGAAATAAAAATATGTAACAGTTAATTACTACAAGCACACTTTAAATTTTTACACCTTGATATTTAGTATTCAAATGCTTGTTTTTCAAAAATAGTTTCCATGATACTTTGCTGTATTCATGAAATAGTGTCAGTCACTATATTCATACTTTAAAGGATCAATCACCTGTTTTACAATATATCTTCATTCAATATATTTATTCGATACTTTATATACTTATTATTCAATTCAATATATTATTCAATACCTATATAATATATTTAAAATATTCATTCAGTATTTTAGTCAGTTATATTACTGAATGTGCTTATGCAAAGTTCTACAAGTTGAGACAATTGCAAGTCTATGTACATCTCTGTGTGCTATTTGTCCTGGCTATAAAATGACTTACACTGCATGTGTATCTCAATTTATCTAACAATAAATTAGTGTTGCAATGGACTGTGGCAAATTGCAAAGATTTTAAATGCTTGCAAAATGCATCAGAAAATGAGAATGAAATATCTGAATTTAAAAATCGTACAAGTGATGAGTGTCAGTTCTGATGATAATGACAATATAGTTGTGTGGTCTGCTGCCATTACTTAGTTTATTCAATTAAAAGGGAGAAATGTAACTTGGAAACTTAAACCATTTCAACTGCATGGTAGATTGTCTTCAATGGATGTTATAAAAGATACTGCTGGCCCAATAAGATATTATACATCAATAATAGATATGAAAACTACATTTGAGGTTTATTTCACTCCTCACTTGAAAATGTGATTATAAAAATGGCAAATATTTAAGATTGAATTTATTGTAATAAATGGAAAATTTAGATAAGGTCATTTTACAAACATATATTGGCTTATTACTATCTGAGGTGTTCAAATCTTATATAGAATCAGTGAAAGTTTATGGGATAAAGAAACGGCCTTTTTAGAGTAACATTATCTCTTGAATCATTTTGTATCATATCTTGAGTAGCACACTTGGATAATAAAATTAACCAAGTGAGAAGACGCATAGATAAACCTGCTGCTAACAGAAATTTGAGAGAAATAGATGGAAACCCAAAATTATACTTTCCAAATGAGAATGGTAGATGAGCAACTTATTGGGGTTTCATGATAGGTGTCCTTTCAAATAGTATATTCTGAGTAAATTTGCCAAATATGGAATAAAGATATGAATACTGTGATAGTAAAACATTGTATGTTCTAAGTCACAAATTTATACAGGAAAAGAACCAGAAGCAAGGAGTAGAGAAGAATCAAGGCATTAGAGTAGTCTGTGACCTTACATATGGATTAGGAGGACACAATGTGTAATAACTTCTTTACATCATATAACATGTAACAAATTCTAAAATGAAAACTGACTACACTATGGACTGTCCAAAAAAAAGTAAATCCAAACCTTCCTCAGTAAAGGAACAGTTAAAATATCTAGTTCCACATTTTATTTTACTGAAGATATAACAGTAGTAAACTAGATTCTTTAAATGAGTATAGAGGAAAACTTGTCAGCCAGGTAGAATCTCAACTCACGACCTCTTGATTACATGGGTTTGGATTCAATGTGACGATTTTCCCCCTTTACTCATTTAATGTATAGTATAGAGCCAATAGTTGTTTTCCTGTGATTGCCTATTCTTAAGAAAAACAAAATTGTAATTCTCATTAGCATACACACTGCACAATGATAAGGCTACAAGTAGCAGGGTTGATAAGAAGTCACAAATAATTCTTGATTACAATGCAACTATGGGAGTATTGGATACTCATGATCAGTTTGTTGGCACATATACTTGTAAAGGAAAAACAAATCACTGGCCAATGGTAATTTTCTACAATATGCATTTATTTTGTGGGAAAACATAGCTCCAAAGTAGAATGAGAATAAATTTACTAAATATTATATTTAAAAAACTAGGAAAATTATGGTTCCTAACATCAGTTTCAGAAAATATAAACCACAAAATGAAGAATCATATTCTATTGTAAACAGTATACAAGGAAAAACACAAGAAGCAAATATACATTGTACAAGTATTAGTGGTGTCCAACATGTGCAATGTAAATTATTTCTGTCTAAAAATGACATAAAACAAATTGCTTTATTTATAAGAAATATATCTGCACTTGCATATGACCCACTTACAAAAGCTACTGATATGCTAAAGCTGCTATTATTGCTCTACTGACTTACAAAAGACAGTAGAGCAATAATATTGTAAAACAGAATTTTTCAAAAAGAATTAGTATGCAATATAAAGTTTTCACAATTTGTGTTACTGTTTCATATTACGTATATTATTCATTAAAGAGAAAAGTTGTATCTATAATAATTTTTTTTTTAAATATATTCTTTTTCAATGTAATTGTCTAAAAATTCTGTAGGTCATAATTGATTTGAACAGTACAAGTGTAGTAAAACCAGACAGAACAACAAAGTTTAAAAAAAAAATCATTTGAACTTTAATTTTATTTGTGCTAAATTTTATCCTGAATTGTAGTTGTCAAGTGCATATTTTCTTACCATAAGCTAAACCTTGCATATTTGTAAATTTTATGGTATAAATGTTTGTATATTTTTACCCTTAAGGTTTTAAGTGTCAATCAGTACTCATTTAACAAAAAGCCTGAGAAAGTGTCTGTGCAGTTTTTGGATGAGGGCTGGATTAAAAACCTGGATGCAAAAAAATTATTTCTACTTCCAAGTGAACTATGTAAAATTCCACCTTTGGCTGTTGAAGTGTATATGTGCAAACTGAAGACTGTGGACAATTGCTCAGACTGGAATCCTCAAGTTAATTTATTGGTTCACAATTTAATTGGAGGAAAAGAAATAGAAGGAAAGGTAAGAAATTACACGGGGCAATACACAAAAAGGCTTTGAAATAAAAAAAATAGCCAATCTTTACTAATTTCGAGATGTTAAACATGAAAATGACAATAACATTTGATGTTTGGATCTTGTTTAGGAGAGACGGAGATGGTCGTGTATAAATGACTCAGTCCACATTGAGTACATAGGTAACCATTTTGCAACGCTGTATTTTAAACTCCAGATTGCAACATATTGCGTTGTATTACATCAGCCCACCATACACATAACCCCTGGAGGTGATGCAATTTAGTTGAGTCATGACTTTGCGGCTTTATGATCGCAGTTAAAAGATGATGCAATCATTAGTTGTAGTGACGTCTCGTATGGTGAGCAAGTCTTTTGAGTGACTCCTTACCCCTGAGTCATAAGTACAACACAAGTGATCCTTGCAGTTTTAATCCAGCAGTAGGGATGCCTCGTAACTGTGTTAATAGTGCAGATACATTTTGTTACATTTGTGGGGAAGCGATGTTTGCAAGCCAGAAAAGGGCCATTACTCCAATAGTGAAAGCAACTTACGAGTTTTATTTTGGATGCAAGATCGGGGACCAGGAAAAGGCCTGGACCCCACACATATACTGCAGTACGTGTGCAAGAAATCTTTCGAAGTGGCTGAAAGGCAAAAAACTGGTGATGCCATTTGCTGTTCCTGTGGTTTGGAGAGAGTCGAGCAATCATGCAAATGACTGCTACTTCTGCATGGTTTCACCTGTTTCTGGAGGCATCACAGGGAAATAGAAGTGGACAATAGCGTGGACAATAGCAAATATACATTCTGTTCTCTGACCAGTTCAACATGGTGAAGGCCTTCCCATTCCCAAACCTCCAAAAGAATTTTCCATTGATTCAGACATGGAGGAGGGAGGCGAACTAACAATGGGTTCTCCGCAGCCTTCGGTGTCTAATGATGATCCATACATATGCCACAGTGTGTCATCTGCGCCACACATTCTCACCGAAAAAGAAATGAATGTCTTGTTCGCAATCTGAAGCTGTCCAAGGCCAAAGCAGAGTTACTTGAATCAAGACTTAAACAATGGAATCTTCTCAAAGAAAATGTCCGAGTGACTTCGTTTCGAACTCTTCATGAGCAGTTTGTGCCTTACTTCAGAAAGGAAGATGACCTTGTGTTCTGCTCCAATGTTGATGGCCTGATGAATGCCCTCGGAATTGAACATGACCCTCAAGAATGGCGACTATTCATAGACTCCCCAAAAGTGAGTCTCAAAGCGGTGTTGCTGCATAATGGAAATCGACTTCCATCCATTCCGGTCGGACATGCTGTCTACATGAAAGAAACCTACGACAACCTAAAACAGCTGTTGAACTGTCTTCAATACAGCAAGTATGGCTGGCATCTCTGTTGTGACTTGAAGGTAGTAACTCTGTTGATGGATATATACGAAGTACTGCTGTTTCTTATGTGAATGGGACAGGGATGCGTTTCATCTGGTGTCAACTAAATTCCTCGGGAATGTCAGGGACAGACAACTGCAAGAAACTGGTTAAGGACATGTCTCTGTATCACAAACTTGGCTGCAATATGCCCTTAAATATCCGCTTCCTCCAATCCCACTTCTTCCACCATTCCATTTTCATTGTCATATTCATGTTCAACACCTTTAAATCTTTAAGAAATGGCTACTTTTATCTCAGAGGCATGACTTTTATAAAAAAATTTGTTGCCCAGTGTTATTTGTTATTGTTTATTTAACCCTTTGAGATCCTAACGTGGGCTCAACTCAGCATTTTAAATATTAGATAATAAAAATTATACCTCAAAGTGTGTTAGAACTTGGCTAGTAATTTCATACAGTATTGCTGAGAATTTATTTAAAAAATATTTAAAACTGATAAATATTAATACAAATGATATTTTTCCTGATGAAACATATTTTTAAAGCAGTGCAAAATTTTGTGACCCAAATGTGACTTAAATTGCATTTCTACTACCAGCTTCTCTAACCATTATATTATACCTAGTTTACTATTCCTCTTATACCTATATTTACTCTTCCTCTTTTAGAATTTGCTGTTTCAAAATATAGTTGTCTTTCATCATCAGATAGCATGATTGGGCCTGTATTTTGCATCCTGTTATTGTATTGCTATTCCTTTAATAACTATTCAATTTTCCAGTGCCTTAAGTATCGTACAGCATGTTAAAATGCTGACCTCACAACATACAATTGCTAATGAGCATTTCTTGTGTAATGTAAAACTTCATTTTAAAAAGAGAGAAATTGCTGGTTAAAATCATATATAAATATTATAAAGATGTATTATAACAATAATGCTTGCCTTTTTAATTTTTTCTTAAATTTGATGGCTGGATTAGGAGGAGAATGCCATTGTAGAGCCCACCTTGCTTTCAAACAAATTTCTCTGATAGGGGTGGGGTGGAATTCAAGTAATCAAATGATTACTTTGATTTTTGCTTTTTAATTTTACTAATTTTTTTTTAGGTTCAGTTTTAAACCACTTTTGTATTTTTGAATTTTTTTATTGTTTATTAATGATTCAATACTAAAGGAAGTTTTTTTAAAATCAATATGCATTAATTATATTAACTGTTTTAAGAAAATAGTTTTTTGTAACACTAAGTTAATTGGGTCAATTTAAGACACTTAATTAAATTGGGTTCACATTGTTGTGTTAATATTGTTCTATGATATTTTCATATTTTTCTAAATGATTAGGAAAAAACTAAATAAATGAAAAATATAAGTAGTTAAAATGTTATAAAATATTTATACTGGAATAGTAAAAAAAAATTTGAAAATTTGAAAATTAATTTTTAAAATATATTTTTATTGCTGGTTTCAGTTTGGCAGATTATAATTTTTAAAAACTTTTCAGTTATTGTAATTTTAAGCATAAAGTACAACTGTTATCGAAGCATGTAGCTTGTTTTAGACGTAAAGTACAACTGTTATCGAAGCATGTAGCTTGTTTTAGACGTAAAGTACAACTGTTATCGAAGCATGTAGCTTGTTTAAATTAAAGTACCATATTTCTTTGATTCTAAGACGCCATTGATTGTAAGACGCACCTTAATTTCAGTACCACCAAAAGAAAAAGAAAGATTTGATTGTAAGAAAAATATAAAAGCTAAAATATATCTAACAGATGTATTTATTATAATATAATTTAATTTACGAACAACAATAGTACCTATTTATCAGTAGGTATGTTATTCATCACTTCCTTCTGAATCAATATCAGAGTCTGATTCTTCCGAGCCATCATATATGCATCAATATCAGAATCTACTTCACATTCAGAGTCTAATTCTTCTGAGCAGTCTTTATCTCCATTATCCCACAATATATCGTCTTCTAAGCCATCGAGAGCGTTGGTGATGCAGCATTTTTTAAATGAGTATTCTGCTATTCATATCTATTCTAACATAATATGCATTCTGCCAATTTTGATGTCTGCGCTTCTTAAATTTTCCGGATAATTCATTCACAGAGCTCCACTATAATGAAATAACGGTGACTTCACATTTGGAAAGCGCAGGAAAATACCCACGCCACTTTATTCTCCAATGGAATTGGTGAATGCGATAATGGTCAAACCTGGAGGCGGGGTTTCTGCATAAAAACAAAACGTGGAGCCGTGTACAAAGCATTGGAAAATTAAAAAAAGAAAAAAACTGCGATTCTAAGATGCACCCCGTTTTTAGAGATGTTCATATGGGAAAAAAAGTGTGTCTTAGAATCGAAGAAATATGGTATATTCCCAAATTTTAGGAATTTTGGTAATTTAAATCCTAAAATTCAAATGAAAGATTTCAGGAAATTGATAGCCCTGTCCAAAAAATGAATGCTGAATGTCCCAAAAAATTGGGTGATATATTTTTTCATTAAATGATTAATGTAAAGGAAAATAGGCTCTGATAATGTAGCTTCTGTTTTTATTGTTAATCACTGAAAAATAATTCTAAGGAATTTCAAACCAAAATTATCATGTTAAGTATATAACATTGGAAGTCATTAATTTGCTTAATGGTGTACATTAGTTAATTGTTATTAAATTGTATTTATGTCCATTGACCTAACACTTGACTTCTTTTTCTATAGATTGTTCTTTGTCTTGATAGAACAATATGGTTAGATCCAATAGTGATTCGTAATCGTCAGCTGAAGTATATTCAAGAACCTGTTAATATATTAAAACTTGATAAAACTGTAAGAGATGAAGGCTATGCTTTGGAAAATCCACAACATTTAACATGGCTGTCTAATGCTTGTAGAGGAAAAGTTTCACTTCCATTAACGTGTGGTAAGTTACCTATGAAGAAGCATTATTTATTGTATTATAAGTTTACATATGATTATTATTATTGCTATATTCAGCATAAACGACCCAAGTGGCTAGGCAATTGCAATGTTCGGTTTCAGAACAAAAGACCGAGTTTGAATTCTTGAGAAAACACGAGTAATATTTTTGTTTCTTCTCCCTCACAAATCATGTCAGTAGGCTCCTTTTAAACTTCCACAACAAATGGATATTTTTAAGAATTTTATTCAATTCATATTAAATGTGACTAAAACTCATTTGGAATCTTGTTTAAAAAGTTAAGCACCAAAATACAATTTTTAAAGTTCATAAAAAGAAATCCAACAATTTGGGTGTTTGTATTTTGTACACTGGTGTTCAGAATTAAAGGATAATGTCATATTAAAAAGTATATAAGTAAACGACATGAAGTGTGTCACAGTTGTAAATTTGAAAGAGCAGAAGGAGAAAATGCACGAACATTGATACAACCTTGATATGCAAATTAGGATTGCTATAAAATAGTGTATTGCTACAATCATCACTCATTTTTATTTCAGCCAGCCTAGCTACTTGGGTAGCAATTTGATTTTTCTGTGTTAAAAAAAAAATGATTCATTGGTGATTGTATATGGTGGAGAGTGATAGGGAGGATGGAAGATGGTTAATCTAGACCAATGGTACCCAGAGCCTCAATGTACCCGTCTGGCAGCCACCACCACCATCCATTTCTGTTGGGTGCCCGGTCACGTCGGGATTAGGGGCAACGACTTGGCAGATGCTGCTGCCAAGTCAGCCACGCCCCTATCCCACTCTCCGTTGCCGGTTCCCTATCTGGATTTCCGGCAGCGTTTTACCATCGAGCTCCGGGCACAGTGGCAGAGATCTTGGTCAGAACAGCTTACAAACAAGCTCTTTGAGATCAAACCTATCGTCAAACCATGGCAGTCTTGTTACCGCAGGAATCGCAAGGAGGAAGTTGTACTTGCTCGGCTCCGCTTGGGTCACTCGTTTATTACTCATTCGTTTCTTTTACGGGCGGACGACGAACCCAAGTGCGAGTTTTGTGACACCATTTTAACAATCAAACACATTTTAATTGATTGCTGTTGTTTTACCTTTGAAAGACGTATGTTTTTTAACTCTCATGATTTTACGTCCGAGCCCCTTACACTCGGACATCTTTTATCCGACCATTGTACTTTTACCTCTCTCTTTCAATTTTTACGATTTACTGGATATTTTAATCGCATATAGTTTTTACTCTTCAGCTTTTTACATCTATGATTATACCACCTTATACATTGTTTGTGTATCCCAGGTCATTTACACCTGGTATTCTATTGTTTTCTTTTGTATTTTTACATTTGTTCTTTGTTGTTTTACCTTTTTACAATTTTGCTAATTTCTTTTAAATGTGGTTGCGGGTTTACATGTCTTTTATCTTTTATATTGTCTTTTGTTTGGCGCATTATGGCCTAGTCGCCGATGCGCCATAAAACCCAAAACAACCAACCAACCTCAATGTACCACAAAATGCACTCTAGTGACTTTGAAGATATTTTCAAAGAAGAAAAGGTTAGTCATAAACCAAGACAGAGTCATCTCAGGACTACAACTGCTCAGGATGATTGCTATCTTTAACAGCAAGATGATATAGAAAACTGACAGTTGGCAAAATTGGGTGGGGTCTCAGTCAGTAGCACACCAGGCTTATAATCTGCAGTTCCCAGGTTTGAGCCCCACTTGGGCCAGCATTGAGATATTGCAAAATTCCTCATCCTGCCCTCAGTCAGTAGGGGACACCTATGGGCTTGGAAAGGCTGTCTTCTATCAGATGGGATTGTAAGCCATGGTGCAGTGTGTGGGAGGACCATACCAGTGCACATTAAAGAACACGCTGGATGGCATTGACAGAAGACTACCATCTGTCTCCTAAGAACTGTCCAGTGTGTCCTTGTGATATAGCCATTTAGCCTATTGTGTGCAAAAAAGTGCCACTCAGAGGTAAAACAACTCAACTGGCAGCTAGGCAACTGTCTCATGCAGTGTCAGTGGTCACAATGATGACAGTTTTAAGATATACTGAGTATAAGAGACTGCATAAATAAGGTCTGCATGCATAAAAGTCAATGGTTTGTTCCTCTTCATTCCCTTCAACAAAAAAAATCTATTTACAATGATGCATACATCACTGTGGAGCCCAGACCATGAGCAGATATGTTCTTCATAGATGAATCCAGATTCGGTTTGAACACGGTTATTGATGTGTGGTCATCTGGAGAGAACAAAGAACTTGCCATAACCACTTAATATCAGAGAAATAGGTCATTTTGAAAACAAGTGTGGTGGACTGGCTGCATAGAGTTCAACAGTTTTCACAGAGGCACTTTATCTATTCAGTGATACAGATATGAGATTTTTTGCACCTCGTGATATTTTTCAGGATGCTCACAACCCTTATTTCACCTTTAAGGACAATAATGCCTGCCTCTATAGGATCATGTGGTCAGTGATTTCCTTGAAAGTGAAGATATAGGATGGAGTGCCAACCAGATTCCAGACCTGATTTTAATTGAAAACTTATGGGATGCCCTGTGGAAGGTCAACTGCACAACACCAGCCTTCCCAGAATCTCCTAAGTTCAGATCTCTCCATTTGGAGGAGTGGGGCTTTATTAACATAACATCTCAATGGTAGCCTTTCAACAGTATGAGAACAGTCAGGTGGAACTATTCAGGTGGATCTAAACTTATTAACATCTTTTGTCCTTTAAATCCAGCACTTCCACTGTGTGAACTCATTCCTTCATTGCAACATTCTTGTGTATTTCACAATTTTGTCATTATATTACTTACTATTAACCACGTCACAATACCTTTTCATGCAACATTTAATTGCATCTGCTGAACACCATTTTGAGTTACATACAGTTTTGTCTATTGTGCTTTACAATTTTGCTATTGGTACCATTTCGAAGAAGGAATCAAAGTTAATTCTTCCGAAGTCATTCTTGCATTTTTTTAAGTGAGTTTCTCCTGATACAAATGAAAGAGATGGCTAGAAAATGTTTTTCAAGCTTAGAAACAAGAGTGCAAAGACAGCTAAATTAATGTGACATAATCACTGTTGCAAATTTCATTTGAAAGTTAATGTAGTAGGTTTTTTATATGTAATTCTTGATCATTAAATACAGTGATTTTGATAAAATATTTTTATTTTTTTTTTTGAAAATGAAAGATATTAATTTATAAATGTAGTATTTAAGGGCACATAAGAATAAAAGAAAAAGAAAAGGTATCTTTTTCAAAAATGGCCATTGATAGTGTAAATTAGTATTTAAAGTATCTCCACAGGTTAAAAATAATTCATAGTTGCATATTGCATATTTTATCTTAGCTATAAACTGAATTTTATCTTGCATTGTAGTGAATTGATCTTTTACAAAAGTTAATGTACTATTGTAAAAGCTGGAATTTTCATAACATTTAGAACAATAATAACAATAAAACTTGGTGTTGTCAGTAAAAAGAAAAATATAGAAAGGGCTGAAATTGGCACCTCCATGTGAATTTAAAGCCAGTGATGACTTAGGTAACTTCTGTAAAGCATTCAAGGAGTGAAAAAATACAAACATTTTGCAATCATGTTGCTATATATAATTACTATTGCTATATTTCTGTTTATTGTGGACAGTGTTCTCAGATTTTGAAATGCAAATATAAGATTTCTGAAATATCCACATGTATAGTCTTTCAATGGTTTTTTATTTCTTATTAGCTGAACTGTACACAATGCTGCCTGTATCCCACTTTTGAGGTGTAATCTGTATATTCTGATTTTCACTGCACTCTAAAGGTTAATTTTATAAGTACCACCCCCTGCCCCTTCAATCCCTTAGCATAGATTCAACACATAAGGGTGTTTCAAAACTCTGTACAAATTTCAATGGGAGATAGGGAACACCAAGACAAACCATTTTCGTCGTTGAATGTATGTCCTCTGACATAATCCTTCGGTGTGAGAGGGCACTGACAGAAATATCAGTGGAGCTGGTACATAAATGAATGGAAACAAGTGTGAGCAACGTGTTTATTTAAAGAAGGTGCTCAAAGTTGTGACTGCAACAGCATTGCATGCATGACAGCATCAAAACATTGATTGCCATACATGTTGAAAGGTTCCCGGAATTTCGCTAACAGTTGCAGTGGCAACAGCAATTCTTGCGACAAGGTCTTCATCTGAGTCAATGGGAGTCTCATACACAAGGTTGTTCATGTGTCCTCAGAGGAAGAAATTGATACATGTTAAATCAGGCGATCTTGGTGGCCAGGCGACGGGTTCACCCCTGCCCATCCATCAGCCCCCAAAAGTGGCATTCAGATAATCACGCACATCACTGCTGAAGTGTGCTGGCGCCCCATCATGTTGAAATCACATTGATCTGCGAATAGCCATGGAAACATCTTCCAGCAGTCCTTTCAATGTTTCTTCAAGAAATACCCAATAAATCTGGCCGTTGAGTCAGGGAGGCAACGGGTATGGCCCAATCAAAATGTAATGGACGATATCCGCCCAAACAATGATGACAAACCATTGTTGATGACCATGTACCATCATGTACTCATCTGAGAAGAGCATATGAGCCAGAAAAACGGGCTGCACCACAGTTGCAGAAACCAGTGCACGAATTCCACACAAAGAGGGTAATCCTGAAGTTGCAATGTCTAGACTCTCTGACGAAACGTATGTAACTGCTGCTCATGCAACACTCTCACACAAGGGCAGGGCTACTTTCAACAGCTCATGTGCTTGTGCCTGACACACAGCGGCTACTTTCAACAGCTCATGTGCTTGTGCCTGGCTCGCTTATTATCCTCAGTCCACCGTAGGATCTCTTTTCCATGTCGGCAATGTGCTTGGTTCTTTCCCGACCAGTGTCATGTATGTTTTCATGGAATGTTCCAGTTTCTCGCAGTTGCTGGTGCAAATGCACAAATGTTTAGTGGTTTGCCACATGTCTGTTTGGGAAGCTCTGTTGATACAACCTCACAGCAGCCCTTCCATTTCCATTGGCAGCCCTATGTGCCAGATGAATGTGAGCATCCCAACAGTCGTGAAACACTCCATGTTACATGCAATGTGTCTGATTTATGAATGCCGATGACAAATACAAGTCTGTTCCCCATTCCCACTTCTTCCCTCTTGCCAAACAGCGTCCTCTAGCACCAAAGGGTTACGTCAGCAGACATACATTCATAGACAAAAAAAGGTTTGTCTTGGTGTTCCCTATCTCCCATTAAAATTTGCACAGAAAGTTTTCAAACATCCTGTATATATGTTGGTGTTCTAATAAGAAAAAACAATTAAATGCATCATTACAAATGCCAAAAGATGAAATCATGCCTAAACATAAAAAAAAAAGCCAGCAATTATCATTTTCCATAGGAATAGCATGGTAAATATTTTGCTTCTAGCAAGCCCCCCTTTTGGAATTTTGACTTGAAACTGGCTGCTATAACCTGAATAACAACAATAAACACTGTTAAATTTTGAAGCATCAATCATGATTTCCCAGTAAATTATGGCTGCCACAGATATCATTTATTATTGTAGATTAGAAAATATTAACCCTCAGCTGCATAAATATTTGCTCTGAATTTGAAAGAAAATTAAAGAGGTGTACTGAAACAGTAATAGGAATTCAATCTTCAAGTTTTTTGTATTAGTTTCATTTTGAATGGGAATTTGCAGCATGCAAAAATGCTAATGATTCATTTGGTGTGTGGATTGGTGTTGAAAATTTTTAAAAATTCTTACAACATTTTGTAGGATCAGAATGTTAATTTCTTTTCTATGTTTGTTACATCTCTATCTCTACATGGGCTTCCTGACATGTTTCAGATGCCTAGAATTTTGTAATGTCATTGTCAGAATAAATTAGAACAGTGTTGCAGGCTTAATTTGAGGTTTATCAGCTTATGGAATGATTGCTATTGATGGATTGTTTTACCTCAGAGTATAATTTTAAGCACACATTGAACTAAATGGCCAGGTTACAAGAGCTCAAAAAAGGTCGAAGAGGATCCATTGGACATCTGTTAGAAGACAGATGGAAGTCTCTCATTAAGGCATTTCAGAGATAAAACAACCTATTATTGCATTCAGTATTCGCTAACATACACAGGGTATGGCTTTCCTGCACATGAATCCAAGACTTAATGTCTGGTGCAAAGGACAGCAGCTTTTCCAAGCCCATTGGTGTCCCCTTTCTCAGTAAAGGCAGGGTGGGAATTAGTAGAGATAAATATCAATGCATAAACAATTGGGACTCAAACCTTTGAACATCAGATTATGAGCATCAGATTATGAGCATGGCACACAGTAATGGCAAGTCAATAAAGTTGTAATATTATAACTATGAAGAACATATCCTAGAAATTTTGAAATGTGCTTTTATATATGTAAAGCACATTTAAAAATTTTTGACTGAGCCAACCTCCACCCCTATTCTGATGGCGTTGGATGATAGTTGTTGTCGTAATCTGCTCTCAGTTCATAAATATTATCAAAGAATAAGAGCTACTACACACTAAAGGAGTGAAAATAACAAGGAATAGTACATAAGTGTAATGCATACTGTAGCACATATCAGTTATTTTTGCTTTCATAAATAAAAACTTTTTCCAGTTACTGCTTATCTCTCCATGTATGTGATAGTTATCATTTAATCAGCTGAAAATGTTTTAATATTATTTGTTTGCTGACCTAAATCACCACACTTCAGAGTGCAACTATTCCTCAGATGGAAACATTTGCTTTTATTATTATTATTTGCTTCATCAGAGTATGACAGTATGGCTTAATATGTGGTCTTAACTTCTATGCAGTATTACCATAAATGTAAATATCAAGACATATATAAAAGCACATTTAAAACTTTCTAGGATATATTCTTCATAGTTATAATATTACAACTTTATTGACTTGCCATTACTGTCTTAAAGCATATCACCAGAAAAGAATATAAGAAGCAGCAAAAAATGAAATTTAGAATGGCCTTTAGAATAGCACTATAATGGGACAATTTATAGTAAGAGTTAATGTTTTGGTTCTTAAACTGCGATTTTATTTAATGCTTTTCTAATTCAGGTCATTTCATTTTTCAATCTTTGTTTTAGATTAACAGTTTTCACATATCAGTAGGAAACCACATTTGAGATCTGGAACTCTGAAAAGAAGGTTTTTATAGAAAAATACCCATGGAGATAAGTTAAAAATCTCAACTAAATATCTGTAAATATCGATTTTTCAAAAATATGCATTCAATATTTATAATGTTATGAAAGTTGGAATATTAAGCTGTGGTATAATCATAAAAATTTGTGTCAAAAGTAAATTAAAACCTGTATAATGACTATTATATCCAACTATTTTCTAACTTCAGTGTTTTTTTTTTTTATTTCAATTGTATAGTGATTGTTACAATTTTCATTGATATGGGTAAGAAAAATTCATATGGAAAGGATGCTATTGTTTAATGTATAACATTTGCTTATATATTTTATTGGTAAACTGTAAAATTTTCTTGAAGCCCTAGATTTCTTTCCAAATTTACAGAAAAAGGGAATAATAAGAATAATGAAGCCGATGAGAGGACTATTAATTTTGCATTTCTGGATCTGGGAGTTTCTGAAAAAGTCTTTGTGTCAAGTGTTATTTCTCCACATCAGTTCTTCATTCAGAAAGCAAAGTTTATAGATTGGTATGTGCTTTCAGAATTTTTATTTACTGACAATTGATGTGTAAGTAATCCCTTAATAAATGAACAACGAAGAAGTGTGTGTTGTATTTCATGGTTATTACTTTTATTATTTATATTTTACATAAAATATGTTCAATTAAACAGCATGCATAACTTCATTATAGTGTGGTTAGAAATAACATATTCATAAAATATTTCTAGTATTTTATTTATTTTAATACATAATTTAGAATTCATAAGATTGAATTTATGAACTGATATTTGTCATAGTGTTCAGGTATCATTCTATGGTCCTCACAAAAGGTTTTACGCATGATATATCATCTTCACTGCAGCAATGTAAACAAATGCTGGTAGTTCAAAAAAAAAACTGATTACCTGTTTCTGAACCCTTTTGGTTTGGTATCTACTTCCTGTGATGTGCTGCAAGACAACTTTACTTGAAGTCTTGAAAAACTTGAGGCTGCTGCGGATTTTATGCAGGGCAGGGATTGGCTCAGTCAGTAATGCACTAGTCTCATAGTCTGTAATTCCCAGGTTTCAGTTACACCTGTGACAATGTTGAGAATTTTCTCCATTAACTCCTGCTCTTGGTGAGAGGTGAAATCAGTGGGCTATGAAAGGCTACCATCTGTTGGATGGAACATTAAGCCATGCCATGTGTGCAGGAGAGTCATACTTTGAGCATGTTAAAAATCATGCTTAATGGCCTGAGTTCCATTTGTATCCTAACAGCTGTCCAGTGGGTTCCCTTTCCCCAACCTTCTCCGATCCCTTGGGGTTCCTGTGACCTGACCATTTAGCCCATTGTGTATTAAAAGTGCCACTCTGAGGTAAAACAACAATATGACAGCACAAATTTTCTGCAAAGTTTTTGAGTTATGTGTTATAATTCATTTTGAGTTGGGTTATTTTATGTCTGATCAACACCTATTGCACACAATGGGATAAATGACTAGATCACAAGTATCTAAGATTTCAGACTAGGTAGGTAAAGGCAATCCACTGGACGGACTAATCCATTAAATGCCTGATAACTATATTTATTGTGCATGTGGAAAAAACTGTTTGGTTAATGTCTGAAGCTCAGAGATAAAAAAAATGAAAATAAAAAAAGGTAATAAGAGAAATCATTTCTGGTTACATAGGTACTAATGAAGCAAAAACCAACAAGTAAAAAAAATATTAATAAAACTCTATGACAGTGTCAAAACATTAACAAGTAGAAATAAAATGGACTGATCCATTTAAAAACATCTAAATGATTATATTGTTATTAAAATGCTGCAACTGTTCAAGCAATGCAATTTCACATTAAGTTTAAGGTATTGAACAACTTATGTGAATACTGCATTTCTGCTGTGATTTTTAATGGTATTTTTTTTTTTTAAGTATTAATACAGTATTATTCATATTTTCCAAAACTTTAATTAGTTTGAATTTTTATTGCTGGAAGATACTAAAGTTGGAAAATGCAAAATAGTTTCTTCAAATGAACATTTCACATTCACTAGAGGCAATTAGTCTTTATAGTTATAAATGTGTTGGGTTGAACTAGCACTGGTAGCTCTTTTAATTGAATTTAAAGTGCTTCAAGGATAAATATTGCCCTTTTTTCTATAAGGATCAAATAATAGTCATTGCTGAAATCTAAATAAATTATTGTATTCAGTTTTTTTTACCACCTATCTTCCCATGGCCGAGTGGTTAGCGTGCTTGGCTTCTGATCTAAGGGACCCAAGTTCGAGCCCTGGGTAAGGCATGGATGTATGTGTCGTTTTTCTGCTGAGGACCTGCCATCCTCTCAGACTTTCTACTATGGCATAAAAACTGACAGGTTCCTGTCAGTTTATATGCCATAGTAGACAGTGGCAAGCAGCTGCTTGAGTGGGTATTTATTTATTTTTTATTAATTCCTTGTATGTTGCACACTTGTAAAATACTTTTTACTTCTTTTAACTGTGGCAAATATTGTACTGATATGAAAATTTGTTTTACATTTGATAGGAATGCTTCTTAAGTGTAGTTTTTAATTATGCCATATATAGTATAAGTAGTTTTTTAATTATCTTATTCAGCAACTTTTAATTATTGCTGGAAAAAAGCACTGTGTGGTAAGGCCAATCTTTTAACATTTTTTCTGCTTTATTATTACTCATATAGTCTAAAATTAATTTTTATTTCTGAATTGTTATCTTAATGTTTATTTTTAATTATATTTAATACGTGTAATTTTTTACATTAGCTTAGATTCTTTATTGGAAGATGTAGCAGACATGCTGGAAAAAAGACAGCTGGAAAAGTTTCAGATATTACAAAAAGGATTATATTGCTTGGCACCATTTCCAGAAGATAACAGGTCTATATAAAATAATTGAATAGAAATTTACTTAGTTATCACTTGCTACAAAAGTTGCTTTTACAGTGTACTATTTCAACAAATGTCTTTATTTTGGTAGTATTTGTTATGTGCATTATTATTAAACAGCAATAGTTTCAATTTAATCATTTTGAAGCATTACATTTTTACAGTTAAAAATATGAAGCCATTTTTGTAACATATTGTAATGAATACTTAAAAATTGTAGCATTATTTTGAGACATTAAGTGTGTTTTTAAAATTAAACTCTTTATGTATTGACTAGCTAAATTATTATGAACACCTACCTAATACTTTGTATGGCATCTGTGAGCAAAATGACAGCCCAGACTTGACATGCTTTTTAAATACTTTCTAAATATAGCAGAAGTGATTTTGAACCACTCTTTCTGCAAAAGGGCTTGAATATCTTGAAGTGAAGAGGGCAGAGGTCTATGCATTCATATGATACATTCCAAATTGTCCGATATGTTTTTGATTGGATTAAGATCAGGTGATTGTGCAGTCTAGGGAAAACGATAAAAGTCCATTTCACATTTCTCAAACTATCATAAGCAGTGCTTGATTGTCCAAGACGCTTTTATACTTCAGGGAAGTGATGTCCCCCTGCATAAAAACTAGAAGATCCAATCCATGCCAAGAAAATGCTCCCTACACCACCTTGAACAGTATGAGCTATACATGATGGGTCCATTGCTTCTTGGGGTTGTGCCACCCTTTATATTGGCCATCTGTTAAAACAGTAGGGTGTACAATAGGGTCTCAAATTTGTGAGGGTTAGTTCCTGATAACCCCACATAAGTTGTGAGAGTGGTTCGAGGTTCTAATTGAGCTCCATTATAGGTAGTGATTTGAATTTTTAACATCATGTATTGGTACAAGTGAAATTTGGGGCCATTTGGCCAACGTTTGGGAAATTACAAGTATCCAAATCTGTTAAAAATGACAGAAATTCTTCAACACTCAATGAAGTGCACATTTTTGTTGTCTCTTATTGCAACTCTGCTAATTGCTACATCAACATGAATTACTGATTAATTGCCTACACTTATGTCATATGGTCATTTCTCACAGGAATGAAACAAAATTTCTCACAGGAACTTATATGGTCATTTCTCACAGGAATTACCCTAGTGTGCATAATTTTTAAAATAAAACATACTCCTGGATCTAAATAAAGGAACATTTCTGAAAACAGTGGTCCATTCTAAACGAAATCATTAAACAATTAGTGCAAGTATCATCTTTCTACCACCAATACTTTCTGAGATCTTGCACTACAAAGGATATGCACACATACCTTCATGTATATACACCCAAGAGCCAAATCATTATGACCAGTGCATTTTTATGCAAATCAAAGCAACTGCAGGTAAACAATGGCATGTGTGAAGGTCATGAAATGGTATAAATAACACCTGATACTGAACTCTGTTAATCAGTGTTATTCTTGTTCTTCAGATGGGAAAGGCAGTGGCCTTAAGTGAGTTTGACAGAGTCCAAATTGTAATGGCCAGACAACTGGGTCAGAGCATTTCCAAGCAACAAGTCTTGTGGGATGTTCACTGTCAGCCATGGTTAGTACCTTCAAAAAATGGTCTGAGAAGGGAAAAACCATGAACTACTGGCAAGGTGTGGGCCGACAAAGGCTCATTGATGCTAGAGATGAGCGAAGGCTATCCCGTATGGTACGAGCCAACAGAAGGGATACTGTGGTACAACTCGCCCATAATTTGAATTATGGTGATAGAAGTAATGTGTTGCAACACACAGTGCATTGAACCATGCTGAAAATGGGGCTGCGTAGCAGCAGGCTGCTTCAAATGCCCGTGCTAACCTCAGTTCACCATTGAAGCACTTACAATAGTCATGTGAGCATTAAAACGACCTTGAATGATTGGAAGAAGGTCATTTGGTCTGATGAATCTCATTTCGTGTTGCACCATGTGGACGGCTGGGTATGTGTGCATCATTTACCTGGGGAAGAAACACCAGGATGCACTGTGGGACGAAAACAAGCTGGTGGAGGAAGTGTAATGCTTTGGGCAATGTTCTGCTGGGAAACCCTGGGTCCAGTCATATATGTGCAGGAAACTAAGATGTCTACCACCGACCTAAACAGGTTCATAATCTGTAGTTCCCAGGTTCAAGTCTCAGCTGGGTCAGCGTTGAGACTTATCTCTGCAAAACTCCCTGCTCTACCCACAGTCAGTAGGGGACACCGATGGGTTTGGAAAGGCCACCGTCCATCAGATGGTACATCAAGCCGTGGCCCCGTGTGTCATACCCTGTGCACATTAAAGAACATGCTGGATGGCCTTGACAGGAGGCTACCATGTGTCTCCCAAAAACTGTTCCAGTGGGTCCACTCCCCCAACCTTCTCTGAGCCTTCAGGATCCATGTGATCTGGCCATTTAGCCCATGGTGTGCAAAAAAATGCCGCTCAGAGGTAAAACAACCCAACCTATCTAAGCATCATTGCAGACTAGGTACATCCTTTAAAACTACTAGAGGCAATGGTATTCACCTCTAGTAGTGCCTTCTTTCAGCAGGATAATGCGCCATGCCACACTGCCCGGATTGTTTGAGAATGGTTTGCGGAACATGAGGAAGACTTCCAGGGATTGCCTTGGCCTCCAAATTCCCTAGACATCAATCGAGCATCTGTGATTTGTGTTGGAACAGCACATCCTATCTGCAGTGGCTCAACCACATAAGAGTTAAAGGATTTGCTGGTAATGTTTTGCTACCAGATACCACAAGACACCTTTAGAAAACTTGTAGTGTCCAAGCCTCACTGGGTTAGAGCTGTTTTGGTGGCATGTGGAGGACCAACATCATATTAGGCAGGTGGTCATAATGTTTTGGCTCTTCAGTGTATATATAATGCATATAAAGTCAAGAATTTTTGTACTATAGATGGTATAGGACAAGTTATGACAATGTACCTAAAAAATCATATTTTCTTGAACATGAAAATAAATCCATCACATACTTTACAATCATTTAACTGATTACAGGGACTTTGCATTGTTGAAGCTTTAAATTATCTGATACTAAAGTATTGAATCTTCTTCAGGTTAATACAGATGTTGAATGTGAATATAAGGGTAATAAATACACTTCGTCAAATTAAAACAGTATGGATTGTAAAGTGGAATAATATTTTATCGTTTACATATTTTAGGAATGTGTCAGTAACAACTATTAGTGTTATGGTATAATGCGTTTGTTTTATTATTGTTTGGTTGTATTTCATGTATTGTAATTTTTTGCCTTTAGATACTACAGAGCAAGAATTGACAGAGTTACAGGGAACGAAGCTCAGGTGTTTTATGTTGATTTTGGTGATACTGCGACAATAACTGAAAAGAATCTGTATGTTTTGCCGTCAAAACTACTGCTTTTACCTTTCCAAGCAATTCATTGTGAACTGGCGGGGGTATGCCCTCCTCATGGAGGTTGGACAGAGGTAGCAACTGATGCCATGCTAAACTTTACAAGAGATGATGCATACTTAATGAAACAAATGGATGTTAAAGTTAGTTCAATATCTAAAATGTTATATACTTTCACCTATCTTCCTATTGATTTGTTTCATTTTTTCAAACTGGCTTTTTCCACTGTGTCGTTCTAACCCATTGGCCAATCTCTATGAGTTATGTGACAAATGAAAGCTGTTGATAAGGGATGTGTTATAGGCTATAAGACCTTTTTCCCCATACTTATTTCTCCCCTGAAAACGGGAAAATGTGAAAATCATTATTCCACAATATCTTCCAAATGCAAGGGCCCACAGTTATGAGTTAGATGTAAGATGGAAGTTTGTGACATAGGGACTGTTGTGCACTACCTGTAGTTTTGCCCTCCCACCCTTCTCCAAAAAATGATAAATTTTATGAGATTCAATCCCAATTATTTGCATCTCAAATTAAAGCTTCTGCAATGTCATGAGCAACCTCAAATTATACTACTCTTTTTCTCCTTCTTGGAGGAGAAAAAGACGGTTAACAAAGGCTTTATTAACGTGTTTCCCTTGCTCATAAAGGGAAACAGGTTAATCTTTGAACCAGTAATTCAAAAGCTCCTAAAATAGGTGTTTTTAGTTCAAAGTAAAAAAATATAAATTAAAAAAAGTACTCTTTCTCACCCTAAAAGTTAAAAAATAATTGAAATAACTTAGTTTTCTGTTGTGCAATAAAATTATTAAGTTTATTATTCAAACTATTTGCATATTAAAAGTTTTTAGGAGTTTGCTCCAAAGGATTTTAATATGCAAATAGTTTGAAGGATAAACTTACTAATTTTATTGCTCAATGACGGGGAACTTTGAGTTATTTTAATTATTTTTTGAGCAAGGAGGTCTTTTTAATTTTGGAAAAAGTAAAACTAAAGGATACTGATTGTGAAATCATTCACTGAATTCATATTACTTCAGAGGAAGGTAAGGTGCTTATTGACATACTCAACAAAAAATACTGGTACACTACCTTCCTTTGAAGTGAATACAAACTTAATGAGTGATTTCACTATCAGTATGTTTTGGTTGGATTTTTTACTTTTTAGGGCAAGGAAGAGATGTTTTTTTTTTTAATTATTTGTGCATAAAAATGTAACAGTTAATACTTGTTTATTTGGCATAATTAAGCTAGTAAAAGTTCTTTTTTTATCTCATCTGTCACAAATATAGCACTTAATAGTTTCATTTGTTTTGTATGTTGTATTATACTCAACCATTCCATAACTTAAAAACTGTAGTATGTATACGATCACTATAAAATTGTATTTTAACAATGCTATAATTCTTAATTTAGGGAACATCTAAGTTATACCATAAAATAGTGGTTGAAAATCTTTACATCTTGGCAGGCCACACAATTCAGCCTTCACTTTATTTGAAAATCTTGCTCTTGTAAAAAAATATCCTACTTAAAGTCTGTTCCTATATTTGCTGGTGAATTCTAGGATTATTTGAAAGTATTCACAAGCTTTTTCAACACCAAAATGAGTCACTGATGTGTAGTCCTCTTACACCCTACTTATCACCAATATAGCATTTAAGAGAGATTCACTGATAGCACACAAAATATGTTATTCATAAATATGCACATAACTCATAGGGTAACATACTTAATATTACAACCCCCAAGTTTCATTTTCAACCTTGATGGTATAATCATAGCATGTGCTATATATATATTATCATTATTTAGTCATGGAATAAAATAATAATGTACTGATGTGTACTTAACTTGTGCAGTTTGCACCAATCTTTGCAGGAAATGGTTTGCTCTATGTTAATCATTTGTCATTGCCATGGAGAAACCTATGCGGAAAAATGAAATAAAAAATACCTCAAGCAGCTGCTTGTCACAGAGGTCTGACAGGAGCCTGTCAGTTCATATGCCATAGTAGAAGATCTGTGAAGATGTCAGGACCTCAGCAGAAAAACAACATGAACATCCATGCCTTAACCGGGGCTCCCAGGTCCCTTAGATCAGTAGCCAAGCTCAATAATCACTCGTCCATGGACGGATAAAAAATGAAATATTTACAGTAAAAAATAAGGTGGTAACAGGGATTTGCCTTTTACATAGAACATTTTACTTTCAATTGCTTATAATTTCCAGATTATTCTGACACAAAAATGTTTCACCGCTTTGCAGAGGGTGACACTTCCTATGCAGTGGTGCAAAAAAAACAACCTTACTTCAGTTTCAGAATTACCTAAAAGATTTTTCCATAGCAATGATGATGTTATGATTCTGTTGATCAGTTGTATAAGTGGCTTAGAACATTCTTTAGTAATGCAATTTGGCATCTGAAAAATTATAACCCTTTCTGCCATATAAGTCGAAACTAGGTTGAGGAGCAAATACAGTTTTAGCCTTTCCAACTTTAGTCACTTTTTTCTCTTTGGTTACTGCTTTGGCCAATTCAGTTGACATTTTTTCCTTTGAAGTTCATGCATTATGACTGTGAATTCATACTTAATCTTCTCTAATAATAACTGCTTTGTCTGAAATAGAACAGAGTGCCTAAATTTGAAAAAGCTAAAATTATATACTTCCCCTTAAATCCGTTTCAACTGGTTATAATTGAACAAATTATAATTTTTCAAAAAAAATGTCAAAATGCATTAATGACAGAATTTTTCATTCATTTATATCATGGAAGATTCTAATTGATGATCACTAGAATCTTGGCATGTATAGTAGACATATCAGTTCCTGCAAAACATGCAAACTGCACACATTCTACATAGAAAGCAGTACCCTGTTAGATAGTTATTTAAAACTTAAGGTGGTTTTATAGCACATATGCTCTAATGATGCATTAAGACGGTGAAATCCAGGTCACAATATGAAACATAGTGCAATATATACAGGGTGATTCAGTTAAGCGTGTACAAACTTCTGGGAGGGGTAGGTTGCACAAAGACGAATCGGAATCATATAGCAATGCAGGGTTGGTAACGGCATCTTCATGCGGTAGATGGCGTTGTTTGACGTGGTAGATGGCGTATGGCTGCGGGACTGCACAATGTCCTCGCAGGTAACCATCATTCGCAAACTGCCCGCAGAGGTAGTAGGATGGCCGATTACACAAACGTGGAGTTGGCCGATATGCATCTCGCATATGGGGCTGTGGACTGCAACAGGCGAGCCGTTGTGCATGTGTACCAGGAACGGTACCTGATGAGGTGTACTCCCAACCACCAGATGTTTGCACGGCTGCATCAGAGGTTATGTGACACTGGTTCCAGAGACCTGTCAGGAACAATGGGCACGGACCCCTGACATGGAGGAGAATGTGCTACATCATACAGAAGACACTCCAAGTGCCAGTACTCGAGCAATCGCCCACCGGGTCGGTCTTTCCCAATCCACCGTATGGGGGATTATGCACGATAACCAATTGCATCCATATCATGTGCAGCGTGTCCAGACACTGAAGCCTGAGGATTACCCACAGTGCATTGCTTTTGCGCAATGGTACCTGCAGAAGAGTGCAGCAGAATCCCAATTTCCTGCTTCTGTGCTGTTCACAGACGAGGCATGCTTTACACGGGAAGGTAGCTTCAATGCACATAACGCACATGCATGGGCGGTGGAGAACTCCCATGCTACGCAAACACATGCAGCACAAAACCGTTTTGCTGTAAATGTTTGGTCCG
Source organism: Ryuthela nishihirai (assembly GCA_038380435.1). NCBI lineage: Eukaryota > Metazoa > Arthropoda > Arachnida > Araneae > Heptathelidae > Ryuthela > Ryuthela nishihirai. The sequence continues at coordinate 22,691,216 of JAWZYU010000013.1, forward strand.
GCATTGTCAGGGACCACTTAATAGGCTCATGCCTGTTCATCTGGATGGAAGGAGTTACCGGATATTTCTGGAGGACATCTTGCCAGAACTTTTGCATGAACAACAGGTCCCTCAGTCGCTGCGCTGTGCAATGGGGTTCTAGCATGATGGGGGCCCCCACCCATTTCAACCATAAAGTTCATCAACACTTAAATGTGACATTTGGACAACAGTGGATCGGGTGTGGTGGTCCTGTTCATTGGCCTGCGAGATCGCCAGACCTATCATGCCTTGATTGCTTCTTCTGGGGTTACATCAAAGGACTGGTAATCAACACCCCCGTTGAAAGTGCTGAGTACCTTGTCGCATGCATCTCCGTAGCTGCCTCGAAAGAGACACGCCAGGAATCTTCCAGAATGTATGTGATTCCATGCGCCGACAATGTCAGGCCTGTGTTACAGCTCATGGTCGCAACTTCGAACACCTTCTGTGACCTCTGTGCATTTCTCAAATGTACCTATTGTAATTAATAAAAAGCATTTTGTTCACTTACGTGCTGCTCTTTCATTCATGTCTTCTCTGTACACTAGCACATGTTGATGCCGTTACCAACCCTGCATTGCTATATGATTCCGATTCGTCTTTGTGCAACCTACTCCTCCCAGAAGTTTGTACACATTTAACTGAATCACCCTGTATATAATTTTTAGTAATACCAGTGACTATCTCTGTGAGTACTGATGATGATGCAAGAGGACTATATTGGCGACTCATTTTGGGTACTCTGAATATATGTTTTGAATATTATGAGCTTTCATCCAGCAAATATTGGTGCAAACTATGTGTTGAACTTTCTTTTTAAACAGTAAATACTTGTAAATTGAAGTATGGCTTGCTGAATGGCATGGATATAAATTAAAGATTAAGATGTTGAATATTAAGTTGCCATTATAATGATATAACTGACTTCAATGTATCCAGGAGTCTGAACCTCCACTACTCACCAGGACAATCCAGTCATATGAAATCTCAAACTTGTCTCTCTGCTTTGAAATCCAAAACAGTTGTCTTTGTAAAATTTTATTATAGCCCCATAGTATATGTCCAACACTAAAAATTTTTTTAAAAACAACTATAAAATTTTATACTAAATAATAAATAAATACCCCCCTCAAGAATATTCCATATAAAATATTTTAACATTTTCTGTCCAGTGGAATATTTAGTAATTGGGAAATCCTATGGAAGTCTTATTCTCAGACAAAAAAAAATTAACTTCTCGAACCTTCCCCAAAACTAAATTTCTGGATGACCCCCATCTACACATACACCCAGAAATAAAAAACTAATTCTTGGGTACTGGTTGTGGCTGACAACTGAGATGACCACTGAATTAAGAATTTGCAACAGAGTAATATTAAACTAAAAATTTTACAATGTTCTTTGCATGTGTGAAAAAAAAATATGGCATTTGTGGGTTTTTTTTAAACCATAGAACAATTGCTTTGCAAATTTTTGTGGTTTCAAATATTTTGTAATGTGTGAAACTAAAGACTTCATTCAAATGCAGTTCTATATTAAGTTATAGCTAATTTATTGTAGTGCATGATATAATTGCAGTTCTTAAATTTCAGGCGCTTAAGAAACTACAAAGTTATTCTGAAGGAAATAATTTTATTGTACAATTATATGATATTGCGAATGTCTCTGAGCTCTTGATTCAAGAGGGACTGGCCCTTCCTGCTGAGGTACCTCAACTGAAAGAACAAGATTTAGGATTCAAGGTATTGATATCACTATATTATATTTATTTTTATTTTTTTTTAAATAAAATTTATAAATGTGCAGGTAGCAGACAAATTAATGGAAACCCCAAAATCATGCAGCTTAGGGAGATATTTCCCGGATATTTCAAAGTTGGGTATATATAAATGTTAGCTGAAACTGTCTCAAAGGAAGACTTTGGTGATTTTGAAAAAGGTCTAACTGTTGAATGCCATATTTAAGAAACAGTTTTGTTGTAAAATTGCTGAAAATTTTTTATCAGGTTCTTTTTTGACTTTTTCCCTTTTTACTTCACACTTTATCTGTGTTTTAAAAGTTACATTTAACTTTGGTTGTATTGAAGTTTATAATATGCACTATAATTAGTATGTATTCTACTTTACAAAAATTAGATTTTTAATGTCAAACCTTTTTTTTTTCATCTAAATAATATAAAACTGCAAGTAGCAAAACATTTTTTAATGCTTACACCTTTATTTTTACTTTAGGCACTCCAAAAATATGAAGACATATCATTGGAATATACACCAACATCAGATGATGAGATGCTGCCAGGAGAAAAAGATGCTGCTGCTTTGATGTTTGGTGTATTGTGTGGCATTCTTTCCAAGAAAGAAAGTGATAAATCAGATGATAACTCAGATGAAGAGTTAAAGCCATTAATTCCACAGTACACAATGCCATTGCAAGCTAAACTGGTGAACAGCAATGAAATAATGGCACCAATAAAGCAGGACCCAAAATTGTGTGACATTCCTCCCCTGATTGCTATTGAAGGACATTGTGAAAGGTAATAGTAAAAATAGTGAATGTAAAAAACACATGTTTTAGTAATCTTCTGGTAATATACCCTTTTCTTTAGTCAATTTATTTCTGGTGATAGTTCCTCACACCCTATTTAGTAAGTATCTGTAATATAATTGCACTTTGGAAAGGGTTATGCATTTTATGGCACCAAGTGGGTGTCACACTATTTTTCTGATGTTAATCACTGTCTTTATCAGAGAATATAAGTTTGGAGTTGTTATAATTTTTATTGTTTCCCTTTAATTGTAATTTATCTTCTTCTTTAGTAAGAAGGTATTTAACCACTATCGTGCTGTTGAAATATGATGATGTCAATGGCTACAGAGGAAAAATTGTCTTGAGCCAGGTGGGATCTGAACCCACCACCTCCTGTTAACATGTTGGGTGGGTACTCTGACTGCTGAGCTATCAGCCGCTGATCAATCCTTCCTCTGTTGGAGATGTTAAGCCCATGGCATAGGTTAATTGCATAGAACTCTCTTGAGCACAGTTGAAAACTCAATTCACAGAGCTCTTCCATGTAGGTGCATAAGACCAGCACACTCCCAGCACGACTTTGACTAGCATTTTTTAAAAATATTTTTCAGCAGATCTCATAAACAGGTCCACAGGCTCTGTTGGTATGAATTATTAGTTACTTTCAGATACATTTTGAATCCACAACACTTTACAATTACAAGGTATAGGTGGCATGTCCCTGTGTATTAAACCAGTGGGCATGTCCCTGTGTATGTGTTTGTATGTTGTACTAGGACAAGCCAATACAGCTTGGTTATTTCCGTCCTTTGTGTAGGGAAGTACCTTCTTCCTTTAAAAAAAAATTAAAATAATAAACTTATTAACCTTAGCCCCTTTCCCAAAAGAAATTAATCTTCAGAAATTCATGCATATGTTTAAAAAGTTGAATTCATCAGCTAAGCAATTTATATGAACATTTTGATATTAAAGAGGAATAGCTAGACAAATGAATGGAAAGATGTGACAAAGAGTTCCATGGCTTATTTTTTTTCTCACCTAGTAGTGACAATTGCACAAGTAACACTATTGGACATGCCTTCTAGTCTTCCTGTTGGTATTTTGTGGAGTTTTATGTTGCTTTGTTGCGTTTCAAAGCTATATTGTGAACTTTGCAGGTAATGAATGTTTAAATAATGTTCTGAACCTATCAAAACAATTTGAGACTTCTAGTATAACCAAGAAATAAAATACAGGTCAGTTATGGAAAGCATCCATGTTTGCAGAACCAAAAGGTTCACCGAGTCACAAAGTGAAACTGAATTTTTTGTAGCATTAAAATATTGCCACAGAGGAGGATTTGTATCTCTGGGATAAATAGTGAACCTGCAGCAGATGTTGGAAGAGCTGAGAAAATGTATTTTCATGTTAGACTTAAGCTTATCCAACAAACTGTATTCATGATAGTACTTTTGCACACACTCTATTCCTTTTGATGCATTTCATGGCTAGAAAAACAAATCACTCTACTGGACCACACTACTCTCCAAACTTTTTTCCTTCTCCCCCCCCCTCCCCTACTCTAAAAATTAAGGGAACTCATTTTGCATTAATGAAAGTGATGTAGAAAGTCATAGCGGAGAGCTAAATTTCTTGCAGGAAACAACTTCTAAGAGTGCTTTAAAACAAGGGAGTATATTCACAAGCATGTATAAATTCCCAGAAGTATTACTTTGAAATCAACTACAAAACCTAATTTTTAAATATGGAATAAAATTTTATGTTGATTCAATTATGTACTTTATTGTCAGACAAATATTTGAGGTAAATGACTCTCTATATTAATTAAGGAATATGTCAAAATTTTTACTTGTTTTTACTTCATTCATTATTGTTTGTATTGCTTTCCTATGGCTTTATTGCTAATACTCAGGCCTATATCTAGAAAAATATTTGTGAAGGTCAAGTGATCAGATCAAGCTAGAACGCTATTCCATATAATATATAATTATATATATTATATAATTTTTTCCTTCTATTTTAATGATCTTCCCAAAATGTTTTATGAAAAATATGGGTAATATATATATTTTCAATATTTATTTCACCTCTGTTGTTCTCGCTATTAGCATTCTGAATAGGGCCCACCTCCTAGATCTGACACTGTTAATACATTCTTTTTAATATCTGAACAATATTTTTATAGAACAGTATTATATTGCATGTAAATGTAAACTTCACATTAAAATGTATTTCATTTACTTGTAGGTTTACACCACAAGTTACATGGTGGAACAAAGTAGAAAAAGTTATAGTATCAGTAAGACTAGCAGAAGTTAAGCTGTATGACTTTACAATATGTCATACTGGTTTCAAATTTAGGTGGGTATATCTGTAAATGTTTATTTTAATTAATTGGGATTTCTTAATTCTTTTTGTAAAATTGCATTAAAATGAATAATTGGGGAAATTTTATTTATAAATGTTATGTAGTTTGAGAAAAAAACCTTATTAATATAGGTATAAATTAAGGATGCTAAACACTCATAAAATTAGATTTACAATTAGTAAGTCTTCATATTAAAAATACTTTGCATAATTATTCATTATTTTATATTATTAATAAGATATATAATTATTTAAGCATTAAAATATATCTAAGATTTAGGTTGTAAAAGTAATTACAATGTGAAAAATAAGTTAAGTAATCCCATTAAAGTTCTTGTAATCTAAAACTGCTTTAAGTTTGAATTGTTATAATTAATGGTTTTATGGATTTATATGGGGGGAAAAACTTACTCAATGAAAGTTAATGTCATTGCTATATATCTTACTCTACTTGCCATCTCTTACAATGCAATTGTAATTAACAGTTAAATATTTAAAATTAAACCAAATAAAATGTTTTATGAAAATAAAAATCTAAGCTGTACTTTGGTGATGTCAGTTAATTTTTATTAGTTAATTAATAAGCTTAAAAGTGTGCCAGAAATTTGAATTTTGTTTCGTTTTGATGACATTGAACTGGTGGTTTCTCATATTTCATACCAAACAAATATGGTAGAAATATCATTTTTTGCTTATTAACCTTTTCACTACCATACCAGCCCAAAGTGGCCTAAACTGCATGAAGAGGAAGGAATGGCATTGGTTGGGTGATTCAAAATCTGTTATTTAAAATTTAATCATTTAAAATCTTGGCCATTTTGGGCCAGTATGATAGCAAAAGGGTGAAACATTCCTGGATTTAATGATTGACTAATTAAACTATTCATAACTAATTACACTGGGCAACACACTAAAAGGTTTTGAAATGAAAATAGTGAATCTTTACCAATTTCGAGATGCTGAACACTAAAATGACAATAAAATTTGTTGATTGTCTCCTGTTTAGCAGAGACAGAGATGGTCATGTATGTTATAAATGACTCAGACTGCATTAAGTACATAGATAACCATTTTGCAATGCTGTATTTTAAACTCCAAATTGTAACATATTACATTGTATTGCATCAGCCGCCATAACACAACACCCGGAGTTATTGCATCATTGTCTGATGCAATGTAGTTGAATCATGACATCGCAGCTTTACAATCGCTGACAAGAGATGATGCAATCATTAGTTGTAAGCGATGTTTTGTACTGTGAGCAAGTCTTTTTAGCGACTCCCATTTACCCCCGAGTCATAAGTACAACACAAGTGATCCTTGCAGTTTTAATCCAGCAGTAGTGATGCCTCGTAACTGTGTTAATAGTGCAGATACATTTTTTTTTTACATTTGAGGGTAAGTGATGTTTGCAAGCCAGAAAAGGGCCATCACTCCAATAGTGAAAGCGGGTATGAGTTTTATTTTGGATGCAAGATCAGGGACCAGGACAAGGCCTGGGCCCCACACATATGGTGCAGTACATGTGCAAAAAATCTTACGAAGTGACTGAAAGGCGAAAAAGTGGCAATGCTGTTCCTATGGTTTGGAGAGAATCAAGCAATCATGCAAATGACTGCTACTTCTGCATGGTTTCACCTGTTCCTCGAGGCATCACAGGGAAGTAGAAGTGGACAATAGCGTATCCGAATATACAATCTTCTTCCACATGGCGAAGGCCTTCCCATTCCCAAACCTCCAAAAGAATTTTCCATCGATTCAGACATGGAGGAGGGAGGCGAACCAACAATGGGTTCTCTGCAGCCTTCGGTGTCTAATGATGACACCGAAGTCACAGTGCGTCATCTGCGCCACACATTCTCACCGAAAAAGAAATGAATGTCTTGTTCGCAATCTGAAGCTGTCCAAGGCCAAAGCAGAGTTACTTGAATCAAGACTTAAACAATGGAATCTTCTCAAAGAAAATGTCCGAGTGACTTCGTTTCGAACTCTTCATGAGCAGTTTGTACCTTACTTCAGAATGGAAGATGATCCTGTGTTCTGCTCCAATGTTGATGGCCTGATGAATGCCCTCGGAATCGAACATGACCCTAAAGAATGGCGACTATTCATAGACTCCCCAAAATTGAGTCTCAAAGCGGTGTTGCTGCATAATGGAAATCGACTTCCATCCATTCCGGTCGGACATGCTGTCTACATGAAAGAAACCTACGACTACCTAAAACAGCTGTTGAGCTGTCTTCAATACAGCAAGTATGGTTGGCATCTCTGTTGTGACTTGAAGGTAGTGGCTCTGTTGATGGGTCTGCAGTTGGGATATACGAAGTACTGCTGTTTCTTATGTGAATGGGACAGGCGAGCAAAGACTTCACTATTGTAGAGAAACTGGCCTCAGAGGAAATCTCTGAAGGTCAGAGAGAAGAATGTGGAACACGCAACACTGGCAGAAACACACAAAATCCTGCTACCATTCTTACACATCAAGCTCGGTGTGATGAAAAACTTCGTAAAAGCCATGGACTGGACTGCATCAGCTTTCAAATACTTAGCTGACAAATTCCCTCAACTCGGTGAAGTGAAAATTAAAGAGGGAATTTTTGTAGGTCCTCAGATCTGCGAGCTGATCAGAGACCAGATGTTCAACAACCTGCCTCAGGGTGATGAGAAAAAGGCTTGGGATGCGTTTCATCTGGTGTCAACTAAATTCCTCGGCAATATCTGGGCAGACAACTACAAGAAACTGGTTAAGGACATGTCTCTGTATCACAAACTTGGCTGCAATATGCCCTTAAAGATCCACTTTCTCCATTCCCACTTAGATTTCTTCCCCGACAACTGCAGAATGGTTAGTGATGAGCACTGTGAACGTTTTCACCAGGACATTGCAATAAGGGAAAAATGATACCAGGGAAACTGGTCCACTTCAATGTTGGCTGACTGCTGTTGGACACTCACCAGAGATGATCCTGAGCAGCTGTACAAGCAACGGGCAAGGCAATGTCGGAAGTAGAAGCAGAGTTTTACCGATGCATGTCATATGTATGTATTACTGTTATATAAAAAACTATTGTGGATTTCTCAGAAATTGTAGCCAATTTTACATTTTCATTGTCATATTCGTATCCAGCACCTTGAAGTCTTTAAGAAATGGCTACTTTTATCTCAGAGGCATGACTTTTATGAAAATTTGTTGCTGAGTGTTATCGAACATTTGGGAAAATATTTTCAAAATTTCTTGTCCACCATCTTTAGATTCATGAATGAAATGTATTTAAATTTATGCTTAGTGATATTTTTCTGATTATATCATTGTCTTTGGCTCGTGTATATTGGATTTATGATAGAAGCCAAAGATAAAAGCAACTTAAAAAAGGGCTAAAACCTAGCCTCCTGAGCAAGGCTTCCTTACATTAACAAATAATACACTCAATACAACTACCTGATCAGAAGAATCTTTGTTACTTAATTGTTAATAGTTTAAACAATAAAGTGTCATGAATATTACACAATAATTTCAGCGGTAAAATTGTTTCCAGACAATATTACAGAACTATATGAGAATGCAGTTTCATTATACTCCAGCAGTGTGAAACATTATGTTAAGTAGAATGTTAATAAAAAATAGTTATTTAAAATTCCTAATTTCTATGTCTTATGGCAAACTTTTTTCCCCTTCTCATACTCGCTTTAAACCACACCTGAATATAAGTCATATATATGTTTAAAGTGTTTTAATTATGTTTTTTTAATAATTTTCAGTTTAAGTAGATTAGGAGTCATCAATGGAATCACTTTCGCTATCCTAGGCACATTCTGCATAATCATTGCCATCACTACTCATTTCTTGCACCATATTGTCTGTGCCATCTAGGTCCTAGGGGGGTGTTCTAGAAATTTGTGAAGGCATTTGTTGAATTGATAACAGGGATGCCATGGCTGCCTAATTTCCAAGAATTAGGCATGGATGTGTGTGTCGTTTTTCTGCTGAGGTCCTGCCATCCTCTCAGATCTCCTACTGTGGCATATAAACTGACAGGCTCCTGTCAGACCTCTGTGGCAAGCAGCTGCTTGAGGGGGTATTTATTTTTATTATTTTTATGGTGAATGGGGTATTGAGATCAAAATGTTTGGTAACTGCTAAACTAGCGTTTTTGAAATGCAACAGTTCTTGACTGTGTTGGAAATAAGTTCTTAGAGTATGTTGTCCCATGCTGTGGCAGTTTATTCCTGCAGTAAAGTATACTTTAAATTCTCTTAACTGATAATTGATCTTAAGAACAAAACTAATTATTGTGAAGCTGCCATGTTTTGTCTTTACAAAGTTTGTTGTTATCATCATGACCAATACATCAATATATAATCAGATGCACATAAATCATGGAGCTGTCTTAGAAAAGAGAAAAATTGTTGAATTATGTATATAAGCATTACAAATTAATTATTGTGTTAACATGTCTACAAATTATCTGTCCTTTTAGAACTATGTTAGTCTACATAAATCTCTTATAAAGTTCAGACTTTAAAGATTATGTTGTAGTCTTATAGGTACTTGATAAACTATTCATATGTTTGCATTCATCTTCTGAGAAATGTCTGTGTTTAAAATATATGTGATGTTCTTGAGAAGCTAGATGTTAAATACAGATGGTTGGTGTTGATTCACAAAAGAAACTTAAATATGTGATTAAAGTGAATGAAGTAAAAAAAAGATTAACATGAAAATAGGGAAAATTAAAATGTAATTTAATCTTTTCTGTCAAAAATCAGTTAAAAATGTATAATTTTAATAAGAAATGAAAAATTACCTTGTCTTTTTGCTAAAATAGTTTTTCAATCTTTTAATGTGTGAATTTTTGTTTGGCAAGGAAAGACAAAGTTTATAATATTGCTATATGTGATATGTCTTGTTATTTTTAATATTTATGTAACTTTTATACTTTTACAAATTTTTGTGCAAGTTTTATTTAAATATTTGTATCCAGACAGCCGTCCCGTGGCTGAGTGGTTAGCACACTTAGCTACTGATCTAAGGAACCTGGGTTCGAGCCCCGGATTAGGCATGGATGTGTGTGTGTGTGTGTGTGTGTGTCGTTTTTCTGCTGAGGTCCTGCCATCCTCTCAGATCTCCTACTGTGGCATATAAACTGACAGGCTCCTGTCAGACCTCTGTGGCAAGCAGCTGCTTGAGGGGGTATTTATTTATTTTTTTTATCCAGACATGTTACTGATCTTTCATTTTTTCTTTTTTTTTTAATTTCAGTACTACTGTAAGGGATAAGTTTTATTGCTTAGAAGAAACACTTTATGCTGGAGTGATTCCTGAGAAAACTATCTCTAATTGTTTAAGTCAAAGCGTAGAACTTATTTTTCAAAAGACAAAATCTGAAAAATGGCCTCGTTTGATTTCTAAAAAGAAAAAGGTTAGTAAATATTGGTATAGTAGAAATTTCTTGTGTACTTGGAAATGTATTGCTAATTTACTTACTTGGTGAGATATATTAAAACTGTCTTTTTAGTTATTAAACAGCTTTCACACCTCATATAAAAATTATATAAACTTTTATGCCCTATCCACCAGTGAGAAGCAATTACTCATTTTCACAGCTCACCAGCTTGCTGTACTCTAAACATGTGACTTAATTCGTTTACTTTTTAACTTTGTTGATTTGTGCTATGCTGTAGTTTCATGTTTGTTTTTGTGCTATGTTGTAGTTGCATGTAGTTAGTTTTAAACAATTTGCAGTGATTTTTAAATAGTATTAACTACATGCCTATCTTGGTCTTCACTTTATGAGAGACATCATCTTGTTAATATGTAGCTATTTCAACATTGAATAGTACTGACATGACACTCCATCAATGTTTTGTACCTCTAACTCTTAAAAAAAAATAATAATAAAATACCCCCTCAAGCAGCTGCTTGCCACAGAGGTCTGACAGGAGCCTGTCAGTTTATATGCCAGAGTAGAAGGTCTGAGAGGATGGCAGGACCTCAGCAGAAAAACCACACGAACATCCATGCCTTACCCGGGGATCGAACCCAGGTCCCGCTCTAACTCTTACTATCTATAAAAAGAAAAGAAAAAAAAACTTGCAATAAGACTATTCAAATTTATATAATCCTTTTGTGGAATAGCAATGTGCTGTTTGTTAAACTAGCATCATGATATTTATATCTCCCTTTTTCAACTATTATTAACCAAAAGCAAAATCCATCTATATATGGTATATTGTAAACTAAGTATTACTTAACGTAATTTAGTATTGATCAGCTTTGCTAAGTTGTTTAAGATGCTTTTACTGTCCTTTTGTAGGGTCATAGAATATTAATTTGAGTAATTGTGATTAAAATTATCATTTATTGTAAACTTTGCAATTGTACATCATTAATATTAACACTACTTTGTTTCTTTAAATTAAATCGTTTAATTTTTTCATGTGGAGTAACATCATAACTATGTAAGAATATATGTCCAAACTTACTAACTATGAGATGGGAGGTATCCATAGTGCTTTACTTGGAATGCCATTTACATGTATTTAAAATTGACTTTCTCATCATCAAGAATTCTCTACTCATTGCTATTTGCTTTCTGATAAAGTGGTTACCATGGTGCTTGGAAGATCCATGTCATTAACAGTGGCTCTGATATGCACGAATCATACTCTGTGCACCTTAAAAAAATGCTAGATGGCCTTCACAGAAGGCTCCCATTTACCCTTAATGGTTATTCAGAGGAGTTTCTTTTCCATTGTGATCCTTATAATTTTTATTGCCTAGCTGTTTATCTCAATGGGCAGGGATGGGGAAATTCAGAAAAATCTGATGATGATGACATTCTATATTCTTCCTCAGATTTCTATATAGCCGCTATCTGACCATCCAGCTGTTTTTACCACAAGTCTGAGCAAATGCATATAACAACATGGGAGGAACAGAAAAACATTTTTTTATTGTCTAATATCCATTAAAAGAAGCATTCAATAAAATTAATGATATTGCATTCAGTGGTTAAAGTTTATGTAATTTTCACTGGTGATATTTTACTATTGTTTTTCCTAATTTGAAAAGTAACGAGTCGCACCAGAAGATCAGTTCACCAGACAGAAAATTCACTCATCACTGGTGAGTGGATTTACCCAACACTTACCAATAGGCAGCAAAAATGTCACTATGGGGATAAAGCAATTTTACCTATTGCTATATACCCAATAATAATAATAATTTATTAGAACACAACTGGTAAAATATTACTTTTGATAAACAGGTTCAATTTATTATATGGCAATGGTTTTTGATATTTTTAGAGTTTTCATGTGACAGTCCTTCTTGTATATTTATATTTTTCCTTATACTTTAAATTTAAAAAAAAAACTCTCCTTTGCTATGTATTATAAAATTAGCATTATAGTTTTTTTTTTTTTTTTCAGGTTCCATATATTAAGCTAGATTTTAATCACCTTGAAACTGATTCTGAGAGTGATGTTGAAAGTAATAGTGAAAAACAGTTGGATAAGTCTGGTATGTTTCATTAAATAGCATTTTCTTAGGGATATTTACTGTTTAATGTAGACTTTTTCAGATTTGGTCCTCTTCTAGGAGCCAGAATGGATACCTATACAATGTAAGCCTATAGCTAAGTAATACATACAATAACATGGTGCATTACAGCTTTAATTTCTGATATGTCATTAATCCCAGACAGCCATACAATTTTTCCATATACTTTTTCTATATACCTTAAGTGAAAACAAAATGCATAATTTTTTTTTTTTAACTCCCTGCCCACTATCAGCAGGGGACACTGTGGGCTTGGAAAGGCCGTCCGTCATATGGGACATTAAACTGTCCCATCCCCCATGTGCAGGAGAGCCATACCCTGTGCACGTTAAAGAACACGCTGAACAGCCTAGATGGGAGGCTACCATCTCTCCCAACAGCTGTTCCAATGGGCCCCTCCACCAACCTTCTCTGAACCTTCGAGGTTCTTGTGACCTCAAAGGTCAGTTAGCAAATGTGGTAAATGAATATTACCAAGATTTGCTTTGCTGTATGTCATCTAGTACAGCTGAATTAAAAATATTGAGTGTGAAGACTTGACAATTTTATAAATAACATTTACCAAGCATTGTTTTATAAGTATTTAATGCATAATTAATATTTTATAACGTTAAATAAAACAGGACCAGATGTAGAAAAAAATATGAGGTAGGTGACTAAGAACTGGATTGAAACTGATCAAGTTCTTTATTTTAAGAAACTGTTCTCACCAAACAGTATAGCCACACACAAAAAAAATCTACCCTGAAAACAAACTATCACCTATCCTTTTTTATAGGATTTTTTTTTTTACAAGAGTATGTTTTAATTTCCTTGAACTTCCAGTTCTGCATTAATCTATCTCTGAATAATTATAAATATGCTTTCTGTGTTATGTTTATTTACCTACTTTATATTTTCAGAATCCATATCTTGCTTTATGAAGTAAAAGTTATTTTGGAATATTTTTCAACTAATTGCATATGTGCTATGTAATGAAAATGATAGTGCAATAAAATTGACTGGTGCTATTCTGGAATGCTATGCTTTAGGATCTTTACATTGGTTTCTTATTATTTGGTCTTTTTAAAAAATATTCTTTCAAAATATATATCATTATTATTTTTAGCTTATTTTCAAGAAAAAGTAGCTGTTATTTTCAATTTATCATTTGTCTGTTCATATGCATTAAAGTTCCTTGTTTTAAGGAATAAATGAAAATAAATTTTTGTTTGGAGAGATATTTATAAAATATTACTAGTTATGTTTTCTGATTCTTCCATTAGTTAAAATTTTGCCATTAAAGGGCACTAGTTTTTTTTTTAAACTAGAAACTAGATAGTTTTGTTTTTAAATATCAAAACTTTAATTTTCTAATCAGTCTATGGTAAAAAGTCAAAATTTAGGTAGTAGATTATAGTGAACGAATCGCTTTGGTGATTCAGTTGCCACAGCACTAGATGTAATGCTTAGCATCCTATACTTTACTAGATGTTCAAGTGCATTTATTTAGTTTAGTAGTTAGAATGTCAATGTCTTAAGTTGATGTTCCTGTGATTGCATCCAACCAATCTCTGGAATCATCAAGATTTAATCTTCAATTTCTCCCAGCATGAAAATGTTTAACCCCCCCCCCCCCCACAACCAAGATATATCTGAAAGATATTAATTAGGGAGATTTATAGAAGGGACTCTCAAAATGAGTAATTTGTAGTTTCTGCACAAACCCATTAATGATAGTACTATGTACCCTTCATTTATAAATGGACAAATCAGTTTTTTCGATTGAGACTTTTTTGGAGAAGACTAGTGTCCATCATTTATGAGCAGGGAAAATATGCTGAGTAGGCAAACATTCCTTAGAGAAGTCTACTGAAAAGTTCAGTATTGAGTCATCATGGTAAGGATTAGGGAAGCAGGGAATTAAGAAGAGTTCACTCTGTAACTTGTCTCCTTTATGGAGAGAAATAAAAATATTTTTTTTGCCTTTTGAAAGTAAGCGTATTCACCTAAAATGTTTATTTTCCACTTTTTCTCTTGTGTTATTATTAAACTTCTGGGAAAGTTTTTCCTTCACCCCCATCCTCTCTAAATTTGGCCTGCTTTTAAGTACAAGGGTTCTTGACATGCATTTGCAAAACAAAAAACATTGCACTTACCTCAACAACAAACTTTTACTGTCTTTCAAATTATACTCTCCTTTGGCATGTATGCAAAGTTGCAGGCATCTACATCATTTCTGGACCTCTTGGTGGTATTCTTGTTGGGGAATACTCCACAACTCTGAATGAAGGCATTTTACAAGATCTTCCACCCTTGAAAAAGGTTTCCCATCAAGTTCCTTTTTAAATTTTGGAAACAACCAAAAATTGCATGGTGCAAGATCAGGCAAATATTCAGGATGGGGTAGATGTTTGGATTTTTCCTGATCCAGATAGGCTATAATTTGCTGAGTTTAATGAGCACTGGCATTGCCATGAAGAAAGAGAACCTTTGACACACCTGTTGTTGGATACTGCTCCTTCATCTCCTTAACCATTTTGGGCAAAACAATTTGGTGTAGTATTGACCATTTACAGTCATTTTTTCAGGTAAAGAGTCCATGGCTACCACCACTCTTTAGGAATTGAAAAAAAAAAAAATGTGAACATCCTCTTCCTTGATTAAAAGTCTTGTCAGAGGATTTGGGGATGCAATTCATTTTCCACAGCCCAAATAGTAGTTGTCAACCTTTCTGGATTTAATGGGAGATGTATAGTAATAAAACCATGTCTCATCACCTGTGGCAATATCTGTTAACCATTTGGGGCCACTAGGTTCAAACACTGCCAGCATCTCCTTGCACAAATCAGCTCTAGCCCTTTTTTTGCTGTTCTGTCAGTTTGTGGGGTACCTATTTTGCACAGATCTTTTGGAACTTTAAATGTTAATGAATAATCATTTCCACACTGCCAATCAATAAGCTGACATCTAAACTTATCTGAATGGTGAGGGGCAGGGGTAGCTCAGTTAGTAGCATGCCAGGCTCGTAATCTGCAGTTTCCAGGTTTGAGTCCCACCTGGGCCAGCATTGAGATTTATTCCTGCAAACTTCCCTGACCTGCCCTCAGTCAGTAGGTGACTCCAATGGGCTTGGAAAGGCCATCAGATGGGACATTAAGCTGTGACCCTATGTGTAGGAGAACCATACCCTGTGCCCATTAAAAAACACACTGGATGGTTTTGATGGGAGGCTACCACCTGTCTCCTAACAGTGGGTCCCCTTCCCCCAACCATCTCCAAGCCCTTGGGTTCCTTGTGACCTGTCCATGTAGCCCATTGTGTGCCAAAAAATGCTGCTCAGGGTAAAACTGAACACAACACTGAACAGTGATGTGTGGGTTTTCCTTAATGAGTTCACAAACACCAGCGATGGTTCTCTCATTCATGGCCTTTAGTGTTCCTGCATGAGGGAGGTCTTTTAAGCTCTCCTGCCCTTCTCTGAATTTGCTCATCTATCCCGTAACAGTGCCATATGAGCAGACATAATCCCCATATACTTGTCATAAATAGGCATGAATTTATTTTGCATCAGTCCCAAACTGCATCCTTGTGAAAATGTAAAATCTTTCCCCATCTTTAGTAGGCTCCATAGCAACAGTGCACAGATTTCACAGACCAAACTTTATGCACTGTCAGTGAAGAAGGAAATGATGATAGGGCCTTTGATTTTGACAGATAATGAAAAGTTTAGACGAGCTTTCAAACTAGTCATAACTCATTAACGTTGGAGAAATGAGCACAAATCTACAAACACATGTCAAGAACTTTTTGAATGCCCTTTGTAATTTTGATAGGTAGTTCTTACATTTTGTGGATCTTTCTTAAAACCAGCTTGGATTTAAATTTGTATATTTCTATCTCTCTGTAGAAAACTTAGAGGTAGCTTATGTAGAAGATTCTCCTGAATCAGAAGAATCATCAGATGAAGATGAATTGAGAAATGACACCTGGCAAAAAGCTTGTGAACCATGGGATCCGTATAATATATTTCATTAACCCTTAATGATCCAAAATTAGCATCATTTGTTTGCAGTATTCTTGTTTTAATTACCTGTGCAAAGTTTGGAAAACTATATTCACTATTTTTTGTGTTAACAAAGATTTTAAAATGGGATATAATATTAAATATTAGTATAAAATCACAAAAGATAAGGTCTGTGCTATAGGGTACATACAATCATCACCTTTTTTGTTGTATAGATTATGCAAGTGTCTTCCAGATAGAACTCTAATTTTTTTTAAATTTACACTGTTATGACCTTATTTCATATCTTCTGTGATTCAATCTAGAGTAAATGAGCTGCTATTCACATCTATTTTCAGATTTTACTTTTTAAAATCATCAACTGCCACTAATTTGTTCATCTGATGATGCTCTTGGCAGAAATTACTGTACAAATTGTTCATTAGTATAAACCAAGAATAATCATGTAAAATATTTTCTTGATGTTGATGATGACCATTGAGTACATAGTATGAAGGGCATGATACATTACAGGTATCTTAATTATCCAGTTTGATGGGAAGCAAATATATTCCATCAGAAAATGAAAATAGAGATCATGTAAATGTTTTTGTGACTGTCTGCATCATCCTCATCAATTGCAGATTAAAATCCAAAACAAATACAATAATATTATTCAAATGGTTCTATCACTTAATATGAAAGTGAGGTGTTTCAAAAACAGGAAAAAGAAAGCCATAAATAGAGAGTATATAGTGTGTTTCTTGCAAACAATGGGGAAAAGAAAGGTATATGCTGGATTATATGCAAACAAACTAAAGAAAGAAATGGAAAGGTTTAAAAACAGAAGTGATTTAATAATTAAGTAACAGAGTAATTCAGCTAGCACCAAAAATTAATGTGATAATGCATTTTATTTTTTTTTTGAAAAAAAGATGCTATATTTTAACACATTTATTATTATTCATATTAAAAGTATTAAGTACCAAGATATAATTGCACAGGAAATTGGAAAAGATTGTTAGTAGATGAGCCTGCACTCCATCTCGAGTTCAGCTGACGTGTAACAGTGGTTCATATTTGCTTGTCTGTGTCTAAGTGAAGAGATGCTTATTCCATAGTTATTGCTTATTATTAAGTCTCAAAGATCAGAGGTGCATAAACTATGGCTTACAGAGTCCAATATCATAAATAAAATAATAAATACCCCCTCAAGCAGCTGCTTTCCACAGAGGTCTGACAGGAGCCTGTCAGTTTATATGCCACAGTAGGAGATCTGAGAGGATGGCAGGACCTCAGCAGAAAAACGACACACACATCCATGCCTAATCCAGGGCTCGAACCCAGAACTCACCAAAGTTTCCAAAAGATTATAATCTGTTTGTGTATCAAGATTGTTTTCAAAAAGGAAAAATCACCATCTTTACATTTCATCAGTTTTTAAAAAAGAAAAATCACAACCTTTACATTTCATCAGCCTGTGTATGATCTACTGATTGCTCTTTGTTTTTTAAGGTCAGGGTATAATACTTTAAAAACTTTAGTTAAAATATGTTTTGCTTATTGAGCAGCAATTCAGGGAATTGTGTATTTTATAGGATGTATATTATGTAATGTATATATATTTGTATTTTTGTCATGTACATATTTCAATTTAATGTTATCAAATTTCTAATCAGTACTTCAGGTTTAATAAGCAGTTATATCAATAATTATTAAGACTGATATCTTTAAAAATTATTTGATAATTAGTTTTATTTATTTTTTTGGTAATTTTTAAAGATATTTAGCCATAAGTATGATGAAGTGATGATTTTAATTGTATATTTTGTAAATAAAAGAATTATTTTTTATTCTGGTTATTATTTTCATATGTTGAATTATAAAATTAAAATCTTAAATGCTTAAAATTTAAGTCTGTGCATAGTGTTTTTTAAAATATTTTTTTAAAAAGAAAATTCATAGAGGACGTATATTAAAAAAGTATATATTATTATACAATATGAATTTTTCCATCACAGCCCCTACCTAGAAGCAATAACATTTTCTATTATAGTGATGACACAAATGAGCATGCATTGAAATTCAGTAGCAAAGAACTGCAAGAAGTAGGTCGCCATTTCAGGGTGGCCCTTGACACTTGATTGATTCTACCAAAAGCAACCAATAATGGAAAATCTTGTTACTTAGCCAAAACCTTCATTTGACTGTGCCAGCTCAACAGGTCTAAACGTTCCTGGCAAGATGCATTTGAACTGGGTTAAGAACTTTTTAGTTAACTAAAAAAGTATATGTATGAACAGTTTAAATGGAACATTAAATACTAAAATGCAGAATGTGTTGGAACATTTGGTCGACAATGGAATTCTAGTAATATATTTTAACACAACCTCTGTTCATCATTTAAACAGCAATGCTTAGTTCAGTTGGCTAAAAGCGCTGCCTTTTTGATTTTCAACTCAAAGGTCTATGGTTCGATACCAGCCACTCCCACAAATATTTTTTTTTTTCATAATTCATTTTACCACCATAACATAATTTATTATAAAATTAATGTCAGTGTGTGTATATATATTTACATATATGATAAAAAAAAAAATCTGTAGTAAATGCACAGATCACCTGTAGACAGGTCCGGATCTAGAAAACAATTGGGGAAGGGGGGGGGGGGGTGCAAGAAACACAGCCAAAAAATGGGAGGTTTGAAAGACTGGATTTCCAATTCAGTATAACATTTCCCCCTACTTTTACAGGTCTTAAAAAGTTTTTTTTTTTTTAAATATGCATCAAATATAAATAAGTTTAATATTTTTTTTGCCACTTTTAGCATTCTGAAGGGAAGGGGAATCCCCCCCCCCCCAGATCTGGCCTTGCATGTAGATATAGAATTCAATAAATACTTATGTGGAAAAAATTATTTTCAATGATGTGGGATTCAAACACCAACCCTCCAGATATATGCCACAGTGCTCTAACCACTAAACCAACCATCAAATGATTATTTCCACAATGTGACATGAGATGTAAGAGGGTCTTTATCTAGTAGTAGTCCCAAGAAAGGTGTATCCTTTGTGTAGGGTGATCCCCCACAAAGGCTGTGGGGAGAACCATTGCTCAGTTCCATTGAGTTTTATTCTGTTTTATGAAAGTTGCTCATTGCTCTCCCTCCCCCCCAAAAAAACGTTCCTAGGACTGCTTCTACCACTTCTGAATCCACACTGTTCTTCAAGCAGTTGTACACGAATCAAATTCTAAATTCTGTTAAGTACAATAATGCTAAGAACTTAGATAGAACCAAGACCTCCATACACATGCAAACAAACTAAGGAAAAGAAATGGAAAGATATCCAAAGAGCCAAAGCATTTTGACCACCTGCCTAATATGATGTTGGTCCTCCACATGCCACCAAAACAGCTCCTACCCAGCAAGGCATGGACGCAACAAGATTTCCAAAGATGTAGTATCTGGTACCAACATGTTACCAGCAAATCCTTTAACTCTTGTAAGTTACATGGTTGAGCCGCTGCAGATCGGATATGCTGTTCCAACACAAACCACAGATGCTCGATTTGATTGATGTCTGGGGAATTTTGAGAGCAGGGCAATACCTGGAAGTCTTCCTCATATTCTGCTAACCATTCTCGAACTATCTGGGCAGTGGGGGCGGGGGTGGCTCAGTCGGTAGCGCGCCAGGCTCGTAATCTGTAGTTCCCAGGTTCGAGTCCCAGCTGGGTCAGCGTTGAGATTTATCTCCGCAAAATTCCCCGCCCTGCCCACGGTCAGTAGGGGACACCGATGGGCTTGAAAAGGCCGCCGTCCGTCGGATGGGACGTTAAGCCGTGGCCCCGTGTGCGGGAGAGCCATACCCTGTGCACGTTAAAGAACACGCTGGATGGCCTTGACGGGAGGCTACCATCTGTCTCCCAACAGCTGTTCCAGTGGGTCCCCTCCCCCAACCTTCTCTGAGCCTTCGGGGTCCATGTGACCTGGCCATTTAGCCCATGGTGTGCAAAAAAGTGCCGCTCAGAGGTAAAACAACCCAACCCAATCTGGGCAGTGTGGCATGGTGCATTATCCTGATGAATGAAGGCAGTACTAGAGGGGTATACCGTTGCCATGAAAGGATGCAACTGGTCTGCAATGATGTTTAGGTAGGTGGTAGATGTCATAGTTTCCTGCATCTGAATGACTGGACCCAGGGTTTCCTAGCAGAACATTGCCCAAAGCATTACACTTCCTCCACTGGCTTGTTTTTATCCACAATGCCTCTTGGTGCCAACACTTCACCCTTCCACATGGAACAGGAAACTAGATTCATCAGACCAGATGATCGACCAATCATTCAAGATCCAGTTTTGATGCATGCCCATTGTAGGCACTTTCAACGTTGAACTGAGGTTAGCATGAGCACTCGGAGCAGCCTGCATCTACACAGTCCCATTTTCAGTAGGGTTTTATGTACTCTGTGTTGTGACACATTGCTCCCATAATCAGCATTCAAATTACAGGCAAGTTGCGCTGCAGTATCCCTTCTGTTGGCTCGTACCATATGCTTTTGCTCACCTCTAGCATCGATGATCCATGGTCAGCACATACCTTGCCAGTAGTTCGTGGTTTTTCCCTTGAACCACTTTTTGAAGGTACTAACCACGGCTGACAGTGAGCACCCCACAAGACTTGCTGTCTCAGAAATGCTCTGACCCAGTCATCTGGCCATTACAATTTGGCCTTTGTCAAACTCACTTAAGTCTGCTGCCTTTCCCATATGAACAAGAATAACACTGATTAACAGAGCTCAGTATCTAGTGTTATGCCTTTTCATGACTTTCACATGCGTCGTCATTTATCAGCAGTTGCTTTGATTTGCATAAAAACTGGCTGGTCATAATGTTTTGGCACTTTGGTGTATATATATGACCAGTCGATATACGTAGTATGGGGGGGGGGGGGGGGGTGTTGAGTCGGTAGCACGCCAGGCTCGTAAACTGTAGTTTCCAGGTTCGAGTCCCAGCTGGGTCAGCGTTGAGATTTATCTCCGCAAATTTCCCTGCCCTACCCATGGTCAGTAGGGGACACCGATGGACTTGGAAAGGCCGTCGGATGGGACGTTAAGCCGTGGCTCCGTGTGCGGGAGAACCATACCCTGTGCACGTTAAAGTACACGCTGGATGGCCTTGACGCATCTGTCTCCCAACAGCTGTTCCAGTGGGTCCCCTCCCCCAACCTACTCTGAGCCTTTGGGGTCCTTGTGACCTGGCCATTTAGCCCATGGTGTGCAAAAAAGTGCCGCTCAGAGGTAAAACAACCCAACCCTAGTAAGGTCCAAAAGTTTCTGGCCCGAACACGTTGGAACAAGAATTGACCGGTCTAACTCCGTCAATCCCCCACCCTATGTTTTGTTGCACTGCAGTTAAAATTTTGCAGCTCTACCATCAGTAGCACTCCAGCTAGCGGTGCAGATAGAAGTGCTGTTGCCCAATATTTTAAAATATTTAAACTTTAGTATCGTGTGATCATTGAATTTTTGACAAAAGCCCGGCAGAAATTAAACAACGTTTAGGTTTAATTTTTTTTAAACGGGATTCAGCTAGTCGACTTTAAGGAACAAAATACTACGGTTAGTGCTGAATATTATGCGTTATTAATGACAAGTTGAAGGATACCATCAAAGAAGAACTCCGAGGAAACCTGTCCCAGGGAGTGAGGTTATTGCACGACAATGCGCCAGTGCACACTTCGGTTGCTGCGAAGGCTACTATTCAGCAATGTGGTTTCCAGGAATTAAATCACCCACCGGACAGCCCCGACCTAGCCAATTCAAAAATGAAATTGATCTGCGTGGGGAAAAAATTTACGAGCGATGAAGTCATTTCTACAGTTTTAGACCATTTTAAGGACAAAAATTCAGATTTTTTCAGTGGAATAGAAAAATTAGCCGTTCTAAACAATGTATTGAAATAAAGGGTGATTATATTTAAAAATAAAAATTATTGATTCTATTACCTTTTTAGTACCCTTGGGACGGAAACTTTTGTACCTTACTACGTATATGTGTACCTTGTCCATCAATAATTTTATTTATCCTCTAGGGACCATTGACATACGACCTCTTTGAAACATTGCCATGTTGTAAATAATATGGAATCGTCATCTCGTTATGGTGGTGCAGTGGGTGTCTCCATATCATGATTAATTGGGATCAAAAAAATGCCAGGTTAAGTGAATTTTGCTGTCGACAAGCAATGGGGAGCAGTTTCTTTTTTAAATAAAATTATATAAGTTGTTGCTTTATATTACTATTCAAATGATATATAGATGGTGTTTTAATAAAGAATATCTAAAAAATGTTTTCATGGCTTTTGCTTTTTTCAACAAAATATATTAAAAATAAATATTTGTAAAATTGCACTTCAAATAAAAAACATGAAAATTGTGGACAAAGAATGCCTTGTAGAAACCTCAAAAATAATTAGGACTTGTAAATTCAACTATCTACGGTAGGCATGCCCCTCCTAGCAAGGATAATAGAGGCAAAAAACAAACTATATTTCATGCATTTTTAAAGACCTGTAAAATGGAGGGAAAGGTTATACAGCATTAAAAAATCCAGTGTTCCTTTCTCCCCCCCCCCCCCCATCTCCATTTTTTTCTATAATATTTTTTTACAATAATTTTTCTAGATTCTCTTGAAAATTATAACAACGAAATACAACATATTCGAAAATTTCCAAGACGCAGTACTGTGTACGTACGCTCTGGTGGTAAGGATATCCTTTGAAATAGTTTCCTCTTGCATCAATACACGGATTTCAGCATTTCTAGAGGTCTTTGAAGCAGTCCTGAAAAGCTGATCTGTCGCGGCTGTCTGAATGTCAGCAAAGCGATGGCCTTTTGAATATGGAGCATGCGGCAATATAGTGATTTGATGTTTGGACAAAAAATTTCTGACTGAGTTTTCTCAAGCTTTACACAAAACTCATTCTTCTCGTCCATTGGCGTGGCTAAACTGTCCGTGGAAACGTCTCACGTAGCATAATCGAGAGCCGGTGTAGATATAAGCATGTCGAAATTTGCGCATCAGTAGGGGAATAATCCTATTTTACTGCCACAGAAACGGAACTGGCCGGTTATACCTAGTTTGTCTGCAATAAATTCAGTCTAGGAACTTTTCGAACATAGGTTGTATTTGAGTGAAAAAAAAATCTCTTTGTCAACAAGGTCTCTTTGAAGATATTCGATTGATAAATGCATAACATAATGTGTTTTAAATCCTCATTTTAGCTGGATATTCTATCTGAAACATACTGGTACGAAGGGCATTCAAAATGTTCTTGACATGCATATGCAAAACAAAAATCATTGTACAGCAAAACGACGCACTTCAAATTACTTCCTTATAGTATCTGTGGAAAGTTGCAGACGTCTACGCTAATTCTAGAATGCTTGATGGTACTGTTGGGGAATACTCCACAACACTGAAATGAACACATTTTGTAAGGTCTTTTCACCCTTTAAAAAGGCTTCACAACAATTTTTATTTTAATTTTTTGGAAACTTGCAAAAATCGCATGGTGCAATATCGGGTGAATATGCAGGATTAGATTGTTCGATATTTTTCCTGCTCCTTATAGGCCGTAACTTTCCTGGTTTTGTGAACACTGGCATTATCCCTCACCCTTTGTTATTGTTTCCAACAAAAGATCCATTTGGACATATAAGATCCAGGAGCCAAAAAGATTCAGAAAGGACAAAAAAAGATGCTATTTGGACAGTCTTTTGATATACTCTGTCACATTGAGTATCCAATTCATCTCACAGGGCGGCCTGCGGCTTTCATGCCCTTTCGCAACTTATTGGTACATTTGTATCACTGTTGCATGGGTCCCTACCTTCACTTTCCATATTGCCTCCACTGCACTGAATTTGTGTTTGGACCAGATGATAGGAGGCTCACTCGGCCCTCTTACAAAGTGGTCCAGTTTGGAAGATGAAGGATGTTTAACACTGGCATTATGAAAAAGGAGAACCCTTGACATACCTATTGTTGGACGCTACTCCTTCATGACCTTAGCCATTTTGGTCAAAATATTGGTGTAGTATTGGTCATTAATAGTCATTTTTTCAGATAAAATGTCCACGGCTACCACTCCGTGGGAATTGAAAAATATCATGAACATCTTCCTTTAGCGAAAGTTTTGTTAGATGATTTGGGGACATGGTTCATCTTTCTCAACACAGACATACTTGTCGATTTTTCTGGGAGTTGTAGAGTAATAAACCCTCGTCTCATCACCTGTGACGATGTCTCTTAACCATTTGGGGAGATTAGTTTTCTAACATTGGCAGCATCTCTTTGCACAAGCCGTCTCTAACCCTTATTTGTTGTCCTGTCAATTTGTGGAGTCAAAATTGTGTCAATTTTGTGTCAATTTTGCACAGATCTTTTGGAACTTTAAATGTTGATGAATAATTATTTGCACACTTCCAATCTCGTTCTCAGTCTTTTCCTGTCTTCCTGCACGAGGGAGGTCTCCGAAGCTCTGCCGTCCTCTGAATTTGTGCATTCATCCCGTAACAGTACCATGTAAACAGGCTTTGGGTTGTGTTTTACCTCTGAATGGCACTTTTTTGCACCCAATGAACTAAATGGCCAGGTTACAAAGCCTCAGAGGGGATTGGGGGAGGGGACCCACTGGAACAGCTGTTGGAAGACTGCTGATAGCCTCCCATCAAGGCTATCCAGCATGTTCTTTAATGTGCGCAGTGTATGGCTCTTCTTAACACGGAACCACGGCTTAATATTCCATCTGACGGGCGGCAACCTTTCCAAGCCCATTGGTGTCCCCTACTGACCGTGGGCAGGGTGCAGAGATAAATCTCAATGCTGACCCAGCTGGGACTCGAATCTGGGAACTGCAGATTATGAGGCTGGAGTGCTACCAACTGATAACCCCCACCCTTATGAACAGGCATGATCCCCACATACTTCTGATAAACCAGCATGAATTTTTTTTTTGTGTCATCCCCAAGCTGCATCCATGTGAAAATGTAAAATCACTCCCTGTCTTTAGCGGACTCCATAACATTAACGCACAAATTTCACAAACCAAACTTTGAGTGCGCCAGAGGAAAGAAATGATGATATGGCCTTTGTTTTTAATACGTAATGACAAGCTTTCAAACAAGTCGTAGCTCATTAACTTTGGGAAAACAAGTCAGTATCTAAAGACGTCGTGTCAAGAACTTTTTGAACTTCCCACGTATAAGAATGTATACATATCCAGGCAAGGATGTAGAAAAAAATCGGGGAGAGGGAGGCAAGAGACTATCGAGTAAGAAAAATGAAAAAAGGAGAAAACCAAGAGTCTGGTTTCCATAACATTTCACACTCTATTTTCCAGGTCTTTAAAAATTCCGTGAAAAATGCATGGAATTAAACAAGTTTAACATTTTTTTGCCTGAAAGAAGAGTGGGGGGGGGAGGCATATCCCTTCTAGATCCAGTCCTGTATATATCTAATTATATGACTCTAATTTTGCTTTACTGCTTTAGCTTTAGGGAGTCGATGGTTTCCGCCTTCTAGGAGTAAGAATTATTGTCAAGTTGACACGATTCGACTAGATCATATACATTTACTAGGGTTTCGGGTGGACCAAAGAATAGACTGATTCTCTGTAATCTCTTTCAAAATAGGATTAGAATTAAAAAAAATATATAAAAAAATACCCCCTCAAGCAGCTGCTTGCCACAGAGGTCTCACAGGAACCTGTCAGTTTACATGCCATAGTAAAAGATCTGAGAAGATGGCAGGACCTCAGCAGAAAAACGACACCTACATCCATGCCTTTACCGGGGCTCGAACCCAGGTCCCTTAGTTCAGTAGCCAGGTTCGCTAACCATTCGGCCACGAGACGGCCTTGCATACAACAAAAATTAAGTTTGGGAAATGTAACATCTTTATTGGCAACACTCCCAAAATTATGTTTATTTTTTTCCATGTACGAATTGCGTATGTTTGGATTTGCAGGTTTAGGTAATCATTTTTCGAAAATTATTCATGGTAATAAATTTCGACTTAGTATTTTTTGGGGATACTGGTTTCTCGATTTAACAATAAGGAATCTTGTTCATAAGCAACTTAAAGCCTGTAACTACCAGGTAAGTAATATTCAAAAATGATAATGTATTAAATATGAAATGAAAAAACAATACTTCAAGCAGTTCATTCCCACAGAGCTCTGATTTCACGACAAAGTTTGTGTAGAGCTTTCAGTAAGAATCCAATGATAATTGTCAAGGAGGATGCATCGGTGTGTACAAGGAATTTTAGTAAGTTTGAATTGGCTGCTTGACCTTTTGTAAATATTTTGATTATATTAACCAGCAATTCTAAATCAAGTGGAGAGGGTATATGGGAGTAAGCAAAATGCCTATATTTTATACATGGCATGTAATATTCAAACTGTCTAAAAAAAATTTACTTTGATAATATGAATTCTATATAAAAATATCCACATGTAATATCTATGCAGTAATGTACATATATTGAAGATAGGTATTTATATATACACTTTGAATTCTTACTCTTAAATTTAAAAACCTAAAATTTAAAATCATTTTTGTTGACATTTCAAAGAACTAATGATTCTAACTGATAAAAATGCACACATCTTTTGATAATCATTAGCAAACACTGTTCAATAAATGTTTTGTAGAAAAATTTATAGACATTAAAAAGTCAACAGATAATGCTGTGATTGTCATTTATGTTTAAATCATTAATAATGCTAAATAGCATAAAATGACTTCATTATTTATTTATATCTTGGCACAATAAAAAAGAGTTGCCACCAGAGATCATAGATGATGCCAAAATCTCAGGAAGAGTTGACAGTCGCAGAAAAAAGACAGAGCTGGTATTGGTTCAATGGTAGAATACTCTGCTATGTTTCTGGAGAGAGAGGGGTTTCCAGTCCTGTATATCAGCAAAATTTTTTCCACAAAACATTTATTGATCTACAGACGTTAAAATGTCAACAGGTAATGCTGCAATTGTCATTTGTTTAAAACACAGTTCAGTGAACAACTGATAAGTAATGGTCAGTATGAAGTGTGAGTGACAGCAGCTTGATAAATTGCTGTCCTTTCCTTTGACTCATTATTGTAGCTTAAAGGATTTTACCTCATCGACTTTGTTCATCTTAAGCAGCTTAATCCAGTATGCTAGGTAGAAAGCTTTGGTAGTAGTGCACATCACGGTCCTCAGCCACCATTTTTTTTTCACACAACATAACAAAATGGTCCTTTTCATGGATTCCCACAACCCTCTAGACCCTAACCCAAACATGGGTTCCTAGAAAAAGGATTGTTTTTTTCCTTATCATGGTAATGGTAACTCGAGTTTACATCAAGCGCAAAGTACCATTACCATGGTAATGGTAATTTCCATTGTAAACAAACACAACATAAAAAAAAAATAGCAATTCCATTAATAAAACATCCCTCACAACCACGAATTACTAAAAATTTAAAAACAACAAAAAAAACTACAACATATTTGCCTTCCCATATGCTACAAACTCCTGAAATATCCCCCCCCCCCTCTTTTCCCAAGAGTTAAAACACCACAAATATATGTCCACAAACTAAACTAATAAATCCAGTCACACATACAATAATTAACCTAAAATAAATCACCAGAATTAATGAAATTGAATACCAATCTCAAAACCAAGAACATCATCGACAATGCATCGCTGACCAACATTATAAAAAAGCCCCCGAAACTAAATCTCATCAGTGATAACACATATAAAAAAGCATAAAAATTGGAAACAATGCACCACTGACAGAATTATAAAAAAAACAAACTAAATAATGTCCTTGCAGACAGCACAAACCGAAAAACGTGAAAATCAGAAACAGTGCACTGCCGACCGAAATATAAAGAAGCTCCCAAAACTAAATGTCCTCGCAGACGACACAAACCGAAAAACATGAAAATCAGAAACAGTGAACTACTGAGCGAATTATAAAAAAGCTCCCAAAACCAAATAATCTCATCAGAGACAACAACAAAAAAAACTCCCCAAAATTACTGATTAACTTTCCTGAATCAAAAACCGCCATTTTTTTCCACAGTGACAATTCTACAATACCCATAATTCCTACATCAAAAAGCCGCCAAATGCTTCCACGTGTTAACAATAAATCATATAAATAACTTTAAACGACTCCCAAATATATAATAAAATTAATAGATCACTATAATACATTAATAATTACTATACTACATGTAACTACTAAAAATAATTCATCCTAAACTACTATAACGAAACGCACGTGTTCATTACTACCACATGTTCAGTCCCACATGAAAAAACTTCTAACATTCTTTCCCCCAAGCATACTCCATCCCCCCACTACATTTAGAACTTTCTGAAAACTCACTTTATATGCTTCACCAAAAACTATTCTCCTAAAAACCTAACACCCCATAAAAACTCTCATTTTTAAAACTTAATTACCCCACATTTTAAACTTTTGCCATTTTCTTCCACTCACAACAAAACACATGCTACTACACCATACTAAACACAAAAAAGATTTAAAATAATTATATCTGGTTAACCACTCCTCTCTTCCCCTTCAAATACCCCTCCAAACAACTTACAAAAACATTCTCCCCCCGCCCCCCTACACGCAACCATAAAAAGCTACTGAACTCCCATTTCCAAATGATGTGACCATAACATTACAAAACAGTTCACTAACACTTTCGCCAACCCTCCTAATATTAAATAATTTTAATTCCAAAATATCTTATTATTTATCACATATTAACAAAGTTTTAAAAAAACAACAGGAACATATTAATTATTCCAATTCTGGCTATCATTAAAAATCCTTCATTAAATATATTTTACATATGCACTTACCTCTAGCCACATAGTTATGTTATCCCAAGGAATTATCAAGCAAAAATGATGAGAAAAAAAATGTAACTTCACATTCCTGTCAAATCACACACGTGACTTCATGTTACTCACCCAAAAGAAACAAATACAAAAACCATAGGCCAACAACAACCAACGGTTACATTTCTTCGTTATACTTTACACCTCAACATCATATGCTTCTTGAGCAGTGCCATCTGTTGGCTGAGGACTATGAACAACAAACTGACCAGAGCTTTTAATATTGAAGTATAGGTAATCTACTTAACATTTGCCTAAAACTAATAACTGTCTTCCATTCCATTGAATAATATTTAGGGGATAAGTACATCAAGCCTGGCAAATTCTGAGATATTGTGAAGCATACTGCTGTCAAGAGAGAACTGTGCCTTACTTTCCAGAGTCTTGAAGCGTGAAATATTCCCTCATTGTAGCTCAACATGAAATTTTGGAGCGTCTATTTGCACTTAATGTTCTGGCACTATGAGCCATTTCTTATAAACTTTACTCAACTCACATAGGTTATGATGCTCCTACACAGAAGTTTAACCATCTTACAAGGCAGCTTAATCTAAGGTTTTTTATTCCAATAGCTGAAAATCTTATCACAATATGCAGCAAAATTTGTGAAAAATTGATCCTAACAAGTGGTTTATATTAATAATTAGTGATCACATTAAGCATCCTCTGTGTAAAATTATGGGGTGTGCCTAGGCACATCCTAATATATCATACACAAAAGCAAATTATTTCAATAAATCAAAAATATTTTATTGTGTTTGCAGTACACTACCTGGCCAAATTATTATGAACACTGCATCATGTATGAAGTTACCATAAAATAGGCCAATGTATCCACAGTTTGTTACTGATGCAAGTATTTTATGTCATTTAAAATAGGCATATAGAAGGCATGGTAGAAAGCAAAGTCAAGTGCAACATGTATAAAAAGTCTGCCTGACTGACTTCAAAATGGGTTCATTGTTGGAGCACAATG
This sequence comes from Ryuthela nishihirai, assembly GCA_038380435.1. Lineage (NCBI taxonomy): Eukaryota > Metazoa > Arthropoda > Arachnida > Araneae > Heptathelidae > Ryuthela > Ryuthela nishihirai. Next base: position 22,721,630 of record JAWZYU010000013.1, read on the forward strand.
GGCAGGAACATTCAAAACATAGGTGATGGAACTCAGACAAAAATCATGGGGCACAATATCCCCAGTGTATGGAGAATGGCAACTCTTTCAAAAAAAAAAAATCTGCCAATCATGGCAAAATGCAAGAGGAAAAAGTTCTGGCAGACAGGGAAAGACATTTATTGGTATAAGTCATACAGCAAAGAGAGCTGTTAAAGTTTGTCAGCTGAGAATTATCACCAGCAAATATTTCTTCAAAATTCATTTCATTGAAAACTATATGCAGAAAACTGAAAACTTTGAAATCCAGAAACTATACCATGAAACAAAAAAAAAAGACCTGTTTGCTCTTGAAAACTTTTCCATTTGCAAAAGTTGAAGGATAAACTTTAAAATTTTAGTGCTCAATGACAGAGAACTTTCAGTTATTTTGATTATTGTACCATGATACATACAATGAAATATTAGGTAGTTGTTCATAATAATTTGGCAGGCAATGTATAACTTCCTATGTATTTCTTGTAATTCTTTTTTTGTTGTTGTGTGGATACATTAAAAATAAATAGCTAGAAAACTTATTATTCCTTATGATTGCACATCCTAACAAATTAGTTTTTCTTATGTGTCATCTATTGTACCTACTAAAGACTTCTGACAATTACTTGTCTGAGTTTTATAAGTGTTGCTGAATATTTTGAGCTGGGATGCTTGATGACCTTGTTATGCTACTATATGGGGATAGATCTTTAAGATAATCAAATGAGAAACAGAAATAAGGGCAAAGTAGGCCATTTTTAGATGGGCAGACTGTCCCCCCCTCCTCAAAAGGCAAACTAAGCTCATGTGATAGCTGAAAAAAAAAATGGTTTTGCTATGTTTAGCTATGTCATGAGTTCCATGTCTACAGGACATCTCCAGTGATGCATTACTACCAAACTTTTTATTTGTTTATTTTTTTCATGGTATTCTTAATTATCAGGTAAAATAACAGAACTCTTTTTAAAAATAATGTTTTTCATGAATTTTCATTTTTGAAAAGGGAGAATCAAATGATATAGGGTGGGAAATATCCAAATCTATGACTGCAATCAATGTAATAGATTCTATGAGTCAGTCAACATTTTAGAATCGACTGTGATAGTGTAAAAAATAATGGTGGTGGTGCTCTCATTCTTTGTTCTACATGTATAAAAATAATACATTACCCCTCAAGCAACTGCTTGCCACAGGTCTGACAAGAACCTGTCAATTTATATGTCATTGTAGAAGGTCTGTGAGGAAGGTGAGACCTCAGCAGAAAGACAACACAAACATCCAAGCCTTATCCAGTGCTTGAACCCAGGTCCCTGTATAGCCAAGCACACTAAACACTGCCACCAGGACAGCGATTCTGCTTGTATAAGTGCATTGAATATACATTTTAACTAAAATGTGTTGTACATATTTATGCTTTTATTATAGTTTTGTTTTATGTTAAATATGAAAAAAAAAATGAAAATACCTTTTCAAAGTAAATATAAGCAAAACAAAAGGTTACTCCTTTCATTTTGTAGAATTCTAGGTAATCATCATTTAATCTACAAGTATAGTCAGGTGAAATTCTGTAGCATAAGTATTCAGGAGCAGGTTAAAATGTGATATATATATTTTAAACTCTGATATTTAAAAAAAAAAACTTATTTTTCTGTTAATGAAATATTTGAAACATACTATTAAAACAAAAATTTTATTCAGTTTTATTTTTAATCACATTTTTAACCTTTTGAAAAGTTGCTTACAAAATGATAGTTTACTTTCATGAAAAAAATTAATATTAACTGTTTTTTTACACATGATTAGAATGTAATGTAATGGTTATCTGCTATACATTGCAGTCTAAAAATCAATCAAAATTCTCTTGGCAGAGTTGTTACAATTAGGCTTCAACATTTTGTTGATGAATGTTAAGGCTAACAGCTTCACATTCATCAAAGAAATATCATCATCGTCTTTTAATTGTTCACCTTTTGAATCATGATCACCTTTTTTTTTCATAAACTGATTTTGCAGAATTGGAAAAATTACTTTAAATATCATTCAAATTTTATATTACATAGCCTTCAAAATTGGGGTCATTAACAGCAACAGAAGTTCATTGTTGTGCAGTCATATTTCACTTTTAAATGCACTAAAATAGATGTTCAAAATAGTAGACAAATTTTTACCAAATATGACAATATTAGCAGTTGAGCCAAAAAAATGCAGTTTATTTTTATTAGGCAAGTTAGGTGAGGATCAAAATGCTCAACAGAGGCCACAACAGGACATTCACACAATGCTAGATCATGTGTGATACTGACACGTTAAGGTCATGGCCAGTTAGGAAGGTACTGAAATGAAGGGATGGCTAATACTGAAAATAAGAAAAAGATAAAATATGTAGCCTGAGCAGTGATTTGATCCACACCTGACTACCTGAGGGTTAACATAATTTCTTGGCATTTGAGTGTTGCTTTTTAAAATATTCAAATTAAATGTTAATTTTTTTACTTTCAGTCATTATTCAGCACCATGAGTAAAAGGAAGGCACCTGCTAATGAAGGCCCAAATAGTGATTTCTGTGAATTTTTATTAGGTAAGCATTCTTTATATTTAGAGCATAATACATTTATGACTGAAAGAGTAAATATAATTTCTGCTGGTTCTTAAATGTTGTCTGCATGGATCTGGTACTGATTCATTAGAAAACAAGCCAGTAGCTGTAAGATATACTTGTATATAATAATTTTTTAAGTACTTTTTTAAAATTTAATCAGTATAACTTTAGACCTTATTCTTGTGTTTCATTTCATTATTTGGAACACATTGATGAACAGAACAAAAGCTATGTAGTGATCTACTATATAATATTATTACTTTATAGTATTACATAAAGTGAAATATTAGTTAATATATCACACTTAGCCGTCCCATGGCTGAGTGGTTAGCACGCTTGGCTACGGATCTAAGGGACCTGGTTTTGAGCCCCGGGTAAGGCATGGCTGTTTGTGTCGTTTTTCTGCTGAGGGCCTGCCATCTTCACAGACCTTCTACTATGGCATATAAACTGATGGGCTCCTGTCAGACCTTTGTGGCAAGCAGCTGCTTGAGGGGGTATTTATTTTTTTATTTATATCACACTTATGTAATGCATTAACCCTTCCAGTGTCCAGCCTGAAAAACTGGTTTACATCCAGAGGCCATATTTAACTTTAGAACTTTTTTGCCAAATAATTAGTGAAAGCAATTATGTCATGTTATATGCCAAATTAATCAACATTTAATTCTGGATTTTCTGAAAATAAAATATTTAACATAAAAGATGACAGTTTTATTTTAATACGACCCGTTTTAGAGTCGTGTAGTAAAAAATGCATCTGGCAACACAAAAATTTATTTTAAAAAAATCTAATAGACAGAAATGATTATAATGCACATGAATAGGAAGGCTATTTATTTCTATTTAGTATGCCACAGAAGACATCTGTGAGGAAGGTAAAACCTCAGCAGAAAAACAAACACAAACATCCACGCCTTAATCAGGGCTTGAATGTAAGTCCCGATGATGATTAGCCAAGAACACTAACCACTCAGCCATGCTCCTCTTAATTTTTCTGCCAGAAAATTCAAATTTTACATAATCCACACATTTCCATATGTAATCCTCAAGGAGTTAAGACCCAACCAGATTGCAAATTTACTCCTCCAAGCATGTCTATCATGAGCTACAGGAAGTTGATTTGGCCATTGCATGCCAATTCCAACAAAATTTTGATTGTCATTGCCACCACAACATAGGTATCCCCCCCACCTCCTTTTGCTAAGGCTTTTAGGTATATTGTGCATAACCTTTATCATTAATCTGTAACTATGCATGTGAGCATGCATGGCCAAATCAGTGCAGTTTCTCTGTGCATAAGATGCTGCTCAAAGGTGGTTGCTGACTCCACCTAACCTCATTATTACTTACACAAACTGCCTAATACCTGAGATACTCTATTAAGAATTTAAGAATCAAAAATATCAAGTTCCCTGCTATCATACATGCAAAGGCTTGTAAGTTTCACTACCATAGCAAACTTTAGAAAGGACCAAACTATTATTCATCCTAATTTCAATCTTCAGATGTAAGTACCTATATTTTCACAATCTCCATAGACACTTAAAAGTCCCAGTAGCAATCCATATTCTGATGGTGCACATCAGTGGTATCTAACACAACTCCCAAGATTTAAATTGATAAACATGTTCAATGGTGCAAACATTCAAAAGACAAGTATAGCCTAACCTATATTAATAACTTTAGTTTTTGTTTGTCACTAAATTTACTCTGTTACCAGTCTCAGCATCATTCCCACGAAAGAGTTAATATCATCAATATCATTTGCCAAAAGGATCAAATCATCAGCATAATCTAAGTCAGAATTCCTTTATTCTGTGGGGCGGGGGTGTCTCAGTCAGTAATGCGCCAGGCTCGTAATATGTAGTTCCAAGGTTCGAGTCCCAGCTGGGTCAGCGTTGAGATTTATCTCCGCAAAATTCCCCGCCCTGCCCACAGTCAGTAGTGGATACCGATGGTCTTAGAAAGGACGCCGTCTGTCAGATGGAATTTTAAGCCGTGGCCCCGTGTGCGGGAGAGCCATACCCTGTGCACGTTCAAGAACAGGCTGGATGGCCTTGATGGGAGGCTACCACCTGTCTCTCAACAGTGTTTCAGTGGGTCCCCTCCCCCAACCTTCTCTGAGCCTTTGGGGTCCTTGTGACCTGGCCATTTAGCCCATTGTGTGCAAAAAAGTGCCGCTCAGAGGTAAAACAACCCAACCCTTTAATCTCTAGGACATATAAGGCCTCACTGTCCTCATTGCAGGGAATTCTGCATAACATAATCAATAACCAAACTAAGAGAAAAGGACATAAAATTCACCCTTATCAAACTCCAGTAGTAATGCTAAACCAAGTGCTGCAAGCTGTACCAACTCACACATATTAACTCAGTGGTATATAGAGAGCCATCATTATGCTAACTATTTACCAAATATGCCATAAGACCTCATGATCATTTTTGAAATCTACAAAGAAAGTAACTACAGGTTTTTGAAATTCTAAAAATTTCTCAAGAATCTACTTAAACAAAAACATTTTATTTATGTATCTCCTATCACTTCTGAAACTACACTGTTCATCATGAAGTTGTCCTTCAACCAAATTCTTAATTCTCTTAAGAATAATAATGAAAAAAAAAAAAAACTTGGAACAGAAAATAAACTGATTCCTCTGTAATTATCAATAGAGCTGCAATCTCCCTTTTTCTTTAATTAAGGATAATAACTCTGGTAAAATCCTTAGGAATAATATCTTTATCAAAAAAAAATGAATAAAAATAAATGAAAAATTTCAGCCAGCCATCTGGCAATAGAAGCATTCCTAGCTCTAAGCATTTCTGTAGTAATTTCAGCTGCTCCTGGTGGTTTGTGTAGTTTTAATTTTGAGATAGCTAAAGTAACTTCAAATTGTCATGTGGGCTAACATTTAAGTTCATTCTTCATTACAATTAGAGTAGAACTAACCAAATTATTTAGAACATCTCTTGCTAATCTTTTATGTAGACTCAGGGTGTTCCAAAAATATAAGTGCATCAAAACAGTAACTGAATTCTATGACAGCACATATACATTCAGTGTCATTATGGCCACCCTCTCCACATTATGTCAGTGGAAGCTAAGTTTGAAGCTCTATAGCTCTAAATGTTTTCAGCAATATTCACTTTGTATTAGAAGTTATGAAGATTATATTAGCAAGATTTGTATTATTTAAAAAAAAATACCCCCTCAAGCAGCTGCTTGCCACAGAGGTCTGACAGGAGCCTGTCAGTTTATATGCCATGGTAGAAGGTCTGTGAGGATGGCAGGACCTCAGCAGGAAAACAACATCCATGCCTTACCCAGGTTATATTATTTATATTTGTATATTACCAAGAGTGTGAATATTTATCAATAACTATGCTGAACATAAGAATTTGCCCCAGAAGTTATTTATAATTTGAATGGAAAGTGATTTCAAACCATTTAATAAAAAACGTATATTTTTTTAAAAATTGGATATTTTTTCAATTTTTTTTAGTACTTGCATTGTTGCTGTTAAATATTCAAACTTTCATAACTCTTTAAATAAAAAAACAAATATTATTGAAAATTTAAATTTAGATAGACTTGATTGATATTTTTATTTTTAGTTACATTTTCTCATAAAACGTTTATTTAAAAGTTATGAAGCTTCGAAGTTAGCTTCCACTAACATAACATGGAGGGGGTGGTCATAATTCAATGACTGTTGAGTGTATACATGAAATATATATTTTGCCCAAAGATTATTGGAATCAGTAGATGCTAATCAGCCTGCAACTTGGATATGATTAACCACTTAATATAATTCATCTGTATAAAAATAGGTAATGTGTCAAAATGTTTATATTTATTCAATTTATTCCTACAGAACTAGCAGAGTTTGAAAAGAATGTAGGCAGAAACATTCATAAATATAATGCTTATCGCAAAGCTGCCAGCACTCTTGCTCAACATCCTGAAAGAATCAAGAGTGGGAAAGAAGCAAAGGAACTTGTACGTATATTCTTTAATTTATTTTGAGAGAACTGCATAAATTATTGAGGAAACAGTGCAAATCTTTAAAACTGGTATGATAATTTACGATGCTAATAGTAATTCATTTATAATGCTAATTGTATTTGTGTCTCATATTATTATTTTAATAGTATGTGATTTTGCACTGAAGTGTCATTGAAATTAGGGATAGGAGATGTTATCCAAATTCAGTACCACAAGTCTCGCATTTGGTGATGGGTGATTGAAACTCTGGTCATATATAGCTGTCAGCTTTGGCTTCCCTAAGTATTCGTCGTGAGAAGTGTAATGGGAAGGGCATGGGATTTAGATGCATTTGACAGAGGGCATTTTAGTAGTAGGTGCCCGACAGATGGGACATTTGATCTCTGAAATTGTCAGTGAACTTGGATTTTCTCGTACGACAGTTTCAAGAGTGTTCCAGGAATATGAAAATTCTGGCAAAAAAACAAGCACCTGGATAGACTGCAAAGGACAACCAGCCTGAATGATCATGGGTTTCATTGTCTGACCCACATCACATGGGCTGACAGGAGCCAAACATTGTCTGAAACATTGTCACCTTCCAGCCAGGAAGTCAGTGCATGACTGTGCAATCCTCACTTCATCGTCTCAGCTTTGGGAGCCGCCGATATACAAGAGTCCCACATCTAATGACATGACACTGGGCTCAATGCCTTGCCTGGGCTAAAGAACATCGAAACTGGACCATCGAAAATTGGCAATGGATAGTCTGGAGTGATGAATCCTGATTTAAACTTCATCATGCCAATGGGAGACTGAGGGTATGGCGCCAACCCCATGAATCCTGCATGTCAGGTCGGAACAGTACAAGCTGGTGATGGCTCAGTGATGACCTGGGGTGTCTTCAGTTGGATGTCTGTGGGACCTTTGGTATGTATATCAACAACTCTCAATGCATCCTGGTACATAGAACTCATCGCTGACCATTTACACCCATTTATGGCCATCCTGCATCCAAATGGAGCTGGCATCTACCAGCAAGACAACTGTTCATCTCACAGATCCAGGTTGGTTACTGCATGGTTGCAGGAGCATTCTGCTGACTTTGAAATAATGAATTCAAATTCAGTTCAATTAAAATATTTTTATTTTTGATATAAATATACATTATTACAATGTAAATAACCCAAGAGCATATGCTCATCCAGATTATTGTAATAATTAACACAGTAATAAAGTAGTGACAACATATATATGTATACAATATTAAACTACTTCAAATATAGTTAAGTGTGCAATAACAGAAAAGTAAAAATACTTTTATCGAACAACAGTGGCAAATATATGTAAATGATTTCATTTTTCTATACAGATTTTTTTGTTCGTGTAGACATAAAACTGTAATTACAAGGAGCTAGCTTAAAGTATGAAAGTAAGGCTCCATATCAGTTATATTTTTGATATTGAGGAACTCTTTCAGTTTTTCTTTATATGTGGAATATCTACAATTGTATTTTCTGAGATCAGGTGGTAAGGAATTAAATAACTTAGGTGCAAGATACAAATAGTGTTTGTGAAGTATTTCTTTTTTTGCCTTGGGAACCACGTATGTCATTCCTTCATTTCTTAAACAATATTTATAAGTTTTCATTTGAATTTCAGAATTATGTTTATAAAGATAAAGCATTAGCTTGTATGTATAAAGGTGTCTTAAAGGAAATGTATTTAATTCACAGTATTTATTATATATGTTTAATTTTTTTTTGTGGAATGGTTATACTCTTTATTATTTTGTTTTGCAACCTAAACATAGGTTTGAGTGCAGTTTTATATGTTCCACCATAGCATAATATTCCATAATTCAAGGCAGACTGGATCCAAGAAAAGTACAGTATCCTTAGCATATCATTATTCAATATTTTTCTTAAATAGTACAACCTATAAAACGTTGATCTAACTTTTGTGGTCTGTTTATTATAGCTTAATATATCTAATTACCAGCTTAAATATCTATCAATTTTTACACCAAGATAATCAATTTCTTTGACGTTTTCTATTGGATTACATTTACAGTCAATGATTTTAGAACAACTAAAGTCATGAATTTTAATGTTAAGAGAACTATTCTCTTTATTTTTTAAACAATATAACATATATTTTGTCTTTGAAATATTTACAGTTAACTCATTCAATTTGAACCAATCCCCAATAACAGATAATTCATTATTTGGAATCCTAACCAGATCATCAAGGTTATCAGCACAGAATGTCACTGCAGTGTCATCTGCAAATGTATTGATCTTTCCATTTACATTCAAGGAACAAAAATCATTAATAAAAATAAGGAAAAGCAGTGGACCTAAAACTGACCCTTGAGGCATGCCACATGTAATAGTCATTTCAGAACTAATAGTACCATGTATTTTTACAATTTGAGTTCAGTTATATAAGTAACTTCTGAACCATTCTAGAACAGTGTCTCTGATTCCAATTTGTTCTAGTTTACAGAGTAAAATCCCATGTGACACAGTATCAAATGCTTTTTGAATATCCAGAAAGGCAGTAAGAGTTTATTATTGTCAATATTTTTATAAATGGTTTTAGTAAAATTGAGTAAAGCATCCTTGGCACCCTAGCCTTTCCTAAATCCAAACTGATTTGGTGAGAAAAAGTTGTTCTTTATAAGAAAGTCAGTTAGTTGTTTTTTGACCAGTTTTTCTAAAATGTTTCCAAAAACTGAGATTACAGATATTGGCCTATAATTAGAAAATATATTTTTATTTCCCTTTTTATATATAGGTACTACAACTACTTTTTTCAATTCATCAGGAAAAATTCCCTTTTGAAGAGATAAATTATAAATATGGGGTAGAGGCTTGACAATATAATCCTTACACTTTTTTGAAATAATTGTAGATACCCCATCATTCCCTACACTTTTGTTATCTTGAAATTTGAGAATTATATTTAATATCTCATCTTCAGTTGTTGGAAATAAAAACATTGTATTATCATTTCGAGTAACATGATGGATATTTCTAGTTAAGCTTTTAGACTGAACTCTCCTAATGTTTTCTGTAAGAATAATAAAGTGCAAATTAAAGTCATTTGCTAATGCTTTGATCTCCACATCATTGTTTAATTTGTCCAAAGAATTTGGAAGAACTGTGCACTTTTTGCTATTATCAATTAAATTATTCACAAACTTCCATTGTTTCTTGCTATCTCTATGACAATTAAGAAATTATCTTCCATAGTAATTATTTTTAGCATTTACAATTGTTACATTTAGTTTATTTCTAATGTTTTTAAAATTTGTCTCGTGAAGAAGATTATATGGATATTTTTGTGCAATTGATACATTTTATCTCATAGTTTAATCATATTTCTGATATCATCAGTAAACCAGGGATTTTTGCTATTTATCATCCTTTTACCAGTGTATTGCTTAGAACATTCGATTTGTTCCAGTAATAGTTTAAGGAAAACTTTGCAAGCAGAGTTAGGATTATTGTCAAATAATATTGTATCCCAGTTGCATTTCTTTAATTTATCACATAAAACAGAATAGTTTATTCTGTACATGATATTATGAGGCTCATTTGTAGAATAGCAACTATCTGAACTAAAAAATTCAATTTTAATGGCTACAGGATAATGGTCAGATATATCAGTTCTTATTATTGCAGCACTAATATTAACACCATTTGCTTTCCTACAAAAAACGATCTAGACATGAAACAGTAGTACTTGTTTCTCTAGTTTCACTAGTTATGTAGGATTGGAATCCCTGAGATGAGAGAAGATCTAAATATTCATTCACATAATCATTTTTTAATAGTAAATCATTATTGAGATCACCAGTTAGAATTACATTTCTACCTTTAATTCTTTTTAATACAGTACTCAGTTCCTCAACAAACTGATATGGGGTATACTGATGGGAACGATATAAAGCAAGTATCTAAAAATCTTGTTTACTTATAGACAAACATAAGGATTCTGTTGTTACCATTTCAATTTCTACTTGCAACACAATTATAGTATTTTTTACAAAATTTAATATGCCACCAGCTTTGTTATATTGTCTACAGTTCTAAAATTTATTATAGCCATCTAAATTATATAAACAGACCTTATCACTTTTTATCCAGATTTCAGTCACAATAATCACATCTAACTGATAATTACTGTTATAAACAATTTCTTCAATATGATGGAATTTATGCCTAATGCTACGAATATTAATATTTAACATATTTAAGCCATTTATTTATTGCCCACCTAGAAGCCCTGATTTAAATCCCATTGAAAATCTTTGGGATACTGTCGAGCAGAGTGTTCGGGGCCCATGTCCCATCAGCAATGGCCTTGAGAGAATTGTGGACAGCTCTGGAGGATGCATGGATCCCCATACATGTGAAACATTTACACAAGCTTGTGGAGTCCTTGCCTCATCATGTGGTGGCCGTTATCAGGGCCAGAGGGGGGTCCAACACATTACTAGGTTGCTATCCCTAATTCAGTGGCACTTCAGTGTATGTCATTGTGATATAATTTGAAGCTGTGGATCATTTAGCTAAAAATCTGTTTAGAAGTAATTGAGTTTTAATGTAATATTTGAGAGCAACTGAGTTTTAGTATAATAACTGGGTTGAAAAATGTCTTATTAAAAATAATGTATCAATTACATTTGATTCTTTCATTATTCAGTTTATTAGCTGATATCAGACTGTAAACTAATCTTTGGAAAAAGTCATTTGCATTTTATATCAAATATGCTCATTTAAGGGTGTTAATCATAAAGATGAGATAAAGAAATAATTTTTAACTTTTTTGTATTAAATGCAAATACCAGTACATAATTTTATGTGCATCCTCCATACAGAAGTCAATCATAAATTATGTTTTAACTCTTCCTGTGTCAATGTGTGGATGTTGATATACAGTGAAATCATAGAACAAAAACATAGCCATATCTAGTATGATGAAGAAAATTCCATGAAACTTCTTTTTTTTTAAGTAGAAATATGCAGTTTAAATTTATATCTGCTTGGAAAAATAGGCTTTAAAGTTAATAAATTAGTGTTTACCTTCAGAAATAATTTTTTTGTGTTAAAACTGAACATGTTTACAAAAATTCAAAACTCTTGATTTCAGTATTTAAAGTGTTAAAAAATGTTCAGTTAATATTTGTTAATTTAATATATTTTAATAAACCCTAAAGTTTAAACTCAAGCTGTAAAAGTTATTTGTAATTTAACTTTAAAAAAGAGAAAAAATTCATCCTGCTGGTGATGACCTCTTGACTGAGCTTGGAGATGTTCAGCAATAAATAAAAATAAATAAAATAAATACCCCCTCAAGCAGCTGCTTAGAGTAATAAAACAATAAAAGTTAATTACAGCTGAAAAAAGAATAAACATTGTAATGTGCACCGAAGTTGAGATGTATATATATATATACAGGGTGATTGTAAACTCTTTCAACAAAAAAAGAGGGGTGATAGTACACATCAAGATGACCAATTTTTGCAATGGAACTAGGGTTGCATTCCACTCCTTCCATCAGAAAAGAGTACTTTCGAAAAACGCCACGCATGCACAAGTATTTACAACCGGTGCATGAAAATCACAATACGATGATTTGGAAATCTCTCACGGTACAATCTTTGTGCTTCACATCCATTACCACCTGCTTGGCCGTACATGAGATGCATATCCGTGAATTCCTTGTATGTGTAGTTTTCCATGTCCTTCACGAATAAGTCACTTATCATGTGACGTTATCACGGTAATGTCGATGACTGGGTTCGGCTGCGTTTTTAAATGTTTGTTCTTAATCGTCTAAACACTTGCTCAGTGCACCAGATTTGCATCTTGTGATTTTCATGCACTGGTTGTAAATACTTGTTCATCCGTGACATTTTTCTAAAGTACTCTTTTCTGGTGGAAGGAGTGGAATGCGACCCTAGGTTCCATTGCAAAAATTGGTCGTCTTGATGTGTACTATCACCCCTCTTTTTTTGTTGAAAGAGTTTACAGTCACCCTGTATATTGCAATGTATGTGGGATATAGTCATACAGTTCCTTATTCTCATCACTAAAAGAACTGGAATTCCATCACAAGTTTAAGCTGTTATAAAGGCACAAAGTGTATATATTTAGGTAAGGTTTTTAGTATTTTGATCTACAGTGGCTCCATAATATATAATTTTTTTTACTCTCAACAGCTACTTTGAGCACATAAATAAAGGAGTAAGGACATACAAAGTAAAATATTCTCTTTGTATGAGCAAATGACACTAATAGAAATTGAACACTATATTTAGAGCTGTTATTGTTCTGAAACTTCAGCTAATACTGAAAAGTTAACAGTTAGTTTAATAATGTTTTCCTTCTTACAGAGTGGAATAGGGGAAAGAATAGCAGAGAAAATAGATGAATTTATTGAAACTGGCCAAGTCAAGAAACTTGAAAAGGTATAAAATTAAAATATTTAGTGTGTTAAATTTTTCTAATGTGAGCTGATTTTATGTAGTAAGATTTCATGTCAGTGTTTTGCCACCAGTTATATAACATGAGTTGGGTTTGGTTGTTTTATCTCTGAGTGGCACTTTTTTTGCACACCATGGGCTAAATGGCCAGGTCACATGGACCCCAAAAACTCAGAGAAGGTTGAGGGAGGGGACCCACTGGAACAGCTGTTGGGAGACAGATGGTAGCCTCCTGTCAAGGCCATCCAGCATATTCTTTGACATGCACAGGGTATGGCTCCCACACATGGGGCCATGGCTTAATGTCCCATCCAACGAACGGCAACCTTTACAAGCCCATCGGTGTCCCCTACTGACTGTGGGCAGGGTAGGGAATATATATAACATGAAAATATCAGGTAACTGTATATGGTTGTTTTCCTTAGGGCCACTATCTATAACATATGATAAAAAAAGTTACTGTTTATATGTCTCCATAACTTTAGAAAAAAAAAACTTAAAATTTTGGCAGATGCTTAAGAGTAGCCTGAAATATGCAGTGCAAAATATTAACTTGGTACGTTCAATGTGTGGTGAAAAAATTATATTTTCCCAAAGATTATTCATGCTAGCCATATTTTTATTAGCTGTGTTCTTGACCAGATTTTTCCTAAACAGTACATATGGATGATTCACGACTTATACTAATTTCATGTTCAACAGACCCATAAGTGGCATGCCACTTTATTGTTGAAAATTTCCTGTCATTTTAATAGTTTTGGATCCCTCAACTTTTTGAATAGTGGACAACTTGGTTCAAAATTTTTTGTATGGGTTTCCTCTGTTCCACTGCCTATTTCATTCAAAATTCAAGTCCTTTAATAGAACCTGACTTTGAGTTGAAAGCAACTTTTATTTTTTGTATTCCTGTGTCTTTCTTGTTTAGAATTTATACTTAATAGTTTTTCAGACACTCCATAACTTTTCTAATAATTTGATTATTCTAACTTAAATTTCACATGTTTTTCCTTATGCCAAACCATATTCTGCCGTCCCATGACTGAGTGGTTAGTGTGCTTGGCTACTGATCTAAGGGACCTGGGTTCGAGCCCCGGATAAGGCATGGACATATGTGTTGTTTTTCTGCTGAGGTCCTGCCATCCTTTCAGATCTTCTACTTTGGCATATAAACTGACAGGCTCCTGTCAGACCTCTGTGGCAAGCAGCTGCTTGAGGGGGTATTTATTTTATTTTTATTTATTCTGTTAGCAATTCAAGTTCCTACCTATAATAAAACCTATTTTGAACCTGAAGCCACTGTTACAAATTAGAAATACTATTTGAGAAGTAATTTTATTTATTTGTGTAGAAGTTCAAACTGGAAAAAGCAGCTTTGTGTGAATCTATACTGCTTCTCAAAAAATTTGGAATCCTTGTGCTATTTACCATTACTGTGATCCAAAGCATAGCATGCAAAGGAAAGTGTCACCTGATTCTTGAGCTGTTTTTGATGCAAGCAGCACAGCCACTGTTCATCACTTGACCATGAAATGTGAAAGATATAACCAACTTTCAAAAAGTATTATTGTTGGTTCACAATGGGCTGGTGCAGCTATAACCAAAACCATGAAAATCACAGTCTTTCCAAAGCTACTATCTCTAAAAAGCATACATGATGATTAGCAGATGGAGTCTCAATGTCAGGGGTAATAATTGTGGCAAACATTTGTAATTACAGTAATAGAGCATTACAGAGGTATATTAGTTTGTATCAATTTTTCAGTTGTACACAAAATGACTATTGCTTTCAACATAGGCCTTTATAAGATTGAATATGCATAGGGAATAAATGTTTTCAAGCAATTGGATATTAAGAAACTCAAAATTTTTCTGCTACCATCAGCCATGGTGAGGATGTTCATAATTTACTGAAAATCTCACTCTTAATAGCAGTTTATCCTGTATTAGGTAATGCAAATATCTAAAAAATAGATATTGTAACCATAAAATTTCAATTTGAAAACAATTTCATTTCATCATTGATGGTTCTGAGAATTTAACTATAGTGTCATTTTACTAACAAAAGAAATGTCTTCAGGGTCTGCCCAATAAAATAGCTGCTTTTTTTTCTCTCAAAAATAGTTTCACAGTAATTGACTAAATGTTACCCCAGTAAAAAAATTCATTATTTACTCAGAATTGTTTTTTGCCTAAATTATAAGAAATAAATTCATTAAACTCAATTCCTAAAGTTTCACTAACATTTGAGAGCTATTCTGCGTAAAAGTGATTTTTTTCCATCCATTTTGATGAGAGAAATTCTTATGAGTTTAAATATATTTTTTACTTTTCCAGAGAAATTGTTTTAAAAAAATTTAATGCCGCACAATATACTTTTCTGATAAAAAATAAGGTTAATATTAATTTCTAAATTCCAAAGAATTCAGTAAAAATGCTAATTTTATCAAAAAATAATAAGTTTTTGAGGTAATTTGTACATGAAACATATTTTTAGCAAAGGGGTAACATTCACCTCAGTGGCCATAAATACCCTAGTTAAAATAGGATTTTTTAGCATTTTGTCACATCACTATATTTGGACAGTTATTGCAAAAATTATTTTTTCTGTGTTCAAGGTTAGGGATATGAACTATTCAGTAATAAATTATCACAGGAAAAGTCCTGTAGACAAGAAATACTTGAAATAATGAGCTGAAAAAAATTGGTTGTCCTGATGTGATTCGAACCCAGGTCTCCCAGAAGCATGTCAGGTATCTTAACCGCTAGACCACTGAGGAACTGACCATTTCTTCACTTAGTTGAAAAAATGGTTAGTTCCTCAGTGGGGACTGACCATTTCTGGTCGGGATGACCTGGGTTCGAATCCCAGTCAGGACAACCTTTTTTTTTTCAACACATTGTTTCACAGGGATATAAACTTTTCATTCTTCATATCCTTTATAATTACCTTATTGTAGATGCTCAAGCTGTCCCGTGGCCGAGTGGTTAGCGGGCTTGGCTACTGATCTAAGGGATCTAGGTTTGAGTCCTGGGTAAGGCATGGCTGTTTGTGTTGTTTTTCTGCTGAGGTCCTGCCATACTCACAGACCTTCTACTATGACATATAAACTGACATGATCCTGTCAGTTAGTCCTCTGTCCTCTGTGGCAAGTAGCTGCTTGAGGGGGTATTTATTATTTTTTATTAAATACTCATATCTTTACAGCAATACAACAGTATTACATTTACCTAAATTCTTCACAGCCATTGAAGGCAACAACAACAACTAGAAATTTTCACTAGTCAGTACTATTTTCTTTAGGATATGTTTGGAAACCAAAATGTATCCTAAAGAGATATCCTGAAAAACTAGAAAATTGTAATAGCAGCATTTGATCACTAAATGCATCATTTTTTATTAATGTTTTCAGTTCCTAACTACAATTGTCCAAAAAGGATGACATAATTGAGATAAGTTTTTTTTTTGAGGAATTATTATAAACTGCTGTGATAATTTAAACTATTTTTTGATAGAAAAATCTTATTTTTCTACCTTCTTCAAGTGCCTGTGTTAAATTGGGTATTTTGTTGATATTTGTTGACAGTTTTCACGTTTTCCACAAGAGAGGAAAAGAGGGGGGGGGGGAAATTCTTTTAAAATGTTTTATTTGACATGAAATTTTACTGGTTTGTAAAGTAAGAAGTAGAAAATGTTATATATTTTTTTAAGGAATTTTCAGCATTATCTCTTACCATAAATTAGCTAGCATTTTCAGTTTTTGTTATAATTTGACAAAGTTGGACAAGATTTTGTAAGCAACATTAGTTTCTATAAATTAAATATTTAATGTATGCAAAGGTTTCTCTGTTTCACTTAGGAATATTTCCTGCTTAATAACAAATGGCTTATTAAGGTATTTAGTACAAAACAGTTTAAAAAATATAATTTCCAAATTCAACGTAGTCACATGTATAACAGTTTTGGTTTAAGCTTAGTGGTATTTATGTTACAGATTGAATTTTAGGTAAATGTAAATAATAAATTAGCATATTTATACATCAATTACAGATTCGAGCCAGTGATGATCATCAAGCTATAAATCTGTTAACAAGTGTATTTGGAGTGGGGTAAGCATATAATTATTAAATACCTTAATGTATTTCTTATATCAATATTTTTCAACCTTTTTTTCCCAATGGGGGGAAACTTAATAAATAATGAAACATTTGGCAAAAGAGTGAGTTGACATATTTTGCTATCAATGTAAACAAAGAAGAAATGTAATTAAGTGTAAAAATTGTTTTGTGGAATACCAAATGAAGAAACCTGTCATAAATTAACAAACCAAAATGTATAATTATTATTTGAGTGTTTTTCCAAAGTTTATATGCAATGGAATATTGGCTATCTGAATTAACTGAAGTTGAATTTAGTTATTTGGAGTTTTTTGGTGCAAAAACTATTTGGGTTATTGTGTGCCAAGCACTACCTTTTAAACAAATTCATGTTGTTCACAGATATTATAACAATATCCTGTGAATAACATGAATTTGAAATTTCATTATTTCTTAAATGTATAAATATTCATTCTGAAATAACATTATTTCTTACATGTTATTAAGTATAATCAAATGTAAGTGCACATTTCAGTATTGAAAGGAAATATAATTGAGTGAAACCAGTGTATAAGGTAAAAATTTATATTTGTGCAAAATGTAAGGATTATAATCCTGAATAGATTTTAATTGTTAGTTTAACTGATCTTTAGATAACCTACATTCAGATAATTGGCATTCTGCTGTATATATATTTTGGTTCTATGTGTAGGGCAAAGGAGAACAAATGCAAAACGATCCCTGGAGTTCTGTAAAATGAGAAATGGAAGTTGTAAATGGTTCAGGTGGAATGTATTATGTTCTATAACTTGCAAAGTAATATATTACATTTCTCAGATCAGATTGCTAATTGGAATTGCATAAGTTTATTAAATGCATCATTAGTTATAAAAACTTTTTATGCTTAAAATCTTATTCTGAAAGTTACTGTTAATTAACACAGCTAAGAAAAATTAACATTTTTTGTCTAATTTTTTTCTAGACCTGCTGCTGCAAAGAAATTTGTAGATGAAGGAATTACAACAATAGAAGGTACTTATTTAACTTTTATTATGTAAAATAATTACAAACTCATTTTTTTACCTTAATTTTGAAGATTACTTTTACAAATGTTTAGTGTAAAATTTGATTTTAAGCTGATTAGAGGGGGAGGGGGGATGAGGGGTTAGTATACTTGCCATGAATCAGCTGGACCTGGGTTTGAGTTCCAGATAAGGTATGATTGTTCCTTTTATAGTTCCTTCCTGCTGAGGTCTTGCCTTCCTCACAGACCTGTGTTTATATTATCCTGACAGACTTTTATTAGACTTCTGTGGGAAACAGTTGCTTGAGAAGTAATTTGTTTCTGTTATTTTAGGGTATGAAATTGTACTTTGGTCAGTCTATCCTTCTTAGTTACAGTTAACAGTGATGTATCTGAACCTGACTCTGTTTTATAGCTAATGCAACAATGGCTTGATTGGATGCCAGTAGCCCAGTGGCCAGGTATCAAAAAATCACACCTAACCTTATTAAAAATTTCATTTTTACCTTCACTATATCGATCTTACATATTTATGAGAGTTATTTCCTTAGTGAAATATTCCTTAGTGCTGGAACTTACTTGGTTGTTAATTTCTTTTTCAAATGAAGTATTTTTGCCCTCATCTTCAGACCAATATTAGCATTGACAACTTCAGTGATTCCACAGTTGCTCCATCATGAATGATTTGAAACTAGTCCAGTGGTCAAAGCACTTGAAACTTGTTAGCAAGGAGCCATAGAGCTCTTACTCTATGTGGTTGAAAATCAAATTTCCTACTAATCTTTATATTGATTTTATTTGACTTTGTAAATTATTTATTAGTATTATATTATCACTGTTTAGAAATGAGATAATTTCCTGTTTGTTCTTAATTATTATTATAGTATTAATTGAAGCTTCACCAGTGAAATCCAGTTCATCATTTTGAAAATTTTGAGAAATATTAATAGAAAACCATGAAGTACAAATTATAAGTGCAAACCTATAAATTGCAAGATAAAACAAAATTCAGCAGAGATTTTTATGAGTTTGTAGAAAGCTAACTTTTAATCATTGAAATATAGAATGACCTTTCTTGAAATAACTACAGATAAATGTTAAAGAAGGTAATGAAGAACAGATAATCGGAGATTGAGCACAGATTTGTTTACTGTCTGGCTGTTGCAGTACCATTTGTATATTTCCTAATCACTAGTTTTTATAATTTTTTTACTAATGATAAATGTGTGATATATTGTAAACATACTATTTTCTGGTCAGCATTTACTCCAAGAATAAATTCTGTATTTACCATTATATTTTTCCAAGAGTAAATTGTGTATTTACCATTATACACAATATACTATCAGAACAAAAGAAAAAAAATGGAAAAGTTTTTCTAGAATTTAGAATTTCCTAAATATTTTATATTTCTATGAAATAACTTATTAATTTCTTTTGTCAATACTACTAATTTTTTCCCTATTAATATTTTGTTATTTAATTTTTGCAAAATATTTTGCTATTACATGCAACTTAAATTTTTGCTTTTAAATATTTCTTTTTTCCTTCAGATTTGAAGAAAAATCAAGCTAAGCTTAATCAACATCAAAAGATTGGTGTAAAGTATGTTTGTTTAAGTTACTATATTGATTATAAATAAATTAAATAAATTTGTTGTTAAATCATGTTCTAAATATCTAGCTACTCTTTTTTATCTTTACTTCTTCATACCATAGATATTTTGAAGATTTTGAGAAAAAAATTCCTCGTAAAGAAATGGAAAAACTTGAGGTAAGGCTTTAAATAGAATATTTTGTTTATAATAGAGTTTATTTGTAAGATTTTATCTTATGCATGTTATAAATCTTGAACTAGGATGACTATTTTTTGTGATCTGGAAATCGGCAATAAGCATCTCATGAACTGAGGCTGGATTGCTTAAACTATTCCAAATTTTAGGTGGAAAATGTCTTTTATATTTGTAATTTAATTCAAATGCTTTTATATTTGTAATTTAATTCAAATGCTTTTATATTTGTAATATAATTCAAATGCTTTTATATTTGTAATATAATTCAAATGCTTTTATATTTGTAATATAATTCAAATGCTTTTATATTTGTAATATAATTCAAATGCTTTTATCTTAATATTTTGAAAGTCTATGTCCAAAGTTAATACACATTTTGTCCCTCTCTGAAGCATTTTTTTTTGTCAAAAACCTACAGGTAGTCTGTCATACAACATCAGATAATCCCAAAGAAGAATTCATCATTATCATCCTCAAGCAGCCATGGACTACAGAGGTCCAACCAGACTGCACAATTTAGTTCTCCAAGCATATCTGTCCTAAGCTATATCTGCTGCACCTGGCCACTGCACACCAATTCTAACAAGGTCCTTTTTGACATTGTCTGCCCACCACATCCTAGGTCTGCCCTTCTTTCTGTGGCCTTTAGGCCCACTGTTCATAATCTTATTTGTTAATCTATAATTATCCATACGGGAAACATGGCCAAACCAACGAAGTCTCTCTCTGCACAATATGCTGCTCAAAGGAGTTTGCCAACTCCTTTGCCTAACCCCATCATTACTTACAAAGTTGAACCACCTAATGCCCAAGATACTGTGCAAGCATCTAGTTTCCTGTTATCTTGTTTACATTTAAATATATATGCCTATTTCTCCACACTCTCCATAGATTCTTAAAAGTACCAGCAGCAATCCCTATTTGTCTGTTAATCTCATGCCGCACATCACCAATATCTGTTATATAGCTCCCAAGATAATTAAACTGTGACATTTTCTCAAGAGTGCAACCATTCAGATTAACTGAACCACAGCCTGCCTGACTAATTTTCATCACTTTAGTTTTCTCTCTGTTTATAACCATGCCTATTCTACTACCAGTCTCATCAACATATTGAATAAAAGAGTTCATTTCATCAACATCATTTGCCAAAAGGGCTAAATCATCAGCATAATCTAAATCAGAAATTTTTGTGTCTCCAGACCATTTGAGGCCAAAATCTTTCCCTTGCAGTGAATTTTGCATAACATAATCAGTAACCAAACTAAAGAGAAAAGGAGACAAAATGCACCTTTGTTGAACACCAGAAAAATGCTAAACCAATTGCTACAAGACTTGCCAACTCTCACACACGACTCAGTGTTATTATAGAGAGCTTTCATTATGTTAACTAACTTAATTAAAAAAATTAATTTGTGGTTGATTGTGAGATTGTATGGCATACCATACATTCTCACAATCAACCACAAATTATGACGATCAACAGAGTCGAAAGTCTTTTTGAAATCAACAAAGCTAGGAACAAAAGGTTTCTGAAACTCTAAACATTTCTCAAGAATCTGCCTGAGTGAAAATATCTAATCCATACATCTCCTACTACTTCGGTTTGGGGCGGGGGTGGCTCAGTCGGTAGCGCGCCAGGCTCGTAATCTGTAGTTCCCAGGTTCGAGTCCCAGCTGGGTCAGCGTTGAGATTTATCTCCACAAAAATTCCCCGCTCTGCCCACGGTCAGTAGGGGACACCGATGGGCTTGGAAAGGCAGCCGTCCGTCGGATGGGACATTAAGCCGTGGCCCCGTGTGCGGGAGAGCCATACCCTGTGCACGTTAAAGAACACGCTGGATGGCCTTGATGGGAGGCTACCATCTGTCTTCCAACAGCTGTTCCAGTGGGTCCCCTTCCCCAACCTTCTCTGAGCCTTCGGGGTCCATGTGACCTGGCCATTTAGCCCACGGTGTGCAAAAAAGTGCCGCTCAGAGGTAAAACAACCCAACCCTACTACTTCAGAATCCATATTGGTCATCATGCAACTGACTGTCAACCAGATTCTTAATTCTATTAAGCACAATCATGCAAAGAACTTTACCTGGAACAGTAAATAGGCTGATACCCCTATAGTTATCACAAGAATTGCGATCACCTTTTTAAAAAATTGGGATAATAATAGCTCTTTTAAACAGTCGGATAATAATCCTTAGGAACCATGCCTTTATTCTTAAAAGATATTCAAAATTTCAGTCATCCATGTGTAACAGAAACATTTCCAGCATTAAGCATTTCCTTAGTAATTTCATCAACCCCTGGGAATTTATGTAGTTTAAGTTTAGAAACAGCTAAAATAACTTCAGACTGTGTTGTAGGGCCAACATTAAAACCAGTAATGCATCTATTATCATTACAAACAATGGGAGTAGCACTACCCACATTGTTTAGGACATCACTGAAATGCTTAGCCCACTTAGCCATGACCTTCTATAAACTTACCTTGTTTATTCTTCAATCCCTGTATACCTGTCCATTTTCTACCACACAAATCATCAACTATCTGGTACAGTTCTTTGCTGTTGTGCTGTCCAACTGCTTCCTTGGCTTTGTCAGCCAATCCATCAAACCAAAGATTCTTATCAGCAGCTAACTGATCCTTTACATGTTTCTTAAGCTCTCTGTAATGCTTTCTATTAGGACTAGTAGGGTACTGATTAAGGATATTCCTGCAGTTCTTTATTTCTGAAATAAGCTCAAGTGCCTTATCACTCAAATAATTCTGCCTCCTCTGCTGTTTTTTTTCCTAAAAGAATACTGTTAGTTTCCAAAAAAAGCCAGTTTAAAATGGCCCCATTCTTCCTCAACTTCAGTAGTAAACAAACTATGACCATCATAGGGACTAAGTAACATCATGGGAAGCTTTAGCTATAACCATCTTTCAGAGCTTCAGAATTATAGGTAAATTTTTTAACCTTAGCACAACACTTATTAAGTTTCAGTTGCAAGACACTTTTAACAAGGTAATGGTCAGATCCAATTTCAGCTCCCCTATATGACCTGGTATTCCTAATGGAACTAGCTTATTTGCTGTTAAAAAAATATTTAATCAATCATATTCTTATGCAGCCCATCTGGTGAAACCCATGTGTATGTCGTGGTGTTTGTAATAAGTGTTAGTTATTCTGAATCCATTGAGTTTACTTACCTGTAGGAGACGTTGCCCATTGCCATTGCAGCTACCAATACCAAAAGGGCCTATTACTCCTCCCCAAAGGTCAGAGTCAGTACCAACTTTGGCATTGAAGTCACCAAGAAAAGGATAATATCTCCTTTCTTGACAGAATTCAAAATATCCTGAAGTTGTTCATAAAACCTATCCTTCTCATCCTCATTGGCATCCTCAGTGGGGGCATAACAGCAGATAACATTCAAGTCTTTAATGCTATTTAAACACAATTGGTAATAAAATGTTGTGAATCAGTATTTATTTATTTATTTATTTATTTATTTATTTATTTATTGAACCTGACACTACAGTGGGAGATTGTTTTTCACTCTCTCTCAATGCAAAGTTTTGCAAAATACAAAGGAGTAGATATAAGTTTACAATAAAATGAAAAGACAAGTATTACCAAATATATCTCAACTGGAAAAGTCTTTTTGGATTAAAAGATAAAAATAATGTGATTACATTAGAAGGAGTAATTACAAAATAACATAAAGACATAATAGCATATGTGAAGCAGAAAAAGAAACTTTTGAAACACTACCCCCATTGAATATTGACTGCTAAATGATTGTCAAAAGTTTTTCAGTTTGTTAAAGAAGCAATAGAAACCTTCACTGAGGTTGGTCTGAATACAGCCATAAAGTGAGTAAGGCAGTAAGAGAGGACATTAACTGTTAAAAGGAAATTTGTTGGGGGGGGGGACAAAAAAAACCAGTGGTCTTTGTGTAAATTTTATTAACTGACAAGCTGTGATGGTCCACCCATTAACTTTTACTTTTTTTAACCACTTTATTTACGTTTTATTTATCATTTTGGGGATTATCTTCAGTTGGATTTATCACATTTCTCTCTTCTGAAGTGCTAAAGGAGTTGCACATGCACAACTCCGACTTTTGATTGACAGCCGCTAATGCTCATGTAAGGATACA
Organism: Ryuthela nishihirai; assembly: GCA_038380435.1. Lineage (NCBI taxonomy): Eukaryota > Metazoa > Arthropoda > Arachnida > Araneae > Heptathelidae > Ryuthela > Ryuthela nishihirai. The sequence goes on from JAWZYU010000013.1 coordinate 22,745,778, forward strand.
CCCCCTTCTTGTGTCATAGCTAGCGCACAATCGTAAGATTACACAAATGTTTTTCCCAGTGTGCAACACATGTCAGTTGCATGCCGCATGTTTACTAAATGGCATTAGGTCATGGAGTCAGTAATGATAATGGAGAGTCAGAAATGAAAAATGTTAGTAAGAGGAAGTCAGTTTTTTGGAGTTGTATTTAGAGATGAAGCTTTTAGATGCCCAGACTTTTGTATTCATCAGTTTATGTGGTGAGTCTTGAATTTTTTGGAAATAAACTTTGTTGTATCAATATTTTGACTTTGCTGTTTTTTCTCTTGAGCAACGATAATTGATTTTGATTAAGATATAACTTAAAAAATTTGACAATCTTTCGAATTCTTTGTGACTAGTAACGCCAATATACTTAGCGAACCCTCATTTCAATTTATTTGACAAGATTAATTGCCTGGTGCCTGATACTATCTGGAAGTTTAATTTGGATCAGTCGAAAGGTAAAGAAGTTGAACATATTTTTGGAGCGTTACAAAGCAGCTACAGTTTTTACCTCAAAGAAACAGATCCTGCCCCTTTGTCTTATTAACTCCACTACTCACCCCTTCTTATCACCAGTAAAAGCAAGCTGCATCAGGAATATTAAATCTTTTAGATTTGTATCAGCTGTTTTATATCAGAGCAGCACATTTTTGCACACAATGAGCTAAATGATAGGTAACAAAGACCCTGAGGGCTTAGAGAATTAGAGAAGGTTGGGAGAAAGATGTTAGGAGACAGAAGGTAGCCTCCTGGTTTCTAAATTTTGTATAATGGCACCCTTCAGCTTAGCAAATTGCAAGGAATGTCAGTTGTTGAGACATGGAAGATAGACAATGCAACTCAAACTGCATGAGACAACGTTGCCAACTGTCAACCAGCAGCCACTGTTTATGATGTTTAACTTCAAATCATGCAAGAGATGCAGTGACTGAAAAAAACAACAACATTTAACTGAAATAGAGTGGTCATGTAGCTGCAAGAATTAATTTTATGCATTCTAAAAGAAATGCATAAAACTAATCAATTTCTGACATTTTGTGAATTATAATCCATTCAATTTTACCATTAAAATTTCCTAGAAAATCCTGTGCCCCCTAATCCTCTAGTGACACCCCACACTTTGGAAATTACTGATTTAATGAGAGATTTGCTTATTATGTATGTATAAGCCAGTTATGTATTTATGTGCTAAATGTTGATTTTATTTTCTTTCAGAAAGTAATAATTAAAGAGTGCAAGGATCTTGATGATGACTTTATTATCACTGTATGTGGGAGCTACAGAAGAGGTTAGTAATATTCTTTAATTGGTAATTTATTTTGTGTTAAAAGATTAAACATAACATTTGATAAAAATAAATGCATAGCATGGCTGGATAAACATATTGAATCAAATCATACACATAATGAGGAAAGGATTTATCTAGGTAAGATATGGACTGTTTTTTTAACATTCCCTGTGTGTTTATAGATATTAATAAAATATTACTATCTATATTTCCCCAGTCCTCCACTTGTTAAATTTCCACTGTTGGTTGGAAGATCCTAAAGGTAGAAAATCAAAATCAAAAGCATGTTATAACAGAAAATGTTTAAATGAATATTGCAAATGCTAGAGAAATTTAAGTGGAGAAGTGTGATGTTCCCAAGGTTTACACTAGCAGTAATGATTTGACCTCTTATTCCACTTACTAGGTGGTTAGAGCTGGGAATGTTTCGGTTACCACTTGGAGGACTGAAATTCTGAATATCTTTTATGATAAAGGCATGGTTCCTAAGGATTTTACCAGAGCTATTGTTATCCCTATTTTCAAAAAAGGTGATCGCAGTTCTTGTGATAACTATAGGGGTATCAGCCTACTCTCTGTTCCAGGTAAAGTTCTTTCCATGATTGTGCTTAATAGAATTAAGAATCTGGTTGACAGTCAATTGCGTGATGAGCAATGTGGATTCAGAAGTGGTAGGGGATGTGTGGATCAGATATTTTCACTTAGGCAGATTCTTGAGAAATGTTTAGAGTTTCAGAAACCTTTGGTTGCTAGCTTTGTTGATTTCAAAAAGGCTTTCGACTCTGTTGATCGTCATAATTTGTGGCTGATTGTGAGATCATATGGTATACCAGACAAGTTAGTTAACATTATGAAATCTCTCTATAATAACACTCAGTCGTGTGTGAGAGTTGGTAAGGCTTGTAGCAATTGGTTTAGCATTACTTCTGGTGTTCGACAAGGGTGCATTTTGTCTCCTTTTCTCGTTAGCTTGGTTATTGATTATGTTATGTAAAATTCACTTCGGGGGAAAGATTTTGGCCTTAAATGGGCTGGAGATACGAAAATTTCTGATTTAGATTATGCTGATGATTTAGCCCTTTTGGCAAATGATGTTGATGAGATGAACTCTTTCATCCGAGCTGTTGATGAGACTGGTAATAGAGTAGGTTTGGTTATAAACAGAGAGAAAACTAAAGTGATGAAAATTGGTCAGGCAGGCTGTGATTCAGTTAATCTGAATGGTTGCAGTCTTGAGCAGGTGTCACAGTTTAATTATCTTGGGAGCTATGTAACAGATAATGGTGATGTGCGGCATGAGATTAACAGACGAATAGGTATTGCTGCCGGGACTTTTAAGAACCTATGGAGAGTGTGGAGAAATAGGCGTATACACCTAAAGACTAAAATTAGACTGTATAATAGTTTGGTTCTTTCTAGGGTTAGTTATGGTAGTGAAACTTGGACACTTTGTAAACAAGATAACAGGAAACTAGATGCTTTTGATTCCAGATGCTTACGCAGTATCTTGGGCATTAGGTGGTTCAACTTTGTAACTAATGATGAGGTTAGGCAAAGGAGTTTGCAACCTCCTTTAAGCAGCATATTGTGCAGAGAGAGACTCCGTTGGTTTGGCCATGTTGCCCGTATGAATAATTATAGATTGGCGAATAGGGTTATGAACAGTGTGCCTAAAGGCCTCAGAAAGAAGGGGAGACCTAGGATGCGGTGGGCAGACAATGTCAAACAGGACCTTGTTAGAATTGGTGTGCAGTGGCCAGATGCAGTAGATGTAGCTCAGGATAGACTTGCTTGGAGAACTAAATTGCACAGTCTGGTTGGACCTCCGTAGCCCATGGCTGCTTGAGGATGATGATGATGAAATCTTTCTGTTGGTAATCTTTCTGTTGTATAAAAGTAAAATACCCCCTTCAAGCAGTTGCTTGCCATGAGGTCTGACAGGAACCTGTCAGTTTATATGTGCCATAGTGAAAGGTCTGTGAGGATGATAGATCCTCAGCAGGAAAACAACACACACATCCATGCCTTACTTTGGGTTTGAACCCAGATCCCATAGATCAGTAGCCAAGCACGCTAACCACTCGGTCATGGGCCAGCTAAATACTGATAAAATATTTATATTTTCATTTTCCAAATCATCAGTTAGTTTAATTTCCAATGTTAGAAGGTGCTAAATGCATGAAGTAAAAATCTTCATTCTTTTTAAAAGTAAGCATCCCATATTCTCCAGAGGTGACATATTATTCTTCTACTCATAATATGCATACATAATAGTTATATAATAGCAGTAAGACACAGCATTCACCTGTGATTGTCATACTTCACAATAAAAATAGAATATAGTTTCACAGATTTCACATAATGTAACACAAGTTTTATGTGAATTGTACTACTCATTTTTACACAAAAGAGAAATAATCATTGCTTACATTACTAAACAATTTAGCTAATTACTAAATTGAGGAAAATTTCAATGATTTTTATTGATGAAAGAAAATTAATCTTTCATGACTGATTTAAAATATTTTTACAGAAACTAAACTTGGCACCCTCTGTGGTGGACTTTACAAAGATGTAATATTGGTGTCTAAATCTTTTATCTGTGATATATTTTCATATTTTTGAACTTTGAATGTTGACTTGTATTGAAATAACATGGAAGTTTTGATTTTATTTTGTTATTTCTCTGTACATGCACTAATTAAACTTTAATAAGTAAAATAATAGTACTAGAGGTAAAAAGTAAAATCTTTGTTTTTGGAAATAATTGTTTTTGAGAGCTGCTTAATTGTTTACAAAATAAATTTAGTTCTTTTGCAGGTGCTTCTGAAAGTGGAGATATAGACATTATGCTAAGTCATAAAACATTCACATCAACAGATAAGAAAAAAGTAAGAATTAAATTTTTTGTTTTTTAAGGAAATATAATTCACAATAAAAAGACAATTGTGGGCAAATACATTTAAGTGTTAACACATTACTAATACTAAATAAAAGTAACATTTAATTGAACTAACTGTAACATTAAAAAGGGAAATGTATTATAGTAAATTTTTACTGTATTAAAAATATAAGGGTAAGTCAAAAAGTAAGGGTCCTTATTTAATTTCTTCGGAGAGTAGGTAATTACACAAAAAGTAATATGCAGAAAATGTCCCCACGTGTATTATTTATCCACATAGTCACCAGAATTGCTGAGACACTTGTCATAATGGTCAGTCAGCTTATTGAATCACTGCCTATAGACATGCCTATAGACATCCTGATGCCCTGAGTGCAGGAGAACCATAACCTGTGCACATTAAAGAACATGTTGGATGGCATTGATGGGAGACTTACTTTTGTCTCTTAGCTGTCTAGTGAGTCCCTTCCCCCGCTTATGAAGCCACTGAGGTGGCGTAGTCAGTAGTGTGTGTCAGGCTCATAATCTGCAGTTCAAGGTTTGAGTTCCAACTGTGCCAGAGTTGAAATCTCATCTCCACTAACCACCCTGCCCTCAGCAGAAAGAGGACACTGATGAGCTTGGAAAGCCTGCTGTCTGATGGTAAATTAAGCTGATGCCCTGAGTGCAGGAGAACCATACCCTGTGCACATTAAAGAACATGTTGGATGGCATTGATGGGAGACTTACTTTTGTCTCTTAGCTGTCTAGTGAGTCCCTTCCCCCACTTCTCTGAGCCTTTGGGGTTCTTGTGACCTGGCCATTTAGCCCATTGTGTGCAAAAAATGTGCCAATAAAGAGGTAAAAAAACCTGAAGCCATTTAGTGACTTTCTCTTTGACAGTGTCATTTGATGAAAAGCATTGTCCTTGGAGATGAATCTTCAGCTTCACAAACAAGAGCCAACAGTGCCAAGTGTGCACTGTATGGGTGGTGATGAACATTTCCTGTGAGGTATTTATGTCACCCCCACTTTATTTACATTCACTTCTTGGTTTGTATGCTTGGCAGCGAAAGATGTCTATTCCTGCTACCATCAATTAATAAACAATATCCAAGTAAATTCAAAATGATAGTATATATTATTAATAATATAAATAAAGTTGCAGGAAATCAGCCAGTGGGCAGTTTCACTATGATTAAATTCACTTATGACCACTGTAGAACTTATTTTGTAAGGCAGGTTGCTACCTTATATAGTACCAATGAAGGAGAGGCAGAAGTATCAATTTAGTCACACATGACAATTCAGTCCACAGCATTTACAGGGCACCAGCCCGCAGATATAGTCTTCCTTTGCCTCGGAATTGCCTCCACCTTCATCCAAGTCTCATTCTCCCTCTCCAACTGCCAAAGTCACCCTTGCTCCAGGTAATCCTTTGACCTTCAGTCAAGTGATAATCAATATGGTTACCCACACAAGGACAACTTGCCCTTGTCCACTGGCTCCCCTCACCTCTTTTACAGATCAAGAGCACCTGTACAAGGTATCACAGCAATAAAACTTGACTCAGGTCCATTGCATTGACCACACAGATTTATGATGTTTCCTGCCGTTGATTAGATAAACTTAAGTACTTGAAGTAGGGTTTGGCTGCCCAATCCTGACTGTTGCCCATTGCCAGGTGTTGCAGAGAATCCATTGATGTCTATCTGCTCAAACTGATCCATTGATCTGATCTGATGTGAAAGGATGTCACTGGGCATCCAGTCACAACCATTTTCGAACTCATGGTACCATTTCCTCTCATGTTCACTGATAAGATATCCAAGCTGTTGATAGACTTTCACCAGTTGATTCTTCTGTGCCCACAGGAATCACATTACTACTTGGATCACCAGATTTCTATACAATATTTTCACCATATTTGTTTTGACTCATTACATCACAGTATATGGGTGTGCAACAGTGATGACTGCTGCCATATAGTGACACTATTTGGTACTCATGTAATGTGGTACAGCCCCAAATGTTTGGCAGGGAACAAACCAGAAGCCTTACTTTCTGACTTATCAGAATAGGTTGTAACTTATTAGTGAAGTAAATCTCTGCTTTAATTATTTCAATTGACACATCATATTAATTATAATGTCTACAGTATTGTACCAAATAAACAGCTATTAACAGTATATATAACCTTGTTTATTACAGCATACTTCTAGGTTAAAATCAGTTATACAGTTAATAGTTTTTCTACAATCAAAAATGCACATTTTTTGTGGAACATTAAAGTTGGCATTTTTTGTAAAAGCATTGTTATTAGACTAATCAATGAATACTAATCAGAGATGGACAAGCATGAAAAAATAAAAAGCACACCATCTTCCTTACTCAAACTTGGTATCTTCTGGTTATGTGACAATTGCTAACACATGTTGCACACATAGGTTTAACTTGATAGGTTGAATAGAAATAGGATTATGTAGTAAATGCAAATAGGTTAGGAACACCAGGTCATATAGGGTAGCTGAAATTGGATCTGACCATTACTTGTTAAAAGTGTTTTGAAAGTGAAGCTGAACACATTGTGGATGGCATAAACAATGGAAAGCTGTCAGCTGAAACTGTAATTTCTGACTTGCATCAAATTTCATCCATCAACATTGTGTTAAGAAATATTATGCTTAGGTTAAAAGAATTATCTTTAACACTGAAGACACTCAGAGAGCCAAAGCTTACTATGGTAAGCTGCTATATTACTATTATATATGATATTAGTATGATAGGTTACTATATACATACATACATGATAAGGCCATGGGGTTCATTTTTGAAAGAAAGGAGTTCAGGGATAAACAGAATCAACAATCTAGTCCTAACAGACAGCATTACAGAGAGTTAAATAAATGGAAATGGCATTAGTTGAAACTAAAAGAAATCTTTGATGGCCTTGTTAGCAAAGCAAATAAAGCAACTTGACAGCATAAGAGAGTTGCACTAGATAGCATATGTTTTGTGTAGAAAGAAAGATTGGCACATAGGGATTGAGAGATTAAAATGGTAAGGTTATTAAAGATGAGGATTTATATGCAAGGTGAACTGAGTATTTCAGATATGCTCTGAGCATTGTGTTAGTTCTATTCACATTGCTTGTAATGAAGGTTAATGCATTACTGACTTAATGTTGGCCCTATATTACCATCTGTAGTTATTTTGGAAAAATTAAAACTAGACAAATCCCCATGAGTAGATAAAATTACAACTTGAAATGCTTAGAGCTGGGAATGTTTTTTGTTCTCATATCACTGACTTAAAATTTGAATATTTTTATGATAAAGTTATTGTTCCTAAGGATTTACTAAAAGCAAGTAACAAATCAGCACTTTAGCGTCGATTTAAATCTTAGAGGAAAAATTGTCTTGGCCGGGTGGGATACGAACTCACGACCTCCTAATAACATGTCAGGTGTTATACGTCGAGCTTATTTCATTTTTTATTATCTGCATACTTGTAATACATGCTTCCATCTATTGGCAAATATAAATGCCGCTTGTGGCTAAAAGTGCCTGACTAGCGCCTATATGAAACATAAAAGGAATGCTCATATCGCTATTTAGAGGAGATCTTGATCAGTGGCCGGTAGCTCAGTGGCCCAGAGCACCTGACATGTTATCAAGAGGTCGTGGGTTCGTATCCCACCCGGCTCAAGACAATTTTTCCTGCAAGATTTAAATCGACGCTAAAGTGCTGATTTGTTACTTGATTGAATACGTTGAGCTTATTTCATTATTTATTTTACTAAAAGTATTATCCCTATTTTTTTTAAGTGATGGCAGTTCTTGTGATAAAGGGACAATGGTCTTCCTGTTCCAGGTAAAGTTCTTGAATTATTATGGTTAATAGATTTAAATATTTGGTTGATGAACAATACTTGATAAATAGTATGGATTCAGAAGTGGTAGGGGATGCATGGATAAAATATTTTTGCTTAGATAGATTCTTGAGAAATTATTAGAATTTCAAAAATCTGTGGTCACTAGCTTTGTAGAATACAAAAAGACTTTGTAATTGATCATGAGGCCTTATGGCATACCTGATAAGCATAGTTAACATAATGAATGCTGTCTGTCATAACACTTAATTGTGTTAGAGTTGGTAAAGCCTATAATGATTGGTTTAGCATTACTACTGCAGTTCAATAAGGTTACATTTTATCTCCTCTTTCTTCAATTTGGTTATCAGTTATGAAGAATTTACTTCAACAGTGTGATTGGGATTATTTTAGATGGTCTAGTGATTTAAAATATGTTAATGATTTGGCTTTTATGACAAACAATGTTGGAAAGATAAACTATTTTATTAGCACTGTTGATAAAGCTAGTAATAAGAGCAGATTTAGTAATAAGTAAGGAGAAAATTAAAATGATAAATACATCAGATGTTAGGCCCTTTTTAAAGCTTGTTTAGGTACTGAAACATGTAAGCAAGATAGCAGGAAATGAGGCTTTTGATTATAGATGCTTATGAAGTATCTTAAATATTAAGTGATTTGAATCTGTAAGTAATGATGAAGTTACATATAGGAGCTAAGAACTAATTTTCAGCAGCATCTTGTGAAGAGAGAGACTTCATTGGTTTGATTGTGTTTTGCCTGAAGAACAACAGATTAGCTGGTTGAGAAATGTGACTCACAATCGTAGAAAAGGGTGAGACAGATTTCAGGCACAGACAATGCAGAAATGTATTAGAATTGGCATGCAGTGGCTAGATGTAGGAGCTGGATTTTAGAATAGACTTGTTTCAAGGATTAATTTACAGTGTGATTTGACCTCCATATGTACCAACTACACTTGTTTTGGGTCAAAGAGCAGAGGTGGGGTAGCCTAGTGAGTAAATTTCCTGATGGATACTACATGAATGGGTTATTTTTAACTGGAATAATTCACTAAAAGTCTGTATTTCCTAAGCTGGCAATGAATAGAAAATAATGCAAAGAAGTCTAAGGATGATATATATTTGATCTGCAAACTCTGGCTCTATTGTTCTAAGGACCTTGCAAGATAAAACTTTAAACAACCAAATCCTACATTCAGATTGCAATTTATGTATTATGAATACTTTATTGTTTACCCTTTTGCAGTAATGTAGTAATAACTATTACTTAATGCTATAATAAATATTTCAAACTTAAATAATTCACAAAACTAGCAAAAATAGTGATTTTTTTAACACATGCAATTTTCTGTAAAATGTTTTGCAGCCAGATCTGCTGAAGAAGGTTGTAGATAAACTAACGAAGGCTGGGTTGATTATTGAACAGATATCCTGTGGTGATGCTAAATTTATGGTAATGTATTTGTGTCTTGTACTTTTGAGCCAGTAATTACAATTTTTTTAGTAATACGAGAAGGATGATGTGTAATGGTTAACTTTTAAAGTGCCAGAAGACACTGTAATTTTTAAGCAAATTTTTTCCTCAACAGAAATTGCACTTAATTTTTTTTTAAATTAACAATTTACATTTTGTATAATATGACCTCATTCTGTTAGTTGCTTTCTTCAGGATAAGATCAAGTTGAAAACTTAAAAATTGACCTAGCACTTTAATAGAAATATATTTTAGGTGTATAATGAAATCTATTTTGATAGCCACACCCTTAGTTTAATAGATACAAAATCAAGAGTAACACTATATTATATACAGTATTACTATTAATTTTTTTATTCGTCACTTGGTCATATATCAAGTTCTAGAACAATTGGATCTGACCATTACTTGTTAAAAGTATTAGCAAAATTAACAGTCAAATTCCATAGACAGTGGTGGTAAAGTTTTTAGTACTTTATGGGGAGTTGTTATGCATTTATTTCAAAGGTGGAATAATCTTGAGAAGTCTAGTCACCTTGGTGACTATCTTGTGCTTATGGCTAAAGTATTATATGAATTATAATGTTTTAGGATTTGCTATAATGTTGGAAATATGCTAAAAAGTTATAGTGAATGTTAGATTGGAAATATATGAAAAGCTAGTAATAATAAATAAATAAATAAATAAATAAATAAATAAATAAATAAATAAATACCCCCTCAAGCAGCTGCTTGCCACAGAGGTCTGCCTGTCAGTTTATATGCCATAGTAGAAAGTCTGAGAGGATGGCAGGACCTCAGCAGAAAAACGACACAAACAGCCATGCCTTACCCGGGGCTCGAACCCAGGTCCCTTAGATCAGTAGCCAAGCACGCTAATCACTCGGTCATGGGACGGCATACTGGCTTTCCCAGGTGAGGCTCGAACTCACAACCCCGGCATAACCCACAAGTACTGACTTATAAGTACCATGCGCTAACCAAATACTGAATATTAAATGTTGCATGTTAATTCTTCATTGGTTTTTATTGTAGAAACCATTATTAATCTCTCGTATGTGAGAAGACCAGATGATGCAGTCACAAAAATTGTCATGCCTATAAATTTATATTCAGAATTAATTTGTTTTATATACAATATATCCATTTGTGTTCATGAGTTCTTGCAATAACAATAATAGAAGTTTGATTTTATTTTCATTAAAAAGAGTTAAAGCAGAAGTTGGCCAGCAATGTAAATTTGCTATAAACTATTTCAACATTCTAATTTTAATATTGTTTGTAGCTCAGTTTATATTTGCCATAGTTCAGCTGCTATGCACATTTGCTAAAACAGCTAGAGTATAAATAGAGGTAGAGGATTTGAGTCTTAATAAGAAAGTTTTTGAGTGTACTATATTCATGTTTGTAAATGAATGATTCAATTCTGTGTTGACAGTAATTCTTCATAATATTCTATACATTAGAAATGAGTTTGGGTTCAAAATTTTGAGCCTTATCTAGAAATGAATGCACTTACAATTTACTCCAAGCCTTGAACTACTTTGATAATTAGCCTGAGTCTGGTTAATGCTGAAATAAAAAATTTGACATAACATCTATGTACATAAATGCATGCTCCTAAACCATATTTTTTGAGAAATTTTTCATGTCATGGGCATTACATACAAACTTTAAAAAAAGTTAAAATTAAGCAAAATTTTAATGTTATTTAGAACTAAAAATGCTAGATTAATTTGTAGACATTGAAAAATTCTTAAGAACATAATTATAAACTCAAAGGTGATTAATTAATGGGAATTTGTGATCATTTATTCTTGCAATAATGCATATAACATTATAAAAATATTTTTCAGCATGTAATTTAATAATCTATTTCCAAAAGTCATGAATGTATTGACTCAAAATATTCTTTCAGTTTATCTTTGAGAGTAACATTGTAAACATCAAGGGTGGTTCATTAATCAGAGAGAATGCCTGAAAAAAAAATAATCAAAAACTAAATAGTGTTTATTCATTTTAATTACTAAATATTTATTAAAAGATTGAATTTATTTTTACTTTTTTTTGCATTTACAAGCAAAATTTGAAATGGAAGTTTTGACAGACCAAATGAGCTTGAGCCCAAGCTGTTGATCCCAGCCCAGGTCTAAACTCATTTCTAGTATATATTATATATAAGTGTATGCTTTTTATTTATAGTTTATGCAATTTAGTGTATGAAATATTGTTTTGTCATTGCAAAAGAAAATATATAACATCATTGAAATGAAAAGTGGGTATCCTCCTTATCTGGGTAATGGACAGAATGAATTCTGTATTCTCATACATGTAAATGGGTATATGTAGACTTAACTCATCAATAACAGTATCAGTGGCAAGTTCGCCTCGAACAGATTAGATGTGTGGATTCCATACAAATCCTGCATGGGAGCATCCAAAGCTGAACAATGTGATCTATGTTGCCATTTTTTTTCCACTTTCATGGCCTGCTGTTGGTTGAGTTTCTAGACCATGATGGCATTATCAACTTGCATGAAATTGTGAACCTGTGGGCATTTGAAGACAGCTGATAAAGTTGAAGCACCCAGAATTTTTGAATAAAACAGTGTTTTGTAGCATGATAATATCTGCTTTTATAATGTCCAAATAACATATACTATATATATAAATATATAGTTTAATATATATAATAATATATATTTTAATGTTGAACGTATATAGTTGGGAATGCCTCACACGTCCTTCCTGTAGTCCTGGTATCTCCCCTATTAGATTCCCATATTTCTGGACCTTTAAAATACCATGAAAAGAAGGAAATGGAAGTCTAGTGAAGTGGGGCAGTTTATTGTCATAGACTTCTTCCTGCAACAGTCAAAGCCATTCTAAGAAAGAGGATATCATGTTGCTAATTTCATGTTAGGAATAATATTTCAATAGGCATGGCGAATTTGAACAGATCAAAAGATAATTTACACTTCATTTCTAACTTGTCCACTTTCCATTTGAATGACTGTTATACATTTTTTTAACACATTGCTTGGCTTTTTAAAAAGTTTTTGTGAAAAACAAAAGTTATTAAAGCATGCATTTAATTTTTTTGTCTTTTCTTAAATATTAGTTCTCATTTTATCATAGGGTGTGTGCCAGCTGCAAGATAAAAAAAATAAGCTCCCATATAGGAGGATTGACATCAGGTAAACATTCCTGTGAAATTTTTATCTATCTGTCTGTCCATCCATCCTGTCCAGTGTGCAATTAGTTGACATCAGGTAAACATTACTGTGAATTTTTTATTCTTTATCTACCTATCCCTCCATCCATCCATCCATCCATTGGATGATTAACTCTTTGGAAAGATATAAAAGATTAGATGTCTGCTAATTATAGTGGTGCAAAGGGTTTAATGATAATGTGTTATCAGCAAAATTGTGTCCAGATACATTACCACCAGATTAATGCTTTAACAAACTTAAAAACCAGATAAAAACTTTAACAAAAAGAAAATATCTCTTTTTTTTTAATACTTATTTTGACCTTGTGTGGCAGTTATATAGTTTTAGACCAAGAAAAAAAATACAATCTGATACATTTTAAGTGCAATATATAAATCATTTTAATCCCACTGCTGCTATCACATTATATGAAGACTGCAATTACTAACATATATTAATAAAAGAATCTACTGATATAAGAATGCACAATTACATCTAAATAGCACAATGGCATATGTATTTAAAAGGCTAATTTCATTGCAGTGCAAATAGTTTTAACATATAAAACAGCTGTTTAGCACTGTAAAAGTTAAATAGATCAAACACAAATCTTAGTCACCTAAGCTTATTGAATATTCAAGTACTGCAAAATATTGCAAATCATAGTTTGGATAATATGTTATTCTAAGTCTAGATTTTTCCTGAGTGAGTGAAACTTTGCATGCAATTATATTAACATGCTGGTTGGTATCCTTTAACTTAATGCGGACTTCTACCAGTAGGGTGTAAGAGTTCTAGTGTGTTACTAGTTGCTGAAATATTTTTTGGATGAACAACTCACCACTGTTAAGAAATTATGTGTAGGTATATGTAGAAAGAGTTTATGCAGTCTGCTGATGATAAATAACAGGGCAACAGCTTTTTGCAAATAACCCGGTAATTACCAGTAAGTGGACCATTGTAGGTAAAGGCTGATGAAATCAGATTTACAAGAATGAGCAGTAGTAAGCTGTAATACAGTCAGAGAGCATTAAACACATACTGTAACTTAAGTTTGCTGTTTGTAACTGCATACATTTGCTGGAATTTACATGGTTGACATTTATCTCTTAAAATGGAAAAGTTTCTTTTTCTCATCCACCCTGGGAATTGAGGGAGATAGTTGCTGCTGTCAATGCAAATCCCTCAATCATTACACTCCAAAAAAATTTTAATTTGAATAGCCTGTTTGCAAAATTTGTTAAAAGTTTTGCCATTTCTACCTATAGGAATTCAAATTATTCTTTGGAAAATGTAAATCTTAATATTTTATTAGTACCTATCCAACTTGAAAAGAAATTATTTCTCTCTTAAAATTATAATGTTGAATAAATTTAGAGCCAGACAGATGAAAAAGGGTTTTTTAATGAAAATAGACTACTAATTCTGATTAAAAGAATCTCATTGAGGTACAAGTTATCATGTATTCTTTTGTTTAAACTATGCAACATCTTTTAACAAAATATTGTTATATGTTTCATTTGTGTACAGATTAAAAAAAATATTCTTTTTATTTAGGTTGTTTCCGTATGATCAGTATTATTGTGCAACCTTATACTTCACGGGTAGCAACATTTTCAATCAAAAGATGCGAGCCCATGCCTTGGAACAAGGTTTCACTCTCAATGAGTATTGCATTCGACCTGTAGGGAGCAATGGTAAGATGTTTTTGATTTGTAATAAAAGACTTAAGGATTTTATTTCCCAGAATCGTTATAGTATCTAAAGATTTATAGGTGCTCTTTCCATAAGTGAGGGACAGATATACAACATTGGTTATAAATGAACATTAAGCAGAATAAATATATACATACTAATAATGCATAGACATTTCTGCTTGACTAAGGGACACAAGTACAAAAGTTGGGGGACAAATAATTTTCCAATGCTTTAAAAGTAAAACATAATATAAAGTCCTTTTTTAATCATTGTTGTTACCTTGCCCATCTTGCCTCTTTGCAAGTCCAGAATGCCCAGGTTATAATGCTGCAATTCCTGCGTGAGATCATCAAGAAAATAATCTCTGTGTATAGCCTTCACATTCCAAGTAACTGTGGGGAAAAAAATGGTTAGTAGAAATTTTAAAGAAGCAAAGTTTGTTGAGAGAGATAGGGTCAACAATATTCAACAGCCCCATAATTAAGAGCTTGGGGGAAAACCCTAAAGACTTAAGTCACCACTTCTAGTAGGAACTTCAGAGATCATCTTTATGAGTAGACTTTTCTGAGAATCAGAATAAAAAAAGAAACTTACCTGCATGAGACATGTCACTCCAGTCAGCTGTTCCCATGAAAGAAAAAGTTCAAGCACCTCAAGTCAACAACCACTATTATACAACAACACTATTTTTGAGCCTCATTAACAAAAATAATAATGTACACACCTTTTAAATACTCTGATTTATGAGCTCAGTCGGTAGCGTGCCAGGCTCGTAATCCGTAGTTCCCAGGTTCGAGTCCCAGCTGGGTCAGCATTGAGATTTATCTCCGCAAAATTCCCTGCTCTGCCCACGGTCAGTAGGGGACATCGATGGGCTTGGAAAGGATGCTGTTTTGTCGGATGGGATATTAAGCTGTGGGACCCATGTGCGGGAAAGCCGTACCCTGTGCACATTAAAGAACACACTGAATGGCCTTGACGAGAGGCTACCATCTGTCTCCCCACAGCTGTTCCAGTGTGTCCCCTCCCCCAACCTTCTCTGAGCCTTCAGGGTCCATGTGGCTTGCCCATTTAGCCCATGGTGTGCAAAAAAGTGCCGCTCAAAGGTAAAACAACCCAACTCTGATTTATGAGAAGTCTTCGATGCAGTGGTAATGTATGCTGCATTGCTCTAAAGTCAGTGAATCAGAGAACAGTGAGGTTTCTTATCCTTATGCAGTATTTTGTATCCATAGCTATTAACATATGTTCAGGTGTGAATCGTGGCCAACAGCATCATTTTGAGTATGTGAACATGTAACTTGCATTCTTACTGATGTAATGTTTTTTAAAACATTAAATGTATTTTACATTTCTTCTATTTGCCACTGTGTTATGTTTGAAATCCTTTCATCCTGGATATATTTCTATTATGCTCTTCAAATTTGCAATTGCCATTTGTGAGCTATATGTATGTGAAGCTGATATAACCCTATGATGCCCCCTATAAAAGGGAAGCTTAAAATTGTTTCATTGTCTATCACTATAGTGGGACATATAAAGCTAGCATTAATTGTTTTCAAGAGATTGACTTGAATAAAGACTTTTAGTGCCACTTTGTGTATTAAATCAGTCAGTTTAATATATGTAGAGTTTTGTGGAATGCACTACAATATATATAATACAAGAAATGTTCATTCACGGAATTTTTTACTGATATAGGTACTCCAGGTGAAACTCTTCCTGTTGCTTCAGAAAGAGATGTGTTTGACTACATTGACTATCCATATAAAAGCCCAGAAGAGAGAAATTTCTAATTTGCATTTAGTTAATTTTTTTAAGTGATAGTTTGGTCAGTTCAATATCAGCATTTATTATCAACTATTTATTTCTTTTCGTAATATTTATATTTATTATGTTCTTTAAAGCTTGAAGTGAAATCTTTTGAGTTTGGTAATATTTTGTGTGTTAGTCTTTAGAAACTTCGATCAGTTAAACAGAAATATTATATGCCAACTCTGTATTTTATGTATATAATTGTTTTTCATTAGATGATAAATTTATTGGAATCATGTAACTGCTAGTTGGAATCATGTATGTAACTGCTAGTTGGAATCATGTATTGGATTCATGTAAGAGAAGTAAATTTTATAATTTTCTGTTAAGTGAATGTGGTTCATTACATTAAAGCATTAGATTAATAAATTTATTTCAAGACTTATGTAATGAGTAATATAATAATTATTAGATTTTATTTTGCATAGAATTTGGGTTGGATTATTTTACCTCTGAGGGCAGTGTTTCCACGCAGTGGATTAAATGACCAGGTCATAAATACCCCCAAAAGCACTGAGAAATTTCTGGAAGTGTATCCACTGGATAACAGTTAAAAAGAGCAAAGCTTCTCATCAAAGCATCCAGCATGTTCTTTAATACACATGTTGTATGGGCTCACTTGAACATGGGGCTGACTTAACAGGTTGAAAAGGGCCCCATCCTTCAGATGGATTAACATCCCATCTGAAGGATGGTGCCATTTTCAAGCATTTTGATGTCGTCTTACTCATTAAGAGCAGAGAGAATTTTCAGCTTGTGCATAATTGAAACTCACATCTTGAGAAAGTTGGGGAAGAATACATATCGTTTGTTTCATAACATAAAACACATTAAACTGAAATATATTTAATGTCGAGCAAATTGTACAGAAAATAACTCTATGATTATCTGGCTGGAAGAATGGAGAATTTTGGAAACCTGCCTAGCCAGTTATTTTTACCACAAACCAGAGCAAAAGCTTACCAATGTGGGTAGAAGGGGCAAAAAAATGTTTTCTGCTTTTATGTGCATTAAAAAAAATGAATTATTTTAAGTAGTGGGGGGGGGTGCATTTGTAATATTAATCAAATATCTAAAAGCATGCAATGAAATTAATGATTAATTCGAAAGTAAACGTTGATATTCTCTTCTCTGGAAATATTTTACCATTTTAATTTAGCTTTGAAAGCAACAGGTCGGCAAGAAAATACATTTGCTGTTGGCCAGTGGATTTACTCAGCCATTTATCTCAATACTGCTGAATAAATTGGGTCAGGGGTGGCTCAGTTGATAGCGTGCCAGGCTTGTAATTTGTAGTTCCCAGGTTCGAGTCCCAGCTGCATCAGCGTTGAGATTTATCTCCACAAAATTCCCTGCCCTGCCCACAGTCAGTAGGGGACATCCCTGGGCGTGGAAAGGCTACCATCCGTTGGATGGGACGTTAAGCCATGGCCCCATGTGCGGAAGAGCCATACCCTGTGCACTTCAAAGAACACGCTGGATGGCCTTGACGGGAGGCTACCATCTGTCTCCCAACAGCTGTTCCAGTGGGTCCCTTCCCCCAACCTCTGAGCCTTCGGAGTCCATGTGACCTGTCCATTTAGCCCATGGTGTGCATTGGAGCGGGGGTGGCTCAGTCAGTAGCGCGCCAGGCTCGTAATCTGTAGTTCCCAGGTTCGAGTCCCAGCTGGGTCAGCATTGAGATTTATCTCCGCAAAATTCCCTGCCCTGCCCACGGTCAGTAGGGGACACCGATGGACTTGGAAAGGCTGCTGTCCGCCGGATGGGATGTTGAGCCAAGGACCCATGTGCGGGAGAGCCATACCCTATGCACGTTTAAGAACACGCTGGATGGCCTTGACGGGAGGCTACCATCTGTCTCCCAACAGCTGTTCCAGTGGGTCCCCTCCCCCAACCTTCTCTGAGCCTTCGGGGTCCTTGTGACCTGGCCATTTAGCCCATGGTGTGCAAAAAAATTCCGCTCAGATATGTTTTTTGACGATGATCCTGCTTCAATGACTTTAGTTGATACCAGGTAAAATGAAAGTTTCATTTTTTTAATGTAAAATTGAAACTGAAATGTTCTATGCATTAAGAATCACTCTATTATTGGTACATATATTTTAATCAGATTAAAGTTAAATATTACATTTCTACGTAAATTCTATGTTATGTATATGTGATGTAAATAAAATTGTTTCATTATGAAAAACTTGATATGTTTTTCGGGTGTAGAAATCGGAATAAAGAAATTTTTAGCTATGTATAGAAATGAAACAGGATTGTGTAATTTTCATAAGGGATATAACAACTTCAAGAATTTTATGGTAAACTCGAGCTTTTTACTGGTAAATATATAGCTTTGAAAGAACATTTCAAAGAATAATTCAGAGTTTTGCCTGGAGTAGGGGTTCTCAACATGGGGTGTGTGTACCGCTTGGGGGTATGTGGTTAAATTTTTTGGGGTATGCCATGAGAGCTCAAAAGTGGCTATATATATTATGTTTTATTTTATTCCCATTGTTATACTATATAGTTTTATCGATCTATACAAGGGGTACTCCAGTTACATACACATTTCCAGGGGGTACGTGAAGCATAAAAGGTTGAGAACCACTGACCTAGAGTGACCAGACAGACTCATTTTCCAGGAACAATCCTTGGATTTAAAGTTCTGTATGTGGAATTTGTTTTTAGATTTAAAAAAAAAAAATTAACTACAGCATGAGCAGGTTGTTTACTAATAGTAATACCGACACTGTGATGAAAAATCTTGGTAGATAGTACAGATGATTAAAAAAATTGTGGCTAGAATTTTATGAAAATTGTCAATTGCAAGATGTCAAAGGATTGACCAGACGCCCCTGTTTTCCAGTGGCATCTGATCAATCCTTTGAATTTCCAAAAGTCACGGGATCTTTTTCTTTAAATCTGGTCACCCTTGTTTCGTCCTGAGTGGGAAACTCATTTTTTCAGCAAAAATATTTCTCGCATTTTATGTTTACAGGTAATCTGTGCCTTCATTATTTATTCCATCAGCTAATTTCTATCTTGCTTAAAATCTCTCTGGTTGATTTTATTCCTTTTTTTTACTTATGGAAGCAATGTGCAGTCTTATTTTCGTATTATCTAACCTCATTCAAATTTCTTGATTTTTTTTGCTTGTGACCCATATATGATCAGGAACGGGCAATTAGTTTCCATAAATGATGGTGAATAATCAGATAGCCTATCACACTACTTGCGTTATAATTCAAGAATCAATAGTAGAGGCACAGGATTATATGTAAAAATAGGATTCAGGAAAAAATTTTGTTGAAGTTTGAAACTTAAACCCACATCTGAATACCTGCCAGAGATCCTGGCACGTATTCTTAAGTTTTTCAGTAAATTTTTTTTCTTGAATTCTATGTTTACAAGTAATTCCGAGGTTCTGCTGCTAATGCTAATAGCATAATTGACTATCTGAATATTCACCATTATTTGTGACAACTAGGTTTCCTGTTTCGGATTTTAGATGAGCCACGAGTGACAAAAATGGCCAATTTTGTCACGTGATTTTATAGATTTATTTATAGTCACAATTTGCTGGAAAATGATTTATAGTCACAATTTTGCTGGAAAATGAGCTACTTGCTGATAATTTAGTGTTTAGAACACTGGCCCTTGTATTCAAGAGACATAAATTCGAGTCCTACTCATAGCAAATTTGACTTTTTCAGCAAAAAATATTTCTTGAATTTATGTTTACAGATAATTCTGTGCCTCTGCTATTGAAAATAGCATTCTCTCTATTAATTGAACGTAAAATATAAGTGCTAACGTATGCTGTAAACCATAAAAATTTGCCCCAAGCAAAAAATAATTTTTCAAAAAAATGAACTGTTTTTTTTTGTCGTTTGGAGATATACAACTTTTTTTAGAGATAGATTAAATTTTCTTTTTAGGTTAGATTTGATGAAATATTAGGATTAGCACTTTCGAAATGTCGCAAAAGTTATAATTGTGCCATATAGCGATGGGAAAGTTCATTTTTAAAAAGTTAGTAATTATTATATTTAAAATTTAGAAAAATCAAACAGTTAAAATCTTTATACATATTTTATCTCTCCCGTCCCCCAAGGGCGTTCATGAGTCTTTAGTCTATAGAGACGTGAAGTACTTTGTAGTTAAGATTGGATTGGATTGTTTTACCTCTGAGCGGCACTTTTTTGCACACCATGGGCTAAATGGCCAGGCCACAAGGACCCCGAAGGCTCAGAGAAGGTTGGGGGAGGGGACCCACTGGAACAGCTGTTGGGAGCCAGATGGTAGCCTCCCGTCAAGGCCATCCAGCGTGTTCTTTAACGTGCACAGGATATGGCTCTCCCGCACACGGGGCCACGGTTTAACGTCCCATCCGATGGACGGCGGCCTTTTCAAGCCCATCGGTGTCCCCTACTGACCGTGGGCAAGGCGGGGAAATTTTGTGGAGATAAATCTCAACGCTGACCCAACTGGGACTTGAACCTGGGAACTACAGATTACGAGCCTGGCGCGCTACCGACTGGGCCACCCCCGCCCCTTGTAGTTAAGAAATGACACTAACTTTAATATTGGATTATTTAGTAATCGAGATCCTTTTAGCAGTTTGTATTTGGCCTCTAGTGTTACTGATGGCGTCTTTTTCCTTCATGGATAAGAAAATAGTGACGAAGCCTTTGGCAGGTAATCCCTTCAGGAATTAAAAAACCACTGGCTGTTATGAAAAAAAAAGCAACACTTTTAAGTCTCTTGCAAGGGCCGTGGCCTGCTCTTTGCGACTGCCATTGCCCCCACCCTTTTGTTTCTACCACCAAAATAAAATGGGGCAGTTGGTAGCGTGTCAGGCTTGTAATATGCAGTTCTCAGCTTCGAATCCCAGCTGGGACATCGTTGAGATTTATCTCCGCAAAACTACTCCGTCAGTAGGAGACACCAATGGGCTTGGAAAGGCTGTCGTCCGTCTTATGGGACGTTAAGCCGTGGTCCCTTATGCGGGGGAGCTATATCCTGTATACGTTAAAGAACACTTTTGACAGGAGACTACCATCTGTCTCCCAAAAGCTGCCCAGTGGGTCCCCTCCCCTAACCTTCTCTTAAGTCTTCAGGGTCTATGTGACCTGGCCATTTAGCCCATTGTGTGCAAAAAAGTGCTGCTCAGAGGTAAAACAACCCAACCCCCCAAAAAATCGGACCAGACAAATGTTTGGACCCAGCCATGTTCTGATCAAGGGGTTTACATTTACTGTTTTGTCCCGTAACCTCAGGTGGTGAGAAAAATAACCTTTTTACTTTTAAGGATTAATGAGAAATTCCTTTTGTGTTGTATAGGAACTATTAAAATACTATTTTAATTTTCCCAAACATCCGTTAGTACGAACTACTACGGTTAAAAGATGCAAAATTCGGAAAATTAAAAAACTTCATATTCCTTTTAAAACGATTATCCCATATTTTCCAGAAGTGATGTTTGTTCTTCTAGTTCCTATGTAAAAAAAACAATTCAATAGGACGCAGAATAACATTTTTGTTCCGGACGCGAAATTGATTAGGCATGACCCTATGAATGCCTTTTTTTTTATTCACTGATTTGAGTTATTTTTGATAACAAATGGCTAAAAAAAACACTAAAAAATTCGCCAAAAATCCAAAAAAGCCCCGAAAAGTCTCAAACTGACCCCAAAGGTCAAACAGACAGGAAGTGACCCAAAAAGGTACCCCAAAAAAAAATTGCTTTCTTGAAACGCCAAAAAATAAAAAAAAAAACATTCGTTTCAATCTACATTTTTACCGTTTTCTTACATTAATTCATTTTTCCTTTGCTAAAACAAACGTTCAAGAATTCTCGATCCGTTTGCAATTCTTTTAAAGATCTTGGTGACACCGATGTACTTTCTAGCTTACACCTTCTTCCGGTGAAGGAGTTTTCGCCTGCACGAATTTCCTCAAGAGGCGGACTTTCCGCCGACCATGTGGCCTTCGATCCGTGCAAAATCGATGAGAGACGAACTAGAACGTCGCAGCTGTCCGTAGTAGGTCGGTGGAGAAGAAGAGGGCATTCCATTCGCACAGAAGAAACACGCCGTGACGCAGGACGGCGCTGAGGAATGCTGCGTTCATTTTAGCGGAGGAAGGAGAGTTGCACATCTCTCGGTTGCACCGCTCGCTTTGAATGTCTTCCTAAAAAAAGCTCGATGCGGCTTCACTTTCAAGTGGCAGGAATCATGGAGGAGGAGGAGTAAAATAGAAGGATTATATTTTAGGAACTGTTTTACGAAACAGTGATTTGGAAAGTTCGAAAGAGGAAATCAAAATTGTTTCTCAAGGAATTGATAACAGTGGGGATATTACTTTTTTTTTATGAAGGTATAATGAGGAAGATGAACTGACAATACTATTTGGAATGGGGTGGAATCCCAAATAACGGTACTGTAGCAAATGTACCACGGACTAGGCTCAGATAAATGAATTTTCTCTGTCGAAACTAGATCGTCATGAGCCATGGTGCGAAATATTCAAGTGGGATTCTATCATATAGAAAGGAGGGACTCCCATCTGAATGGGGCCCTGGTTCGTTGTACCGCCTGAACCAATGGTAGTTTTGCCCCTTCTCTCATCATAAAAAAATGAATTTGAAACACATCTTCTAACTCTATGTATTGTTTTGAACTAGAAGAATAACATCCTCTGGCATATGTGGAATGCCCGTTTTCAAAGAGACCAAAGTTTGCCATTTTCTGATTGGCAATTAATCTAACAGGTGATGCGGAAAATACAAATAGTAATATACCAAAAAAAAAAGGAACTTTTTGTCTCTAAAACTAAAAAGTTGAGTGTCGACACAAAATGGCTGGGTTTTTTTTTGGAAACCAGCTAAAAATTGCTAGCACCTAATATCTCTTTTTTAATACTTGATTATATAATTTTTATTATTTAACGTTCTTAGAGCACGACTTTTTAAAAGTTAAATACTTGCGAATGATAATATTATCATCACCTCATCTACAATTTACCCAGATTTTGAAAAAAAGGTAGACTGCCAGCTTTTGGGTTGTTTACCTCTGAGCGGCACTTTTTTTGTATTCGTATGATGGGTTAAAGTAGCGGTTCTCAACGTGGGGTACGCCGTGAGAGCTCAAAAGTCGTATATTTATATATGTTTTATTTTATTCTCATTGTTATACTATATCTATAGTTTTTTCTATCTATACAAGGGGTACGCCAGTTACATACACATTTTCAGGGGGTACGTGAAGCATAAAAGGTTGAAAACCACTGATTTACAGCGAAGCTAAGATTAGCGAAGAAAAATCTGAACTCGGTCACAAAGGATATTCGAATCTGGTGCGCTACAAACTGAGCTAACCCTCGTCTTAGGATGCAATTTTTTCGTGCATACCGACTCTGCCCTTGTAGAAATCTAATAATCGGAACGGAGGTTAAAGAAATCGTTAGTATATAACAAATTTTCAAACAATTTTTTGAAAGCTGTTGATAACGACTGGAGGAAAGTTACAATTTTTGCAAAAACAAGGCAATTGTGTTTTTGTCTTTTTCTGTTCAATCCAATGCTTCCTCTTCGACCTCAATTTTACCATATTTATGTAAAGAAATTATTACACTTAGAAAATAAATTACTTTAAATTATTAATTGAATTAAGTAAATCTGAATTAGTGCTAGATGTAATATAACCATGTAAAAAAAGTTCCTAAGAACTAGGTACTATACGGCATGTAGTCATGTCTCAGACATTTGCATAGTGATCTGAACAGTTTTGCTTCAGTAAATGTCATTAAAACTACTGCTACATAATTCTGGGCACTATCACATTAATATACCAGCTCCCGTTCTCACATCAATCTAAATGTCATTCACTACACTGCGCTGAACATCGATCCTAACATCACTGCGTGGCATTTTCTCGATTAAAAAGAAATGGCCGACCTCTAAAATATAGCGCAATCGAAACGGTATACACGTCTGCGCTATCTCTCGCTGATATGTAGCTTAGAAGTGATGCTCCAGGTTAAACTTCTTAATTCTGATCAGAATTAAATGCAAGTTACGACTGTTGACAAAAAGTGAAATGCAAGTATAACCTACTCTAAAGATTTAAAAATGTATCTTTTCTAAGTTAAATGCGATTTGTGAACTAAAAGTGTTGAGTGAAGTGGTCACTAATGGTTTTAAGCAACAGTGGGTTGCCCTGCGTAAATTTTTTCTGTTTCGACAAACCCTTTGCTAAAACCATAAGCAAAACCGTATCTAGGGATTCCCCCCCCCCCCGCCTCAGGCGCGTACTCAGGATTTAGTTTCAGGGAGGGGGGAGGGTCTGAAAATAAGACGAGTAGGGTTTCCAAATTGCTATAATATTTCACCTGACAAGAAATGTTAAAATGAGATTCTATATGGAATAAAGTTTTATAGTGTTTTTTAAATATTTTTAGTGTCGGATATATGTTATGGGGCTAAAACAAAATTATACAAAGAACTGTTTTGGATTTCAAAGCAGAGAGACAAGTTTGAGATTTCTTATAAGACAGTGGGATTTTCCCTTAGTGTCTCCTGGTGTTCACGATCTGGTGTCCCCCCCTCACCCCCTCCCCTGGATAATTTTAACGGAGGGGAATAAAACAGTAATTACCCTTTAGGCAGCTGCTTGCTACAGAGGTCTGACAGGAGCCTGTCAGTTTTATACACCATAGTAAAAGGTTGTGAGGATGGCGGGACTTCAGCAGAAAAAGAATACAAACATCTCTACCTTACTCGAGGTTTGAACCCAGGTCCCATTGAATCAGTAGCCAAGCGCGCTAACCACTCGTCCACGGATAAATTTCGTTATTTGCCGAAAAAATCTAAAAAATTTTAACAAATACCAGAACATTCCGGCCTGCTTTGGTTCAATCTTGATTTACTTTCCAACTATATAGTTTTTTTTTTCTAAACCCAGATCTAATCAGATATGATATTCTTTATATAAAGTTTATTATTTATAAATATTGCCAAAATGTTAAACGTAACAATAGTTGCAATCAGAATCGAAAAAAAAAGATAAATATGTATACACTCCCCCTACCAAAGGGTGTGTGGCTCAGTCGGTAGCGTGCCAGGCTCATAATCTGTAGTTCCCAGGTTCGAGTCCCAGCTGCATCAGCGTTGAGATTTATCTCCGCAAAATCCCTGCCCTGCCCACGGTCAGTAGAGGACACCGATGGCCTTGGAAAGGCCACCGTCCGTCGGATGGGACGTTAATCCGTGGCCTCGTGTGCGGGAGAGACATACCCTGTGCACGTTAAAGAACACGCTGAATGGCTTTGACGGGAGGCTACCATCTGTCTCCCAACAGCTGTTCCAGTGGGTCCCCAACCTTCTCTGAGCTTTCGGGGTCCATGTGACCCGGCCATTTAGCACATAGTGTGTCAAAAAAGTGCCGCTCAGAGGTAAAACAACCCAAACCCCTACCAAAACGTTAAGAGAATTTCATTCATGTCAATGGAAATCTAACTTCCTAGCTCTATAATTTCTAAAATATACATTTAATGGAAAAATGTGACTGAAGATAATTTAAAAATTCTGTCTTTCATTTTCTGCCTCAGCTTTGACAATTAGACTGTGAAGCAAAGGTTTCATTTTCTGCCTCAGCTTTAACAATTAGACTATGAAAGAAAGATTTCATTTTATCCTCAGCTTTAGCAATTAGACTAAGCAAAAAAAAATTTTTCTGCCTCAGCTTTGGCAATTAGACTAATAATTTCGTTTTTTTTTGCCTCAGCTTTGGCAATTAGATTATGAAACAGATTTCGTTTTCTGCCTCAGACTTGGCAATTAGACTATGAAACAAAGATTTCGTTTTCTGCCTCAGTTTTGAACTGATCCCATAAATGTGAAGTTACTTGTAATGCTGTTTATTAAGACTAGAAGTATGTCGATACAGTTTAATCGTAGACACTCATTTCTTTCAGAAATAAGCTGCAGTGCATTATACTTAAATGACTTTGTCTTCTCTGCTCTTTTCACGCAGATACCTATGGTTTCTATATAGCCCAGAGGCAGATTTACCCATAATCCGATTAAGCGGTCGCTTAGGGCCCACAAAACGTTCTGTAAATTTAATATGTGTTTAAATATGTTTATTAAAAAACCTTAAAAAAATACCCCCTCAAGCAGCTGCTTGCCACAGAGGTCTGACAGAAGCCTGTCAGTTTATATGCCATAGTAGAAAGTCTGAGAGGATGGCATGACCTCAGCAGAAAAACGACACATACATCCATGCCTTACCCGGGGCTCGAACCCAGGTCCCTTAGATTAGAACCCTTAAATATTCCGCTTAGGATTCCTGGACCTCTAAATCAGCTACTGATATTGCTTGCTTAAAATGGTCGCATTCAATCTCAACATCACTAATAAATAAACCATGATTACTGTAATGAGTAAGTATCCTGTCCTGGGAAGTAAGGTTATTTTTGAGACTTTGAATGTTAAAGGTGATTCTTTTAAC
Source organism: Ryuthela nishihirai (assembly GCA_038380435.1). Lineage (NCBI taxonomy): Eukaryota > Metazoa > Arthropoda > Arachnida > Araneae > Heptathelidae > Ryuthela > Ryuthela nishihirai. The sequence continues at coordinate 22,772,566 of JAWZYU010000013.1, forward strand.
CTTAGCGCAATATTTTTTAAGACACTTTTAACGAGGATAGGATCAGATTCAATCTTCCAAATCAATATTTAAGCAAAAATAAATTTTAAATAAAATCTGAATTCGTTTGAATATAATATTTTGAATTGTATCATCTAATTGCGCTTAAGACCTAGTGGCGCTTAAGACCTGGGGCCCCTAGGCGCCAATACTTTGAGGACACTTCCTAGTAGTTGAAATGGTATAAGAAGAAATGACGGTATATTGAAAAAAAAATAATACCATACGTTTTTCTATTTATTTTTGCTTGTTTGCAGTAATGCTGTTTATATAACTTTCAAGCTACGGAGGCCCCTTATACCTGGAGACCCCTAAGCACGTGCCTATTGGGTAATCCAGCACTGGTGGTCGCTATTAAAAAAACGATTGATCTATCTATAAAACACTAAACTTTAAAATATATATTTTAAAGTTTTTTTATAATAAATATTACTTAACTATTACAATAAATGAAATCGTGATTCACTTCAGACAGCGAAATAGAAACCTTCAGATTCGTAATTTTCCGACCAACCCACATCGCTGTGAAGAACCATCAGACGCGTTGCTTCGTCAGTGATGAAGCAACGCGAAAATATTTCCGACCTCATAGGCAGAAGAAAAAACTCGTCCGGAGTCACCTTCATCGCCGGAAACACACGCGACTGTGACCTTAGAGAGATGACAAAGATGAAAAGTCAAGTCTTAACGCCCACTTCTCGTTAGAACTTCCGGCGAAGAACGCCTGAGCAAGCAAAGAACAACACTGCATTGCTTTTTTGTTTTCTCATCTTTCAACTAATTGTTCTCATTCATCCGTTAATTGATTCGAAACGGGCCAAAGTCGCCTAACTGCCACTTACTATTACAATTTGGTGACCATTCCAGTTACAGTAAGGAGCAAGAACCTTTCCCGGGGTTAGTGACGGTAGCGATGGAGGGAGGGAGGGAAAGAAGCAACCAGGATCTCTCCCCAAACCAAATTTGCTTTTCAACATCAGAGCTGATAATACATATAGGGTGTCCTTAATATCACTGTGCACCTAAAACATACAACACATTGAGGTGGCTCAGTTGGTAGCATAGACTCTCTAGTTCCCAGATTCGAATCCCACCTGGGCCAGCGTTTAGATTTATCTCTGCAAACATCCCCACTGTGCCATCAATCAGTAGGGACACCGATGGGTATGGAAAAAGGCCATCATCTGTCTGATGGAACCGTATCGAGAGAGCCGTACCGTGTCCGAACACTATGGTTGATTACAGAATTCAGAAAAAATATCTGGCAACGATTTTTTTAGAAATTAGTGATCTGGCAATCTTCGTGTAACAAGAAGATTGCCAGATCACTAATTTCTAAAAAAAACTTTGCCAGATATTTTTTCTGAATTCTGTAATCAACCATGGTGTTCGGATAATTTTTTGAGCGACTGTACCATCTGTTCCTAGCCGTCCCATGGCCGAGTGGTTAGCGCGCTTGGCTACTGATCTAAGGGACCTGGGTTCGAGCCCCGGGTAAGGCATGGATGTATGTGTCGTTTTTCTGCTGAGCTCCTGCCATCCTCTCAGACCTACTCTGGCATATAAACTGACAGGCTCCTGTCAGACCTCTGTGGCAAGCAGCTGCTTGAGGGGGTATTTATTTTTATTTATTTTTACCATCTGTTCCCAAACAGCTGTCCAGTGGACCCATCCCCCAACCTTTTGTAAGCCATTGAGGTTCTTGTGACCTGGCCATTAAGCTCAACGTGTGCAAAAAAAAAAAGTGCTTCTCACAGATAAAACAACCAATCCAACATTAGGGTGGAGGTGACTCAGTTGCTAACACGCCAGGTTCGAGTCGCAACTGGGCTTGTGCAGAAATTTATCTCCGCTAGCCCCCCACCACCACCACCACCACCACCTTGCCCTTGGTGAGAAGGAGGACCTTCAGATGGAACATTAAGTCGTGTTCAGAAAAGCTAAATTCCCATTAAAGAATACACTGTTTAGCTTTGATGGAAAGCTTCCATCTGTCTCCTAGCAGGTGTCCAGTGGGTCCACTTCTTCAACCTTTTCTGAACCCCTGGAGCCCTTGTGACCTGGGGGCGGGGGTGGCTCAGTCGGTAGCGCGCCAGGCTCGTAATCTGTAGTTCCCAGGTTCGAGTCCCAGCTGGGTCAGCGTTGAGATTTATCTCCGCAAAATTCCCCGCCCTGCCCACGGTCAGTAGGGGACACCGATGGGCTTGGAAAGGCCGCCGTCTGTCGTATTGGACGTTAAGCCATGGCCCCGTGTGTGGGAGAGCCATACCCTGTGCACGTTAAAGAACACGCTGGATGGCCTTGACGGGAGGCTATCATCTGTCTCCCAACAGCTGTTCCAGTGGGTCCCCACCCCCAACCTTCTCTGAGCCTTCGGGGTCCATGTGACCTGGCCATTTAGCCCATGGTGTGCAAAAAAGTGCCGCTCAGAGGTAAAACAACCCAACCCAACCTTGTGACCTGGCCTATCAGCCCACTGTATGCTAAAAAGTGCCTTCAAAGGTAAAACAACTCAAGCCCCACCCCATTGGAAGCTTCTATGTACGCTATTGTCATTGACAGCACAGCGTAAGAATCAAATGAAAGGAGAGTAAAATATTATCAAACGTTTGGGTTTATTACTACAAAACATATATAAAAATTATATAATTCCACATTTCGTTGCAAAACAACAGTCACGAACAAATTGTTGGGATCATACTAATCTTTTCAGCTTTTAAAGCGAACTTATACGGACGTATCATTGATTTAAAACATTTAACCGGGAAATTATCCACTGAAAAATCTTTGGATCCTATCTCCCTTTTTGATTCGTTTTATCTTGACAAACTTCTTTCTTTTTCGTCGATCATCAGAAGTGTCGATTTTGCTGAAAGAATTCCAGAAACCAAATTTTCCAGAACTCTTTTCTGGCGCTAAACTCGAGTGGCACGAGTACCAGCTATTGTCGGATAGGAGGGGAAGTGACGTCATACCTTGGGGCTGTCGAGCATGATAGTCGACGTCATTGGTAATAAAGACTGCCTTGGAGCCTCCTGCTCTCACCTCAGAATCCAACAGAGAATCATAATAAGTATCGATCTTCTTATCGGAACTCTCTTCAAAATTCACATCTAAGTTTGCATCTACATAATTAGACTTTGAGCTCGTCATGTTATCTTCGATAGAAGTGTCCTCATCTGTATAGTAAATTACTTCTTCTTCAGAGGTCGTATCGTCCAACTTAACCCTTTCCTTAGGGTTAGGTAAGTCTACTGAATTTACTCTAAGGTCCCATAAAGATTGCCTCTTAATATCTTCGTCCACGATGGGATCAAATACTTCAGCGATTGCTTCAATTCCACTTCCAGTGATGTTCTTCTTAATGCTCAAAGCTTTTTCGTCGAGAGAAGCAAATTTGTAGTTCTCTGAAATGTCTTTCAGAATCTTCCAAAGCCGCCCCAAACGACTTTTTTTCTCATTACTCTTTCGACTGCTGTTTTTCACAGTCACGGTTGATCTCTTCGCATTCTCTACGATTGGGTGGGAAAGTCTTTGCGAGAATAGTTTTATCTTCACGAGTTGAAAAGGGCTTTGCTTTCCAAAATTCGGCTTACACTTCTCTGCTACGTTGAAGAATGGATGTTGAAGAACTCTACTTGCTGAAGACCTCTTTTCTGGATCATCTACCAGAACTTCCCTGAGGAACTCTATATAAAGGAAAACGTCAGAATAACTTATCACAGCACCAGGATTTGCACTGTCAATACAGTTCATAATTTCTTGAGGAAACGGTGGATTTGTAACCCACTGGAGAAAGTGTTTCTTCAGGTGTATGAAAAGAATGGACGCTTGAAGGATAAAAGTCTTCACAGACATGATGCCAAAAGTCCACATATCTAAAGCTGTACTGTTCACCTTCTCATAAGTCATTTCCGGAGGCAAATACTCCTTTGGCAAGGTGAACTTTGCCCTCTTGGTACCTTTGAGCGGTGTAAGAGTGGACAGATTAGCAATAGAAGCTCTGTCAGATCGACCACAGATGACAATTCCATCTTCGGTGAGACTCATGTGGCACAATTTTTTATCGTGCAAGTACTGCAGACCAAGCAGAGTGTCTCTCAAATACCTCTTTTTTCGAATGAGGCATTTTTCATCCATATATAACTCGGCATCTTGCAATTTCTGAGTTAGAGCCATTCCGGTGAACGGCATTAGATATACTCTTATACCTCCTCTTAGTTGTACTGTTCTGTACAGTTTCAAAATATTCTCATGCCGTAGTTTCGGCCATATTACTTCTTCGCCAAGCGTCGGTCTGGTCACCAGCTTCACGATCACCTGTTTTCGCTTTCTCTTATCGAAGCATTTAAGCATAACGCCAAAGGAACCTTCGCACAGATAACATTTAAAGTCGTACTTTTTGTTTTCGGCGAATTGCACCGCTGCGCTATGAATACTCATTTTCCCCAGATGTTTTTCATCGTCTAATCAAAAACGTAAAAAATCTTGTCGATTTTAAAATATGAGAGTTTCTTTGTTATTCTTTTTCGTAATAAGCGATATTATCGACAATGATTCAAAGACGTAACTCTTCCAACAATACATCAAAGGGAGAAATATATTGTTAAAGACCATTTTCTTTTCGTGCGCATTTCAAGTTTGGGTTGTTTTACCTCTGAGCGGCACTTTTTTGTACACAATGGGCTAAATGACCAAGTTACAAGGACCCCGAAGGCTCAGAGAAGGTTGGGGGAGGGGACCCACTGGAACAACTAGTTGGGAGAAAGATGGTAGCCTCCCGTCAAGGCCATCCACCGTGTTCTTTAACGTGCACAGGGTGTGGCTCTCCCGCACACGGGCCCACGGCTTAACGTCCCATCCGACAGACGGCGGCCTTTCCAAGCCCATCGGTGTTCCCTGCTGACTGTGGGCAGGGCGGAGAGTTTTGCGGAGATAAATCTCAACGCTGACTCAGCTGGGACTCGAACCTGGGAACTACAGATTACGAGCCAGGCGCGCTACCGACTGAGCCACCCCCGCCCCTACACATTTCAAGAGTTATTATCATGTATTATTTTTGTATGATCATAGCATATTAATAACTGTTTATGCAAATGAATACATAAATGATCTGCTTTTGATAAATCATTTCATGAAATGGAAATGCTGTCGTTTTTTCAGAAGACACAAATGATCAGAAATCATCGGGACGAGATCTCTAAGTTCAGCAGAATGATTAACTTTTATTCCACTTCGAACAGAGATCTTGCTGCGTCTTCACGTAATACAATAATGGAAAGGAATTTGTCCGTCATCCATTCGCATATGTGCTAATGGATAAGATTACTAGCTTTTTTTCACAAAGTATGAGAGCAGCAGAACGTGAACGGTGAGGGTTCAGGACGTATTCTTTAACACACATTACTCACATAAACAGGTAATTACTCGCAGATTTGTAAGAATACGTCCTGTGTTTTCACACACCTATGAGAGGAACAGAACAATTCTTTCTTCTCTTCACATAGCTGTAAGTGGAACAGAACAAGCCTATCTTTTCACATAGCTTAGAATGGAGCAAAACACATCATGATTCACATAGGTGTGAAGAGAACAGAACACATCTCTATTCTCTTCACATAGCTGAGAATGGAACAGAACAAGTCTATCTCCTCTTCACCTATCTGTAAATCGAAGAGAACATCTCTCTTCTGTTCATATAGCTGTGAATGGAACAAAACAAGTCTCTCTTCTCTTTACACTGAATGGAACAGAACAAGTCTATCTACTCTTCAAGTAGGTGTGAATGGAACAGAACTGTCTCTATTCTCTTCACATAGCTGTGAATGGAACAGAACTGTCTCTATTCTCTTCACATAGCTGTGAATGGAACAGAACAAGTCTATCTCCTCTTCACCTATCTGTGAATCGAAGAGAACGTCTCTTTTCTGTTCAAATAGCTGAGAATGGAACAGAACAAGTCTCTTCTCTTCACATATCTGTGAACCGAACAGAACGTCTCTCTTCTGTTCAAATAGCTGTGAATGGAACAGAACAAGTCTTTCTCCTCTTCACCTATCTGTGAATCGAAGAGAACGTCTCTTTTCTGTTCAAATAGCTGAGAATGGAACAGAACAAGTCTCTCTTCTCTTCACATATCTGTGAACCGAACAGAACGTCTCTCTTCTGTTCATATAGCTGTGAATGGAACAGAACAAATCTATCTCCTCTTCACCTATCTGTGAATCGAAGAGAACGTCTCTTTTCTGTTCAAATAGCTGAGAATGGAACAGAACAAGTCTCTTCTCTTCACATATCTGTGAACCGAACAGAACGTCTCTCTTCTGTTCAAATAGCTGTGAATGGAACAGAACAAGTCTTTCTCCTCTTCACCTATCTGTGAATCGAAGAGAACGTCTCTTTTCTGTTCAAATAGCTGAGAATGGAACAGAACAAGTCTCTCTTCTCTTCACATATCTGTGAACCGAACAGAACGTCTCTCTTCTGTTCATATAGCTGTGAATGGAACAGAACAAATCTATCTCCTCTTCACCTATCTGTGAATCGAAGAGAACGTCTCTTTTCTGTTCAAATAGCTGAGAATGGAACAGAACAAGTCTCTCTTCTCTTCACATATCTGTGAACCGAACAGAACGTCTCTCTTCTGTTCATATAGCTGTGAATGGAACAGAACAAGTCTCTCTTCTCTTCATGTAGGTGTAAATGGAAAAGAACTGTCTCTATTCTCTTCACATAGCTGTGAATGGAACAGAACAAGTCTATCTTCTCTTGACATAACAGTGAATGGAACAGAACAAGTCTATCTTCTATTCACATATCTGAGAACAGAACAGAACACATCTCTATACCATTCAGTAGCTTTGAATGGAACACAGCATGTCTCTATTCTCTTCACATAACTATGAATGGAACAGAATAAATCTGTTTTTTGTACACACATCTGTGAATCGAAGAGAACGTCTCTCTTCTGTTCACATATTTGTGAATAAAGCAGAACAAGTCTCTCTCCTCTTCACGTAGGTGGGAATGGAACAGAACACATCTCTATTCTTTTCACATACCTGTGAATGGAACAGAACAAGCCTATCTTCTCTTCACATAGCTGAGAATGGGGTAAAACACCTCTCTCTAAACTTCAAATAGATGTGAAGAGAACAGAACACATATCTATTCTCTTCACATAGCCATGAATCGAATAGAACAAGTCTATCTTCTCCATATAACTGTGAATGGAATAGAACACTTCTCTTTTCTCTTGACATAACTGTGAATGGAACAGAACAAGCCTATCTACTACACGATATATCTATCTATCTATCTTCTATATCTATATATTTATATATCGTGATATAATAGAAATATATATATATATTTCTATTATATCACGTAGCTAAGAATAGAACAGAACATGTCTATCTCCTCTTCACATATCTGTGAATTAAAGAGAAAGTCTTTCTTCTGTTGAAATAGCTGAGAATGGAACAAAACACGTCTCTCATCTCTACACATAGCTGTGAATGGAACAGAACAAGTTTCTCTTCTCTTCACATAGCTGTGAATAAAATGGAACACTTCTCTTGACATAACTGTGAATGGAACAGAAAACCTCTCTCTTCTCTTGACAAAACAGTGAATGGAACAGAACAAGTCTGTTGATATAGCTGAGAATGGAATAGAAAAAGTTTCTTCTGTTCACATATGTGCAAATAGAATAGAACACGTCTCTTTTCTCTTCACATAGCTGTGAATGGAAGAGAACAATTTTCTGTTCTGTTCACATATATGTGAATTGAACAGAACACGTCTCTCGTTTTTCATATAGCAGTGAATAGCACAGAATAAGTCTCTATTCTTTTCCCATAGCTCTGAATTGAACAGAGCAAGTTTTCGTTTCTTCATATATCTGTGAATGGAATAGAATAAGTCTCTTTTCTCTTCATATATATGCGAATGGAACAGAACACGTCTCTCCTCTCTTCATGTAGTTTTGAATGGAGCAGAACTGGTCTCTCTTTTGTTCACATATCTGTGAATCGAACAGAATGTCTCTTCACACAGCTGTTAATGGAACAGAACAAGTTATCTTCTCTTCACCTGTCTGTGAATGGAACAGATCAAGTCTCTCTTTGTTCACATATTTGTGAATTGAACAGAACACGTCTCTCTTGTCTTTGCATAGCTGTGAATGGAACAAAACAAGCCTCTCTTCTCTTCACTATTCTGTGAGTGGAATCGAACATGTCTCCCTTCTGTTCAATATCCGTTAGTGGAACAGAACCCTTGTGCCATCCGTTCAAGTTTCTCTTTGTTCATATATTTGTGAATTGAACAGAACACGTCTCTCTTGTCTTTGCATAGCTGTGAATGGAACAAAACAAGCCTCTCTTCTCTTCACTATTCTGTGAGTGGAATCGAACATGTCTCCCTTCTGTTCACATATCCGTTAGTGGAACAGAACCCTTGTGCCATCCGTTCAAGTTTCTCTTTTTTCATATATTTGTGAATTGAACAGAACACGTCTCTCTTGTCTTTGCATAGCTGTGAATGGAACAAAACAAGCCTCTCTTCTCTTCACTATTCTGTGAGTGGAATCGAACATGTCTCCCTTCTGTTCACATATCCGTTAGTGAAACAGAACCCTTCTGCCATCCGTTCAAGTTTTTCTTTGTTCATATATTTGTGAATTGAACAGAACACGTCTCTCTTGTCTTCGCATAGCTGTGAATGGAACAAAACAAGCCACTCTTCTCGTCACTATTCTGTGAGTGGAATCGAACATGTCTCCCTTCTGTTCACATATCCGTTAGTGGAACAGAACCCTTCTGCCATCCGTTCAAGTTTCTCTTTTTTCATATATTTGTGAATTGAACAGAACACGTCTCTCTTGTCTTTGCATAGCTGTGAATGGAACAAAACAAGCCTCTCTTCTCTTCACTATTCTGTGAGTGGAATCGAACATGTCTCCCTTCTGTTCACATATCCGTTAGTGGAACAGAACCCTTCTGCCATCCGTTCAAGTTTTTCTTTGTTCATATATTTGTGAATTGAACAGAACACGTCTCTCTTGTCTTCGCATAGCTGTGAATGGAACAAAACAAGCCTCTCTTCTCTTCACTATTCTGTGAGTGGAATCGAACATGTCTCCCTTCTGTTCACATATCCGTTAGTGGAACAGAACCCTTGTGCCATCCTTTCAAGTTTCTCTTTGTTCATATATTTGTGAATTGAACAGAACACGTCTCTCTTGTCTTTGCATAGCTGTGAATGGAACAAAACAAGCCTCTCTTCTCTTCACTATTCTGTGAGTGGAATCGAACACGTCTCCCTTCTGTTCACATATCCGTTAGTGGAACAGAACCCTTCTGCCATCCATTCAAGTTTCTCTTTGTTCATATATTTGTGAATTGAACAGAACACGTCTCTCTTGTCTTTGCATAGTTGTGAATGGAACAAAACAAGCCTCTCTTCTCTTCACTATTCTGTGAGTGGAATCGAACATGTCTCCCTTCTGTTCACATATCCGTTAGTGGAACAGAACCCTTCTGCCATCCGGTCAAGTTTCTCTTTGTTCATATATTTGTGAATTGAACAGAACACGTCTCTCTTGTCTTTGCATAGCTGTGAATGGAACAAAACAAGCCTCTCTTCTCTTCACTATTCTGTGAGTGGAATCGAACATGTCTCCCTTCTGTTCACATATCCGTTAGTGGAACAGAACCCTTCTGCCATCCGGTCAAGTTTCTCTTTGTTCATATATTTGTGAATTGAACAGAACACGTCTCTCTTGTCTTCGCATAGCTGTGAATGGAACAAAACAAGCCTCTCTTCTCTTCACTATTCTGTGAGTGGAATCGAACACGTCTCCCTTCTGTTCACATATCCGTTAGTGGAACAGAACCCTTCTGCCATCCGGTCAAGTTTCTCTTTGTTCATATATTTGTGAATTGACAGAACACGTCTCTCTTGTCTTTGCATAGCTGTGAATGGAACAAAACAAGCCTCTCTTCTCTTCACTATTCTGTGAGTGGAATCGAACATGTCTCCCTTCTGTTCACATATCCGTTAGTGGAACAGAACCCTTCTGCCATCCGGTCAAGTTTCTCTTTGTTCATATATTTCTGAATTGAACAGAACACGTCTCTCTTGTCTTTGCATAGCTGTGAATGGAACAAAACAAGCCTCTCTTCTCTTCACTATTCTGTGAGTGGAATCGAACACGTCTCCCTTCTGTTCACATATCCGTTAGTGGAACAGAACCCTTCTGCCATCCGTTCAAGTTTCTCTTTGTTCATATATTTGTGAATTGAACAGAACACGTCTCTCTTGTCTTTGCATAGCTGTGAATGGAACAAAACAAGCCTCTCTTCTCTTCACTATTCTGTGAGTGGAATCGAACATGTCTCCCTTCTGTTGACATATCCGTTAGTGGAACAGAACCCTTGTGCCATCCATTCAAGTTTCTCTTTGTTCATATATTTGTGAATTGAACAGAACACGTCTCTCTTGTCTTTGCATAGCTGTGAATGGAAAAAAACAAGCCTCTCTTCTCTTCACTATTCTGTGAGTGGAATCGAACATGTCTCCCTTCTGTTCACATATCCGTTAGTGGAACAAAACTCTTCTGCCATCCGTTCAAGTTTCTCTTTGTTCATATATTTGTGAATTGAACAGAGCACGTCTCTCTTGTCTTCGCATAGCAGTGAATGGAACAAAACGAGCCTCTCTTCTCTTCACTATTCTGTGAGTGGAATCGAACATGTCTCCCTTCTGTTCACATATCCGTTAGTGGAACAGAACCCTTCTGCCATCCGTTCAAGTTTCTCTTTGTTCATATATTTGTGAATTGAACAGAACACGTCTCTCTTGTCTTTGCATAGCTGTGAATGGAACAAAACAAGCCTCTCTTCTCTTCACTATTCTGTGAGTGGAATCGAACATGTCTCCCTTCTGTTCACATATCCGTTAGTGGAACAGAACCCTTGTGCCATCCGTTCAAGTTTCTCTTTGTTCATATATTTGTGAATTGAACAGAACACGTCTCTCTTGTCTTTGCATAGCAGTGAATGGAACAAAACGAGCCTCTCTTCTCTTCACTATTCTGTGAGTGGAATCGAACATGTCTCCCTTCTGTTCACATATCCGTTAGTGGAACAGAACCCTTGTGCCATCCGTTCAAGTTTCTCTTTGTTCATATATTTGTGAATTGAACAGAACACGTCTCTCTTGTCTTTGCATAGCTGTGAATGGAACAAAACAAGCTTCTCTTCACTATTCCGTGAGTGGAATCGAACATGTCTCCCTTCTGTTCACATATCCGTTAGTGGAACAGAACCCTTCTGCCATCCGGTCAAGTTTCTCTTTGTTCATATATTTGTGAATTGAACAGAGCACGTCTCTCTTGTCTTCGCATAGCAGTGAATGGAACAAAACGAGCCTCTCTTCTCTTCACTATTCTGTGAGTGGAATCGAACATGTCTCCCTTCTGTTCACATATCCGTTAGTGGAACAGAACCCTTCTGCCATCCGTTCAAGTTTCTCTTTGTTCATATATTTGTGAATTGAACAGAACACGTCTCTCTTGTCTTTGCATAGCTGTGAATGGAACAAAACAAGCCTCTCTTCTCTTCACTATTCTGTGAGTGGAATCGAACATGTCTCCCTTCTGTTCACATATCCGTTAGTGGAACAGAACCCTTCTGCCATCCGGTCAAGTTTCTCTTTGTTCATATATTTGTGAATTGAACAGAACACGTCTCTCTTGTCTTTGCATAGCTGTGAATGGAACAAAACAAGCCTCTCTTCTCTTCACTATTCTGTGAGTGGAATCGAACATGTCTCCCTTCTGTTCACATATCCGTTAGTGGAACAGAACCCTTCTGCCATCCGTTCAAGTTTCTCTTTGTTCATATATTTGTGAATTGAACAGAACACGTCTCCCTTGTCTTCGCATAGCAGTGAATGGAACAAAACGAGCCTCTCTTCTCTTCACTATTCTGTGAGTGGAATCGAACATGTCTCCCTTCTGTTCACATATCCGTTAGTGGAACAGAACCCTTGTGCCATCCGTTCAAGTTTCTCTTTGTTCATATATTTGTGAATTGAACAGAACACGTCTCTCTTGTCTTTGCATAGCTGTGAATGGAACAAAACAAGCCTCTTTCTCTTCACTATTCTGTGAGTGGAATCGAACATGTCTCCCTTCTGTTCACATATCCGTTAGTGGAACAGAACCCTTCTGCCATCTGGTCAAGTTTCTCTTTGTTCATATATTTGTGAATTGAACAGAACACGTCTCTCTTGTCTTCGCATAGCTGTGAATGGAACAAAACAAGCCTCTCTTCTCTTCACTATTCTGCGAGTGGAATCGAACACGTCTCCCTTCTTTTCACATATCCGTTAGTGGAACAGAACCCTTGTGCAATCCGTTCAAGTTTCTCTTTGTTCATATATTTGTGAATTGAACAGAACACGTCTCTCTTGTCTTCGCATAGCTGTGAATGGAACAAAACAAGCCTCTCTTCTCTTCACTATTCTGTGAGTGGAATCGAACACGTCTCCCTTCTGTTCACATATCCGTTAGTGGAACAGAACCCTTCTGCCATCCGTTCAAGTTTCTCTTTGTTCATATATTTGTGAATTGAACAGAGCACGTCTCTCTTGTCTTCGCATAGCTGTGAATGGAACAAAACAAGCCTCTCTTCTCTTCACTATTCTGTGAGTGGAATCGAACATGTCTCCCTTCTGTTCACATATCCGTTAGTGGAACAGAACCCTTGTGCCATCCGTTCAAGTTTCTCTTTGTTCATATATTTGTGAATTGAACAGAGCACGTCTCTCTTGTCTTCGCATAGCTGTGAATGGAACAAAACAAGCCTCTCTTCTCTTCACTATTCTGTGAGTGGAATCGAACATGTCTCCCTTCTGTTCACATATCCGTTAGTGGAACAGAACCCTTGTGCCATCCGTTCAAGTTTCTCTTTGTTCATATATTTGTGAATTGAACAGAGCACGTCTCTCTTGTCTTCGCATAGCTGTGAATGGAACAAAACGAGCCTCTCTTCACTATTCTGTGAGTGGAATCGAACACGTCTCCCTTCTGTTCACATATCCGTTAGTGGAACAGAACCCTTCTGCCATCCGGTCAAGTTTCTCTTTGTTCATATATTTGTGAATTGAACAGAACACGTCTCTCTTGTCTTTGCATAGCTGTGAATGGAACAAAACAAGCCTCTCTTCTCTTTACTATTCTGTGAGTGTAATCGAACATGTCTCCCTTCTGTTCACATATCCGTTAGTGGAACAGAACCCTTCTGCCATCCGGTCAAGTTTCTCTTTGTTCATATATTTGTGAATTGAACAGAACACGTCTCTCTTGTCTTTGCATAGCTGTGAATGGAACAAAACGAGCCTCTCTTCACTATTCTGTGAGTGGAATCGAACACGTCTCCATTCTGTTCACATATCCGTTAGTGGAACAGAACCCTTCTACCATCCGGTCAAGTTTCTCTTTGTTCATATATTTGTGAATTGAACAGAACACGTCTCTCTTGTCTTTGCATAGCTGTGAATGGAACAAAACAAGCCTCTCTTCTCTTCACTATTCTGTGAGTGGAATCGAACATGTCTCCCTTCTGTTCACATATCCGTTAGTGGAACAGAACCCTTGTGCCATCCGTTCAAGTTTCTCTTTGTTCATATATTTGTGAATTGAACAGAACACGTCTCTCTTGTCTTTGCATAGCTGTGAATGGAACAAAACGAGCCTCTCTTCACTATTCTGTGAGTGGAATCGAACACGTCTCCCTTATGTTCACATATCCGTTAGTGGAACAGAACCCTTCTGCCATCCGGTCAAGTTTCTCTTTGTTCATATATTTGTGAATTGAACAGAACACGTCTCTCTTGTCTTTGCATAGCTGTGAATGGAACAAAACAAGCCTCTCTTCTCTTCACTATTCTGTGAGTGGAATCGAACATGTCTCCCTTCTGTTCACATATCCGTTAGTGGAACAGAACCCTTCTGCCATCCGTTCAAGTTTCTCTTTTTTCATGTATTTGTGAATTGAACAGAACGCGTCTCTCTTGTCTTTGCATAGCTGTGAATGGAAAAAAACAAGCCTCTCTTCTCTTCACAATTCTCTGAGTGGAATCCAACATGTCTCCCTTCTGTTCACATATCCGTTAGTGGAACAGAACTCTTCTGCCATCCGTTCAAATTTCTCTTTGTTCATATATTTGTGAATTGAACAGAGCACGTCTCTCTTGTCTTCGCATAGCTGTGAATGGAACAAAACGAGCCTCTCTTCTCTTCACTATTCTGTGAGTGGAATCGAACACGTCTCCCTTCTGCTCACATATCCGTTAGTGGAATAGAACCCTTGTGCCATCCGGTCAAGTTTCTCTTTGTTCATATATTTGTGAATTGAACAGAACACGTCTCTCTTGTCTTTGCATAGCTGTGAATGGAACAAAACGAGCCTCTCTTCACTATTCTGTGAGTGGAATCGAACACGTCTCCCTTCTGTTCACATATCCGTTAGTGGAACAGAACCCTTCTGCCATCCGGTCAAGTTTCTCTTTGTTCATATATTTGTGAATTGAACAGAACACGTCTCTCTTGTCTTTGCATAGCTGTGAATGAAACAAAACAAGCCTCTCTTCCCTTCACTATTCTGTGAGTGGAATCGAACATGTCTCCCTTCTGCTCACATATCCGTTAGTGGAACAGAACCCTTCTGCCATCCGTTCAAGTTTCTCTTTGTTCATATATTTGTGAATTGAACAGAACACGTCTCTCTTGTCTTTGCATAGCTGTGAATGGAACAAAACAAGCCTCTCTTCTCTTCACTATTCTGTGAGTGGAATCGAACATGTCTCCCTTCTGTTCACATATCCGTTAGTGGAACAGAACCCTTCTGCCATCCGGTCAAGTTTCTCTTTGTTCATATATTTGTGAATTGAACAGAACACGTCTCCCTTGTCTTC
This sequence comes from Ryuthela nishihirai, assembly GCA_038380435.1. Classification (NCBI taxonomy): domain Eukaryota; kingdom Metazoa; phylum Arthropoda; class Arachnida; order Araneae; family Heptathelidae; genus Ryuthela; species Ryuthela nishihirai. The sequence goes on from JAWZYU010000013.1 coordinate 22,787,590, forward strand.
GCATAGCTGTGAATGGAACAAAACGAGCCTCTCTTCTCTTCACTCTTCTGTGAGTGGAATCGAACATGTCTCCCTTCTGTTCACATATCCGTTAGTGGAACAGAACCCTTCTGCCATCCGGACAAGTTTCTCTTTGTTCATATATTTGTGAATTGAACAGAACACGTCTCTCTTGTCTTCGCATAGCTGTGAATGGAACAAAACGAGCCTCTCTTCTCTTCACTATTCTGTGAGTGGAATCGAACACGTCTCCCTTCTGTTCACATATCCGTTAGTGGAACAGAACCCTTCTGCCATCCGGTCAAGTTTCTCTTTGTTCATATATTTGTGAATTGAACAGAACACGTCTCTCTTGTCTTTGCATAGCTGTGAATGGAAGAAAACAAGCCTCTCTTCTCTTCACTATTCTGTGAGTGGAATCGAACATGTCTCCCTTCTGCTCACATATCGGTTAGTGGAACAGAACCTTTGTGCCATCCGTTCAAGTTTCTCTTTGTTCATATATTTGTGAATTGAACAGAACACGTCTCTCTTGTCTTTGCATAGCTGTGAATGGAACAAAACAAGCCTCTCTTCTCTTCAGTATTCTGTGAGTGGAATCGAACATGTCTCCCTTCTGCTCACATATCCGTTAGTGGAACAGAACCCTTCTGCCATCCGTTCAAGTTTCTCTTTGTTCATATACTTGTGAATTGAACAGAACACGTCTCTCTTGTCTTCGCATAGCTGTGAATGGAACAAAACGAGCCTCCCTTCCCTTCACTATTCTGTGAGTGGAATCGAACATGTCTCCCTTCTGTTCACATATCCGTTAGTGGAACAGAACCCTTGTGCCATCCGTTCAAGTTTCTCTTTGTTCATATATTTGTGAATTGAACAGAACACGTCTCTCTTGTCTTTGCATAGCTGTGAATGGAACAAAACAAGCCTCTCTTCTCTTCAGTATTCTGTGAGTGGAATCGAACATGTCTCCCTTCTGCTCACATATCCGTTAGTGGAACAGAACCCTTCTGCCATCCGTTCAAGTTTCTCTTTGTTCATATATTTGTGAATTGAACAGAACACGTCTCTCTTGTCTTTGCATAGCTGTGAATGGAACAAAACGAGACTCTCTTCTCTTCACTATTCTGTGAGTGGAATCGAACATGTCTCCCTTCTGCTCACATATCCGTTAGTGGGACAGAAGCCTTGTGCCATCCGTTCAAGTTTCTCTTTGTTCATATATTTGTGAATTGAACAGAACACGTCTCTCTTGTCTTTGCATAGATGTGAATGGAACAAAACGAGCCTCTCTTCACTATTCTGTGAGTGGAATCGAACACGTCTCCCTTCTGTTCACATATCCGTTAGTGGAACAGAACCCTTCTGCCATCCGGTCAAGTTTCTCTTTGTTCATATATTTGTGAATTGAACAGAACACGTCTCTCTTGTCTTTGCATAGCTGTGAATGGAACAAAACAAGCCTCTCTTCTCTTCACTATTCTGTGAGTGGAATCGAACATGTCTCCCTTTGCTCACATATCCGTTAGTGGAACAGAACCCTTGTGCCATCCGGTCAAGTTTCTCTTTGTTCATATATTTGTGAATTGAACAGAACACGTCTCTCTTGTCTTTGCATATCTGTGAATGGAACAAAACAAGCCTCTCTTCTCTTCACTATTCTGTGAGTGGAATCGAACATGTCTCCCTTCTGCTCACATATCCGTTAGTGGAACAGAACCCTTGTGCCATCCGTTTAAGTTTCTCTTTGTTCATATATTTGTGAATTGAACAGAACACGTCTCTCTTGTCTTTGCATAGCTGTGAATGGAACAAAACAAGCCTCTCTTCTCTTCTCTATTCTGTGAGTGGAATCGAACATGTCTCCCTTCTGCTCACATATCCGTTAGCGGAACTCAACCCTTGTGCCATCCGTTCAAGTTTCTCTTTGTTCATATATTTGTGAATTGAACAGAACACGTCTCTCTTGTCTTCGCATAGCTGTGAATGGAACAAAACAAGCCTCTCTTCTCTTCACTATTCTGTGAGTGGAATCGAACATGTCTCCCTTCTGTTCACATATCCGTTAGTGGAACAGAACCCTTCTGCCATCCGTTCAAGTTTCTCTTTGTTCATATATTTGTGAATTGAACAGAGCACGTCTCTCTTGTCTTCGCATAGCTGGGAATGGAACTAAACGAGCCTCTCTTCTCTTCACTATTCTGTGAGTGGAATCGAACATGTCTCCCTTCTGTTCACATATCCGTTAGTGGAACAGAACCCTTCTGCCATCCGGTCAAGTTTCTCTTTGTTCATATATTTGTGAATTGAACAGAACACGTCTCTCTTGTCTTTGCATAGCTGTGAATGGAACAAAACGAGACTCTCTTCACTATTCTGTGAGTGGAATCGAACACGTCTCCCTTCTGTTCACATATCCGTTAGTGGAACAGAACCCTTCTGCCATCCGGTCAAGTTTCTCTTTGTTCATATATTTGTGAATTCAACAGAGCACGTCTCTCTTGTCTTCGCATAGCTGGGAATGGAACTAAACGAGCCTCTCTTCTCTTCACTATTCTGTGAGTGGAATCGAACATGTCTCCCTTCTGTTCACATATCCGTTAGTGGAACAGAACCCTTCTGCCATCCGTTCAAGTTTCTCTTTGTTCATATATTTGTGAATTGAACAGAGCACGTCTCTCTTGTCTTCGCATAGCTGTGAATGGAACAAAACAAGCCTCTCTTCTCTATTCTGTGAGTGGAATCGAACACGTCTCCCTTCTGCTCATATATCCGTTAGTGAAACAGAACCCTTCTGCCATCCGGTCAAGTTTCTCTTTGTTCATATATTTGTGAATTGAACAGAACACGTCTCTCTTGTCTTTGCATAGCTGTGAATGGAACAAAACAAGCCTCTCTTCTCTTCACTATTCTGTGAGTGGAATCGAACATGTCTCCCTTCTGTTCACATATCCGTTAGTGGAACAGAACCCTTGTGCCATCCGTTCAAGTTTCTCTTTGTTCATATATTTGTGAATTGAACAGAACACGTCTCTCTTGTCTTCGCATAGCTGTGAATGGAACAAAACAAGCCTCTCTTCTCTTCACTATTCTGTGAGTGGAATCGAACATGTCTCCCTTCTGCTCACATATCCGTTAGTGGAACAGAACCCTTCTGCCATCCGTTCAAGTTTCTCTTTGTTCATATAATTGTGAATTGAACAGAACACGTCTCTCTTGTCTTCGCATAGCTGTGAATGGAACAAAACGAGCCTCTCTTCTCTTCACTATTCTGTGAGTGGAATCGAACATGTCTCCCTTCTGTTCACATATCCGTTAGTGGAACAGAACCCTTGTGCCATCCGTTCAAGTTTCTCTTTGTTCATATATTTGTGAATTGAACAGAACACGTCTCTCTTGTCTTCGCATAGCTGGGAATGGAACAAAACGAGCCTCTCTTCTCTTCACTATTCTGTGAGTGGAATCGAACATGTCTCCCTTCTGTTCACATATCCGTTAGTGGAACAGAACCCTTGTGCCATCCGTTCAAGTTTCTCTTTGTTCATATATTTGTGAATTGAACAGAACACGTCTCTCTTGTCTTCGCATAGCTGTGAATGGAACAAAACGAGCCTCTCTTCTCTTCACTATTCTGTGAGTGGAATCGATCATGTCTCCCTTCTGCTCACATATCCGTTAGTGGGACAGAAGCCTTGTGCCATCCGTTCAAGTTTCTCTTTGTTCATATATTTGTGAATTGAACAGAACACGTCTCTCTTGTCTTTGCATAGATGTGAATGGAACAAAACGAGCCTCTCTTCACTATTCTGTGAGTGGAATCGAACACGTCTCCCTTCTGTTCACATATCCGTTAGTGGAACAGAACCCTTCTGCCATCCGGTCAAGTTTCTCTTTGTTCATATATTTGTGAATTGAACAGAACACGTCTCTCTTGTCTTTGCATAGCTGTGAATGGAACAAAACAAGCCTCTCTTCTCTTCACTATTCTGTGAGTGGAATCGAACATGTCTCCCTTCTGCTCACATATCCGTTAGTGGAACAGAACCCTTGTGCCATCCGGTCAAGTTTCTCTTTGTTCATATATTTGTGAATTGAACAGAACACGTCTCTCTTGTCTTTGCATATCTGTGAATGGAACAAAACAAGCCTCTCTTCTCTTCACTCTTCTGTGAGTGGAATCGAACATGTCTCCCTTCTGCTCACATATCCGTTAGTGGAACAGAACCCTTGTGCCATCCGTTTAAGTTTCTCTTTGTTCATATATCTGTGAATTGAACAGAACACGTCTCTCTTGTCTTTGCATAGCTGTGAATGGAACAAAACAAGCCTCTCTTCTCTTCTCTATTCTGTGAGTGGAATCGAACATGTCTCCCTTCTGCTCACATATCCGTTAGTGGAACTCAACCCTTGTGCCATCCGTTCAAGTTTCTCTTTGTTCATATATTTGTGAATTGAACAGAACACGTCTCTCTTGTCTTCGCATAGCTGTGAATGGAACAAAACAAGCCTCTCTTCTCTTCACTATTCTGTGAGTGGAATCGAACATGTCTCCCTTCTGTTCACATATCCGTTAGTGGAACAGAACCCTTCTTCCATCCGTTCAAGTTTCTCTTTGTTCATATATTTGTGAATTGAACAGAGCACGTCTCTCTTGTCTTCGCATAGCTGGGAATGGAACTAAACGAGCCTCTCTTCTCTTCACTATTCTGTGAGTGGAATCGAACATGTCTCCCTTCTGTTCACATATCCGTTAGTGGAATAGAACCCTTCTGCCATCCGGTCAAGTTTCTCTTTGTTCATATATTTGTGAATTGAACAGAACACGTCTCTCTTGTCTTTGCATAGCTGTGAATGGAACAAAACGAGCCTCTCTTCACTATTCTGTGAGTGGAATCGAACACGTCTCCCTTCTGTTCACATATCCGTTAGTGGAACAGAACCCTTCTGCCATCCGGTCAAGTTTCTCTTTGTTCATATATTTGTGAATTCAACAGAGCACGTCTCTCTTGTCTTCGCATAGCTGGGAATGGAACTAAACGAGCCTCTCTTCTCTTCACTATTCTGTGAGTGGAATCGAACATGTCTCCCTTCTGTTCACATATCCGTTAGTGGAACAGAACCCTTCTGCCATCCGTTAAAGTTTCTCTTTGTTCATATATTTGTGAATTGAACAGAGCACGTCTCTCTTGTCTTCGCATAGCTGTGAATGGAACAAAACAAGCCTCTCTTCTCTATTCTGTGAGTGGAATCGAACACGTCTCCCTTCTGCTCACATATCCGTTAGTGAAACAGAACCCTTCTGCCATCCGGTCAAGTTTCTCTTTGTTCATATATTTGTGAATTGAACAGAACACGTCTCTCTTGTCTTTGCATAGCTGTGAATGGAACAAAACAAGCCTCTCTTCTCTTCACTATTCTGTGAGTGGAATCGAACATGTCTCCCTTCTGTTCACATATCCGTTAGTGGAACAGAACCCTTGTGCCATCCGTTCAAGTTTCTCTTTGTTCATATATTTGTGAATTGAACAGAACACGTCTCTCTTGTCTTCGCATAGCTGTGAATGGAACAAAACAAGCCTCTCTTCTCTTCACTATTCTGTGAGTGGAATCGAACATGTCTCCCTTCTGCTCACATATCCGTTAGTGGAACAGAACCCTTCTGCCATCCGTTCAAGTTTCTCTTTGTTCATATAATTGTGAAATGAACAGAACACGTCTCTCTTGTCTTAGCATAGCTGTGAATGGAACAAAACGAGCCTCTCTTCTCTTCACTATTCTGTGAGTGGAATCGAACATGTCTCCCTTCTGCTCACATATCCGTTAGTGGAACAGAACCCTTGTGCCATCCGTTCAAGTTTCTCTTTGTTCATATATTTGTGAATTGAACAGAACTCGTCTCTCTTGTCTTTGCATAGCTGTGAATGGAACAAAACGAGCCTCTCTTCTCTTCACTATTCTGTGAGTGGAATCGAACATGTCTCCCTTCTGCTCACATATCCGTTAGTGGAACAGAACCCTTGTGCCATCCGTTCAAGTTTCTCTTTGTTCATATATTTGTGAATTGAACAGAACACGTCTCTCTTGTCTTTGCATAGCTGTGAATGGAACAAAACAAGCCTCTCTTCTCTTCTCTATTCTGTGAGTGGAATCGAACATGTCTCCCTTCTGCTCACATATCCGTTAGTGGAACAGAACCCTTGTGCCATCCATTCAAGTTTCTCTTTGTTCATATATTTGTGAATTGAACAGAACACGTCTCTCTTGTCTTCGCATAGCTGTGAATGGAACAAAACAAGCCTCTCTTCTCTTCACTATTCTGTGAGTGGAATCGAACACGTCTCCCTTCTTTTCACATATCCGTTAGTGGAACAAAACCCTTGTGCAATCTGTTCAAGTTTCTCTTTGTTCATATATTTGTGAATTGAACAGAACACGTCTCTCTTGTCTTCGCATAGCTGTGAATGGAACAAAACAAGCCTCTCTTCTCTTCACTATTCTGTGAGTGGAATCGAACACGTCTCCCTTCTGTTCACATATCCGTTAGTGGAACAGAACCCTTGTGCCATCCGTTCAAGTTTCTCTTTGTTCATATATTTGTGAATTGAACAGAGCACGTCTCTCTTGTCTTCGCATAGCTGTGAATGGAACAAAACAAGCCTCTCTTCTCTTCACTATTCTGTGAGTGGAATCGAACATGTCTCCCTTCTGTTCACATATCCGTTAGTGGAACAGAACCCTTGTGCCATCCGTTCAAGTTTCTCTTTGTTCATATATTTGTGAATTGAACAGAGCACGTCTCTCTTGTCTTCGCATAGCTGTGAATGGAACAAAACAAGCCTCTCTTCTCTTCACTATTCTGTGAGTGGAATCGAACATGTCTCCCTTCTGTTCACATATCCGTTAGTGGAACAGAACCCTTCTGCCATCCGTTCAACTTTCTCTTTGTTCATATATTTGTGAATTGAACAGAGCACGTCTCTCTTGTCTTCGCATAGCTGGGAATGGAACTAAACGAGCCTCTCTTCTCTTCATTATTCTGTGAGTGGAATCGAACATGTCTCCCTTCTGTTCACATATCCGTTAGTTGAACAGAACCCTTCTGCCATCCGGTCAAGTTTCTCTTTGTTCATATATTTGTGAATTGAACAGAACACGTCTCTCTTGTCTTTGCATAGCTGTGAATGGAACAAAACGAGCCTCTCTTCACTATTCTGTGAGTGGAATCGAACACGTCTCCCTTCTGTTCACATATCCGTTAGTGGAACAGAACCCTTCTGCCATCCGGTCAAGTTTCTCTTTGTTCATATATTTGTGAATTGAACAGAGCACGTCTCTCTTGTCTTCGCATAGCTGGGAATGGAACTAAACGAGCCTCTCTTCTCTTCACTATTCTGTGAGTGGAATCGAACATGTCTCCCTTCTGTTCACATATCCGTTAGTGGAACAGAACCCTTCTGCCATCCGGTCAAGTTTCTCTTTGTTCATATATTTGTGAATTGAACAGAACACGTCTCTCTTGTCTTTGCATAGCTGTGAATGGAACAAAACAAGCCTCTCTTCTCTTCACTATTCTGTGAGTGGAATCGAACACGTCTCCCTTCTGCTCACATATCCGTTAGTGGAACAGAACCCTTGTGCCATCCGTTCAAGTTTCTCTTTGTTCATATATTTGTGAATTGAACAGAACACGTCTCTCTTGTCTTTGCATAGCTGTGAATGGAACAAAACAAGCCTCTCTTCTCTTCACTATTCTGTGAGTGGAATCGAACACGTCTCCCTTCTGTTCACATATCCGTTAGTGGAACAGAACCCTTCTGCCATCCATTCAAGTTTCTCTTTGTTCATATATTTGTGAATTGAACAGAACACGTCTCCCTTGTCTTCGCATAGCTGTGAATGGAACAAAACAAGCCTCTCTTCTCTTCACTATTCTGTGAGTGGAATCGAACACGTCTCCCTTCTGTTCACATATCCGTTAGTGGAACAGAACCCTTGTGCCATCCGTTCAAGTTTCTCTTTGTTCATATATTTGTGAATTGAACAGAACACGTCTCTCTTGTCTTCGCATAGCTGTGAATGGAACAAAACGAGCCTCTCTTCTCTTCACTATTCTGTGAGTGGAATCCAACACGTCTCCCTTCTGTTCACATATCCGTTAGTGGAACAGAACCCTGGTGCCATCCGTTCAAGTTTCTCTTTGTTCATATATTTGTGAATTGAACAGAACACGTCTCTCTTGTCTTTGCATAGCTGTGAATGGAACAAAACAAGCCTCTCTTCTCTTCACTATTCTGTGAGTGGAATCGAACACGTCTCCCTTCTGCTCACATATCCGTTAGTGGAACAGAACCCTTCTGCCATCCATTCAAGTTTCTCTTTGTTCATATATTTGTGAATTGAACAGAGCACGTCTCTCTTGTCTTCGCATAGCTGTGAATGGAACAAAACGAGCCTCTCTTCTCTTCACTATTCTGTGAGTGGAATCGAACATGTCTCCCTTCTGTTCACATATCCGTTAGTGGAACAGAACCCTTCTGCCATCCATTCAAGTTTCTCTTTGTTCATATATTTGTGAATTGAACAGAACACGTCTCCCTTGTCTTCGCATAGCTGTGAATGGAACAAAACAAGCCTCTCTTCTCTTCACTATTCTGTGAGTGGAATCGAACACGTCTCCCTTCTGTTCACATATCCGTTAGTGGAACAGAACCCTTGTGCCATCCGTTCAAGTTTCTCTTTGTTCATATATTTGTGAATTGAACAGAACACGTCTCTCTTGTCTTTGCATAGCTGTGAATGGAACAAAACAAGACTCTCTTCTCTTCACTATTCTGTGAGTGGAATCGAACATGTCTCCCTTCTGTTCACATATCCGTTAGTGAAACAGAACCCTTGTGCCATCCGTTCAAGTTTCTCTTTGTTCATATATTTGTGAATTGAACAGAGCACGTCTCTCTTGTCTTCGCATAGCTGTGAATGGAACAAAACAAGCCTCTCTTCTCTTCACTATTCTGTGAGTGGAATCGAACACGTCTCCCTTCTGTTCACATATCCGTTAGTGGAACAGAACCCTTGTGCCATCCGTTCAAGTTTCTCTTTGTTCATATATTTGTGAATTGAACAGAACACGTCTCTCTTGTCTTTGCATAGCTGTGAATGGAACAAAACAAGCCTCTCTTCTCTTCACTATTCTGTGAGTGGAATCGAACACGTCTCCCTTCTGTTCACATATCCGTTAGTGGAACAGAACCCTTCTGCCATCCGTTCAACTTTCTCTTTGTTCATATATTTGTGAATTGAACAGAGCACGTCTCTCTTGTCTTCGCATAGCTGGGAATGGAACTAAACGAGCCTCTCTTCCCTTCACTATTCTGTGAGTGGAATCGAACATGTCTCCCTTCTGTTCACATATCCGTTAGTGGAACAGAACCCTTCTGCCATCCGGTCAAGTTTCTCTTTGTTCATATATTTGTGAATTGAACAGAACACGTCTCTCTTGTCTTTGCATAGCTGTGAATGGAACAAAACGAGCCTCTCTTCACTATTCTGTGAGTGGAATCGAACACGTCTCCCTTCTGTTCACATATCCGTTAGTGGAACAGAACCCTTCTGCCATCCGGTCAAGTTTCTCTTTGTTCATATATTTGTGAATTGAACAGAGCACGTCTCTCTTGTCTTCGCATAGCTGGGAATGGAACTAAACGAGCCTCTCTTATCTTCACTATTCTGTGAGTGGAATCGAACATGTCTCCCTTCTGTTCACATATCCGTTAGTGGAACAGAACCCTTCTGCCATCCGGTCAAGTTTCTCTTTGTTCATATATTTGTGAATTGAACAGAACACGTCTCTCTTGTCTTTGCATAGCTGTGAATGGAACAAAACAAGCCTCTCTTCTCTTCACTATTCTGTGAGTGGAATCGAACACGTCTCCCTTCTGCTCACATATCCGTTAGTGGAACAGAACCCTTGTGCCATCCGTTCAAGTTTCTCTTTGTTCATATATTTGTGAATTGAACAGAACACGTCTCTCTTGTCTTTGCATAGCTGTGAATGGAACAAAACAAGCCTCTCTTCTCTTCACTATTCTGTGAGTGGAATCGAACACGTCTCCCTTCTGTTCACATATCCGTTAGTGGAACAGAACCCTTCTGCCATCCATTCAAGTTTCTCTTTGTTCATATATTTGTGAATTGAACAGAACACGTCTCCCTTGTCTTCGCATAGCTGTGAATGGAACAAAACAAGCCTCTCTTCTCTTCACTATTCTGTGAGTGGAATCGAACACGTCTCCCTTCTGTTCACATATCCGTTAGTGGAACAGAACCCTTGTGCCATCCGTTCAAGTTTCTCTTTGTTCATATATTTGTGAATTGAACAGAACACGTCTCTCTTGTCTTCGCATAGCTGTGAATGGAACAAAACGAGCCTCTCTTCTCTTCACTATTCTGTGAGTGGAATCCAACACGTCTCCCTTCTGTTCACATATCCGTTAGTGGAACAGAACCCTGGTGCCATCCGTTCAAGTTTCTCTTTGTTCATATATTTGTGAATTGAACAGAACACGTCTCTCTTGTCTTTGCATAGCTGTGAATGGAACAAAACAAGCCTCTCTTCTCTTCACTATTCTGTGAGTGGAATCGAACACGTCTCCCTTCTGCTCACATATACGTTAGTGGAACAGAACCCTTCTGCCATCCGTTCAAGTTTCTCTTTGTTCATATATTTGTGAATTGAACAGAACACGTCTCTCTTGTCTTCGCATAGCTGTGAATGGAACAAAACAAGCCTCTCTTCTCTTCACTATTCTGTGAGTGGAATCGAACACGTCTCCCTTCTGTTCACATATCCGTTAGTGAAACAGAACCCTTGTGCCATCCGTTCAAGTTTCTCTTTGTTCATATATTTGTGAATTGAACAGAGCACGTCTCTCTTGTCTTCGCATAGCTGTGAATGGAACAAAACGAGCCTCTCTTCTCTTCACTATTCTGTGAGTGGAATCGAACATGTCTCCCTTCTGTTCACATATCCGTAAGTGGAACAGAACCCTTGTGCCATCCGTTCAAGTTTCTCTTTGTTCATATATTTGTGAATTGAACAGAACGTCTCTCTTGTCTTTGCATAGGTGTGAATGGAACAAAACAAGACTCTCTTCTCTTCACTATTCTGTGAGTGGAATCGAACACGTCTCCCTTCTGTTCACATATTCGTTAGTGGAACAGAACCCTTCTGCCATCCATTCAAGTTTCTCTTTGTTCATATATTTGTGAATTGAACAGAACACGTCTCCCTTGTCTTCGCATAGCTGTGAATGGAACAAAACAAGCCTCTCTTCTCTTTACTATTGTGTGAGTGGAATCGAACACGTCTCCCTTTTGTTCACATATCCGTTAGTGGAACAGAACCCTTCTGCCATCCGTTCAAGTTTCTCTTTGTTCATATATTTGTGAATTGAACAGAACACGTCTCTCTTGTCTTTGCATAGCTGTGAATGGAACAAAACAAGCCTCTCTTCTCTTCACTATTCTGTGAGTGGAATCGAACACGTCTCCCTTTTGTTCACATATCCGTTAGTGGAACAGAACCCTTCTGCCATCCGTTCAAGTTTCTCTTTGTTCATATATTTGTGAATTGAACAGAACACGTCTCTCTTGTCTTTGCATAGCTGTGAATGGAACAAAACAAGCCTCTCTTCTCTTCACTATTCTGTGAGTGGAATCGAACACGTCTCCCTTCTGTTCACATATCCGTTAGTGGAACAGAACCCTTCTGCCATCCGTTCAAGTTTCTCTTTGTTCATATATTTGTGAATCGAACAGAACACGTCTCTCTTGTCTTTGCATAGCTGTGAATGGAACAAAACAAGCCTCTCTTCTCTTCACTATTCTGTGAGTGGAATCGAACACGTCTCCCTTCTGTTCACATATCCGTTAGTGAAACAGAACCCTTCTGCCATCCGTTCAAGTTTCTCTTTGTTCATATATTTGTGAATTGAACAGAACACGTCTCTCTTGTCTTTGCATATCTGTGAATGGAACAAAACAAGCCTCTCTTCTCTTCACTATTCTGTGAGTGGAATCGAACACGTCTCCCTTCTGTTCACATATCCGTTAGTGGAGCAGAACCCTTCTGCCATCCGTTCAAGTTTCTCTTTGTTCATATATTTGTGAATTGAACAGAACACGTCTCTCTTGTCTTTGCATAGCTGTGAATGGAACAAAACAAGCCTCTCTTCTCTTCACTATTCTGTGAGTGGAATCGAACATGTCTCCCTTCTGTTCACATATCGATTAGTGGAACAGGACCCTTCTGCCATCCGTTCAAGTTTCTCTTTGTTCATATATTTGTGAATTGAACAGAACACGTCTCTCTTGTCTTTGCATAGCTGTGAATGGAACAAAACAAGCCTCTCTTCTCTTCCCTATTCTGTGAGTGGAATCGGACATGTCTCCCTTCTGTTCACATATCCCTTAGTGGAACAGAACCCTTCTGCCATCCGTTCAAGTTTCTCTTTGTTCATATATTTGTGAATTGAACAGAACACGTCTCTCATGTCTTTGCATAGCTGTGAATGGAACAAAACAAGCCTCTCTTCTCTTCCCTATTCTGTGAGTGGAATCGAACATGTCTCCCTTCTGTTCACATATCCGTTAGTGGAACAGAACCCTTCTGCCATCCGTTCAAGTTTCTCTTTGTTCATATATTTGTGAATTGAACAGAACACGTCTCTCTTGTCTTTGCATAGCTGTGAATGGAACAAAACAAGCCTCTCTTCTCTTCCCTATTCTGTGAGTGGAATCGAACATGTCTCCCTTCTGTTCACATATCCGTTAGTGGAACAGAACCCTTCTGCCATCCGTTCAAGTTTCTCTTTGTTCATATATTTGTGAATTGAACAGAACACGTCTCTCTTGTCTTCGCATAGCTGTGAATGGAACAAAACAAGCCTCTCTTCTCTTCACTATTCTGTGAGTGGAATCGAACATGTCTCCCTTCTGTTCACATATCCGTTAGTGGAACAGAACCCTTCTGCCATCCGTTCAAGTTTCTCTTTGTTCATATATTTGTGAATTGAACAGAACACCTCTCTCTTGTCTTTGCATAGCTGTGAATGGAACAAAACAAGCCTCTCTTCTCTTCACTATTCTGTGAGTGGAATCGAACATGTCTCCCTTCTGTTCACATATCCGTTAGTGGAACAGAACCCTTCTGCCATCCGTTCAAGTGTCTATTTGTTCATATATTTGTGAATTGAACAGAACACGTCTCTCTTGTCTTTGCATAGCTGTGAATGGAACAAAACAAGCCTCTCTTCTCTTCACTATTCTGTGAGTGGAATCGAACACGTCTCCCTTCTGTTCACATATCCGTTAGTGGAACAGAACCCTTCTGCCATCCGTTCAAGTGTCTCTTTCTTCATATATTTGTGAATAGAACAGATCACGTCTCTCTTCTCTTTGCATAGCTGTGAATGGAACAAAACAAGCCTCTCTTCTCTTCACTATTCTGTGTGAGTGGAATCGAACACGTCTCCCTTCTGTTCACATATCCGTTAGTGGAACAGAACCCTTCTGCCATCCGTTCAAGTGTCTCTTTGTTCATATATTTGTGAATTGAACAGAACACGTCTCTCTTGTCTTTGCATAGCTGTGAATGGAACAAAACAAGCCTCTCTTCTCTTCACTATTCTGTGAGTGGAATCGAACACGTCTCCCTTCTGTTCACATATCCGTTAGTGGAACAGAACCCTTCTGCCATCCGTTCAAGTTTCTCTTTGTTCATATATTTGTGAATCGAACAGAACACGTCTCTCTTGTCTTTGCATAGCTGTGAATGGAACAAAACAAGCCTCTCTTCTCTTCACTATTCTGTGAGTGGAATCGAACACGTCTCCCTTCTGTTCACATATCCGTTAGTGAAACAGAACCCTTCTGCCATCCGTTCAAGTTTCTCTTTGTTCATATATTTGTGAATTGAACAGAACACGTCTCTCTTGTCTTTGCATATCTGTGAATGGAACAAAACAAGCCTCTCTTCTCTTCACTATTCTGTGAGTGGAATCGAACACGTCTCCCTTCTGTTCACATATCCGTTAGTGGAGCAGAACCCTTCTGCCATCCGTTCAAGTTTCTCTTTGTTCATATATTTGTGAATTGAACAGAACACGTCTCTCTTGTCTTTGCATAGCTGTGAATGGAACAAAACAAGCCTCTCTTCTCTTCACTATTCTGTGAGTGGAATCGAACATGTCTCCCTTCTGTTCACATATCGATTAGTGGAACAGGACCCTTCTGCCATCCGTTCAAGTTTCTCTTTGTTCATATATTTGTGAATTGAACAGAACACGTCTCTCTTGTCTTTGCATAGCTGTGAATGGAACAAAACAAGCCTCTCTTCTCTTCCCTATTCTGTGAGTGGAATCGGACATGTCTCCCTTCTGTTCACATATCCCTTAGTGGAACAGAACCCTTCTGCCATCCGTTCAAGTTTCTCTTTGTTCATATATTTGTGAATTGAACAGAACACGTCTCTCATGTCTTTGCATAGCTGTGAATGGAACAAAACAAGCCTCTCTTCTCTTCCCTATTCTGTGAGTGGAATCGAACATGTCTCCCTTCTGTTCACATATCCGTTAGTGGAACAGAACCCTTCTGCCATCCGTTCAAGTTTCTCTTTGTTCATATATTTGTGAATTGAACAGAACACGTCTCTCTTGTCTTTGCATAGCTGTGAATGGAACAAAACAAGCCTCTCTTCTCTTCCCTATTCTGTGAGTGGAATCGAACATGTCTCCCTTCTGTTCACATATCCGTTAGTGGAACAGAACCCTTCTGCCATCCGTTCAAGTTTCTCTTTGTTCATATATTTGTGAATTGAACAGAACACGTCTCTCTTGTCTTCGCATAGCTGTGAATGGAACAAAACAAGCCTCTCTTCTCTTCACTATTCTGTGAGTGGAATCGAACATGTCTCCCTTCTGTTCACATATCCGTTAGTGGAACAGAACCCTTCTGCCATCCGTTCAAGTTTCTCTTTGTTCATATATTTGTGAATTGAACAGAACACCTCTCTCTTGTCTTTGCATAGCTGTGAATGGAACAAAACAAGCCTCTCTTCTCTTCACTATTCTGTGAGTGGAATCGAACATGTCTCCCTTCTGTTCACATATCCGTTAGTGGAACAGAACCCTTCTGCCATCCGTTCAAGTGTCTATTTGTTCATATATTTGTGAATTGAACAGAACACGTCTCTCTTGTCTTTGCATAGCTGTGAATGGAACAAAACAAGCCTCTCTTCTCTTCACTATTCTGTGAGTGGAATCGAACACGTCTCCCTTCTGTTCACATATCCGTTAGTGGAACAGAACCCTTCTGCCATCCGTTCAAGTGTCTCTTTCTTCATATATTTGTGAATAGAACAGATCACGTCTCTCTTCTCTTTGCATAGCTGTGAATGGAACAAAACAAGCCTCTCTTCTCTTCACTATTCTGTGTGAGTGGAATCGAACACGTCTCCCTTCTGTTCACATATCCGTTAGTGGAACAGAACCCTTCTGCCATCCGTTCAAGTGTCTCTTTGTTCATATATTTGTGAATTGAACAGAACACGTCTCTCTTGTCTTTGCATAGCTGTGAATGGAACAAAACAAGCCTCTCTTCTCTTCACTATTCTGTGAGTGGAATCGAACACGTCTCCCTTCTGTTCACATATCCGTTAGTGGAACAGAACCCTTCTGCCATCCGTTCAAGTTTCTCTTTGTTCATATATTTGTGAATCGAACAGAACACGTCTCTCTTGTCTTTGCATAGCTGTGAATGGAACAAAACAAGCCTCTCTTCTCTTCACTATTCTGTGAGTGGAATCGAACACGTCTCCCTTCTGTTCACATATCCGTTAGTGAAACAGAACCCTTCTGCCATCCGTTCAAGTTTCTCTTTGTTCATATATTTGTGAATTGAACAGAACACGTCTCTCTTGTCTTTGCATATCTGTGAATGGAACAAAACAAGCCTCTCTTCTCTTCACTATTCTGTGAGTGGAATCGAACACGTCTCCCTTCTGTTCACATATCCGTTAGTGGAGCAGAACCCTTCTGCCATCCGTTCAAGTTTCTCTTTGTTCATATATTTGTGAATTGAACAGAACACGTCTCTCTTGTCTTTGCATAGCTGTGAATGGAACAAAACAAGCCTCTCTTCTCTTCACTATTCTGTGAGTGGAATCGAACATGTCTCCCTTCTGTTCACATATCGATTAGTGGAACAGGACCCTTCTGCCATCCGTTCAAGTTTCTCTTTGTTCATATATTTGTGAATTGAACAGAACACGTCTCTCTTGTCTTTGCATAGCTGTGAATGGAACAAAACAAGCCTCTCTTCTCTTCCCTATTCTGTGAGTGGAATCGGACATGTCTCCCTTCTGTTCACATATCCCTTAGTGGAACAGAACCCTTCTGCCATCCGTTCAAGTTTCTCTTTGTTCATATATTTGTGAATTGAACAGAACACGTCTCTCATGTCTTTGCATAGCTGTGAATGGAACAAAACAAGCCTCTCTTCTCTTCCCTATTCTGTGAGTGGAATCGAACATGTCTCCCTTCTGTTCACATATCCGTTAGTGGAACAGAACCCTTCTGCCATCCGTTCAAGTTTCTCTTTGTTCATATATTTGTGAATTGAACAGAACACGTCTCTCTTGTCTTTGCATAGCTGTGAATGGAACAAAACAAGCCTCTCTTCTCTTCCCTATTCTGTGAGTGGAATCGAACATGTCTCCCTTCTGTTCACATATCCGTTAGTGGAACAGAACCCTTCTGCCATCCGTTCAAGTTTCTCTTTGTTCATATATTTGTGAATTGAACAGAACACGTCTCTCTTGTCTTCGCATAGCTGTGAATGGAACAAAACAAGCCTCTCTTCTCTTCACTATTCTGTGAGTGGAATCGAACATGTCTCCCTTCTGTTCACATATCCGTTAGTGGAACAGAACCCTTCTGCCATCCGTTCAAGTTTCTCTTTGTTCATATATTTGTGAATTGAACAGAACACCTCTCTCTTGTCTTTGCATAGCTGTGAATGGAACAAAACAAGCCTCTCTTCTCTTCACTATTCTGTGAGTGGAATCGAACATGTCTCCCTTCTGTTCACATATCCGTTAGTGGAACAGAACCCTTCTGCCATCCGTTCAAGTGTCTATTTGTTCATATATTTGTGAATTGAACAGAACACGTCTCTCTTGTCTTTGCATAGCTGTGAATGGAACAAAACAAGCCTCTCTTCTCTTCACTATTCTGTGAGTGGAATCGAACACGTCTCCCTTCTGTTCACATATCCGTTAGTGGAACAGAACCCTTCTGCCATCCGTTCAAGTGTCTCTTTCTTCATATATTTGTGAATAGAACAGATCACGTCTCTCTTCTCTTTGCATAGCTGTGAATGGAACAAAACAAGCCTCTCTTCTCTTCACTATTCTGTGTGAGTGGAATCGAACACGTCTCCCTTCTGTTCACATATCCGTTAGTGGAACAGAACCCTTCTGCCATCCGTTCAAGTGTCTCTTTGTTCATATATTTGTGAATTGAACAGAACACGTCTCTCTTCTCTTTGCATAGCTGTGAATGGAACAAAACAAGCCTCTCTTCTCTTCACTATTCTGTGAGTGGAATCGAACACGTCTCCCTTCTGTTCACATATCCGTTAGTGGAACAGAACCCTTCTGCCATCCGTTCAAGTTTCTCTTTGTTCATATATTTGTGAATCGAACAGAACACGTCTCTCTTGTCTTTGCATAGCTGTGAATGGAACAAAACAAGCATCTCTTCTCTTCACTATTCTGTGAGTGGAATCGAACACGTCTCCCTTCTGTTCACATATCCGTTAGTGAAACAGAACCCTTCTGCCATCCGTTCAAGTTTCTCTTTGTTCATATATTTGTGAATTGAACAGAACACGTCTCTCTTGTCTTTGCATATCTGTGAATGGAACAAAACAAGCCTCTCTTCTCTTCACTATTCTGTGAGTGGAATCGAACACGTCTCCCTTCTGTTCACATATCCGTTAGTGGAACAGAACCCTTCTGCCATCCGTTCAAGTTTCTCTTTGTTCATATATTTGTGAATTGAACAGAACACGTCTCTCTTGTCTTTGCATAGCTGTGAATGGAACAAAACAAGCCTCTCTTCTCTTCACTATTCTGTGAGTGGAATCGAACACGTCTCCCTTCTGTTCACATATCCGTTAGTGGAACAGAACCCTTCTCCCATCCGTTCAAGTTTCTCTTTGTTCATATATTTGTGAATTGAACAGAACACGTCTCTCTTGTCTTTGCATAGCTGTGAATGGAACAAAACAAGCCTCTCTTCTGTTCACTATTCTGTGAGTGGAATCGAACACGTCTCCCTTCTGTTCACATATCCGTTAGTGGAACAGAACCCTTCTGCCATCCGTTCAAGTTTCTCTTTGTTCATATATTTGTGAATTGAACAGAACACGTCTCTCTTGTCTTTGCATAGCTGTGAATGGAACAAAACAGCCTCTCTTCTCTTCACTATTCTGTGAGTGGAATCGAACACGTCTCCGTTCTGTTCACATATCCGTTAGTGGAACAGAACCCTTCTGCCATCCGTTCAAGTTTCTCTTTGTTCATATATTTGTGAATTGAACAGAACACGTCTCTCTTGTCTTTGCATAGCTGTGAATGGAACAAAACAAGCCTCTCTTCTCTTCACTATTCTGTGTGAGTGGAATCGAACACGTCTCCCTTCTGTTCACATATCCGTTAGTGGAACAGAACCCTTCTGCCATCCGTTCAAGTTTCTCTTTGTTCATATATTTGTGAATTGAACAGAACACGTCTCTCTTGTCTTTGCATAGCTGTGAATGGAACAAAACAAGCCTCTCTTCTCTTCACTATTCTGTGAGTGGAATTGAACACGTCTCCCTTCTGTTCACATATCCGTTAGTGGAACAGAGCTCTTCTGCCATCCGTTCCCTTCAGAAATGAGTAGAACCGACACGTTGGTTTGACCATATTGTTTGGCTGGATCATCGCATATTGCAGAATTGAGTTATGAACAATGTGCTTAGAAGTTTCGTAGAAGGACGGAAGCCAAGAATGCAAAATCGGTGGACAGTGTCGAATTGGACCTAGTTTAGAATTGGACAGCAGTTGTAGCTCAGGATAAGCGTGTGTGGAGAACTAAATTGGACCGTCTGGTTTGATCTTCGTATCATATGGCTTATAGAGTTAGGTATATTACCGTAGTTGCATTGGGTTCATGAAATAATAGGCGGGGGTGCTCAGTCGGTAGTGCGCCAGGCTCGTAATCTGTAGTTCCCAGGTTCGAGTCCCAGCTGAGTCAGCGTTGAGATTTATCTCCGCAAAATTCCCCGCCCTGCCCACGGTCAGTAGGGGACACCGATGGGCTTGGAAAGGCCGGCGCCCGTCGGATGGGACGTTAAGCCGTGGCCCCGTGTGCGGGAGAGCCATACCCTGTGCACGTTAAAGAACACGCTGGATGGCCTTGACAGGAGGCTACCATCTGTCTCCCAACAGCTGTTCCAGTGGGTCCCCTCCCCCAACCTTCTCTGAGCATTCGGGGTCTATGTGACCTGGCCATTTAGCCCATGGTGTGCACAAAAGTGCCGCTCAGAGGTAAAACAACCCAACCCATGAAATAATAAGCTGAAAAAATTGGTGTGCGGGAAGGAGTGGGATTCGAATTCACGTCTCACTCACGCAAAACCAATTTTTTTCAGCTAATTATTTCATGAGTTCCATGTCTACAGGACACATCCTATGATACTATACTTTGCTATTGAATTGGGTTCCTTTGAGCAGCACTTTTTTTTGCACACAATGGGCTAAATAGCGAGGTCACAAGGACCCCAAGTGTTCAGAGAAAGTTAGGTGAAGGGGGACCCACTGAAACAGCTGTTAGGAGACAGATGGTTCCTCCCTTCAAGGCTACCCAAAACGTTCAACTTTCACAGTATATGACTCACGGCTTAACGTCCCATCAGAGGGATGGCAGCCTTTCCAAGTCCTGACCGAGGGCAGGGTGGAAGTTTAATAAAAAATAAATAAATACCCCCTCAAGCAGCTGCTTGCCACAGAGGTCTGACAGGAGCCTGTCAGTTTATATGCCACAGTAGAAGATCTGAGAGGATGGCAGGACCTCAGCAGAAAAACGACACATACATCCATGCCTTACCCGGGGCTCGAACCCAGGTCCCTTAGATCAGCAGCCAAGCGCGCTAACCACTCGGCCACGGGACGGCCCTCGGGTATAGGAGATAAATCTGAACGCTGGCACAGGTGGGACTCGAACCTTGGAACTGCAGATTACGAGCCTGACTCACTACCGGTTTTTCATCACTGCTTTATCCTCACCGCAGTCACATCCCTAGCCACCACGTATTCAACTAAGCTCTACATCATTCCTCGACCTTCGCGAACCTTTGGGTTCCTTGTGACTTGATCCCTTTATCCCACTGTCGGACAAAAGAATACTAATATGCCACTGCTAAATAAAAACAATCCCATCGAACCAAACGACAGAGATACAAAATATCAAAAGTGAGGATGTTAAAAAGCAAAAAAGAGCAACAAACCATCCGTAAAATGATTTGTTTACTAACAAAATATACTAACAAAATAGACTGGCTCTATATCCCGTTGGCTGGTGAAAAAATGAAGAAATCTGCGAGGAGGAGACTGACCGTTGTGATGACCTTTTCCACGCACCATGGCCGATATTAGAACGAGCCAAGCGCATTCTGTTGTGATGACGTGTGACCTCTGCTGCAACCAGGGAGTGGGTGGGAGCCAGGGGGCATCGATTTCCCGTTGCCATGGTGATGTAATCTCGCTGTGTGTATGTGACAGACGCGTTAGCAGTATGCCGTGCTGTTTATTCACAGGATTGCCGCCATAAAATGCCCTCCGTGCGATCGACCGCTGCACTGCAGGAAAAGATCATTAAATTTTTACCTCGAGAGGTATCATCATAATCAAGTTGTTTTTTACCCCTCGTGAAGAGTAGATCTTTTCCTCGTTTATTGCATCACCTCTTTGACCTGTGACTACCTTTGAGAATTTCTTGAAAGGAGGTTTTTCCCGACGCTTAATTCTTTTCACTTTCATTCAAAAGATCGTTTTTACAGCTACAAAGATACATTAGTTGAAACATTTTGATTTTTCTTTTCAGAAATAATAAGTTAACGTTAGTCAAATTTACAGATTTGTCTTTGATTTTAAGGAAGAATGTTGGGTTGGGTTGTTTTACCTCTGAGCGGCACTTTTTTGCACACCGTGGCCTAAATGGCCAGGTCACGAGGACCCCGAAGGCTCAGAGAAGGTTGGGGGAGGGGACCCACTGGAACAGCTGTTGGGAGACAGATGGTAGCCTCCCGTCAAGGCCATCCAGCGTGTTCTTTAACGTGCACAGGGTATGGCTCTCCCGCACACGGGGCCACGGGTTAACGTCCCATCCGATGGACGGCGGCCTTTCCAAGCCCAAAGGTGTCCCCTAGTGACCGTGGGTAGGACGGGGAATTTTGCGGAGATAATTCTCAACGCTGACCCAGCTGGGATTCGAACCTGGGAACTGCAGATTACGAGTCTGGTAAGGAAGAATGTGTGTTTGTACTTCAGTCTACTGTTCATAGTAGTATGTTGTTGTTTTTTTTTCTAGGGCAGGAGTTGGCTCAGTCGGTAACGCGCCAGGCTCATAATCTACAGTTCCCAGGTTCGAGTCCCATGTGCACTAGCGTTGAGATTAATCTCCGCAGAGTTTCCCACTCTGCCTCGGTCAGTTGAGGACACCGATGAGAATGGCGCCGTCCGTCGGATGGGACTTTAAGCCTTTGTTCCGTATTCAAAGATGGCGGAGATGATATGTTAACTGCCGGAAAGCGATATCCTGTGCACGTTAAAGAACACGCTGGATGGCCTTGACGGGGGACTTCCGTGTCTCATAACAGCAGTTCAGTGGATCTCCTTTCCCTGAAATCCTTCCTCCTTTTCCTTTTGGGCGGGGGTGGCTCAGTCGGCAGCGCGCCAGGTTCGTAATCTGTAGTTCCCAGGTTCGAGTCCCAGCTCGGTCAGCGTTGAGATTTATCTCCGCAAAAATTCCCCACCCTGCCCATAGTCAGTAGGGAACACAGATGGGCTTGGAAAGGCTGCCGTCTGTCGGATTGGACGTTAAGCCGTGGCCCCGTGTGCGGGAGAGCCATACCCTGTGCACGTTAAAGAATACGCTGGATGACCTTGACGGGAAGCTACCATTTGTCTCCCAATAGCTGTTCCAGTGAGTCCCCTCCCACAACCTTTTCTGAACCTTCGGGGTCCTCGTGACCTGGCCATTTAGGCCATGGTGTGCAAAAAAGTGCCTCTCAGAGGTAAAACAACCCACCTTTTCCTTTTCCCTGAAATCTTTCCTCCTTTTCATGTTGTTTCTTTGAGCCATCAAGTCCTTGCGACCTAGTCATTTAGCTCATTTAGTGGAAAATAATTGTGCCGCTCAGTTGTACTAACATGACTCGCTGAGTTGGGTTATTGAGTTGTTTTACCTCTGAGCGGCACTATTTTTTGTAAAACAACTGAACCCAACCCGAAACAGCGGATCACGTTGCTACAAAATTCTGTTTGTTTTAAATAATGGGCCACATTTCTCCAAACTCCTTTTAATTATTGTAATTTGAAAACTAAACGCGTCACGTTATTCTTATTAGTCCGAGGTCGAGTGTTCCCTGAAGTTAGCGCTCTAAAAGGAGAAAAAATATTTGTTGGTGATCTGTGTGAAAAAAGAACAACGTGTTAGCACTCTACGTTTCTATTTTATAGATTTGAAATTGTGACCATTACTAATGCTCCAAGGAATGAAGTTTCCATCTTTTTACTGAATTTTTGTTTAACAATCCTGGGTAGTATACTACTCTTGATAACATAATTATCTCCGCACTATGTTAGCACTCTATGTTAGTAGTTACAGTTACTTTGAACGTCGAGTTGGAGGGTTGGGTTGTTTTACCACTGAGCGGCACTTTTTTTGCACACCATGGGCTAAATGGCCAGGTTACATGGACCCCGAAGGCTCAGAGAAGGTTGAGGGAGGGGACCCACTGGAACAGCTGTTGGGAGACAGATGGTAGCCTCCCGTCAAGGCCATCCAGCGTGTTCTTTAACGTTGGATTGTTTTACCTCTGAGCGGCACTTTTTTGCACACCATGGGCTAAATGGCCAGGTCACATGGACCCCGAAGGCTCAGAGAAGGTTGGGGGAGGGGACCCACTGGAACAGCTGTTGGGAGACAGATGGTAGCCTCCCGTCAAGGCCATCCAGCGTGTTCTTTAACGTTGGATTGTTTTACCTCTGAGCGGCACTTTTTTGCACACCATGGGCTAAATGGCCAGGTCACATGGACCCCGAAGGCTCAGAGAAGGTTGGGGGAGGGGACCCACTGGAACAGCTGTTGGGAGACAGATGGTAGCCTCCCGTCAAGGCCATCCAGCGTGTTCTTTAACCTGCACAGGGTGTAGTTCTCCCGCACACGGGGCCACGGCTTAACGTCCCATCCGACGGACGGCGGCCTTACCAAGCCTATCGGTGTCCCCTACTGACCGTGGGCAGGGCGGGGAATTTTGCGGAGATAAATCTCAACGCTGACCCAGCTGGGACTCGAACCTGGGAACTACAGATTACGAGCCTGGTGCGCTACCGACTGAGCACCCCGCCCCGAGTAGGATGCACACCAGTTACTTAAGAAAAGTAGCGGAGCGAAATCTTTTGATGAACCCTGACACGATTACAACGCTTCTTCTTCTTCTATAAAGGGCGGGGGTGGCTCAGTCGATAGCGCGCCAGGCTCGTAATCTGTAGTTCCCAGGTTCGAGTTCCAACTGAGTCAGCGATGAGATTTATCTCCGCAAAATTCCCCGCCCTGCCCACGTTCAGTGGGGCGGGGGTGGCTCAGTCGGTAGCGCGCCAGGCTCGTAATCTGTAGTTCCCAGGTTCGAGTCCCAGCTGGGTCAGCGTTGAGATTTATCTCCGTAAAATTTCCCGCCTTGCCCACGGTCAGTAGGGGACACCGATGGGCTTGGAAAGGCCGCCGTCCGTCGGATGGGACGTTAAGCCGTGGCCCCGTGTGCGGGAGAGCCATACCCTGTGCACGTTAAAGAACACGCTGGATGGCCTTGACGGGAGGCTACCATCTGTCTCCCAACAGCTGTTCCAGTGGGTCCCCTCCCCCAACCTTCTCTGAGCCTTCGGGGTCCATATGACCTGGCCATTTAGCCCATGGTGTGCAAAAAAGTGCCGCTCAGAGGTAAAACAACCCAACCCAAACCACGTTCAGTAGTGGACATTGATGGGCTTGGAAAGGCCACCGTCCGTCGGATGGAACGTTAAGCCGTGGCCCCGTGTGCGGGAGAGCCATACCCTGTGCACGCTAAAGAACACGCTGGATGTCCTTGACGGGAAGCTACCATTTGTCTCCCAATAGCTGTTCCAGTGAGTCCCCTTCCCCAACCTTTTCTGAGCCTTCGGGGTCCTCGTGACCTGGCCATTTAGGCCATGGTGTGCAAAAAAGTGCCGCTCAGAGGCAAAACAAACCAACCCTTCTTGTATAATCTATTGTAGAGTAAATAAATTATTATAGCAAAGAAAGATTGTCTACAGAAAATGAGTTTAGTCATTTAAAGGTCCCGAAAGAGAGGCCGCACATTTAACAGTCGAACATTATGCAATTAACCGTAATGTCTTTGTCATTTTATGAGATCGTCTGTTACGCGAACATTGCAGCAGACGGCGCATTAACATCAAGAATAGGCATCGAACCGTAACCGAGATTCTCTCGCAAGTAGAGCGCAGTCACCCATGAAAATGAGCGCGCTTCGACGTCATAATAATAATGTGCAGCTGGCTTCTTCGCTTTAATTGCACAATTAGAGTCACGGCAATTTGCGCAGTGCTCTGATGTCTTACCTTAATCACTGGCGGCCTTTGGGGTACGGCAAAGGAAGCTGTCGCCAAACCGGTAATTGTACAACGGATAACTAAGTCCTAACTGCACGCTAACGCCCCTTTTACGACAAGCATTCCAGGAATGAAAATGAAGTCGACTTCCACGCGTGTATTGAGGCCAGCGATGTAATGAGGACTGAGCATAAAAGGGTTGGCAGATGTTGCTGCCGAAATACGTGCCCGTTGTTTTAATTCTTAATAACCTTATTGTCTCTGATGTTCCTTTTGAAGAGAAACTTTTAGCGCACCCGAGGTAGTCTACACTTCCAGGAAGTTCGTATCGAAATATGGGGAGATCAGGGTCGTGAAGAAGAGGACTGGAGGGTTTGGGTTGGGTTGTTTTACCTCTGAGCGGCACTTTTTTGCACACCATGGGCTAAATGGCCAGGTCACATGGACCCCGAAGGCTCAGAGAAGGTTGGGGGAGGGGACCCACTGGAACAGCTGTTGGGAGACAGATGGTAGCCTCCCGTCAAGGCCATCCAGCGTGTTCTTTAACGTGCACAGGGTATGGCTCTCCCGCACACGGCGCCACGGCTTAACGTCCCATCCGACGGACGGCGGCCTTTCCAAGCCCATCGGTGTCCCCTACTGACCGTGGGCAGGGCGGGGAATTTTGCGGAGAGGACTGGAGGAGAGAATTGGATTGTTTCACTCGTGGGTTGGGTTGTTTTACCTCTGAGCGGCACTTTTTTGCACAAAATGGGCGAAATGACCAGTACAAAAAGTTCGTACAAAATGGGTGACATGGACCCTGAAGGCTCAGAGAAGGTTGGATGAGGGGACCCACTGGAACTGTTGTTGGGAGATAGGTGGTAGCATCCCGTCAAGGCCATCCAGCGTGTTCTTTAACGTGCACAGGGTATGGCTCTCCCGCACACGGGACCACGGCTTAACGTTCCACCCGACGGACGGTGGCCTTTCCAAGACCATCGGTGTCCCCTACTGACCGTGGGCAAGGCGGGTTATTTTGCGGAGATAAATCTCAACGCTGACTCAGCTGGGACTCGAACCTGGGAACTACAGATTACGAGCCTGGCGCGCTACCGACTGAGCTACCCCCGCCCCCGTTTTACTCGTGAACAGGTCCGACCCTATGGAGGTGGTAGCATTAGGGGCAAAGGTTGGGTTGATTTACCTCTGAGCGGCACTTTTTTGCACAAAATGGACTAAATGGCCAGGTCACATGGACTCCGAAGGCTCAGAGAAGGTTGGGTGAGGGGACCCACTGGAACAGCTGTTGGGAGAAAGATGGTAGCCTCCCGTCAAGGCCATCCAGCGTGTTCTTTAACGTGCACAGGGTATATCTCTCCTAGTTCAAAAATCCTATTTCGAACACTGAGTGGATCTATTTCCTGTCGTTTAATACAATGGGATAAAAAAAACCTAGAATAGGGGAACGGCGTCCACCCGCGTTCCATCTCATTTCTAGCCCTGCTAGGGGTCCCCTAATTTTAACGTACGATGTATATAACATAGTTCTCTTGTTATTAGTATATATCGGATCGCGGGGCCCCGGTCAGTTACATCATTCACCATACCCTGGGGCAGTAGTTTTCAACGTGTAGGGCGGGACCCCTTAGTAAGTTGGGTTGTTTTACCTCTGAGTGACACTTTTTTGCACACAATGGTCTAAATGGCCTGGTCACAAGGAACAACTGTTGGGAGACAGATGGTAGCCTCCCGTTAATACCATCCAGCGTATATTTTAACGTACACAAGGTATGGCTCTCCAGCACACGAGGCCACGACTTAACGTTCCATCCGACGGACGGCGGCCTTTTCAAGCCCATTGGTGTTCCCTACTGACCATGGGCAGGACGGGGAATTTTGCGGAGATAAATCTCAACGCTGACCCAGCTGGGACTCGAACCTGGAAACTACAGATTACGAGTCTGGCGAGCTACCGCTGAGCCACCCCTACCCCAGCTACATCAGGAATACCTTCCTGTCTTCTTCGTACTGCAGAGCTATGTGCAGGTTCTAGCCTATTCCGTGCTTCAGGGACTGTTATAAATATAATTTTGGTGAGGGGAGGTGTGTTGCATCTCCACACCTATAAAATTTTTCATCATCCTATATATTTTTCATTTCAAGCATCTCTATAAATTTTTTCTCAAAAATATTTAGTTTCTAAAATGGTCAGGCTATTTCAATATTAAACCATTTTGGAAACTAAATATTTTGCAGAGATGCTTTAAATATCTCAGTTTAATCCCTCTGAATGGTGATTTTTCGTGGGACGGGTTGGCTGAGTCTGTAGTGTGACAGGCTCGTAATCGGCAGATCCTAGGTCCAAGTCGCAATTGTGCTTACGTTCAGATTTGCCTTTGATGACACCTGCCTTCGGTCAGAAAAGGGACACCGATGGTCTTGGAAGGGTCGCCGTCCCTCCGATGGTACTCTTAGCCTTGGCCCCATTGAAAGAAAGCCATGCACGTTAAAAAACATGCTGAATCTCCTTGACGGGAGGCTTTCATTTGCATCCTAATATTTGTCCAGTTGGTTACATTTCCCTCGACCTTGTCTGAGCCCGTGGGGTCTTTGTGTTCAATTGTTTTACATCTGAGCGGCACTTTTTTGCATACAATGGGGCTAAACGGTCAAGTCACAAGGACCCCCAAGGCTCAGAGGAGGTTGGGGGAAGGGACCCACTGGACAGATGATAGCCTCCCGTCAAGGTTATCCAGCGTGTTCTTTAACGTTCACAGTGTATGACTGTAGCGCACGGTAACAGCCGTCTGTCCGATGAGACGGACGTCAGCCTTTCCAAGTCCATCAGGGCCCCTTTTCTCATCGAGGGGATATTAGCGGAGATAAATCTTAACAATGGCCCAGGTCGGACTCGAATCTGGGAACTGCAGTTTACGAGCCTGGCGCGCCACCGACTGCCTAGGGTCTTTGTGACTTGTCCATTTAACCCATTGTGTGCAAAAAATATGCTCTCAGAGGTAAAATAAGCCAGCTCTACTTCTTTTTTTATAATATTGTTCAGTATTTAAGGAATTCGTTCCCTGCAAATATATAGCAAAGCACTGATTGTTCTAATAAAAAAATAATAAATACCCTCTCAAGCAGCTGCTTGCCACAGAGGTCTGACAGGAGCCTGTCAGTTCATATGCCAAAGTAGAAGATCTGAGAGGATGGCAGGACCTCAGCAGAAAAACTACACGAACATCCATGCCTTATCTGGGGCTCGAAACCAGGTCCCTTAGATCAGTAGCCAAGCGCGCTAACCACTCGGCCACGGGACGGCTGATTGTTCTACACCTTTTCCTAAAAACTGACAACGTCAAGATTCATTACACAAATTTCTGCAGACACTCAGTAAACAATTTGATAGATCAGTTATTATTTATGCTATAACTAACTTTTGATATAAAAAATTATTATCGTATTTCGACCAACTTTTTTTTAGATCAATTCTTACGGCTACTAACACTTGTGAAATATTCCAGCATCCTGTTTCGTTCTGGATAAATATTGCCGAAAAATCACGAATGAGATTTGATTGAGATCATTAACTTGCCTCTAGTGACATTTCCCCATAAAAAAAAAATTATTTTTAAAGTTACGGGACTTGGAAAACGACTTCTCATTCACAATGCGAATGTTCGCCAACTTTCTTTGAGGGTGTTATCTATTTGCTTGCATTCAATCTTTAGGAAAAAAACGTTAAAAATAGACAACACTCTTCAGCCATTCATGCAAGACTCGTTGCTAGGCAACCAAAACACTTACCTAGTCCAGAGAATACGTTCACGATATCTTTTAATATCTCTCTTCGAGAAGCTCTCGTTGTAACAAGAAAAAAAAAAATTCTACGCAGTCGCGACTATGTGACTGGAGAATCCGCTAATAAAAGAAATATGTTTATTATAGTGTTCCTCCTGGAAGCTCTTGAGATCGGAGTTTCCTTGAGAATGCTCCACGACTTGACGGTTGGAGAGGCTGCCTTTATTATCAGCGGTAAAGTGGAGCTGGCGGTCCGCCTATAATGATGATGGCTGCGGGCACTTGGGGAGTATAAAAATGAAATTTGATGCAACGTTTTGAACAGTTCCGTTCTCCCATCTGTGGGAGTATAGAGAGCGGAATGTATTCACTGATCAAGGAAGGGTTTATGGATGTTGCAAAATGGAGACAAATTAAATAAATTTTATGAATGGATGGGAAGTGTTGTTGACTTTTATGTGTTGGTTATCTGTTGTCTCTGAGCAGCATTGTTTTGAGTTGAGCTGGTGAATAAGGAATAGAATGTTCAGGGGAGAACTTGATAACGAAATTCACTGTTCAGAGAAGAAAAAGGAAATGAAAAATCACTGGTGAGAGCAAAATTAGAAATGAACTCCACTCTACAGGGAGACAGAAAAGAAGCCCAGGGTACAGGGAGAATGGAAAATAAACCGATGTTCAGAGAACTTGAAAGGAAATCCGTTATTCAAAAAAATAAGGTTGAAAATAAAAACCTACTCTTCAAGGAAGATTTTGCAAAGGAAATCCGCTGCATAGGGTAAAGACTGTAAAGAAAACCCCACTATTGAAAGAAGAGTTCGGAAAGAAAGCCCGTTTTACAGAAAGGACATCCGAAGGGAAACGAACTTTACAAGGAAGAGAAACCACTCGACAAGGTAGAGACTGGAAAGGAAAGCACCCTTCAAAAGATTGGAATGAAAACACATTGCACAGGAAACACAAAAAAAAATGTTCGCGGAAGATAGCGAAAAAAAAAAAGCCCACTGACTGTAGAGGAAAAGACTAAAAAAAGTGATTTACAATTCAAGAAAGAACTTAAAAGGGCATCACTATAATAGGAACAAATTAGGAAAGAAACCGACTGTTCAAGGAACAACACATGAATGAAATTGTTTTAAGGAGTGTTGGGGAAGGAATATTCGTAAAAGCTTGAAAAGTCGTAAATGGGAAGGACTTTGGAAAGGAAGCTCACAATTCAAGGAAGTGCTCGGAAAAGAAACCTCCTTCTTCAAAGAAGGGCTGAGTTTGGAAAGGAAATATGCTATTCAGGCAAGAGTTTGGAAAGGAAATCTGCTACTCGGGTAAGAGTTTGGAAAGGAAATCCGCTATTCGGGTAAGAGTTTGGAAAGGAACTCTATTCGAGCAAAGGTTTGGAAAGGAAATCTATTCGAGCAAGAGTTTGGAAAGGAAATCCGCTACTCGGTCAAGAGTTTGGAAAGGAAATCTATTCCAGCAAGAGTTTGGAAAGGAATCTATTCGAGCAAAAGTTTGGAAAGGAAATCTATTCGAGCAAAGGTTTGGAAAGGAAATCTATTCGAGCAAGAGTTTGGAAAGGAAATCCGCTACTCGGGTAAGAATTTGGAAAGGAAATCTATTCGAGCAAGAATTTGGAAAGGAAATCTATTCGAGCAAGAAGTTTGGAAAGGAAATCTATTCTAGCACAAGTTTGGAAAGGAAATCTATTCGAGCAAGAGTTTGGAAAGGAAATCTATTCGAGCACAAGTTTGGAAAGGAAATCTATTCGAGCAAGAGTTTGGAAGGGAAATCTATTCGAGCAAGAGTTTGGAAAGGAAATCCGCACACTCGGGTAAGAATTTGGAAAGGAAATCTATTCGAGCAAAAGTTTGGAAAGGAAATCTATTCGAGCACAAGTTTGGAAAGGAAATATATTCGAGCAAAGGTTTGGAAATGAAATCTATTCGAGCAAAGGTTTGGAAATGAAATCTATTCGAGCAAGAGTTTGGAAAGGAAATCTATTCGAGCAAGAGTTTGGAAAGGAAATCTATTCGAGCACAAGTTTGGAAAGAAAATCTATTCGAACAAATGTTTGGAAGGGAAATCTATTCGAGCAAGAGTTTGGAAAGGAAATCCGCTACTCGGGTAAGAATTTGGAAAGGAAATCTATTCGAGCAAGAGTTTGGAAAGAAAATCTATTCGAGCAAGAGTTTGGAAAGGAAATCTATTCGAGCACAAGTTTGGAAAGGAAATCTATTCGAGCAAGAGTTTGGAAAGAAAATCCGCTACTCGGGTAAGAATTTGGAAAGGAAATCTATTCGAGCAAGAGTTTGGAAAGGAAATCTATTCGAGCAAGAGTTTGGAAAGAAAATCCGCTACTCGGGTAAGAGTTTGGAAAGGAAATCTATTCGAGCAAGAGTTTGGAAAGGAAATCTATTCGAGCAAAAGTTTGGAAAGGGAATGTTTTCGAGCAAAAGTTTGGAAAGGGAATGTTTTCGAGCAAGAGTTTTGAAAGGAAATCCGCTATTCAAGTAAGACTTGGAAAAAAAACATTGCTTATAGAAAGACTTGGAAAGAAAATTCCCTGTCCAAAGAACAGTTTGGAAAGGAATCCGTTGTTGGTTGTTTTACCTCTGAGTTGCACTTTTTTGCACACAATGGGCTAAATGGCCAGATCACAAGGACTCCGAAGGCTTAGAGAAGGTTTATAGAGGGGACCCACTGGAACGGCTGTTGGGAGACAGATGGTAGCCTCCCGTCAAGGCCATCCAGTGTGTTCTTTAACGTTCACAGCGTATGGCTCTCCCGCACACGGGGCCCAAACTTAATGTTCCATCACACGGACGGAAAGGAATCCGTTGTTCACGAAAGAACTTGAAAAGGAACCCTGTCTTAAAGGGGGAATAG
The DNA here is from genome assembly GCA_038380435.1 of Ryuthela nishihirai. Taxonomy (NCBI): domain Eukaryota; kingdom Metazoa; phylum Arthropoda; class Arachnida; order Araneae; family Heptathelidae; genus Ryuthela; species Ryuthela nishihirai. The sequence goes on from JAWZYU010000013.1 coordinate 22,819,229, forward strand.
AGTGGAAAAAAATTCAACAGTTGAAGGAAACTGCTCAGGGAAGACCACTTAAGAGAAATCCACAGTTCTGGGTACTCCCTTCGTAAACAAAACCCCTTTTCAGGGAAGAAGTTGGAAATTAATTTCCCTCTTTAAAGAAGTTTGGTAAGAAAATCTTCAAATCGGGTAAGAACATGGAAGAAAAACCCACTGTTTGGGGAAAAGCGGCGAAAAGAAGACAAAATAAGAAACTGTGACAAAGGCTTAAAGTCCTATAGTAAGGATTTCAGAATTTTATAAATTCATCATCTTCTCCTGTCTCATCAAAAGCAGGGCTGGATTCATCTCTAAGCGTAAACTTTTGCCCACAGCATGCTAAATGGAGAGTGTCACCAGGACCTGAAAGCGAACCAGGGGATGGCGATCTAGTAAATAATTAATTGTTAGGAGACAGATAGAAACCTCCCATTAAGATACAGTATGTTTTTTTGCCCAGGATTTGGTTCTCTTGCCCACAAGGTCCACGGAAATGTTTGATCAGACCGCTAATATTCTATCATATCATCTTTATCATATTCTTTCTATCAATGCATCCTTTGAAAGGGAGGACAGAAAAGTCGTTGTTGTTAGCAGAGACAATCTCAATGTACGCAGTGTGTGAAAGCAAATCGGGAAACATCAGTTTACCAGAGTATATTAACTGTATACAGAAGTCTTATATTCTATGCACTTTATGGGGGCGGGGGTAGCTCAGTCGGTAGCGTGCCAGGCTCGTAATCTGTAGTTCCCAGATTCGAGTCCCAGCTTGGTCAGCGTTGAGATTTATCTCCGAAAAATTCCCCCGCCCTGCCTACGGCCAGTAGGGGACACCGCTGGGCTTGGAAAGTCCGTCGGATGGGACGTTAAGCCGTGGCCCCGTGTGCGGGAGAGCCATACCCTGTGCACGTTAAAGAACACGCTGGATGGCCTTGACGGGAGGCTACCATCTGTCTCCCAATAGCTGTCCAGTGGGTCCCCTCCCCCAACCTTCTCTGAGCCTTCGGGGTCCATGTTGGGTTGGGTTGTTTTACTTCTGAGCGGCACTTTTTTGTACACCATGGGCTAAATGGCCATTTCACATGGTCCCCGAAGGCTCAGAGACGGTTGGTGTAGGGGACCCACTGGAACAGCTGTTGGGAAACAGATGGTAGCCTCCCGTCAAGGCCATCCAGCGTGTTCTTTAACGTGCACAGGGTATGGCTCTCTCGCACACGGGGCCACGGCTTAACGTCCCATCCGACGGACGGCGGCCTTTCCAAGCCCATCGGTGTCCCCTACTGACCGTGGGTAGGGCGGGGAATTTTGCGGAGATAAATCTCAACGCTGACGCAGCTGGGACTCGAACCTGGGAACTACAGATTACGAGCCTGGCGCGCTACCGACTGAGCCACCCCCCGCCCCGAGGGGTCCATGTGACCTGGCTATTTAGCCCATGGTGTGCAAAAAAGTGTCGCTCAGAGGTAAAACAACCCAACCCAATTATGGAGACTGGTAACGCTCTCAAAAGACGTCCGCCAATCGTGGCAAATGCTTGAGGAAAAAGATATCTGAGAGACAGGCTATTGTTGGCACAAACTGAACGGCAAAACGGAGCTGCTACAGTTCATCAGCTGAAAGAGAGATGACCGCTAGTAGGATTTCAAAACCCCTTTCAACGCGAAAAATACACAAAAAATTGGAAACTTTTAAATTTGGGGCCTTTGCCCCACGGAGCTCCAAAGAAACATTTAGGTAGGTGTTCAGAATAATTTGTCCTGGCAGTGTATATTACATAGTCTATTTGGACCTCCGTAGCCAGTGGATGCTTAATAAATCAGCATAACTGGAAAAAAAATCGACGTAGTCGGTAAATGCAATTTAAATAACGTATCTAGGTCAGAAAAATCGACTTCTTTACAATTTTTTTTTACCGAAGAAAATCATTTACACACTCCTGTTTGGATAACGAGATAAACGAGACTGTTTTTTAAACAAGTTAAATGGTGAAGAAAAAATTTGCTATTGATCACGAAACTATTTCCTTTCCCATTGTTTCATCCCTTCCTTAAAAGACATTATTCCTTGACGTCATCACAGCTGCAGACGACGTTGTCACGTTCTTGGAAATGCGGCGCGTTTCTTTCAAACGGTGATGGAATCGGTCGTTAACGGATGAAACACAATGGCCACAGGAATTCACAGAGATCATTGTTAGCGGAGGAAATTCAGGGACGACTTTGCAAGATAAAACGTTTCTACAATATGTCTCTGAAAAAACTTTAGTGGAATCTGGAGCTCTTTTATTGACTTGGGAGATTCCTTTAGTTTTCCTGTTTGGCTTTTTGCCATTTTTTGCTGTGAAATATTGTGGTGTACTATTCAAAATGCCACATTATTTTTTTAGAGTTGTTGTTGTTTTGTTGTTTTACCTCTGAGCGGCACTTTTTTGCACACCATGGGCTAAATGGCCAGGTCACATGGACCCCGAAGGCTCAGAGAAGGTTGGGGGAGGGGACCCACTGGAACAGCTGTTGGGAGACAGATGGTAGCCTCCCGTCAAGGCCATCCAGCGTGTTCTTTAATGTGCACAGGGTATTGCTCTCCCGAACACGGAGCCACGGCTTAACGTCCCAATCAACGGACGGCGGCCTTTCCAAGCCCATCGGTGTCCCCTACTGACCGTGGGCAGGGCGGAGAATTTTGCGGAGATAAATCTCAACGCTGACCCAGCTGGGACTCGAACCTGGGAACTACAGATTACGAGCCTGGCGCGCTACCGACTGAGCCACCCCCGCCCCTATTCTTTTAGAAAAATCACTTAAAAGACAAATGTGTACTATTTCTAAAAAAGGTTTAATCATATTTTTGTGTGAAAAAAAGTGAAGTATTTTGAACTTAAAAAAACAACAACAGATTTTGAGTTTTTTACTTTAAAGAATTTTTGTACAACAGCAAGTAAAAATATTTAGTGGGTTGTTTTACCTGTAAGCGGCACTTTTTTTGCACACAATGGGCTAAATGCCAGATAACATGGACCCAAGGGCTGAGAGAAGGTTGGGGGAGGGAACCCACTGGACAGCTATTGGAAGACAGATGGTAGCCTCCCATCTAGGCCATCCAGCGTTTCTTTAGCGTGCACAGGGTATGGCTCTCCCATACAGGGGGCCACGACTTAACGTCCCATCCGACGGACGACGGTCTATTTCAAGCCCATCGGTGTCCCATACTAACCGTGGGCAGGGCGGGAAGATTTGAGGAGATAAATCTCAACGCTGGTCCAGCTGGGACTCGAACCTGGGAACTGCAAATTACGAGCTTCGCACGTTACCGACTGAGCCAATCCCACTTTAAAATATTCAGTTGGGTCGGGTTGTTTTACCTCTGAGTGACACTTTTTTTCACACAATGGGCTAAATGGCCAGGAAACAAAAGGACCCCGAAGGTTCAGAGAAGGTTGGAAGAGAGGACCCACTGGAACAGCTGTTGGGAGACAGATGGTAGCCTCCCGTCAAGGCCATCCAGCGTGTTCTTTAACAGGCACAGGTTTAACGTGCATGGGACGTTAAGCCGTGATCCCGCACACGGCATCACGGCTTAACGTCCCATCCGAAAGACGGCGGCCTTTCCAAGCCCATCGGTGTCCCCTACTGACCGTGGACAGGGCGGGGAGTTTTGTGAGATAAGTCTCAACGCTGACTAAGCTGGGACTCGAACCTGGGAGCTACAGATTACGAGCCTAACGCGCTACCGACTTAGTCCCCCCGCTCCCCCTTGTGCGTAAAAAAAAGTGCCGCTCAAGAGTAAAACGACCGAACACATCCAGCAATTTATTTAACGTGCACAGAACATGGCTCTCTTCTGCTGCTTAAAGAAAAAAATATCCCCTCAAGCATCCGCCTGCCACAGAGGTCTTACTGGAGCCTGTCAATTTAATACGCCATAGTAGATCTGTGCCGTCCCATGGCCGAGTGGTTAGCACGCTTGGCTACTGATCTAAGGGACCTGGGTTCGAGCCCCGGGTAAGGCATGGCTGTTTGTGTCGTTTTTCTGCTGAGGTCCTGCCATCCTCTCAGACCTTCTACTATGGCATATAAACTGACAGGCTCCTGTCAGACCTCTGTGGCAAGCAGCTGCTTGAGGGGGTATTTATTATTTTTTTTTTATTAGTAGGTCTGTGAAGATGGCGGGACCTCAGCAGGAAAACAACACAAACATCCATGCCTTAATTTTACTTAATGGAGGATTTTACCTCTTAGGTAAAATGTTCATATCGGCCAGGGTTGGGTTGTTTTACCTCTGAGCGGCACTTTTTTGCACACCATGGGTTAAATGGCCAGGTCACATGGACCCCGAAGGCTCAGAGAAGGTTGGGGGAGGGGACCCACTGGAACAGCTGTTGGGAGACAGATGGTAGCCTCCCGTCAAGGCCATCCAGCGTGTTCTTTAACGTGCACAGGGTATGGCTCTCCCACACACGGAGCCACGGCTTAACGTCCCATCCGACGGACGGCCCACTGGAACAGTGGCCTTTCCAATGGCGGCCTTTCCAAGCCCATCGGTGTCCCCTACTGACCGTGGGCAGGGCGGGGAATTTTGCGGAGATAAATCTCAACGGCCATCCCGTGGCCGAGTGGTTAGCACGCTTGGCTACTGATCTAAGGGACCTGGGTTCGACCCGGATTAGGCATGGATGTGTGTGTCGTTTTTCTGCTGAGGTCCTGCCATCCTCTCAGATCTCCTACTGTGGCATATAAACTGACAGACTCCTGTCAGACCTCTGTGGCAAGCAGCTGCTTGAGGGGGTATTTATTATTTATTATTTTAAATCTCAACGCTGACCCAGCTGGGACTCGAACCTGGGATATCGGCCAGTATATCCGAAATTTCATTATAAAGAAGTACAGTATATCAAGGTTGCGTAAAACAAATTATTTTTAACGAACAAACTAAAGTGACTTCTTAGCGGCTCTCCTCGGCCAAAACTTCTCACCTTAAGAGCCACTTGATCTGATGTCACGTGAAGTCCTGTTTAAATCTTCCTCTGCCGTATTTAAAAAGCAGAGTTGTTTTCCACCTCCTCCTTCATTCTCCTCCTTCATTTTTTCAGCATGATACATGGGCTTCGTTTAGCGCCTCGGACTCGAAATAGGGAGTTTCCAGATCGGCCCGAAGGCGGGAGAAGCCCACACATGCGTGACATTTGACTGCATGTTGTTGTGTCGCCGCCAAATCAGACAACGTGTATCGTGTTGCTGACTCATCGTGCGAAACAGTTTATTTGCGGCCTTTCAAGATTGTCGTTCCCGTTCTGTTGATGTCAGGGCCAAGGCTCGAACTTTTCTTCAACTTCTCATCTCACCCCCTCACCCCACTTCATTTCTCATCTCTTTTTAAAACTAGGGCAAAAGAACAGAAAGGATGGTGCCGATATTTATAGCGTGCAAACCACTTGAGAGCTGTCCATCGTTGTGAAGTTTTTGGATCTGGATGTTAAACAGCTGGTGAAAAAGTCATGAATTTTGACATTGAGGTGGTGGAAAACTAAATTTGGAACTACCTAAGATAATTTCAGTTCTCCAACACTTGTAGAAAAACTTTGTTCTTATTTTTATACTCCCCCTGCTAAAGTGGAGAATTCTTTTTTTTTCACTTAAGGATATAATAATACGAAAGGCAGAGTTGGGTTGTTTTTCCTCTGAGCGACACTTTTTTTGCACACCATGGGCTAAATGGCCAGGTCACATGGACCCCGAAGGCTCAGAGAAGGTTGGGGTAGAGGACCCACTGGAACAGCTGTTGGGAGACAGATAGTAACCTCCCGTCAAGGCCATCCAGTGTGTTCTTTAACGTGCACAGGGTATGGTCTCCCTCACACGGGGCCACGGGTTAATCTCCCATCCGGCGGACGGCAGCCTTTCCAAGCCCATCGGTGTCCCCTACTGACAGTGGGCAGGGCGGGAGATTTGCGGAGATAAATCTCAACGCTGACCCAGGTGGGACTCGAACCTGGGAACTACAGATTACGATCCTGGCGCGCTACCGACTGAGCCACTCCCGCCCCATAGAGTTTTAGAGAATTGAGAGTATCAACACTCTTAAATTCTTTTATCATGTCCCATATCTAGTTGGTCAGGTTGGTTTACCTCAGAACGCCACTTTTTTCACAAACAATGAGCTAAAAAGCCATGGCTCTGAGAAAATATAAACCCACTGGCCCAGTGGTTAGCGCTTTTGGCTACTGATCAAAGGGACCTAGGTTCGAGCCCCGAAAAAGGCATGGATGTACCTGATGGCTTTCTGCTGAGGACCCGCCATCCTCATAGACCTACTGTGCATATTAAACTAACAGGCTCCTGCTAGACCTCTATTTTTTTTTGAGCAGCTTTTAGCTGTCAATATGCCATATCCTGTAACTAAATCCTGTCTCTAAAGGTAAGATGGAAACTTACCTTTAGAGACAGGATTTAGTTACAGGATATGGCCCACCTGCATACAGCACCACTTTTTAACATTCCATCCGATGGACGTCCCCTTTCTCACCGAGAGGAGTGAACAGCCACGTGAATTAATCAATGCAATGTATACGTTAGGGTGAAGGTAGAAAATCTGATGAATTTACATAATCATCGGTGATTCCATCACATAAACAATCCAATGAGTGAATGCAATAAATATATTAAGCATAATAATGATAATATGATTTTTATATAATGATAATATGATTATTATATATTATAATAATAATATGATTTTATAAAGTCACATTCATTCTAAGGTGAAGGTAATTATATTATTAGAAAGTATGAAATCGAATTTTTGGCCAGTTGTATTTTTATATGTAAGTGGCGGATAACTGTCAAGTTTTCTGCCAATGAACAGTCATTCAAAAAAAAAAATATCCGAACACTATGGTTGATTACAGAATTCGTAAAAAATATCTGGCAACGATTTTTTTAGAAATTAGTGATCTGGCAACCTTCGTGAGATCATTAATTTCTAAAAAAAATCGTTGCCAGATATTTTTTCTGAATTCTGTAATCAACCATAGTGTTCGGATATTTTTTAATATATATAATGCGTATGAATATATAATGCAATGAATGCGGAGCGTGTGCAGTTACCGTTCACAGCAAACTGGAGCGGTTGCGGTTAATGTTCACAGCACATTGGACCGTGTGAGCTCACAAAGACCTGGATCGTGTGGGCTCACTCACGGAAATATTGAGCGTGTGCAGTTACCGTTCACAGAAAACTGGAGCGTGTGCAGTAACTGCACACGCTCCAGTTTGCTGTGAACGGTAACTGGAGCGTGTACAGTTGCTGTACACGCTCCAGGTATTTTTCCTGAATTCTGTAATCACGTGACACGAAGGTTGCCAGATCACTATTTTCTACAAAAAATTGTTGCCAGATATTTTTCTGAATTCCGTAATCAACCATAGTGTTCGGATATCTTTTTTGAGCGACTGTACGTTAAACCTTTTACATAGAATGGTTACCTCTGAGCGACTCTTTTGTGGAAAGAAAAGGCTACATAACCAGATCAAAAGAACTTCAAAGGAATTTGGTGCTGCTTTACCCTCTGAGCAGCTGTCAGGAGACAGATGGAAGCCTATCGTCAGAGACACCCAGCATATTCTTTAACTTACACAGAGTATGCACCCTCCTGCACGTGGGTTAACGCACACGACTTACAGTCCCATTCGATGGACGGACACCTTTCCACTATGAATCGTGTTCCCTTTTCAAGGCTACGAAAGATTGTCTTTTCTAAAGGACTATTTTAAGCATAAACGTAAGTCAAATAAGTGCAAATGTAAGAGCAACGGGAAATTTTGTCATTCTGGGGTGGCTCAGTCGGTAGCGCGCCAGGTTCGTAATCTGCAGTTCCCAGGTTCGAGTCCCATCTGGGTCAGCGTTGAGATTTGTCTCCGCAAAACTCTCCGCCCTGCCCACTGTCAGTAGGGAACACCGATGGGCTTGGAACAGACCGCCGTCCGTCGGATGGTACATTAAGCCGTGTCCCGTGTGTGAGAGAGCTATACTCTGTGCACGTTAAAAAACACGCTGGATGGCCTTGACGGGGGACTACCATCTGTCTCCTAACAGCTGTTCCGACTGAGCCCCCCCCGCCCCTCTGTGTTGCCAACCCCTCCCCCAACCTTCTCTGAGCCTTCGGGGTCCTTGTGACCTGGCCATTTAGCCCATTGTGTGCAAAAAAGTGCCGCTAAGAGGTAAAGCAACTCAATTTTGTCATTCTAAATGTCATGGTAATCCCCCTTGTTTCAATAAATAGTGATTTTATCTTATTTGAAAAAGTTGCAACTGTAACGAATAACTTTCGTTTTTGTGCTTTATAACCTCTTAAGTTGATGTTTTGAGGATATTTTAATAAGTAAGTAAGTAAAACAGAGGAATCCAGTGTTGTTGTATAATTAGTTTATTCACTAATTAGCTTTAAATTTCTCGTTTCTTTTGTCTCTGTATATTCTTGATGAGGATCCCTCGTCTAAGTAGGTTTTTTATTTTTTTTCCCATGAGGATAACAAACCTTTTATTATGATATCTGGACCTTTAGTTAAGCGTCTAAACACTAATTGATTTGTATATTTCCATGTTTCAAAATTTTTTATTTCATTAGGATAGAAGGAAAAAAGTATATCATTTTATAATTAATATTTATAATTAATGTTTATTACTTTCATCACTGGTTCGTGCGGAGTTTATGCATTTCACCGTGAATGTAAGGTATGTGTTATGTTTTCAATAGGTTTTTTGGTTATTTTACAAAAACTCAGCGCCTACCCGATTAGGTGGGGTGGGGTGGGGCGGGGGTGGCTCAGTCGGTAGCGCGCCAGACTCGTAATCTGTAGTTCCCAGGTTCGAGTCCCAGCTGGGTCAGCGTTGAGATTTATCTCCGCAAAATTCCCCGTCCTGCCCACGGTCAGTAGGGGACACCGCTGGGCTTGGAAAGTCCGTCGGATGGGACGTTAAGCCGTGGCCCCGTGTGCGAGAGAGCCATACCCTGTGCACGTTAAAGAACACACTAGATGGCCTTGACGGGAGGTTACCATCTGTCTCCCAACAGCTATTCCAGTGGATCCCCTCCCCCAACCTTCTCTGAGCTACTAAATGGCCATGTAACCTGGCCATTTAGCCCATGGTGTGCAAAAAAGTGCCGCTCAGAGCTAAAACAACTCAACTCAACCCGATTAGGTACAGTTCCATAAATAAAAAAATAAATACCCCCTCAAGCAGCTGCTTGCCACAGAGGTCTGACAGGAGCCTGTCAGTTTATATGCCACAGTAGGAGATCTGAGAGGATGGCAGGACCTCGGCAGAAAATATCATGTCAATTTTCAGCAGCGTCAGAACTAACGTGGCCCACTTGTGCAAAGTGTATGGCTATCTCCCCCCCCCCCCTTGTGTTTGTGCATGAGTGTTTGTCTGCATGTAGATATGAAGGTTAAAAAGCAATAATGTTTTTGACTGATATCTGGTGTAGGGATCCCCCCCCCCTCATTGGAGGCAAATTTTACCATGATCTTACAACACCTTGAACCTTGATGACTGATATATAATCTGTTTAAAATAGTTCTCTCTAATGAGAATATTCGTTTTGGGGCTTTTCTTGAGTTGATTCTTTAGCGATGAGTGTAATTAAGGAAATTTACTTTTGATATTTATTTTGGGAGCTGTTTTTAAAGTGGGAAACGAGGTTTCATTGTTTAGCGATAAGAGCTGTTAATGAAATCAAGTTTGGACGAGATTATTTATTTTTGGGGCTTTTTTTAAGTGCAGAACGAAGGTTTATTCTTTAACAACAAGAGGGGTTAATAAAATTTAATTTTGATGATTTTTTTTTTTTTTTGGGGGGGGGGGGAGGTAAGTGCGAAACGAGAGTTCATTTAATAGAGATAAAGCGCTGTTAATAAAATCTTGTTTTGATGAGATTATTTTTAGGGATTTTTTTTTAAGTGCAGAAACATGATTTTCTTCTAATATAGCATTGCATATATCTTTTATATACTGTATATCCTCTAAATTCGTCTCAAGGTAGATGCGGAACGGACTACTTTTACCATCCGCACTTCCTTTTCACCGAGGCGAAACAAACACAAGATGGCGGCTGAGGACCCTACACTGCAGTTCTGCCAATAACTGACTATAATAATTGACAAAAAATAACGTGTTAGTATCAAATAGTGCAAAACAATTTAATGAATCTATAATAATAAAAAATGTCTGTATACCTGTCTCTGTGGCAGTCATAACTGGTCGGGAAATCGTAGCAGACGCTTCAAAATTTAGCAGAGTATTTCTTGTTGTGATCTGAGTTGCATTGCCAAATTTCGAATCGAAATTCTAAAAGGTAGACTTGCTAGAAGTAGAGGCCCTATATAGGTAGAGGTTGGCCATCTCAAAATTGGACGCCATGTTTTGTCGTCTCTCGGATTGCTTAACGTGCATAGCTGAATGGTATTTACACGGTACTTATGGATTCAGGAAAAGGATAATATTGGATACAGATTTCAGTGTTCATGATTGGAAACACTTTAGAAAACGGTTAAAAAGGAAAATTAAATTTTAGGGGTTTTTTTTTGTTAAAAAATAAGAGATATAATTTTGCTTTGTTATCTGTCTGTCTGAAGACATCGAACCTTTTTGTTTATACAGATAAATAAAAAATTCGTTTTGTGTTAGATAGGTATTACTGATATATTACAATTTGCATTTTTCGAATCGCCCAAAAGTTATAACTGCGACCTCTAACGGTGGAAAAAGTTGAAAATTCCAAAATAAATAATGAATATTCCAAACGATGTAGTTATGTTAGAAGTTTGAAATTTTAGTGTCAAAATGTGAAGATTACGAAGTTATCATTGGCAATAATCACTTGACCCTTTAAACCCAGGGGGGGGGGGGGGGAGGTGAATACAACTTTTTTTTTGTTTTAACAGAAAAGTGTATGTTTTTAAAGATAAATTAAAAATTCTTTTCGGGTTGGACAAGTGTTGATGAAATATTACAATTTGCATTTTGCGAATTTCTCAAAAGCTATAATTGCGCCCTCTAACGGTGAAAAAAATCGAAAAAAAATCAAAATTTAAAACAAATATTGCAAATGATGTAGTTATGCTAAAAATTTGAAGTTTTGGTCGTGGAATGTGACAGTCTTGAAAATTCCATTTACCCAATGAGTTGACCCTAAACCCAAGGTAGGTAAGAAATGGAACAGTTTTGTTTTAAGAGATAATTGGAAATCTCTTTTTTAGTTGGTTACTAATGAAACTTAATTCGCATTTTCAAAGGTAGTTTTAATTTATATCGTTAGAGATCACTAAATATCGAAACTACAAAACTTTTAATGTATGTTTCAAGTGATCTGTTTATGGTAGAAATTTTGACGTGTTGAGTTCTGTTATGGTCTACTGTCTACTGTCAGCAATGATCTGCCCACTATTTTCAGACGAGCGAGAGAAAAGCAACTTTTTAAATTTAAGAACTAAAAGACAAATACCTTTTATGTTTTATAATTACTAATAAAAACTACTATGTGCATTTCCTCTATCATACATTAAAAAATGAATAACCCCTCAAGCAGCTGCTTGTACTGACTGCTTGTACTGAGGTCTGACAGAAGTCTGTCAGTTTATACACCATAGTAGACGGTCCATGTGGATGGCGGGACCTCAGCAGAAAAAGAACACGAACATCCATAATTAAAACTTTTAAGGATTAAAAGTAGGCAAAGGAAGAACTTCATTCTCTTTGAAAATGAGATTCCCATAAGCGCAGAGGCGATATGCGTTCTTCTATGTAGTTATTTTACACTTTCAGTACCCTCTGACAGTGGAAATTCGAACTATTGTATAATTGAGAAAATAAACTATTAATGGTTTATTAGTACCTGTAATGTGCAAAATAAGTTTTTCATTTATCTCTTCAAGCTGAAAAGTTTGATTTTACTAACGGGACAAATCATTACTATTAGTGTAAACCACTTGATCATTACACTCTATGAACAAAAATTTAAGTTTCTAGCAAAAATCGTTTGCAATATTTATTTAGAAATTTGGTATTTTCCAGCTTTTCCGCCGCTAGAGATCGCCTTTCGAGTTTTTATTTACCGCTTTTAGCACTCTCTAACACTGAAAACTCCAAATGAGAGGGGATTCGAAAAATGTAAATATTAATATTTTTGTGGAAAAAAAATTCGTCGACATACGGGATTCGAACCCGCATCTCTCCAGAAACATGCCAGAGTATTCTAACCTGTTGAACTAACTCCGGCGTTTTTCACAAGAAAACATTTATTGGTTTATAGACGTTTAAACGACTACAGGTAAACGCTGAGATTATCAAATATAGTTTAAATCATTAATAACTAAAAATAGCGTAATGTGACTTCATTATTTATTTCCATCGTACTCAGAGCACTAAAAAAGAAATAGTTGCCATCCGAGATCATAGATGGCACCAAAGGTGGTGCCCAAAATTCACGGGAAGAGTAATAGTCATTATTAGTGGAAAAAAGACTGAGACGGCATTAGTTCAACAGATTAGAATACTCTGGAATGTTTCTGAAGAGATACGGGTTCGAATCCCGTATGTGGGCGAAATTTTTTTCACAAAAACATTTATTGATTTATAGATGTTTAAACGTCTACAGGTAATGCTGAGATTATCAAATATTGTTTAAATCATTAATATTTTGTTAGGGCCTGTAAAAAAAATCATATATATTGTTTTGTTTATCTCTTAAAAAAATGTTTCATTTTCGCACCCCCTTTTAGTTAAGAGGGCAAAGCCTTGTTGTCATTGTAAATCTTCTGACCATAACACTGTACTACCAAAATTTCGGATTTCTAGTGTATATAGTTTATTTACAATATTCCTTTAAATTTTTAGTATTTTCCATCATTTTCCACCGCTATAGGGCGCTATTAAAGCTATTGAAAAATTTTGAAATTGCGAATCGCAATATTTGTTCGACACCTATCCAACCCAAAAAGAATTTTTCACTTATCTCTGAGAGTAAAAAAATTGATTTTTCTATACACGGACAGTCAGGTGGAAAGACAGATGGACAGACAACAGTTAACAGAGAGACGGACAGACAGACGAACAAATACCTGGCATAGGCAGACAACAAAGTGAAAATATTAGCTCGTTTTTCAAACGAACTTTAAAAGAAATTATTTGTTGGTTTTCAGTTAACTCATTTCACTTTTGCAGCCGTTAGCCGTCTTCTGCTGGAGTTTCTCGGGAAAAAAATTCATTAATTTATTTCTTTAAGTGAAATTTTTACACCCAAATGTAGCGCAGTGAGGCATTCATAAAATGCGACAGCTTTTATAGCGAAAAAAGTGGTAGAAATACATAAAACTATAACAACTGAGAAGTTTCAACTTGGTACACATACTAACTCATAGACTTTCGTTTAACTGTTCGACAAAAACCACGTGACTCAATCAACCAATGGCAGGGAATCACCGAGATGGCCAGCCTCTAACTATACAGGACCTCTAGCTAAAAGCAAAGATATTTCGTATAATATTCTATCGGTGGAAAGTGGAAGAAAAATCTATATTTCGTTCAATATTCTTACGGGAAACAGTCGCTGCTAAATATGTACTTTGTTGCCATTTACTGCTTCCTAATTGTGAACGTAAAAGTCAGAATTAAAATCAAATCTGCTGCCGTTGCCAGATCTCAACATTTACAAATGGCATTATTCTTTTAAGTCGTCCCATTGAAGATAGGTTTTTTTAGGGGGATTGTTTTACCTCTGAGCGGCACTTTTTTGCACCCAGTGGTCATTCCAATTTACAAGATGAAAGGTGATTGCACCAATCCTACCAATTACCGTCCAAATTCTCTGATGAACATCATTTCCAAAATAAACGCTGCAACCTGTCAAATCTTATTTATTCCCTTCAGGTGCGTAACATTTTTTCACATGAACAGTTTTGTTTCACGATAGGTCGTTCCTTCACAGTGCAATTATTTCAGTGTGTTAATAATTGGGCTACATCAATTGACGCTGGCCTTCCAATTAATGCTATTTATGTAGATTTAGAAAAAAGCATTCGATAAGGTAGAGATCACTCGTCTTCGAAACACTCAGACTCGGAATTACCCAGATCTTTGTAAGATTAATCTGCTCATTGTTCTCTAACCGTTCTCAACAAATACGAGTTGAAGATGTTTTTTCTCCAACCAAGGATGTCAGCAGTGGTGTCGTTCAGGGAACTGTTATTGGGCCTATACCTTTTGCATTGTTCACCTCAAACGTACCATCTGTCCTACGACCAGTAGTTCTACGTATTTGTCGACGACATTAAATTTTATGCCACTTCTGTTTGTTTAGACAACTGTCGCTCCATTCAGTTTGCACGCGACCATATCGAAGACTGGAGCATTTCTTCTGAGTTAACAATATTTGCAGGCAAAACAACTATCATGTATTTTGGTCGTTGCAATCAGAAACAGAGTTGGGTTGTTTTACCTCCTGCGCGGCACTTTTTTGCACACCATGGGCTAAATGACCAGGTCACATGGACCCCGAAGGCTCAGAGAAGGTTGGGGGAGGGGACCCACTGGAACAGCTGTTGGGAGACAGATGGTAGCCCCCCGTAAAGGCCATCCAGCGTGTTCTTTAACGTGCACAGGGTATGTCTCACTCGCACACGGGGCCACGGCTTAACGTCCCATCCGACGGACGGCGGCATTTCCAAGCCCATCGGTGTCCCCTACTGACTGTGGGCAGGGCTCAACGCTGACCCAGCTGGGACTCGAACCTGGGAACTACAGATTACGAGCCTGGCGCGCTTCCGACTGAGCCACCCCCGCCCCATCAGAAACAGAATTATCTTATCAATGGATCCCCAATCATCAGTGCATCATCTTAATTAGATTTGGGTGTTGCCATTTCTTCGAAACTCTCATTTTCCTTACAGTACCAAAAAAGCCAACCGTGTCGCCTTCATGATTTTGCAATCTTCGTGTCACGTGACACGAAGGTTGCCAGATCACTGATTCCTAAAAAAAGTTGCCTGATATTTTTTCTGAATTCTGTAATCAACCATAGTGTTCGGATAGGATACTTTTTTGAGCGACTGTACAGGAAAAATGTAAAAGAATATGAAAAAAATAGCTTTTCCCCGTAGGGTTACCTCTGAGAGGCGCTTTTTTGCATGCTGTGGGACAGGTCACAAAAACCCCGAGGGCTCAGATAAGGTTGGAGGAGGGGACCCACTGGATAGCTGTTAAGAGGCAGGTAGTAGTTCCCGTTCAAGGGCATCCAGCGTGTTTTGTAACCTGCAGAGAGTATGGCCAGTTGGTATGGTTCTCCCTCATACGGCGCCACGGCTTTACGTCACATCCGACGGACAGCGGCCTTTCCAAGCCCATCGGTATTCTTCCGGCTACTGGCCTTGAAGTCAGCTGCCAAGGTCAGTAGATTGGTTATAGTAAAGTCAGAGATTATAGCAAGGTGGGTAGATTGGTTATAGTAAAGTCAGAGATTATAGCAAGATGGGTAGATTGGTTATAGTAAAGTCAGAGATTATAGCAAGGTGGGTAGATTGGTTATAGTAAAGTCAGAGATTATAGCAAGGTGGGTAGATTGGTTATAGTAAAGTCAGAGATTATAGCAAGGTGGGTAGATTGGTTATAGTAAAGTCAGAGATTATAGCAAGGTGGGTAGATTGGTTATAGTAAAGTGATTAATCAAGATTCCTTATTGACAAAGGGAAGGGTGGAGATTTTGCGGAGATAAATCTCGACGCTGGCCCAACTGGGACTCGAACCTGGGTACTGCAGTTTACGAGCCTGAGCGCTACCAACTGAGCCACCGCCACCTCAGCATTATTTTAAGGATTATAATAATAGAATTTGAGTTTTTTTTTAAAGGACTCTTTTGAAAACTGTTGGCTTCTTCACAATTTCTGGTTATTTTGAACCTAACGGTTTTGGAATTTGTATATTTTGCATTATTTTGCTATATATGTATTTTTTTTTGGGGGGGGGGATATATATATATATAAAGAAGGTGTTCCGATACTTATATCTCCTCCCCCCCCTTCCCCGATCCAACAATGCCGAAACCAAGGTTATTACAAATTGCCAAATTTTCGAAATAATTACGGGAAACATACCTCCGAATATCAAGTACCACTTATATTTAATGCTATTCCAAAAGAATTACTAAATATAGATTCTTTTAGAAGACTTAAAATGGAATTAAAAAATTATTTGGTATTTTCTAGTTAGCTGATTTTTATGTATTGTGTTTTGTGGATTTATTTGATGTACACCATTTTTGTGGCTGAATGACCTATGTTTAATATATTTTATTCCTTTTTCCTGCAGATAGGCTATTTAGCTTTGCGGGTCAAATGGTAAATGTATTTGTCTGTAAATGAATCTGTCATTCCCTTTATCTATCTCTTATGAATAGAAATTTTTACTTTATGAATAGGTAAAACTTACTCTACTCTTATGAATAGAAATTATATTCTTAAAAAATACTTACTTTATGAATAGGTGAATACTTACTTTATGAATAGGTAAAACTTACTTTACTCTTATGAATAGAAATTTTTACTCTTATGAATAGAAATTATATTCTTAAAAAAAAATAAAAAAATACGACTATTTTTGGGGTGGAAGTTCATTTCAGAAGATGTGCCACTATTAAAATGATTGTTTGTGATAGACACATTTTCATTAACGACGAATCTGTTTTTTTTTTTCAATATGCTGCAATGCCAGGAAAAGTGGCGCCCTCATTCCTCATTCGAGATTGCAATCTAGAAAGCCGTTTTGTTTCAGTTTCATATTACCCTTCGTGAGATAGAAAACTTGACCATGTTGTCTGAGTCTCATGACGGAGTCTTTATTTATTCCACTGGCCGTGATATTGGATTGTTTGCCAGCTTCCCATCATTCCATCTGAATCAAAATAGCATTTCTCTGCCTCCAAGGTCAGTAGCCGTCATTCCAGACGAAAGCTGCAGGGGGCTAACTTGGACGCTGTTCAAAAAAGGTGTTATCAAACAGAGTTGACATGCAAAAAGACAGACAAAGGACACGCATCGGCAATTGGGGAGCGACACTCGATTGTCTCGAGACAAAAGCACAATGAATCAAGCAGGGGAAAACGATTGAGTCCTGATGCAAGGAAGAAAATAATTCGCCATCACTCAATTACGAATAAACAAACTACATCCGTTGATTGGTTGTTTCACCTTTGAGCGGCACTTTTTTACACACAATGGGCTAAATGACCAGGTCACCAGGACCCCGAGGACTGACAGAAGGTTGGGGGCTAGGGAACTCACTGGACAGCTGTTGGAAGACAGATGGTAGCCTACTGTTAAGGCTTTTCGGCGTGTTCGTTATCATGCAAAGGGTATGGTTCTCAGGCACAGAGTGACACGGCTTAACGTCCTATCGTGTGGACCACAGTCCACACGATAGGATGTTACCTTTCCAAGCCCATTGGTGTCCTCTACTGACCGTGGGCAGAGCGGAGAGTTTTGCGGAGATAAATCTCCACGCTGGAACTGGCGGGACTCGAATCTGGGAACTACAGATTATGAGCCTGGCGCACCATCGACTTGGCGCGTACTGATTTGATCTGTAACAGCTTTGAGATTTATCTCCCCAAAACTCCTCGCCCTGCCCTCGGTCAGTAGGGGACACCGATTGTGTCCGTCTGTCTGTCAATACAACTGTCACTCAGTACATCCGTTTTTCCATGTCTGTCTGTCGGTACATCCATCTGTCTGTCTGTCGATCCGTCTTTCTTTTTCAGTATATCCGCCTTTCCCCCTCTCTCTCTGTCTGTCTCTCCATCCATTTGTAAGTCCATCTGTCCATCACTTTCTCCATCTAGCCATCGATCTCGCTGTCTGTCCATCCGTCTGTCCGCCCATTCATCTGTCATTCCCTTTATCTATCTGTGCATTAGGCTCTCCATCCATCCGGCTGTCTGTCCATCTCTACAGCTATCCATCTGTCCGTCTGTCTGCCTATCTGTCTGCCAGATAGACAGACGGACAGATGGAGTAGTGCTCCAGGCTCGCAATCTGCAGTTCCCAGATTCGAGACCCAGCTGGACCCGTCCTGCCCTCAGTCAATAGGACCGATGGGCTTAAAAAAGCCGCCATCCATCGGATGTGACCTAAAGCCGTGATTTCGTGTGCCTAAGCCATACCCAAAGCACGATAAAGAACATGCTGAACGACTTTGACGGGAGGCTTACATTCGTTCCTAACAGCTTTCCAGTGGGTTCCTTGAACCCTTGGGGTCCTTATCACCTGGCCATTTAGCCCATTGTATGCATAAAAAGTGCCACTCAGAGGTAAAACAATACAACTTCTAACAGAACCCAACAGTTATTTTTACATAAGAAGTATGTGACCTTTAGAATGTGGCCTTTGAAGTCTTCATTTTCATAGCCAGATGGCTGAGATCTCAGAAGTGGTGTGTTGGTTGTGTTCTCAGTCCTTATCTCTTCTTTCCCTTATCGCGTTCGTTATCTGCACTTGAAGGACAAGTCAGTGTCCCAATATGTGCAAGGCAGATGGCTTAACGAAAAAATTGCAAATTTTTTTTTGCGGGCCTAAATTGTTTCGCTGATACTCTTAAATGAAGAAGAGTCAGTGATATGTTGATGTTTGCACCGCTAGGTGTGCTAATGGGTTAAGAATGGCCTGCTTAGCATGATTCTGAACGACGTGAGAGCTGCTGAAACCGAACTCAGGCAAACGAGATTATAGAGATTACGTCATCAAAGAATTATGGATGTCGCTTTGTGTCTTTCAGATAAAAAAATACTCGCTGTAGAAAGTAAATGCTATCCTGTTTCAGAGTTTTTAAAAGCAGCTTGCAGAAGATGTAAAAAATTGATTAAAAGTATAGGAGCCATCTTTTAAATTACTTGAGTGTAAAAAAATAAGGGATTATATTAGACTCATCGTGCAGGGGCCAAATAACGCAGCTGTTATTTGGGATTGACGTATTTGCTGACCTACATTTCATAATGTGGTTTCTTCAAAATCATGTAGGTATGGATATTTCAAATAGTTCTAACTGTATTTTTCAGCATAAAATTTTAACCACATTAGTTCGAATTCCAGAGAAATTATGCATGTTTTTAAATAACCATAATAATATATAATCCTTTTTTGCACACAATGGGTCTGCATTGCAGAAGATACTTCGGAGTCTTTGTGACCAGGTCACAAAGACTCCGAAGGCTCAGAGAAGGTTGGGGAAGGATATCCACTGGACAGATGTTACGAGACAGATGGTAACCTCCCGTCAAGGTCATCCAGGGTATTCTTTATCGTGCACAGGGAATGGATCTCCCGCATACGGGGCCATGGATGAACGTCCCATCCGACGGATAACAGCCTTTCCACGCTCATCGGTGTCGCATACTGACCGTAGGCAGGGCGGAGAGTTTTTCCAGAGATAAATCTGAATGCTGGCCCAGCTGGGACTCGAACGTGGGAACTACAGATTACGAGCCTGGCGCGCTTCCAACTGAGCCATCCCCGTAAAGGGGGGGGGGGGGGTAAGAGACTGGATTTCCATTGCAGTTTAACATTTTCCCCTTCGTTTCAGAGTTTTTTTTAAAAAAATTCACAAAAATGGCTTGAAATATGCATAAGTTTTGTAATTTTTGGCTTCCACTACTTTTCTAGCATTGTCGAAGGGGGAGGGAGTGGCCCTTTTGCCCCTCCCCCAAGATCCTGTCCTATTTGTTATGTAACAACATGTTAGAAAAGAATCTATATTATCTTGGCAAAGAATCTAATTCCATTAAGAGAGAATTTTAGTGGAGTACCTGTGCCACTTTTAGTGGATTTAGTGGAATACCTGTACCACTGATAACGGAAAACTTGCGACTGTAGAGCACCTGCATTCTATTTGACAAGGAACCTAATTTATAGAGTATGCACATTATGTTTGTAAAAAATCTGTATTAGAAAAGAACCCACCACATTATGCTTAGAAAATCTATATTAGAAAAGAACCCACATTACGTTTGTAGAAAATCTATATAAAAAAGAATCTATGTGATGTTTGTAGAAAGTACATATTAAGAGAGAATTTACATGATGTTGGTAGAAAGTCTACATTTTTGGTTTGGTTTGTTTTACCTATGAGCGGCACTTTTTTGCACACCATGGGCTAAATGGCCAGGTCACATGGACCCCGAAGGCTCAGAGAAGGTTGGGATAGGGGACCCACTGGAACAGCTGTTGGGAGACAGATGGTAGTCTCCCGTCAAGGCATCCAGCGTGTTCTTTAACGTGCACAGGTATGGCTCTCCCGCACACGGGGCCACGGCTTAACGTCCCATCCGACGGACGGCGGTTTTTCCAAGCCCATCGGTGTCCCCTACTGACCGTGGGCAGGGCGGGGAATTTTTGCGGAGATAAATCTCAACGCTGACCCAGCTGGGACTCGAACCTGGGAACTACAGATTACGAGCCTGGCGCGCTACCGACTGAGCCACCCCCGCCCCAAAGTCTACATTAGAAGAGAATTGTGTGTATAGAGCACCTAAATTATATTCAGAGAGTTGTATTATGTTAACAGAGCACCTAAATTATATTCAGAGAGTTGTATTATGTTAACAGAGCACCTAAATTATATTCAGAGAGTTGTATTATGTTAACAGAGCACCTTCATTTCGATAGAAGAACACTTACGATAGACAAGCACCTGCATTATATTGTCAGATTATCTACAGTATGATAGTGAAGCAACTATATTACTGCAGCACCTATACCTGTTAGTGGAGCACCTATGTTAGATTAGTTGATCACCCATATTAGATTAGCAGAACAGGTATACGTGTTAGTGAAGCACCTACGTTATGTTACTGGAGCTCCTATGTTATGTTCACATACACTGAGTGCTCATTAAATTATGACCACCTCTCCCCATATTATATTAATGTAAGCTGAATTCGAATCTCTATAACTTGTAAAAAAAAAGTTATATAACAGAATATAACGAAAGATAAAGATCTCAATCCAATCTATCTAAATTGCGATTTTCAACAATATTCCCTTAATATTCCCTTAGTATAGTTAAAGAGTTACGGAAGTCTGAATATTTAACAACAGCAATGCCTAACGTTAGAATTTAACTCAGAATTTGATTATAATTTCAATAAGAATCTTTATTTCGCACCATTTAATACGACAGATGTATATTTGGAAAGTTAATGTAAATAATCTTTTGACACTTTTCAATTTTCCTAAGACTTGCATTGTTGCTATTAAATATTCAGAGTCCATAATTTTTTAAGTACAAAGCGAACATTATTGAAAAACGAGATTTGGATGGATTGAGATCTGTAATTCATCTTCCGTTACATTTTCTCATAAAACGCTTAGTTCAGAAGTTTTAGAGTTTGAAGTTAGCTTCTACTTACATGACATGTAGGGAGGTGGTCATAATCTAATGATCATTCGGTGTATGTAGAACGACTTAACACCTAAACGCTAAAGCACCTAGTGTTAGTTGAGCACTTCTATATGTTAGTTAAGCACCTATCCGTGTTAGTAGAACACCCATATTAGATTAGTGGAGCACCTACACATGTATTAGTGGAGCATCTACATTATGCTAGTGGAACGCCTACATTATATTCGCGTGCGTAGAACGGCTTAAAACCTAAACGGTACATAGGGCGGGGGTGGCTCAGTCGGTAGCGCGCCAGGCTCGTAATCTGTAGTTCCCAGGTTCGAGTCCCAGCTGGGTCAGCGTTGAGATTTATCTTCGCAAAACTCCCCGCCCTGCCCACGGTCAGTAGGGGACACCGATGGGCTTGGAAAGGCCGCCGTCCGTCGGATTGGACGTTAAGCCGTGGCCCCGTGTGTGGGAGAGCCATACCCTGTGCACGTTAAAGAACACGCTGGATGGCCTTGACGGGAGGTTACCATCTGTCTCCCAACAGCTGTTCCAGTGGATCCCCTCCCCCAACCTTCTCTGAGCCTTCGGGGTCCATGTGGCCTTGCCATTTAGCCCATGATGTGCAAAAAAGTGCCGCTCAGAGGTAAAACAACCCAACCCCTAAACGGTACAACATGTAAATTGCATCCGTTCGTAGAACACCTATAATACGTTTATAGAGCTACCTAATATAATACAGGTATACTAATATAATACAGGCTGTTTTTCGCAAATGCGCAGTGGTATCGCGTTGTATAAATTTACATTATATTTTTGGAAATCCCACATCATGTTCGCTAAATGCATATATTAAATTTACAGAGCACTTACAATATGTTTGGAGAGTACCAACATTATGTCTGCGTTAGCACTGGTTCAGATACATTGCACAAGTGCTTGAATCAAATGATTCTGCCCTTCAGAGTTCCTTCAAACAAATACCTACAACAGACTAATTAATATTTACGGCACATCTGTTTAATGTCCCTCGAGCTCTCGGACCCGTTCCGTTGCTAAGAGACAGAAAATTACACAGTAATGCTTCCTTTTTATTGCTTTAGGGAAACTCGTAACAGTGTCGCATCACCTGCTGATGAGAAGTGATGGAGACAGTCTTGATTCTCTTCCTCGGTCGGAGCCCTTGTTTTATAAGACAAGGATGATTGCAGACTGGATCCCCCGAGAGAGAAAAAGATCCTTTTCCTCTTCCTCATCTTCTTAGTCAGTCCCATGCGATTCGCTTTGTTGATGTCTCTCAGGAAGGAGTTACTTTGGCAAGAGGACACAGTGACTTTTACACCGTCCACGATTGTGTTTCTTAGCGGTGACTCACATTTGTAAGAAGGCCTGTCTGAGCCTCAGCATTACTCATCTGATTCTGAGACTGGTTAAAATCGTCTCTGCATTAATGCTAATGTTAAAATCGTCTCTCCATTACGTGTCACTGCACGTGATACGTAATTGCATTTAATATCTGAGAGATATTAAAGATTAAAGAGATAAATTTTGCGTTAAGAGATTAAATGGAAAGTTCTTTTTGTATGTTTTAGGTACTAATAATAGGCGTTGGATCCTCCCCCAAAATGCAGTTTCTACAATCTAGTATTGTTTTCCGAAGTCTTTCCTCTCTCATCCCTATGGCATCATGGTAGTGGACGGCCGGGATGCGGGGGGAGGGGGGGAGGCGAAAATTCAGTTTCGGGAGTTTCAGTGAGAAATGGGTGAGATGAGGTGATCTTGGTCTCTAAAAAATAGGGAAGATCCTACACCGATATCCCCTCACAAATAAAAACTCTGTTTTAGTGTTGTGGTTAACACTTATATGAAAAAAAAAATAAATAAATACCCCCTCAAGCAGCTGCTTGCCACAGAGGTCTGACAGGAGCCTATCAGTTTATATGCCACAGTAGAAGATCTGAGAGGATGGCAGGACCTCAGTAGAAAAACAGCACTTATATATAATACAAAAATTTAAAGAGAATCAAATTCTGTTTTGGCCTTCACTGAATAAAAACCTATTGCCAAAAAAATTAGTTTCCAATTATCTCGTTACATAGAGGATGTACAGTCAATCAAAAAAGTATCCGAACGCTATGGTTGATTACAGAATTCAGAAAAAATATCTGGGAACGATTTTTTTAGAAATTGGTGATCTGGCAACCTTCGTGTCACGTGATTACAGAATTCAGGAAAAATATCTGGAGCGTGTACAGCAACTGTACACGCTCCAGTTACCGTTCACAGCAAACTGGAGCGTGTGCAGTTACTGCACACGCTCCAGTTTTCTGTGAACGGTAACTGCACACGTTCAATATTTCCGTGAGTGAGCCCACACGATCTAGTATCAAAATAATATGACCACCTACAGTCGCTCAAAAAAGTATCCGAACACTATGGTTGATTACAGAATTCAGAAAAAATATCTGGGAACGATTTTTTTAGAAATTAGTGATCTGGCAACCTTCGTGTCACGTGACACGTCGAGAGTCCCGTGTGCGGGAGAGCCATATCCTGTGCACGTTAATGAACACGCTGGATGGCCTTGACTGGAGGTTACCATCTGTCTCTCAACAGCTGTTCCAGTGGGTCCCCTCCCCCAACCTTCTCTGAATCCTTGAGATCCTGTGACCTGGCCATTTATTCATTGAGTGTAAAAAAAGTGCCACTCAGAGATAACATTGAAGATGACAAAACAAAAAAAGACGGCATAGATTCAGTCACAGTTCTCACTTTTGCAAAAATAATTTCGTTAGTTAATCCTTTAAATATGAAAGTCCCCCCCCCCTCCAGTGGGCAGGGGTGGCTCAGTTGGTAGCGTGCTAGGCAGATCGTAATCTGCACTTTGCAGGTTCGAGTCCAATGCCTGGGCCAGCGTTGAGATTTTCTCCGCAAAACTCCCTGTCCTGCATTCGATCAGTAAGAAAGGCCACCGTCCGTCGGATGGGAAGTTAAGCTGTGACCCGTGTACGGTAAAACCATACATTGTGTACGTTAAAGAATACGCTGGATGGCCTTGACAGGAGACTACCATCTGTCTCCTAATAACTGCCCAGTGGGTCCCCTCACCTCAACCTTCTCTGAGCCCTCGAGGTCCTTGTGACCTGACCATTTTCCCCATTGTGCGTACAGAAAAGGGCCGCGCTCAGATGTAAATAAACCCAACCCAAACCCTCCCCCCCAAAAAAATTTCTTTCAATTGATTACGGACCTAATTATATACATATGATTTCTAGAAATAAATAAAGAATAGTTCACTTATATCGATTTTTTCCCTTCCATCACCAGTCATTTTCATTTACCATCCCCCCTTCTACCTCCTCCCACCCTAAATTTTGTTTAGGCATCGCGTATTATGTTTCCTGGATGCGAGTCTGATCTAAGAATAAGAGAAAGTTCTTGAAACGAAAGGACCATGGAGATTTGAAGCCGCAGCTTTCTTTTTATTGCTTTCGGGTTGGATTCCCGCTCGAGAGAAGAAAAAAATTTGTTTTTGTTTTTCTATGTTGTGGACCTCTTCTTCTCGTCTTCCTTTTGTTCCTTTACAACTTCTTCCACTTCATCTCCCGTTTCCGCCATTCCAGGTGGCGATGACATAAAGCATCCTTGACCCTGAAGGATACCGGAGCTAGGCTATTAGGAGACGTCAAATCGGCGCGGTTGCTAGGAGACAAGGAGGCGGGAGTCGGAAGCGTAGGAGGAGGATAAGAAATGAAGAGAGAGAGGGACCGGAGAGGCAAAGAACTCACACGAAGTGGGGAAGATCTGGCTCGGCAGGGAATACCATAACCGGGGATTATGGTGTCCATAGAGAGACAGGGGAGGTACTGCTGAAGTAGAGATTACGTCGGTGTGGCATGACGAAGTGAGAAGTGTTACGGCGCTGCGCTGCTGTTACTGATAACAGGGGCACTACCTTGCTGGGAAGTAAATCAGATTATGTCTGTCTTAGAATTGGGATTTTTTTTCATTCCTTGATCAAAATGTAGAGATTAAAACAAAGTTTTTTTTTTACATTTTTGTTTATTCATCATATTCTATACGTAGCTTTGTTTACATTCTATTCAGGTTCGGATGAGGAAAAAAATTGGGATGAAGTTAAGCGATTGAAGTGAATGGTAACAGACCAGAACGTCGTTTCCGTAGTTTTTCTGGGGCGGGGGTGGCTCAGTCGGTAGCGCGCCAGGCTCGTAATCTGTAGTTCCCAGGTTCGAGTCCCAGCAGGGTCAGCGTTGAGATTTATCTTCGCAAAATTCCCCGCCCTGCCCACGGTCAGTAGGGGACACCGATGGGCTTGGAAAGGCCGCCGTCCGTCGGATGGGACGTTAAGCCGTGGCTCCGTGTGCGGGAGAGCCATGCCCTGTGCACGTTAAAGAACACGCTGGATGGCCTTGACGGGAGGCTACCATCTGTCTCCCAACAGCTGTTCCAGTGGGTCCCCTACCCCAACCTTCTCTGAGCCTTCGGGGTCCATGTGACCTGGCCATTTAGCCCATGGTGTGCAAAAAAAGTGCAGCTCAGAAGTAAAACAACCCAACCCGTAGTTTTTCTAATCAAAAATTATTCCCCGTGACTCAGTCCCCGACTAATACGATTCTACCAACACGATTTTTAAAGTAGGACTAGTTTTTGACTAACAGGGACACCGATGGGCTTGGAAAGGCCACCGTCCATCAGATGGAACGTTAAACCGTGGCTCTGCGTGCAGGAGAGCCATACCCTGTGCACGTAAAAGAACACGGGAGGCTACCATCTGTCTTCCAACAGCTGTCCAGTGGGTCCCCTTCCCCCAACCTTCTCTGAGCCGTCGGGGTCCTTCTGACCTGGCCATTTAGCCCATGGTGTGCAAAAAAGTGCCGCTCAGAGGTAAAACAACCCAACAGCAAGTGACTAACAGGACAGGTCGTTGAATTTAATACCTTTTCTCTACAACTTCTCTATGATCGTTTATATTATTGTATTTAAAATTTAAGAAGAACCCTTGGATGCTTTCCTTGTCTCCCTCAACAAACCTCTCCTTGTTGATAATTTCAACACTTCCAAAAAGATTTCTCACTTTTTCCTCTTGTTGTTGGGTTGTTTTAACTCTGAGCGGCACTTTTTTGCATACCATGGGCTAAATGGCCAGGTCACATGGACCCCGAAGACTCAGAGAAGGTTGGGGGAGGGGACCCACTGGAACAGCTGTTGGGAGACAGATGGTAGCCTCCTGTCAAGGCCATCCAGCGTGTTCTTTAACGTGCACAGGGTATGGCTCTCCCGCACACGGGGACATGGCTAAACGTCTCATCCGACGGACGGCGGCCTTTCCAAGCCCATCGGTGTCCCCTACTGACCGTGGGCAGGGCGGTTAATTTTGCGGAGATAAATCTCAACGCTGACCCAGCTGGGACTCGAACCTGGGAATTACAGATTACGAACCTGGCGCACTACCGCTGAGCCATCCCCGCCCCACACTTTTTCCTCTACAATCTATTTTGTTTAAACAGCTATAACACGTAATATATTTATAAACAATAACGAAATTTTAATTGTCGCCGACAATGACAGTAGATGACAATGTAGGTGTATAAAAATTCACGCTGATTGGTTAAAGGATATCACTTGTCACGTGAGAGCAGAAATGCCTTTAAATATACGTTTAGTCATCTTCATTACTCGACAACAATTTATACAACAATCAGTTTCTCATTTTCAATCATTCGTCATTACTCGACAATTATCTCTAGATTTCCATGCATTAAAATAAAACTACATTTAACAGTTTTTTTTTTGTTGTATCTTTCTTTTTTTTTTGTTTATCATTGTATCTTTCCTGTAAAAATGAATTACTTATACGAAATATACATAAACAAATAGGGAACAAAATGCATTAAGTAGAATCATAATAAAGGAATAAAATATGACAATCAGCTTTAGATGATAGAGAATATCATAGCAATCAGCTTTAGATGATATGAGAAATTCGTTATCTGGCTAATACGATCTCACTTTACACGAATTTTTTAAGAACGAATCTGTCTTGTTAGTCGGGAAGTGGGAATTCCTCTCGGCATTAATGGTTCACAAATGATTTTTTGTCTCCACTTTAGTTATTAAAATTCTCTACGAGTGGGGGGAGAGCAATCCTCTCTGCCCCCCGCAGATCTCACCCTGACTGTATGATGCACATTGATTGTATTGCTTATGTATTGCATTGTTTGCATTGCTTATATCTTGCCTTGTTCGAATTATTTATGTATTACATTGTATGCGAACTACATTATCTTTATTGTTTATTTACTGCATTGTTTG
The DNA here is from genome assembly GCA_038380435.1 of Ryuthela nishihirai. Lineage (NCBI taxonomy): Eukaryota > Metazoa > Arthropoda > Arachnida > Araneae > Heptathelidae > Ryuthela > Ryuthela nishihirai. The sequence continues at coordinate 22,847,003 of JAWZYU010000013.1, forward strand.
CGTTGTTTTATTGTTTATATATTAGACTATAGTTTTTGTATTGCGCTGTTTGTGTATTACATTGTTTCTATTGTTTATGCACAACACAGTGTTACGTTGTTTTATTGTTTATGCACAACACAGTGTTACGTTGTTTTATTGTTTATGCACAACACAGTGTTACGTTGTTTTATTGTTTATGCACAACACAGTGTTACGTTGTTTTATTGTTTATGTATCGCATTGTTGATTGTTTGTATTGTTTATTTATTGTATATGAACTGCATTGTCTTTATTGTTCATTGCACTGATTGAGTTGTTTTATTGTTTATGTATTGCATTGTTTATATTGTTTATATATTGCATTGTTTGCATTACTTATGTATTACATTATATGTGAGCTATATTGCCTTTATTGTTTACTGCATTTGCGTTAATTCATTGTTTATGTATTAGATTGTTTGCATTGTTTGTATTGTTTATGTATTGTATGTGAACTACATTGTCTTTATTGTTTATTGCATTATTTGCGTTATTTTATTGTTTATGCATTACATTGTTTACATTGTTCATATTGTTTATATATTGCATTGTTTGTATTGTTTATGGGTTGTACTGCATGTGAACTACATTGTCTTTATTGTTTTCGTTGTTTTATTGTTAATGTATTAGATTGTTTGCATTGTTTGTATTGTTTATGTATTGCATTGTTTAATCAAAAGCCATGAAATGAAAACCATGCCTTTTGCAATCCCCTCCTCCCAATTAGACCAGAACAAACAAAATTCATAGTTATATTCATTATTCAAAATTTATTATTATTGATTTTAAAATTAACCTTTCCATAATAAATGTACAGAAAAATAGATAATTAGCATACATAAAACTGAAAATGACTTGAATGATTTTCATTCAAATCATTCATTTTTTTTTCAATCTTAAAGATGAAACATATTCACTCTTTTAAAAAGAAGTTAAAAATCTGAATTTTTGAATATAATGAAACTGAAAAACTTTGTTAAAAAGTGTTAATAATCATTATTTTGGTAGGTATACATTTTGTGTTTTTGAATTTCTGTCTTTCATTATTTTGAAAATAGAATGGAAAATTATATCCCATCTACAAATTTTGTATTAAATTTGTTGCCTTTTTCAAAATGTTTTATCAAATTGTACAAACCCACATGCGAGTTACTTGAACTCTTGTGGTTATTTGCAATGTTCCTGAAGCTGAATACATAATTTAAGAAAATATGTAATACAAAATTCTTTATATGAAATATATAACTTGTCTATTCAATTGGAATAAATGTCTATGTCTAATGTCGATGTCTATGTCAAATCATGTTGAAATATGATTTGAAATTATGAAAAAATTAAAATTATTCAAATGAGAAATAATTCACAACATCAACCATACCTAAAGGAAAGCGAAAAAAAATAGTCATCACCCTGACAAAAGTAAAATAAAAATAAATATCCCCTCGAGCAGCTGCTTGCCACAGGAGTCTGTCAGTTTATACGTCATAGTACTAGAAGGTCTGTGAGGAAGGCGAGACCTCAGCAGAAAAAAAACACAAACACCATGATCAGATGAATCAGTAGCCAAGCGCATTAACCGCGCCATTTTTATTAAATATTATTTTGTCTAAAAAATTTCATTAATTAACTTTTTGAATATATTTACTCTGTAATAAATATTTTAAATACATTTATTCGGAACTGCCACAGCGCGAAATAGATGGGCGACACTTTTTTTTTGCACACCATGGGCTAAATGGGCAGGTCACATGGACCCCGAAGGCTTAGAGAAGGTTGAGGGAAGGGGACCCACTGGAACAGCTGTTGGGAGACAGATGGTAGCCTCCAGTCAAGGCCATCCAGAGTGTTCTTTAACGTGCACAGAGTATGATTCTCTCGCACACGGAGCAACGGCTTAACGTCCCATCCGACGGACGGTGCCTTTCCAAGCCCATCGGTGTCCACTACTGATTGAGGGCATGGCGGGGAGTTTTGCGGATATAAATCTCAACGTTAGCCCAGCTGGAACTCGAACCTGGGAGTGCAGATCACGAGCCTGGAGCGCTACCAACTGAGCGCCCGATGTGAATGGGTAAATCGTCAAATGGAGAAGTTGGAGAAACGACATTAACCAAAAATCTATTAAGCACAGCAACGCATTACTGAAGATGTTCTCCTTGAACCCCTTGCGTGCATAAATTGCACGATATCGCAGCCTCCGGATTATTTTACACACATAATCAAAATTCCCAAGGTATTGGTTTACTCCATTTACACAGTTTGCTTTTACGCTTTTCAAGGACAACCACGGAAGAAATGTTTCGGCCTCTCTGCTTGCTTAACATCGAAATGACGTGCAGGAAATATCTGCGGGAAAGCACTTTAGAAAACGGAGACACAAGATGCTCGTTAATTACATTAATGAGACTTGGATAGGGAAAAGGAAACTTGATATGGCAATTAAACGAGAATTAATACGTGCTATTAACATACTCAAGTGGCTTCGTGACCTACGAAATGTGCCTTAGAGATTTACGATTCTCGATTTGCCAAGACAGGTTTCATTCTCGCTTTTACGGCCAAAGTGCAGCGGAGGGTCATTCAAAGTTCATTTCGTGAAATTGAGAACCATTTACATTCGTGGCATATCTGGCGGTTGGAATATAAAATTTCGAATCAGTATTTGTTTTTTAAATAGACGACAATTTAAGTTGAGATACTTTTTTGTGATCACGACGTCTGATTCCATCAACAGGTAGCAAAAAAAAAGTGGCTAATGGAACTCTCTGGATAAAAGAGTAACTGAAAAAAGAATAAGACAATCATAAAACACCGCTTGGTGACTAATTATCGTACAGTCGCTCAAAAAAGTATCCGAACACTATAGTTGATTACAGAATTCAGAAAAAATATCTGGCAAGGATTTTTTTTTTAGAAATTAGTGATCTGGCAACGTGTCACGTGACACGAAGGTTGCCAGATCACTAATTTCTAAAAAAATCGTTGCCAAATATTTTTTCTCAATTCTGTAATGAACCATAGTGTTCGGATACTTTTTTGAGCGACTGTACACTCTTCTGTTTCCGCTTAATTCTCATATTATAGACAAGGATCAGCTCTAATTTTTAAGAAGAGGGTTAGCTCAATTGATAGTATACCAAGTTCGTAATCAGCAGTCCACAGGTTCGAGTCCTAGCTCTGTGCTCAGAAATGTAGTAGAGTAGGTTTGATGAAAAAAAGAAAACTCGAGTGATGAAAATTCTATCTCAGTTTAATTATCTTGGGAGCTATGTAACAGATGCTGCTGATGGGCGGCATGAGATTAACAGACGAATAGGGATTGCTACTGGGACCTTTAGGAATCTACGGAGAGTGTAGAGAAATAGGCATATACATCTAAACACTAAAATTAGACTGTATAATAGTTTGGTTCTTTCTAGGGTTAGTTATGGTAGCGAAACATGAACCCTTTGCAAGCAGGATAACAAGAAACTTGATGCCTTTGATTCTAGATGCTTACGCAGTATCTTGGGTATTAGGTGGTTCAACTTTGTAAGTAATGATGAGGTTAGAAGTTTCTCCAGCAACGGTTGGGTTCTTTTACCTCTGAGCGGCGCTGTTTTGCACACTATGGGCTAAATGGCCAGGTCACAAGGACCCCCGAAGAATCAGAGACGGTTAGGGAAGGGACCCACTGGAACAGCTGTTGGGAGAGAGATGGTAGCCTCCTATCAAGGCCATCGAGCATGTTCTTTAACGTGCACAGGGTATGGCTCTCCCGTACACGAGGCCACGGCTAAACGTCCCATCCGACGGACGGCGGTTTTTCCAAGCCCATCAGTGTCCTCTACTAACCGTGGGCAGGGCTGGCAGGGATAAATCTCAACGCTAGCCCAGTTGGGACTCGAAACTGGGAACTACAGTTTACGAGCCTAGTGCGCTACCGACTGAGCCACCCCCGGAAATGTAAAGAATGGGCTTTAACGCAGTAAGCCTAAGTAGTTAAAGTTTGATTTTTTTTTTGCAGATTACGTTAAGTTTTCGTTTTTAGAGTAAAATTCAATGTCATATTTGACATTTGATATGCTATAAAAATATTGTATTAATAAAAAAACAATCCTACCAATTAAAATATCACTTGACTTCTAGATTATTTTGAAAGTAAATATTTTGTTTGGCACTACAATTTTAAAAAAATAGAATCTCCTCTATTTATTAAGGCATATAAAAACAATACTAAGCAATAGGCGCCTGTTATTGCCTATACATACTTCACTTGCTGGTGGGGCGGGGGTGGCTCAGTCGATAGCGCGCCAGGCTCGTAATCTGTAGTTTCCAGGTTCGAGTCCCAGCTGGGTCAGCGTTGAGATTTATCTCCGCAAAATTCCCCGCCCTGCCCACGGTCAGTAGGGAACACCGATGAGCTTGGAAAGGCCGCCGCCCGTCGGATGGGACGTTAAGCCGTGACCCCGTGTGCGGGAGAGCCATACTCTGTGCACGTTAAAGAACACGCTGGATGGCCTTGACGGGAGGCTACCATCTGTCTCCCAACAGCTGTTCCAGTGGGTCCCCTCCCCCAACCTTCTCTGAGCCTTCGGGGTCCATGTGACCTGGCCATTTAGCCCATGGTGTGCAAAAAAGTGCCGCTCAGAGGTAAAACAACCCAACCCACTTGCTGGTGGCATGTAAAGGGCATTAATGAGTTTACTTTGGCTTTAGATTGGGGGCGCTGTAATACAGTGGTTGCTCCAAGGGGTTGCTCACTCTATCTTTGGGATGGACCTCCGTAGTCCATGGCTGAATGAGGATTTTGTATGTATATATAGGTATTATGTGAAACATAAATTTGAAATTTCATAGGGCTTAAAACAAACTTTTAAATATGCACTTGCAAACTGTTTGATAAAACACCGTGGTGAAAACATAATGCCAGCGATAATTTTTTTGCAATTTAAATAATATACAGCTCCGGATTTCTTAACCAAGAATTCAGAAAAAAAAAATTAATTGAAAATTTCAAATGATTTCGCTTAATCGTAGAAGTTACAGCGTTTCGATTTAAGTATCCGCTGGCTTAACATGAAGTTCTATTATAAACTTTGTTGGCGTTAAATTTTTGAAACCTTTGCTCCAGTCAATTAATTTTATAGCAGAGACGTGATAGTTTAGTTTGAAATGCGATCTCCATCCGTTTGGAGGATATTTATGTTGAGGATTAATTTGTATTCAGCAGTAAATTGTTTATCTTAACGGTTCCCATTCCTCTAGACGATTTTAAGCTCCTTTTAGTATAATGTAGCTCAGGACACTGACCCTCGAGTTCCCGTCCCAGTTACATATATAGCCGTTCAAATGGTGCTCATTGCCAACTTTCCGTGGTCTTTCGTCTGGTAATTACTAAAGTGAGCTTCAACGATGCTGCCGAAAAGAACAAAAAATTTACATTTAAAGGACTCAACATGTAAGGGTTGTTATTTACAATTAGAGTCAGTGCTCTAAGTGGGAAATTGTAAGTTGTCACTGAAATGACTTACCGCTGTTGTGGCACTTTTGTTTCCTGTCCGAATACTAGGCTGGTTGGTAGCTTTCGTTACGGGGACTTCACTATTTTTCTAACTTCCGGTATGCCTTTCCGGTCCAATTAGGGCACTTTATTTAAAGGGTGGTGAAATATAACAAAAATAATTTTCGTTTTCTTTTTCCTGTTGTTGTTATAGTTAGTTGACGGCAAATTCCTTTGAGCGGCTTTCATCTGATTTTTATTGGCGTTTCGTCACTGCTTAAAAGCAATACATTCAGGTATGATGGAGAACACAAGACTAATATTTATAATATCACTTTTAGAAGGGAACATTTAGAATCAGGGCTGTCTTGGCAAAGGCAAACTAGCATGTGCCAAGGGTTCCTAAATCTGATGAAGGTGCAGGAGAAACTGGAACCCACTGGAACATATAGGTATTATGTGAAATATAAATTTTAAATATTTATATTTCAAATAGCAACAGCAATGTACTCAAAGAAATGTGGTTTAAGATCAGTGCTTTTTTTTCATTTAGTCATTTATTTATGTTGGGTTGTTTTACCTCTGAGCGGCACTTTTTTGCATTGGGAGAAAGATGGTAGCCTCCCATCAAGGCCATCCAGCATGTTCTTTAACATGCACAGGCTATGGCTTTCCCGCACACGGGGCCACGGCTTAACGTCCCATCCGACGGACGGCGGTTTTTCGAAGCCCATCAGTGTCCCCTACTAACCGTGGGCAGGGCTGGCAGGGATAAATCTCAACGCTAGCCCAGTTGGGATTCGAAACTGGGAAATACAGTTTACGAGCCTAGTGCGCTACCGACTGAGCCTAAGTACTTAAAGCCGAACTTTTATGTCTTTTTTGCTTAGGTCCCGAAAATAACATAAATGCGACATTGTTTAAGCCCAATAGCTTCATAAAAACTCCACTTAAGTTTAACCCAAACATCTTATTAGAGATTATGCGTACCAATCTATGATTCAATAACAGGCCGTGTTAAACAATTCTAGGGTCCAAGTACTTAAAGAACTCCCCCCCCCCTTCTCATGTTATCAGATATGAAACATAAATAAATGGGGGCGGGAGCGGGGGTGGCTCAGTCGGTAGCGCGCCAGGCTCGTAATCTGTAGTTCCCAGGTTCCAGTCCCAACTGGGTCAGCGTTGAGATTTATCTCCGCAAAATTCCTTGCCCTTCCCACGGTCAGTAAGGAACACCAATGGGCTTGGAAAGACCGCCGTCCGTCGGATGGGACGTTAAGCCGTGGCCCGTGTACGGGAGAGCCATACCTTGTGCTCGTTAAAGAACACGCTGGATGGCCTTGACGGGAGGCTACCGCCTGTCTCCCAACAGCTGTTCCAGTGGGTCCCCTCCCCCAACCTTCTCTGAGCCTTCGGGGTCCTTGTGACCTGGCCATTTAGCCCATGGTGTGCAAAAAAGTGCCGCTCAGAGGTAAAACAACCCAACGTTAAAGAACACGCTGGATAGCCTTGACGGAAGACTACCGCCTGTCTCCAATAGCTGTTCCAGTGGGTCCCCTCTCCCGACCTTCTCTGCGCCTTCTGGGTCCATGTGACCTGGCCATTTAGCCCATGGTGTGCAAAAAAGTGCCGCTCAGAGGTAAAACAACCCAACATAAATAAATACTAAATGAATAAAAGCACTGATCTTAAACCATATTTCTTTGAGTACATTACTGTTGCTACCAACTTAAAATTTTGCACAAGTTCAAACTTATTTTAATATAGTTTAAAATAATACTAGGTATTAATAGCAAAAGAGGCCACTCGCCCCCTCTGCTTCCAGCCAATTTCACTTCATAAAAAAAATTACCTCTCAAGCAGCTGCCTAATACAGAGGTCTGACAGAAATCTGTCAGTTAAAGTCGCCATATAAAAGAGTTGCGAGGAAGGCGAGATCTCAGCAGAAAGACAACACAGAAACGAAACATCCATAGCTCATCAGGGTCTGAACCCAGGTCCAACGTGGACAAGGAGTTCGGGAAATTAAAACTCAGACGATGAGAAAAACACTTTGTTCTTTAAACGTTGTCTATCTCTTTAAATCTCTCTAAAATGATAACTCATTAAACACGGCTTAATTTGCGCAGCAGCCAGGGTCAGTTTTTTTAAAGACGAAGTCCTCCTTCCACTTTGTAATATTATTGTAATTTGCCTTCAATCACTATTGCTCATCTGCGATTTTTTTTTTTACTGTGGCGCAAAATTTTTGCGGGTTTTTTAGCTCTCGATCAGCTCTCTAGTCAGCCGGATAAAAAGCTCTCTAACCGAGTTTCCGATTCTAAATAAAAAAACTTCGAAATAACCGTCATTTTAAACGTCGCAAAAAAAAGAGCAATGTAGTAATTAAAACATTAAAACAATAATTAGAGGTAAAATTATATATTACTTCGAAATAAAACTTTGAAAGGAAAACTTAGGCATCTGTTTTAAGCCACGGCACAATTTTAAGCCATGCACCACACGTAACGAATTAGCTTTCATCGTGCCTTCCATTTGAGTTGGTTATTCACGTGCATGAATTAAAGCTCTTTTTGTTTGTGATAAGTCTGTGATTTCTTTTCTCTCGTCAACTTCGTCTTTTAATTTACAAGCAAACTCAATATTGAAGCGAAATGCGCACGTACAACAACGAAAGCGTGACTGCTTTATACGTGATACGCGCAATACAACACGTAGTGTGCACAACAGTGGTCTCCAAAGTGGGGTGCGCGTGCCGATAAAAGTTGGTGCGGAAAAAAATTTCATGATTCGAATTTATAATTTTTTTTAAGGAAGATTTTAAATTTTTAGAAAAAGAAAACGTGAAGGAAAATGTTTGCTAATACATAATTCTCAGGAAGTGATTTACCTTCCATAAGAGTTTTCATTTTAGGGATCGCTGATATTTGCAGTACTGATCAGTCGTTCGCGAATGAACGAATCACATAAGTGAGTCATTCGTTCGTGGTTCCTTTCTGAAAAGAATTGATTCTTTAAATCACATGACCTCATCACGGAATATTTTTCACTTTTTATAACAAAACACAAAGCCACTAATTAACGGAAATTTTTTTTCATTTTTAACTACAACAGAAGGACCAACAGAAGCGAAACTGTTGCAGTTAAAAATCACCTTTTTTCATACAAAGTTCGGCACGAAGGGGCCGAAAGGATCAGACTGAACGAATCGTCTGTACTGACTTAATACAATCCTTTGACTAATATCGTTCGCGAATCAGACGAACTGACTCCATTGGCTCAAAGGAATCCTTTGACTCCTTTCATTCGCGAATCACATGGACTGACTGCATTGGCTCAAACGAATCCTTTGACTCCTTTCATTCGCGAATCACATGGACTGACTCGATTGGCTCAAACGAATCCTTTGACTCCTTTCATTCGCGAATCACATGGACTGACTCCATTGGCTCAAACGAATCCTTTGACTCGTTTCGTTCGAGAATCAGAGAAACTGACTCCTTTCATTCGCGAATCACATGGACTGACTCCATTGGCTCAAACGAATTCTTTGACTCCTTTCATTCGCGAATCACATGGACTGACTGCATTGGCTCAAACGAATCCTTTGACTCCTTTCATTCGCGAATCACATGGACTGACTCCTTTGCCTCAAACGAATCCTTTGACTCCTTTCATTCGCGAATCACATGGACTGACTCCTTTGGCTCAAACGAATCCTTTGACTCCTTTCATTCGCGAATCACATGGACTGATTACATTGGCTCAAACGAATCCTTTGACTCCTTTCATTCGCGAATCACATGGACTGACTCCATTGGCTCAAACGAATCCTTTGACTCTTTTCATTCGCGAATCACATGGACTGACTCCTTTGGCTCAAACGAATCCTTTGACTCCTTTCATTCGCGAATCACATGGACTGATTACATTGGCTCAAACGAATCCTTTGACTCCTTTCATTCGCGAATCACATGGACTGACTCCATTGGCTCAAACGAATCCTTTGACTCTTTTCATTCGCGAATCACATGGACTGACTCCATTGGCTCAAACGAATCCTTTGACTCCTTTCATTCGCGAATCACATGGATTGACTCCATTGGCTCAAACGAATGCTTTGACTCCTTTCATTCGCGAATCACATAGACTGACTCCATTGGCTCAAACGAATCCTTTGAGTACTTTCATTCGCGAATCACATGGACTGACTCCATTGGTTCAAACGAATCCTTTGACTCCTTTCATTCGCGAATCACATGGACTGACTCCATTGGCTCAAACGAATCCTTTGACTCTTTCCATTCGCGAATCACATGGACTGACTCCATTGGCTCAAACGAACCCTTTGACTCCTTTCATTCGCAAATCACATGGACTGACTCCATTGGCTCAAACGAATCCTTTGACTCGTTTCGTTCGAGAATCAGAGAAACTGACTCCTTTCATTCGCGAATCACATGGACTGACTCCATTGGTTCAAACGAATCCTTTGACTCCTTTCATTCGCGAATCACATGGACTGACTGCATTGGCTCAAACGAATCCTTTGACTCCCTTCATTCGCGAATCACATGGACTGACTCCTTTGGCTCAAACGAATCCTTTGACTCCTTTCATTCGCGAATCACATGGACTGACTCCTTTGGCTCAAACGAATCCTTTGACTCCTTTCATTCGCGAATCACATGGACTGACTCCATTGGCTCAAACGAATCCTTTGACTCCTTTCATTCGCGAATCACATGGACTGATTACATTGGCTCAAACGAATCCTTTGACTCCTTTCATTCGCGAATCACATGGACTGACTCCATTGGTTCAAACGAATCCTTTGACTCCTTTCATTCGCGAATCACATGGACTGACTCCATTGGCTCAAACGAATCCTTTGACTCTTTCCATTCGCGAATCACATGGACTGACTCCATTGGCTCAAACGAACCCTTTGACTCCTTTCATTCGCAAATCACATGGACTGACTCCATTGGCTCAAACGAATCCTTTGACTCGTTTCGTTCGAGAATCAGAGAAACTGACTCCTTTCATTCGCGAATCACATGGACTGACTCCATTGGCTCAAACGAATCCTTTGACTCCCTTCATTCGCGAATCACATGGACTGACTCCTTTGGCTCAAACGAATCCTTTGACTCCTTTCATTCGCGAATCACATGGACTGACTCCTTTGGCTCAAACGAATCCTTTGACTCCTTTCATTCGCGAATCACATGGACTGACTCCATTGGCTCAAACGAATCCTTTGACTCTTTCCATTCGCGAATCACATGGACTGACTCCACTTGGCTCAAACGAACCCTTTGACTCCTTTCATTCGCAAATCACATGGACTGACTCCATTGGCTCAAACGAATCCTTTGACTCGTTTCGTTCGAGAATCAGAGAAACTGACTCCTTTCATTCGCGAATCACATGGACTGACTCCATTGGCTCAAACGAATCCTTTGACTCCTTTCATTCGCGAATCACATGGACTGACTGCATTGGCTCAAACGAATCCTTTGACTCCCTTCATTCGCGAATCACATGGACTGACTCCTTTGACTCAAACGAATCCTTTGACTCCTTTCATTCGCGAATCACATGGACTGACTCCTTTGGCTCAAACGAATCCTTTGACTCCTTTCATTCGCGAATAACATGGACTGACTCCATTGGTTCAAACGAATCCTTTGACTCCTTTCATTCGCGAATCACATGGACTGACTCCATTGGCTCAAACGAATCCTTTGACTCCTTTCATTCGCGAATCACATGGACTGACTCCATTGGCTCGAACGAATCCTTTGACTCCTTTCATTCGCAAATCACATGGACTGACTCCATTGGCTCAAACGAATCCTTTGACTCGTTTCGTTCGAGAATCAGAGAAACTGACTCCTTTCATTCGCGAATCACATGGACTGACTCCATTGGCTCAAACGAATCCTTTGACTCCTTTCATTCGCGAATCACATGGACTGACTGCATTGGCTCAAACGAATCCTTTGACTCCCTTCATTCGCGAATCACATGGACTGACTCCTTTGACTCAGACGAATCCTTTGACTCCTTTCATTCGCGAATCACATGGACTGACTCCTTTGGCTCAAACGAATCCTTTGACTCCTTTCATTCGCGAATCACATGGACTGACTCCATTGGCTCAAACGAATCCTTTGACTCCTTTCATTCGCAAATCACATGGACTGACTCCATTGGCTCAAACGAATCCTTTGACTCGTTTCGTTCGAGAATCAGAGAAACTGACTCCTTTCATTCGCGAATCACATGGACTGACTCCTTTGGCTCAAACGAATCCTTTGACTCCTTTCATTCGCGAATCACATGGACTGACTCCTTTGGCTCAAACGAATCCTTTGACTCCTTTCATTCGCGAATCACATGGACTGACTCCATTGGCTCAAACGAATCCTTTGACTCCTTTCATTCGCGAATCACATGGACTGACTCCATTGGCTCAAATGAATCCTTTGACTCCTTTCATTCGCGAATCACATGGACTGACTCCATTGGTTCAAACGAATCCTTTGACTCCTTTCATTCGCGAATCACATGGACTGACTCCATTGGCTCAAACGATCCTTTGACTCCTTTCATTCGCGAATCACATGGACTGACTCCATTGGCTCAAACGAATCCTTTGACTCCTTTCATTCGCGAATAACATGGACTGACTCCATTGGTTCAAACGAATCCTTTGACTCCTTTCATTCGCGAATCACATGGACTGACTCCATTGGCTCAAACGAATCCTTTGACTCCTTTCATTCGCGAATCACATGGACTGACTCCATTGGCTCGAACGAATCCTTTGACTCCTTTCATTCGCAAATCACATGGACTGACTCCATTGGCTCAAACGAATCCTTTGACTCGTTTCGTTCGAGAATCAGAGAAACTGACTCCTTTCATTCGCGAATCACATGGACTGACTCCATTGGCTCAAACGAATCCTTTGACTCCTTTCATTCGCGAATCACATGGACTGACTACATTGGCTCAAACGAATCGTTTGACTCCTTTCATTCGCGAATCACATGGACTGACTCCATTGGCTCAAACGAATCCTTTGACTCCTTTCATTCGCGAATCACATGGACTGACTCCATTGGCTCAAATGAATCCTTTGACTCCTTTCATTCGCGAATCACATGGACTGACTCCATTGGTTCAAACGAATCCTTTGACTCCTTTCATTCGCGAATCACATGGACTGACTCCATTGGCTCAAACGATCCTTTGACTCCTTTCATTCGCGAATCACATGGACTGACTCCATTGGCTCAAACGAATCCTTTGACTCCTTTCATTCGCGAATAACATGGACTGACTCCATTGGTTCAAACGAATCCTTTGACTCCTTTCATTCGCGAATCACATGGACTGACTCCATTGGCTCAAACGAATCCTTTGACTCCTTTCATTCGCGAATCACATGGACTGACTCCATTGGCTCGAACGAATCCTTTGACTCCTTTCATTCGCAAATCACATGGACTGACTCCATTGGCTCAAACGAATCCTTTGACTCGTTTCGTTCGAGAATCAGAGAAACTGACTCCTTTCATTCGCGAATCACATGGACTGACTCCATTGGCTCAAACGAATCCTTTGACTCCTTTCATTCGCGAATCACATGGACTGACTCCATTGGCTCAAACGAATCCTCTCGTCAAACAACTCAACCTCAGAAGAGCGATCAGCGAATCAGAGGGACTGATTCCATTGGCTCAAACGAATCCTCTCTTCAAACAACGTGGCTCAAACGAATGCTCCGAATTTGACTCGTTTCGTTCGCAAATCACATGGACTGACTGCATTGGCTCAAACGAATCCTTTGACTCATTTCGTTCGCGAATCAGAGGGACTGACTCCATTGGCTCAAACAAATCCTTTGACTCGTTTCGTTCGCGAATCACATGGACTGACATCCATTGGCTCAAACGAATCCTTTGACTCGTTTCGTTCGCGAATCTCAGGGACTGTCTCCTTTGGCTCAAACAAATACTTTGACTCGTTTCGCTCGCGAATCAGAGGTACTGCCTCACGAACTTTTCGGGACTAACACGATTCTTTTGTTTTCTTTGACTCCACGAATGATCAATCGTTCTAGGGAGATGTTTGTTAATAATAAATATAGGTAGATGAAATGCCAGGGAAGGTTGACTTAAATAAACAAAATCAATTTTAATAGTTGCCATGATTTAAATATAATTTTATTTCAGTAATTTCTTCAAATAAAGCAGTTAAAAAATATTTTCATATTTTTAGGCTTTTAATATTTTTTTATATTCACTTGTTCCACAATATAGCTTGCTAGATTTTTTCGGGTGATATTTTAACAACCGGTAAATGAAACCATTGTTATCTCTTGAAGTTGTTTTACAATTTCTACCTGCTAACAAAAAATTTAATAGCAATCAAGATAAGATTGTCTGGAAAGCTTTCGAACACAAACCAAAAGATTTAGTAATGTGCAAAACTTAAAAGTTTATCTACAAAGTATATTTTGTTTCAAAATGTGATGAAATAAGATAATTTAGCTATTGAAATTAAAAAAATATATATATTTTTTCTAAATCAATTATTGTCTATATTTGAAACAATTCGCCTACTAGATTACACTAAACAGCAGCTGATTCGAATCACTCGGAGAATCGAATGAGTCAAACGAACGAATCTTTTGAAGGACTCTTTTAAGTGAGCCGATTCAAAAGAATCAAATCTTTGAAAGAGTTGTTATGCCCATCAGTAATTTGCAGGGTTGGAAGCCTTTTCATTTTCCCTTCTTTGGGAAACACTATTACATTAGTTTTTTCTGGACTGAATTCGAGTCTCGTTTTTCCAGTCCATTCTTCTAAGTCTGCTAATACCTTTTGACAATCTTGTTCCAGCGTATGTCTTCTTGATGCCGAGACAATAACTATTATGTCATCGGCATATGCTTGAATCTGCGTTCCCTCTTTTGTTTTAATATTCAGTGCAGAATCCGCTACTATATTCCATAACAGGGGCCCTGAATTGGAGCCCTGTGGACAGCCTTTATAATATTGTTTAGTAATCTCTATTACTCCATCATTCACTAGTATTCTTCTATTTGAAAGATAGCTACAAGATCTTAAACAGGTTCTTTGTACATTTATGTCTTCTCAGTTCATCTAATAAAAAGGCGGAGATTCAAAAAAGATTCAAAAGAAGCACACCTGTGGTGTGTTTCTTTTGACCCTTATTTCTGTCTATAGTAGCCATCAGCTTTGAAATAGCCATCAGCTTTGAAATAGCCATCGTAGTACTTTTACCTGGAGTAAATCCAAATTGATTTGGATTAAGTCTTCCATTGCTGTGGAGGAAGAAGCTTAATCTGTTTGTCATGAGCTTATCGAGTACTTTACTCCATGTTGACAATACACATACAGGTCTGTAAGCTGAGGGATTTTTCTTATCTTTTCCTTCCTTATTAAAAAGGATAAGTTCTACTTGTTTCCAACTATCTAGAAAGATTCCTCTTTGGAGACATTCATTTAAAATGCTTACAAACCAAGTTCTGTTCATCTCAAAGAGTTCTTTTATAATTTCAAGGGAAAGCCCATCCAACCCTGGCGCTTTCCCCTTGTTCATTGAGTCCAAAACCTCTTCCACCTCAATTACGGAAAATGGACTATCATCTTACGTATTGATAGGTCTCCTTGACCTATTTCTTACATTTCTGTGAAATTCATTATCATCTTCCCTTTTATCTCGTGGGAAGTGATACTCTAGCAATCTATTCAAAGATTCCCTTGCATTTTTAGTAAGGGAGCCATCTTCTTGAGTTATTGACGATAGCTTAAAAGTTCCTCTAGTTGCTTCTTTTGCAACTTTAAAATGCACTCCGAAAGGTTGTTCCTTAGTAACTTCATCACCTAGCTTTTTCCAGCTATTATTTTTTGCTAAGTTTATATTCCTTTTATATTTAGCTTCCCAAAGCTTATACTCTTCTCTAAAGTTTTTCCTCTGTATTTCATCTGTATAACATCTTTGGTATTTTCTTCTTCTATTTTTAACTACTTTTCTAAGTTTTGTCAGTTCTCTATTTCACCATAGGACTTTTCTGTAACCTAAATTCGTTTCTTGGTTACTCTGCTTCAAATTGTTATTACACAATGTTTGTAAAGTCTTTGTAATATCAACAATATATTCGTCTATGTCTTCTTGATTCTCCACATCTGTTGAAGAGATTACAGAATATTTTTCTGAGAGTTCTCTTCTAAATTCAAACCAATCTAGGTTTTTAAAAGAATATCTCTGTTTAGTATTTGTAGTTGAATTTGTGAATTTTAATGAGTAACTAATGTATGCATGATCGCTGCAACTGATCTCGTCTTCCAACATCATATATTATGATCTGTGGCAATTTCATTTTGGGCTCTCTTGCCGCACATTTGTCTTTTAAGACTGTATTCTTCTGAATTTCCTTTTCTATATCTTCTTATCAAACTCATCAGTACATTCTATTAGAACTCCGCCTTTTGCAATCTTTTTGACATTCTTAATGCCAATTTTCATCTTAGTTGGATCTAAATTCTTTAATAGATCCTTCTTGAGTTCTTCTGAACTCTGACTCTCGTCTTGAGGGTTTATCAACGTTATAAGTTGTTGATCTCGCTTCTTGGCTCAGGTGTCAAAGACCTTTTTGTCACTTCAGCATAGCTTTTTGAGACTGACGCCTTACTTATGGCAGTCGTTTCTCTTTCAGATAACCTTCCCTCGAGGTTACTGATTTTCAATTCTTGTTCGTGCACTACATCTTGTAGCTTACTGAACAGGCTTCTAATCTCAGCTGCTTGCTGTTTAGTCACCTTACTTGCACTACTGTTTAATATGGAGTCTAGTTCTCCGAACAGTTCATTTGCTTTGAGAATGGCACTCTTCCCTTGAGAGGCCATATCACTCGCTTCACTCACTTCACTAGCCATCGCTACCTGGTACCCTGGGGTTCACACCAGGCAGCTAATACTTTTGCTTGTCGGAGAAAGTGTTATACCCTCCTCCAAGGAGGCAGGCTTCTAATCTCAGCCCCTTGCTGTTTAGTCACCTTACTTGCACTACTGTTTAATATGGAGTCTAGTTCTCCGAACAGTTCATTTGCTTTGAGAATGGCACTCTTCCCTTGAGAGGCCATATCACTCGCTTCACTCAGTTCACTAGCCATCGCTACCTGGTACCCTGGGGTTCACACCAGGCAGCTAATACTTTTGCTTGTCGGAGAGAGTGTTATACCCTCCTCCAAGGAGGCAGGCTTCTAATCCCAGCTCCTTGCTGTTTAGTCACCTTACTTGCACTACTGTTTAATATGGAGTCTAGTTCTCCGAACAGTTCATTTGCTTTGAGAATGGCACTCTTCCCTTGAGAGGCCATATCACTCACTTCGCTAGCCATCGCTACCTGGTACCCTGGGGTTCACACCAGGCAGCTAATACTTTTGCTTGTCGGAGAGAGTGTTATACCCTCCTCCAATGAGGGTGCCCCTAGACTACGACAAAGTCCTCTCTCCTCGAATTCGCTTTGATTATACGAAGTACAGCAAGAATCTGGCCTCTGGCCTTATAATCACTTTATACACTTAAAAACGCACAGAGCTCACAAAATCAAAACCAATTCCCCTAGGGGTCTCTTTTGGTAAATTTCGCCCACTTTAAAGTGAATTAGATGTTGCCCATCTGAGTGCTTTGAAGATTACCGGACAAAAGATAATTAAATGATGCTTCGCAATGTTATAAATGTATGAATGAAGAATATGCATGGAGCTACTGAGGACAGAGTGTAGGTTGGGTAGCCGCCTTACACCCCCCTTATTTTTTTTCCTCAACCCGTCTTGCATGCACGTATGCAAATTCCATGATGCATAGCAAAGGCATTAAAACAGTATTACACAGCCATACGACACGCATAATGAACAAATTTGCATATTTGGGGAATATCCTAGTATAGACCAAATATAGGAGTTTCGTATTTTAAATTTACTTAGTAATGTTGAATTAATTTGAATGTTGTATTAATGTTGAATGGGAATTATTACATATATCAATTAGTAGAAATAAAATATACGAAATAGTGTTATATTAATATTGATTATTACTGTTGAGCAGAAATTTGTGATAAATAATTATGTGTAAATAAAACTTTCAATGTACTTGGCGAAAGGAACACAAGCTCCGTGTGCAAAATTCAAAAGAGAACGTATTTTAACGTATTTTAGAATTTTTTTAAATTTAAGAATTTATTGCTAATTATTTATTACATTTAGAGTATGTTATTTTTAGTGTATGAGGTCTACAATTAATTCGTAGAAATAAAAAATGCTATTTTTTTATATAAGAATTTGGAAATATGCTATTTTTTCCCAAACATTTTTGTTCATCTCAATTTTCTTTTGCGAATAATTGCGATTTGCTGTTTTGTGATTTTTATTTCATTATAAAATAAAATACCCCCCCCCCCCTCAAAGTAGTGTTTGCCACTGACACCTGAAAGGAGTCTGTTCTGATTTATGATAAGAAGAAATTGTATACCCAATTTGGTGTTCCTCTCTCTCACAATTGAAGTGGAATTCTCTCTTGTTTATTGGGAGGGGAAGGAGGGGGAGGAAGAAGAAAGTTTGGAGGTCAGTTAAACATAGGCAAAAACCTTCTGGATATCAGACACCACGATGTAAAATTTAGTTGTGGTATCTTATGAGATCTCCAAACTCAAAATGCATAGTGAACACGCAGACAAAATTTATCTTCCAAAATATATATAAAATAATGAGTTTCAGTGATTTATATTGATGAGATCTAAGAATACAGCATTTATTCCTTTAAAAAACTGCAAATACTCAGAGATAGTTCATTTAAAGTTTCAATTTTCATGTTTGTTTGAATAGAATGAAATAAAGGAGCTGCTAATCCAAGAACGAACGTGTCAAACACAAAGACTGAAAAGGACCACCTGCTCCAGCACTGTCACTCATTGCCCACTCCCTCCGTGTTCGTAAACACGATTAACCTTCCCCCAAGTGTAACACAAAAGAGTCCAAACTTCAATGAACTCGAAAAGATTAAACTAGGTTTCAGCAAGTAGGTTCCCACCTGCGATCTGTGGTAGATTCCTACCCCGGGCTACAGAGTGCCATAAACTCACAATAGTTTGAAGTAATTTGAAATAAGTTTATTTTGCTCTTAGTTACCAGCACACGAGCTTAGGCAGTCCATTAGCTCCTTATGTAAATCGAACACTGCACATGTACTGCGCTTTCAAACTTTGAAAGAGGAAATGGCGATTTAAGGGAAAAGTTAAAAAGAAAAAAATTTACTTTACTCCGGAGGATGACTTCCAATTGTTCTCATTTAGGGGTTACTGATGCAATTATTTTTTTTTTATTTCGGTGATTTTAGTATTTTGATGATTTCGAATAGTTTGCGAAGTCTCGTGTTTGTTAATGTATTTAATTTTCTGGGTATTTCTTAAAGTGTTGTGTTGGCTTGTTTTACCTCTGAGCGGCACTTTTCGCATGTATTTATTAAAGAAAAACAATGAAATTTGCATTAAAATAAACCAAAACACTTAGCATTTTTTTCTTCTTTTGTTGCTGACCCAATCAACGGTAACGTTTGAAAATAAATTTATATTTGGAATTCCGAGAAAGGAGAGGAGTCCCTGAAAAGCTACCCAAAACACTGAGCCTTACTTTCTCGAAGTCTCCGAAAACGGAGGAAAAAAAATATTAACGTATTACCATCATCGTTGCTTGGGTCACCAAAAGAAATCTGATGGCTCTTGAAATATAGATCCAGTTGAGTCTCTGTATTACATTAGGGTTGGGTTGTTTTACCTCTGAGCGGCACTTTTTTTGCACACCATGGGCTAAATGGCCAGGTCACATGGACCCCGAAGGCTCAGAGAAGGTTGGGGAAGGGGACCCACTGGAACAGCTTTTGGGAGACAGATGGTAGCCTCCCGTCAAGGCCATCCGGCATGTTCTTTAACGTGCACAGGGTATGGCTCTCCCGCACACGGGGCCACGGCTTAACGTCCCATCCGACGGACGGCGGCCTTTCCAAGCCCATCGGTGTCCCCTACTGACCGTGGGCAGGGCGGGGAATTTTGCGGAGATAAATCTCAACGCTGACCCAGCTGGGACTCGAACCTGGGAACTACAGATTACGAGCCTGGCGCGCTACCAACTGAGCCACCCCCCGCCCCATTACATTAGGATGTTTGGCTAAAAAGCAAAAGTGACCAACTTGCAAATGTTATGTTTGTGTTTAAATCTTGTCTTCCTCAGCTTAGTTCCTTAAAAAGTGGAGATGTGAAGCGGATGGGGAGAGAGACAAAGCGAATAACTAACAGGAAGGGAATGGCGGCAATTTACTCAATACTAGTTAGGGCGGGGGTGGCTCAGTCGATAGCACATCAGGCTCGCATGTTCCCAGGGGCGTTGAAATTTATCTCCGCAAAACTCCCCGCCTTGTCCGCGATTAGTAGGGTCGTAGTGATCAGCGCGTTTGGCTACTGATCTACGGGACCTGGGTTCGAGCCCCGGGTAAGGCATGGATGTATGTATCGTTTGTCTTCTGAGGTCCTGCCATCCTCACAGACCTTCTACTATGGCATATAAACTGACAGGCTCCTGTCAGACCTCTGTGGCAAACAGCTGCTTGAGGGGGTATTGATTGTTTGATTGAGGGTACAACGATGAGCTTGGAAGGACCACATCCGCCGATTAGACGGTAAGCCGTGGCCCTGTGTGCGGGAAGCCATACCCTGCGCACGTTGAAGAACACAATGAGACTTGAAGGAGAAGCTACCATCTGTCTCTTAACAGCTATTCAGTCAATCGCTAACCTTCTCTGGGTCCTTGTGACCAAGCCATTTAGCCCATTGTGTGCAAAAAAAGTGCATATCAGGGGTTCTCTTCAGGTAAGTTTTAAATTATTTTCAACGCATTTAGTTGAATCACCTTTTTGAGCAGTTTCAGGAGCCACATTTGGGAGGAGGGGGGAGAGCAGTTAGCAACTCTCGAAAACGGACCTCAATGGAATTCGCAATGGTTCTCTCTGCCTCTTCTTAGCTTAGAGTAGGTGGAGGGGAGGAGATCCCCTTGAGACCGCCACTGTTTTTGAATACGCAAAAGAAGGACAAATCCTAAACAAGAAACCCATCAAGCAGCTGCTTGCCACAGGTGTCAGACAGGAGTCTGTCAGTTGAATTCGCCATAGAGGAGATCTGTGAGGAAGGTGAGACCTCAGCAGAATTGCAACACAAACATCTATGCCTTACCGTCGGTTTTCTTTACATACACATATTCATTTCTTAGTAATACTTGTGTTTGTATTATTAATCATCTTTTATTTTCTCAATTTCTTTATCAACCCGTTCGATCGAACCAGCTGTGTAAAATCACTTTGTGCTTTGGTGCTCCAGACATCGCTAAAATTCAATTCAGGAATATTTCAAGAATTTTAGCATGGAAATCCTAGGAATCTACTAAACTAAATTTCTGCTTAAAATTATGATTAATTCCATTTTGATTTTGTTTTGGCGCACAAAATAACAGACGGCTCTCCTAGAGGTTCTCCCAAAATCTAGATCATAGTTACACCACAATCCAGAGAAAAATCTAAAAACTGGATAGAAAACTAAAATTTCGTCTAATGTCTTAAACCTTCTTTTTCTTCTCCCTAAGTTTACTACGTTTTTCATCATATTTCATATTAAATGTTTGTCTTCGTCTGTGCAACTTCTCATTTTGCTTATATGTATCAAATAATTATGCAATTCCTGTAAATATGTTTGTATTTTTGTATTATCATCAATAATTTTAATTTCTCAAATGTACTATTCCTTGAACGTTTAAATTAATATAAAAAATTATCTGTACCTTGGCTTTACTGTAACCCCTGTATGAAATATATTATTATTATTACCTGGGTGTCTCTTTTTGGAAACATGTAATAAGAACATTTATACCCACTCCCCGAATAATACGTACACTTAATAGGCTTTTCGAGGAATATTATAATATATGCACATGTAAGAATCCATGTTTGTATTTAAGATTACTAACGTTCAACTTCTATTTTTTTGTGAAAAATGTAAAACTGATAACCTGCCCTTTGTTTCAAACATTCCGACAATGCGATAACTCCTGCTTTTAATTTATTCACCCAGTTAGATGGAACTCTCTTTTAAAACCACTTTAAACAGCTCATCCACCGAATGAACACTCCGATTCCTCACAAAAATAAATATTTTCTACGTGCCTCATCTGCATATTTGCTTCAATGCACAAAATAAATTACTATTGTTATTAAACTTAATATGCACAATCCTTTCAAGCTATCAGACGCAATATCTCTGATAATTATGACTAAATAATATTTTATAGCATACTGAATTTTCTACTGAGTTCCTTAAATTTGGAATACCCATTAATAACAAACGTTTGTTTTGTTTGCACGTTTTGCGTAAAAAAACTGTAAATAAACAGCTCTTAGTCTTTACGGTTGTAATATGAACGGTTTGCTTTAACGCTTCAAAAAATACCAAGTGAACGCTATTAACGAAACGATACCACGTTCCGCACTCTTGTTCTCTGAAATGGCCATTGGTCTATCATAGTAAAAAAACCTCTTCATCACTCTTTGTGGTGCGATAGCAGAGGAGCCGGTGCAACACGCGCATTGCGCATGTGCGAAATTTAGCACTAAGTAGCATAGGAAGCCAAGCAGGTAGATGTGACAGCAGCTGCTGAAAAGCTCTTTTTTTTGCTCATGTACAACGGGTACATTGTAATAATACTATATTCGGGATCTTAGATGAGAGAGCTATCAATTGGATAATAGATGGATGCTGTATCTATCTCTTTTTATCATCAAACAAGTATAATATTATGTTGTCGGTGCGCATAGGATGTAATATACGTAACTGCATCTTGTGGAATGAGCTATGAGTGTGTACTAGACATCGACCCCAGGGAACAAGACTCGTAAGATAATCTAAAGGTAAGAATATTGTGTTTTCTAAACCATGTGTTGAAGTTTTATGATCTGAATAATCCAAAGTGTATTTAATTAAGGAATACTTCAGCCTGAAATACGGTGAAGAGCAGTTTTGGAGGAAAGGATTTTGCTTTTGATCCCCATCCGTGAATCGCGGGTAGCTGAAAAGGTTAGAGACTTGCGTCTGAGACTGGATAATGGAGAGTTTTGAGTCGATATCGTAACTACGCCCACTGCATTTCAAAATGGGGACGATATAATACTGACGAATAGCATTTAATTGGACGGGAAAAGAACAGATCGTTTTTACTAGTCACTATTCAAACTGGGTCGAGATAAACTTTTGCGTATTTGATAATGTGCCAAAGTTTATAATTCAGTAGGAATCTATCTTATTTTTAACACGATCAGGTATGATCAGCTTGTAAATTAGTTTTTGTAAAATAGTACAAAAAGATCAGTATAAACTTAAAATATTAAATTCTGACACAATAAAGTTTTTAGTATATTTTTTAATTGTATTAAGCCTTGTCAAATTATTGCAGCATAAACTTTTTAATGACATTAAAGGGATTTCACAATGAGTTATATTTGAGGAAAATTTAAATTGCTTACATATATAATGCTTGTAGTGTTTTATTGCACATAGCACTGTAAACAGTGCCACACCCAGAAATATCTAATGCAGGGCCATTCAACTGACAGACCATTTTGCATTAATGGAGGTAATTCGCAGACTAACACTAATACACTATACCAATTAAGTAGGAAATTTTTAATGCAACTTCATTACAGATTGAATTCAGAAACTTTCTTACAGCTTCTCATAAAGAATAAACTGCTTTAAGTTGAATAACAGTTCCCTATCATATGAAAATACTAATATCCATTTATTAAACTTGGTAGCCAGACAAAAGTGTCTCAAGCCATAAGTTGCATGTTTTAATGTATCTGTGGAGGACCAAGTAGTTCAAAGGGGAGGTGGGTCTAGCCAAGTGAATGAAGGGTTTAAGAGGATGGGTTAATCCATTAATTAGTATTTAACAATGTAAGAAACATCCATGGCTTATCTGGGGCTTGAACCCAGGTTCCTTTTATCTGAGATTAGACACGCTAACTACTCTACCATAAAAGAATGTTAAATATGCAATCCAAGCTCATACGTAAACATTTCTTAGCATCAAAATATTTCTAAATATGTGTAATAAATAATATGTGAATAGTGAAAGTAAAAACTAATTAATATCATAGGAGCAAATAGTTCTTCATAAGCCAAAAAAAGTATGGAAAAAAATACAATATTTGGCCTAGTTCTAGTGGCTAAGCAGTTGGCATATTTTGTGTGCATAACAAAGGGATATCAATTTAAATTCCACATAATATATTGTTATTTGTTTAAATATTCTGATGTGTTTCTACTGAAGATTGCACTTTTTTTTAACAATTTTTGCAAATTCTACCTACCACATAGATCTAGTTCTATGGCATATTATACTGACTGGCATATTATATGGCATATTATACTGGCATATTATATATTATATTATATTTATATATATTATATATAATATATTATATATATTATATTATATGGCATATTATACTGGCATATTATACTTGTCAGACCTCCATGGTAAGTGAGTTGACTGAGAATAATTATTTTTTATTATAATTACTTTTACTAAGTTGCATACCAAAATGTAATAAGTGGGGGGGGGGGGGGGGGTATATGTCATGTGTATGAGTCATTTAGTAAAATTTTAAGGACATGTTTTGCATGGTTGTTAACATTCCTAGAGTAGGTAATTTTTTCTTCTACATCTGTGAAAGTGATTCAATGTGTGGTTTGGCACAACATTGCTAATGCTATTAGTTTGCGTTACTAATGGTTTTTACTAACACTAAATAGGTGTCATTAACTCCCACACCCTGAGGATTGGTGGGGAATTCTATTTCATGGAATGCACACCACCTAAAAGTTTTAAGCATTTGTTCATGGTGTAGTCATCACATTTTTTAATACTTGTAGTTTTCACTTTGCAGTATAATAAAATTATTATTTTTTTCATTTACAGGGCTTGTGTGTGATGAACTGCTGCATAAAAACAGAAAAAAGAGTTGTGTGAATAAAACTTCCTACCTGTGTAGGCACTGTTTTGAATATTGACAAAGCGAATGCTTACCTTACGGCTAGTGTCTTGCAGAACTCTCAAACAGCCATGAACAGAAGAAAGACACCATTTGCTGATTGCAATCTGCATAGCATTAATCCTGTTGTCACAACCTGACTGTCTGCACTGGTATATAACAATACAATTTTATTTCATTTAAAAATCAGCTGTTCAGTACACACACTTATATATATCATCAACAGTGTCATATCATATATATTTTGGTGAGTTCAAATTCCTATTATAATTTACACTGGTTTTCAATAGTTTTATGCTTTAAGTTTCCATATAACATTATTGGAATTGTTATTAAATATTACCAGTCATTACATGCAACCGTACTTTAATAGGTAAATAAATTGTTCCATGTTGCCACCTCTTGCATACAATTGACCTTCAGCTTATCCTCAAAGAAAAACATTACTTGTGGCTGCAGAAAAAAAAAAATTCTGAAACAAATAAAGATATTAAATATGAAGAAAAAGTCATAAATTTGGTGAAAATAACGTTGCTATGTTGCAGGCAACATTTTTCATTAATAGCATTGCGTAACTGATCCAAAAAATTCACTAAAATTTTAAGAAATGCAGATAATAAACAGTTATTATTATTTTACATGCTAGATAAATTTTTTGGGTTATATAAAGATCTAAAAAAAATTGATAAGTCACA
The DNA here is from genome assembly GCA_038380435.1 of Ryuthela nishihirai. Taxonomy (NCBI): domain Eukaryota; kingdom Metazoa; phylum Arthropoda; class Arachnida; order Araneae; family Heptathelidae; genus Ryuthela; species Ryuthela nishihirai. The sequence continues at coordinate 22,872,394 of JAWZYU010000013.1, forward strand.
GCTTTGACCTGGAAGATACCATAGTCCCCAAAGAATTTGGTGCAAGTTTTTATTATAAAAGGTTTATTTTTAATTAGCCATGAAAGGTAACAAATTACATTTTGTATAATAATATGGCCAAGTTTTATTAGTTACTTCAGAATAAAGTTCTGCAGTCCTTTTAGCTTGCATTTCAAAACACTTCAGAAATAACCTGGTACTTTAAGGGTTAACCTAATTATCATTGGCATAATATAATGTTATATATACAATACATGACAAAGAAAAGGTTTAGTTTCAAAATTTAAATTATAATTAACAAAGCACAGTGAGATTTCTTCATACTACCTGCTAGTTGTGACAGCTATTAGTGTTTTTGTGTTAATCTTCATTTAATTTCTACATGTCATCCCTGAGGTGTTTAAAAACCCACCAGAAAGAGAGGAAGAATCTGAAGGGAATAAAATTGCAAAAGGTGGCACTCCATTGTGCCTGATTGAGAGATATTTTACTACTCTTGTTCCTACGCTATATTAGCAGGAAAGAAAAATCCCAATATGAATTACTGTATGGTGGCCCTTCTCATGAAAAAAAAAAATGTATAAATACAAAAAGCCTAATTTTTGGATTGTGTGTATATATATATATGTTTGTTTTAAGAGGTATCATGTACTAAAATGTTTGAAAAGGACAGAATCAGTGTAAATAAGTGTAAATGTATCTGCTGAAGCTTCACAGCAAAGAACTAGGACCAGTAAATTAGGCATTTCATGAAACATACTTTCTTCAAACAGTATGATAGATATTGAAAATGCTTGGCATTGGTAGATAGCATAGCAAGCAAATATCTCGTAATTTAAGGATTAAAAATACCTTACTAGTTTTGGCAAAGTTCCCGAGGATAAAATGCTCTGTTCACTTTTCAAGTGGAAAAATGCAAAAATAGTTGTACATATATATGTAGAGTGATCAAAAAGTCACACAACCCATATTAATATATGTATTAATGGTTATAACTGAATACAATTCAACTGGATTCATAAACACATTGCTACACTGTTCAATTGGATTCATAAACACACTGTTCAACAGTGCTGATTTATTAGTGGATGTTGAACAGTCGAGTTTATCTCATTATTTTTCATCATCATTAGCATACTTGTAAGACATGCTTTCCATCTATATGGCAAATAGAAAGCCACTTGTGGCTAAAATCGCCTGAATAACGCCTATAAGTGACATAATAAGAATGTTCATAGCGTTAGAGATCTTGATCGGTGGCCAGTAGCTCAGTGGTCCAGAGCACCTGACATGTTATCAGGAGGTCATGGGTTCGTATCCCACCCGGCTCAAGACAATTTTTCCTCTAAAATTAGAATCAACATCAAAGTGCTGATTTATTAGTGGATGTTGAACAGTCAAGTTTATCTCATTATTTAGAAAATGTTTCATTTGACTTTTTTGTTAATGTGGACAAAATAAATCAAACTTTGTTGTGCTTTCCAGGAAAGCCACAAAAAACTTTCTCTTCAGAGTGGATTATAATATGAGAGTGTACATAAGGCTACAAATATTTTAAAATTTCATCCAAATTGTGTACATGTCATGCATGAACTAAAAAAACCTGATAAGGAAAAAATGACTTCAGCATTACAGATGATTAACACACTTCGTGTGAGGGGTATAGATATTTTAGATAAAGTTTTCTATAGTGATGATGCATGGTTTCATCTAAATGGATACATTAATGCCAAAACAGTAGATTATGGAGTGCCAAAATTCTGTTTACCTTCCATGAAAGACCATTATATTCCTTAAAAGAGTATGGTGTGCTGTCTCTGGATGGAGACTAATTGATCCCATTTTCTTTAGTGTAATGGTAACAGCTGAATGTTACCAGGATATGTGAACTTCATATCCTTGTTGGAAGATGGTTTCAGCAAGATGGGACTACAGCTCGTACAGCAAATTCAACAGTGCAAATGTTGCATGAATTCTTTGGTGATTGCATTATTTCTCAAAACTTGTGGCCCCCTCAATCTATGGAACAAACACTACAACATTTCTATCTTTGGGGGTTTTTGAATGAGAATGTATAAAAACAACCTGCACACATTAGAATTGAAACAAAATATTGAACTGTGCATTTCAAGTATTACTGAAGAAACTCTTCAGTGGGTTACATCGAGCATGAGTAAAAGAGTGAATGCATACATTGTTGAGTGTGGTGGATATTTTCAACTCAGTGTAATGTGTTTTCTGATTTTAATGTACTTATTCTTTGACAAATAAAACATGTTCCAAGAAATGGGTTATGTGACTTTTAAATCACCTGTATATGTAGTTATATCTAAATCACTAATGTATCAAAATAGTTTTAAGTATGAGCCAAAAGTGTTTCATAACTGGTTCTTTGAAAAATATTTTTTTTATGTATGCATTGTGTAATACATTTTTATTGTGCACAAGTAAAATGTTTTTCAGTTAACATTTAATTAGTATAATTATGTAGAATTAGTAACTAATTTCTAAATGGCTCCTAAATTTTTGTTCGATATTTCTGTATTTTATTCATGAACTGGTATCTTAAAGCTGATCAATGATTTCTCAATCATGATTTAACATCAATCTCAATGAACCTAATTTCTTTAAAAATCCTATTAATCATTTTCTCTCTGCAGGAACATGGAACGTGAGGACATTACATAGAGATTATTCTCTTGATGTCCTCATGCAGGAATTCCAGTGCTATAACCTAGATATTCTAGGCTTGCAAGAGACCAGATGGACAGGTAAAGGTGAGATACTTAAAAATAACTTTAAATTTCTCTTTACAGGGAGGGAGGATGGAAAGCATCACCAGGGTGTGGGTCTGCTGCTCAGCAGACATGCTAGTGATGCTCTTCTAGGATATGAGTGCATTAATGAAAGGTTTCTTACAGCAAAATTTCAGACAAGCATTGAAGACTTGAATGTTATCTGCTATTATGCCCCCACTGAGGATTCTGATGAGGATGAGAAGGATAGGTTTTACGGACAACTTCAGGATATTTTGAATTCTGTCAAGAAAGGAGATATTACCCTTGTTCTTGGTGACTTCAATGCCAAAGTTGGTACCGACTCTGACCTTTGGGGAGGAGTAATAGGCCCTTTTGGTATTGGTAGCTGCAATGGCAATGGGCAACGTCTCCTACAGGTAAGTAAACTCAATGGTTTCAGAATAACTAACACTTATTACAAACACCGTGACATACATAAATACACATGGGTTTCACCTGATGGGCTGCATAGGAATATGATTGATTATATATTAATATTACAGCAAATGGGCTAGTTCTGTTAGAAATACCAGGGCATATAGGGGAGCTGAAATGGATCTGACCATTACCTTGTTAAAAGTGTCTTGCAACTTAAACTTAAAAAGTGTTGTGCTAGAGTTAAAAAATGTACCTTTAATACTGAAGCTCTGAAAGACCCAGTTATAGCTAAAGCTTACCATGATAGGTTACTTAGTCATTATGACAGTCATGGTTTGCTTAATACTGAAGTTGAGGAAGAATGGGGCCATTTTAAACAGGCTTTTTTGGAAACTAACAGTACTCTTTTAGAGAAAAAGGAGCAGAGGAGACAGAATTATTTAAGTGATAAGGCACTTGAGCTTATTTCAGAAAGAAGGAACTGCAGGAATGTCCTTAATCAGTACCCTACTAGTCCTAATAGAAAGCATTACAAAGAACTTAATAAACGTGTTCGTTAAAAAGATATTCGTTTAAAAGATGAAACATGTTCGTTTAAAAGGATCAGTTAGCTATTGATAAGAATCTTTGGCTTGATAGCCTGGCTGACAAAGCTGAGGAAGCAGTTAGACAGCACAACAGCAGAGAGCTGTACCAGATAGTTAATGTTTTGTGTGGTAGAAAACGAACAGGTATACAGGGATTGAAGGATAAACAAGGTAAGGTTATAGAAGGGGAGGATTCTGTCATGGCTAGGTGGGCTGATCATTTCAGTGATGTTCTAAACAATGTGGTTAATTCTACTCCCATTGTTTGCAATGATCATAGATGCATTGTTGGCTTTAATGTTGGCCCTATAACGCAATCTGAAGTTAGTTTGGCTATTTCTAAACTTAAACTTCATAAATCCCCAGGGGTGGATGAAATTACTACGGAAATGCTTAGAGCTGGGAATGTTTCAGTTACCATTTGGATGACTGAAATTTTGAATAACTTTTATGATAAAGGCATGGTTCCTAAAGATTTTACCAGAGCTATTATTATCCCTATTTTCAAAAAAGGTGATCGCAGTTCTTGTGATAACTATAGGGGTATCAGCCTACTCTCTGTTCCAGGTAATGTTCTTTCCATGATTGCGCTTAATAGAATTAAGAATCTGGTTGACAGGCAATTGCGTGATGAGCAATGTGGATTCAGAAGTGGTAGGGGATGTGTGGATCAGATATTTTCACTTAGGCAGATTCTTGAGAAATGTTTAGCGTTTCAGAAACCTTTGGTTGCTAGCTTTGTTGATTTCAAAAAGGCTTTCGACTCTGTTGATCGTCATAATTTGTGGTTGATTGTGAGATCATATGGTATACCAGACAAGTTAGTTAACATAATGAAAGCTCTCTATAATAACACTGAGTCATGTTCGAGAGTTGGTAAGGCTTGTAGCAATTGGTTTAGCATTACTTCTGGTGCTCGACAAGGGTGCATTTTGTCTCCTTTTCTCTTTAGTTTGGTTGTTGATTATGTTATGCGAAATTCACTTCAAGGGAAAGCTTTTGGCCTTAAATGGGCTGGAGATATGAAAATTTCTGATTTAGATTATGCTGATGATTTAGCCCTTTTGGCAAATGATGTTGATGAGATGAACTCTTTCATTCGAGCTGTTGTTGAGACTGGTAGTACAGTAGGTTTGGTTATAAACAGAGAGAAAACTAAAGCGATGAAAATTGGTCAGTCAAGTTGTGATTCAGTTAATCTGAATGGTTGCAGTCTTGAGCAGGTGTCACAGTTTAATTGCCTTGGGAGCTACGTAACTGATACTGGTGATGTGCGGCATGAGATTAACAGACGAATAGGTATTGCTGCCGGGACTTTTAAGAATCTATGGAGATTGTGGAGGAATGAGGCGTATACACCTAAAGACTAAAATTAGACTGTATAATAGTTTGGTTCTTTCTAGGGTTAGTTATGGTAGTGAAGCTTGGACGCTGTGTAAACAAGATAACAGGAAACTAGATGCTTTTGATTCTAGATGCTTACGCAGTATCTTGGGTATTAGGTGGTTTAACTTTGTAACTAATGATGAGGTTAGGCAAAGGAGTCTGCAACCTCCTTTAAGCAGCATATTGTGCAGAGAGAGACTCCGCTGGTTTGGCCATGTTGCCCGTATGGATAATTATAGATTGGCGAATAGGGTTTTGAAGAGTGTGCCTAGAGGCCTCAGAAGGAGGGGGAGACCTAGGATGCGGTGGGCTGACAATGTCAAACAGGACCTTGTTAGAATTGGTGTACAGTGGCCGGATGCAGCAGATGTAGCTCAGGACAGATATGCTTGGAGAATTAAACTGCGCGGTCTGGTTGGACCTCCGTAGCCCATGGCTGCTTGAGGAGGAGGAGGATTGGATTCTATTCACTCGGTGTTTTACCCAAAAAATTTGTGCAACCCATATTAGGAAATTTCATTTATTCTGGATTTACATTTACAAGTTGTTAATAAAGAGTTACAATAGGTGTTGAAAGTGTCCTCCCTCTTCTTGAATGCATTTAATATCCTCAAGTTTTTCATCACTTAATAGAGTAGGTCAACCAGTATGTTACTTGTCATGTATCCTTCTAGTCTCATTGAATCATACAATTAAACATATTGTAGACTTTCTGGTATGGAGAATCAGGAAACTGTTCATTGAAGTCAGCTTGAACAGTTAAAAATGATTTACTTGTTAATTAATGTTTGACTGTGTATACACGTTTGACTGGGAAAATTTAATTATGGGCAGTTAGTACAATAACTGTCACCAACAAAGAAATGATAGTGGGAGAACTAAACAGTGTTGCATATGTCAGTGACTGCAGAGTTGCCAACATTAGAATCGGTATTTAATTCCATTCAGTTGATGCAAAATAACAAGCATTTACATTTTGGGTTGCACAACTTTTGAATCACTCTGTAGAACTAGAAATATATTTAAATTATTAAACTCTGCATTTTAATGCAAGCTATAAATAATATTTATCAATGAAAAGGTTCATTATTTTAGGATTAGAACACTTATTGAATTCTATATTATTGTCATTTTTGCAATTTAACAGTAATTATCACTCTTGAAACAGCAGATGCAGCATAGCTATTAAGAACCAGTTTTGAAACTGTTTCAAAATTTAACTATATGTTCTGGCAAACTGGCTCCAATTTACCACTGCTTGTAACAGAAAGAAGCTAATAGTTAGTCTTAAAAGTACTTTTTCTGACACTATGTAAGCTACTCAATTGTAGATTTAGGAAAAAAAAGTATAAGTATATTAATCAAATTTTTAAATTATGCAAATAATTACTTTATTAATTTATTATAATATATGTGTATTTACTATATTATTTTGTGTTACAAAAATATTGTTTAGGATCTTCAGATTTCTCCCCATCAAATAATAATTAATTATTATATATTACATCAAATAACAAATAACAATAATATTAAATTATATTTTTTTTGTTAATAACATGATGATAATTTTTCTGACAGTAGTTTAATGAGGAAGCATTGGTGGTTTGAATTGCTCAGTCATGCTCATATTTTGATATGCACTATAAAGGACAAGAGAAGCTTGGAATTGATGTTCATTTTAACAGGTGTTCTCACACAAGGGGACAGCCTACTAAGACAATAGTTGGGTTTTCTGACTACTTTCTTATTTAAAGCTAAAAACACACACGAATATGCCCTGCTGAAATCATCCCTATCTTCCTAACCACCATCCCAATCCAGGCTATGTCTTGATAAGTTGAAGTTACATGCATTTCCTGCAGATAAAGTGGCACAAATTGTCTCAAAAATTCTAGAAAAGAAAGTTAAAATAATTAATATTTAAATCTCTGTCAATTATTGTGGGCTGATGTAAAAAAAAAGGGGGGGGGAGACCATCTCCAAATTAAACTTGAAGTTCTTATTTTTAAATATCGTATATCACTGTTACCATTTACATATTAATTTAGATTACATCAGCCAATAATTTGTAAACCTCTGAAGAAACATTTATTTCTTGGACATAAACTCGACAGTTTTAATTTATTAATGAAGCAGTCATAATGAAAATGAAAACTGAGATATTAAGCTTTTATTAATCCTAATTGCATAAAATAGCTACATTCCCACCCGACACAAATTCCTTGCTACACCACTTATATTTGTCTTTTTATTTTAAATGTATACTTTTAGACAAAAAAAGTTTATAGATAAGTTCACTATAAAATTTTCTGTTTTAGGCAGATTCTAATGCAAGTTCATACAACCTGTTTTTAATTGATTGATAGAAGGATGCGGAAACCTTCTATATGTGGTGATATCAGTATTATTGAAATGACAACTACTAATCATGTAAGTAATTTCAGTGAAATTTTTTTAATGATTAACAAACAATTCAAAGTTAGTGTTACTCATACCATTAAATGCACAAGTTTTCTATTGATACAGTCATTAAATTTAATCTTTTTAGTGAAATTTTAAATCATGTTAGTCTTGTAATGAAAATATTTTTATATGTGTATTTACAATAATTTTGTTATAGATTTATAGGGATACTCACAAATAGTTTTTCCTGTGGAAAACAAAAATACACATAAAATGGGATAATAAGTGATTGACTCAGGTGGAATTCTAACTTTGTTGGTTATTATTACTATCTGAGCTACTGGATATGATAAATGTTCCATCTTAACTGCAGTTGACTTGGAAAGACTCATCCATTGGATGGGGCATTAATTGGTTGCCCTATATGAGGAGAGCCATAATCTGGTCACATAAAAGAAGCATGAAGATGTCTTTGGTGGGAGACTTCAATCTATTTCCTAATAGCTGTCCAGTGGATGCCCTTCACCATCTTTCTCTGAGCCCTTGTGATCCTTGTGATCTGGACATATATGCCATTGTATACAAAAAAAATGCTACTCATAGGTAAAGCAACAGCAACACCATCTTTGGTTATAAAAAAATTCCTGATGTATTCAAACATTTTGATTGGCAAATACAGAAGACCTGTCAATATACACTAGAAAGATGTTAATTACATCAATCTGCTAAATTTTAACTTTATCAGTGAGAAATTTAACAATAGTAATAATTTGAAAATAGTAATATATTATAAAATTACAATAATTCTCCACAAAAAAATTGTTCCTATAGAAGAATAACAGTGTTGTTCATAATCAAAGTTGCACTAGAAGAATATACTCAGTAACACAGATGGTAATAGTAATTGGCATGTAACCAGTAGTTTATGGATTTGTATTCCACCTGTATCAAATAAATTTTATTTGCATACAAATATTGCTAATCATATTTCAGTTTACAAGAGAACCATGAGAGGACCACAAAATACAATGCAGGAAAAAGTATGGTAAAAGCAAATTTCTTAAAGAAAGAACACCTATTTTCTCTATTTAAAAGTTAGTCTTCAAAAGTCTTGGTTGTTCAATATGAAACTCTTGTTTACTTACTTTATCTCTCACTTCATAACTTCCCTAAAAATTACTCTTATCACCTTTTGTGCTTTTCATCATATATTTCTTAGCAATCAAATAGCAATTATAAATAACTTGAAAATGTGTTTCTAAAGTAAAGAAATTAGCTATTTATGATAAACAGTTCATTATTTATGTGAAAATATGTTAACATAAGTCAAAGTATTAGGCTACTTATGGCTTAAAACCATGTTCACTAATGATTTATGATAAAAAAATTTTGTTATAGCACCAAGATACAGCAGGAGAGAGCCGGATAGAAAGGATGAGGAAATTTTTAAGCTCACCACTAACAAAGAAAAAACCATCAGTATCTCAGAGCAAAATATTTGGTATTCCTCTTGAAGTGCTGATCCAGAGATCACCAACTGAGGCTCCTATACCATTCATTATCACTCGAATTTGCCAGTATATTGAAAGATGTGGTACGTTATAATTTTGTAATCTAGTTGTGTATAGTATATATTTGCATATATTGTAACATGCCATTGGTTAATATAGAGGGTGGTTATAAAATAAGTTTCCCAATTCCAGTCTCTGGAGTGGTGACGAATGGAGATAGTGCCATGAAAATTGTTAGGTAGCTTAAGGTGGAACATGCAGAAGCGATTTAGTGAAGAAAAAAAAAGTTAATTCCAACTGTCACCATCAGAAGGAAAATGGCTTATGGCTGTGTGCCATTCATCTCCAGTCATTCCAGAAATTTCAGAGTAGTCAGTGTGATGTTGCGAGTCATGCAGTTGCAGTTCCTGCACCATATGGATCCTGTATAGGTTCCATCATACAACATGTCATAATACTTTATGGACCATTACTCACAGAAGGTTCAACTGTTGTCGCATCACTCTGCACTGCTGACTTGACTGCTTGTCACTTCCAGCACAGGCTGTCAGCAACTGTCACCTTCTGCAATGGGTGGACATCCTCTTCTTGATGCCACTCCCAACCCACCAGTTACCTCAAACTTCTTCACCATAAAATACTTACACCACTGATGTCAGGGATCCTCTCTGCAGACCTTTCAGGTGCCAATGCTCTTGCAATGCGACATTTGCATTGCTCTGATTCTGTTAGAAAATTTGATTAACAGCTCAAGTTCCTTCTTTGTGAGATGCATATGGCCGTTTGCTTGCAGTGTGCACATTCCCACTTTTATATGACATCTTTTGTGTCAGAAACATATTATGCAAACGAAGGGATTAGCATACCTCTAGTGCCTGTTTCTCTTCCCTGGTGGCAACAGTGGGAACTAATTTTTTTTTTCACTAAATCACTTCCTTGTGTTCTCATTAAACTATCTCCATTCATCACTACTCCAGAGACTTCAGAATAGGGAAACTTATAGCTGCCCTGTATATATGTGTTGTGATGTTGTTTTGACTGGTGTGTAAATTAAAGAATTGTTTTATTTTTTCACATTCAGGACTAATGCATGAGGGCCTTTTCCGCATTAGTGGTAATGCACGTCTCATTGATCGTTTAAAGTCATCTTTTGATCAGTCAGGTGATGCCCCATTGGAATCTGAGGGAGATGTAACATCTGCTGCTGGACTGTTGAAGCTCTTTCTTAGAGAACTGCCAGATCCAATCATTCCATTATCCATGCACCAGCAGTTTTTAAATGCTGTAAAAGGTATTTTTATAATTTTATTTACCATTAGTTATATATAAATTAAATAATTAATAAAAGCTTTGGCTGTTATTATAATGACATTAATAAAACTTTTATTTTAATGACATTAATAAAATTTTAACTAGCCATTAATAAAACCTGGTTCAAGTAGTATCTCATCAGCATTTAACATCTGCATTCCCTCTTTTGAACTGAAATATATCAATTTATCAATTAGGCACAACATCAGCATTCTAAAGGACTTGTAGGTAAAATTATTTGGCTAGATGAGAACTATAGTAGTTGTTTGGTTTTCCTTCAAGTCATCTAATAATATTATCATAACGTTTCTAACCTAAACTCTTATTTTATTTATAAATATCTTAATAAAACTTAATCCTTTATTTCCGTAATTTGTTCCCCAAGAATCCCCCCATATTTCTTTCCATTTTTATATATTATTGAAGCAATTAGAAATCTAATCTGACCCATTACATTTGCTGTCCAACTTTCAGCAGGCATAATTTCTGGTCCACCCCAGCATCTGTTTTCTTTCAAGCCTTTGTTATTTTATTCGAAACTTTGGTTGCTTTCATTCAAGCCTTTATATTTTCTCTCCTAACTGTATTGTTTGCTACTGAATAATTAATGCCAAATCATTATCATCCTTTTCATATAGTAGACCAATGCTCTTAACCAAATTCCAGTACTGTAAGAGTGTTTTTACTTACTAATAGGATAGTGAAATGGTTTCAATTCAGAAGATTCCAATGATAGTAATCTTAGGATTTTTTTAAATAAGAGTAGTTATACTTTTTTTGATGATGGGATGTAATTTGTAAATGATAATATCAGTGCACATCTACAGAAGTAGTAATAAAATGGTTACAATAAATAATAATTCTTTTTTAAACTTCAGAATATTTTTATTCTTTTTAAGGCTTTTTCTTTTTTCACCAAATCTTTCTCCTAATACTGGGATTAGGACCTTTTGACTTACTCAAGCAATCTTACCATTTAATCTATTCTAACTCCCACCAGCATAAATGTTTGAATGCCTATATTAGATGGAGCACTAAGCCCATTTCTCCTGCTAAGGAAGAAGCATGTTGGATGCTCTGATCTTCTAATAGCTTTCCTCTAAAGGTTCTTCCCTAAACCTTTTTGGGCCTTAGAACTTTTGTTACCTGCTCATTTAGCCCATTGTGCAACAAGAAGAATTTGCTCAGAAATAGAACAACTTAATGGTAATATGCACATGAAAAGCAGTTGCACTGTTACAGTTTTGCTCTTTTGTATTTAAATTTTTTATTTTTGCTATACTTTTATTTTACACAATTATGTATTAAGAATTTTGAAAAAAAAAGTTTTTTCTGAGTATTAAACAAAATTTTTAGGGAAAAATTTGTCACCTGTATAGGACATGAATGACACTCTTTGTTATATACCTGCTGCCCTATTTTTGACCAGTAGCTCAAAGAGAATGGCTGTCACATAATCGGTGACTGTGGGTGAATAGACACTTCCAGGTAACAATTTTTTTAAATTAATAATTGCAGCTTTGTCTTTGAATATTGGAATTATGATAGTTATATTTTTATGATAGATATTATTTCACCTATAGCAGTTTGCTATTTCCTTAAGTTTTTGTAGTGTAACCACGTATCCCTTTCATGGATAAAATAGAGTCTAGATATTGTCTAGGATTTCTCTAATTTTTTTTTATTGTAAGCTTTTTGGTTGCTTGATTTTTCAGTCTTCTTTAGCAATATGATTACTGGTTCATTGCCACATTCTTATTATTTTAAATTTTATATTGTTTTATATACATAGCTTGCCGTATAAGGGGGGAAAAAAAAGAAATAATAAGGGACTAGTAACAAACATTAACTATGTTGTTGAAGAAGGCTGCTGGCCAAACACCTGAAATGTTGTAAGGTAAAATCTTCATTGAAGAAATACAGATGGAATTAAGTAAGGTATTAATATTAATAGTGAATACAGTCACATTATTTAGAGAGAAGTTATTGTAATTTTTATAATTTTGTTCATTTACAGGGAATGACAGAGAAGAGTGTGTTAGGCATTTGAAAGAACTGGTAGAAAAATTGCCTGATACTAACTTCAATGTATTGAAATATCTTTCCCATTTCTTACTGCAAGTATCAGAGTTTGAAGAACAAAACAGAATGAGCCCTTTTTCGTTAGGAATTGTCTTTGGACCAAATTTATTTAGGTACTTCCATTTTTTAATTTAAAGTTTCATAAGTAAACACTAGATATGAAACAAATCATTGTTTATTGATATATTATTTCTTCCAGAGTGTGGGCCATATGAAAAATTTTAAATCATCTAAAATGAACATGAAATTAAAAAAAGCTGATATATATATATGTAGCAAAAACAATATAATTAATGATATAAGAATGATACAAGTAGTGTAACTATGAATATATATTTTAATGAGAGCATTATTTAGCTACTAAAAGTTTAAGGAATCAAGAAAAAGAAAAAAAAGTGGACTGAGAAAATTTAACACTTGAACAGTAGGATGAAAAATTTTAATTTCACTGTGAGTAGAATCTGAATCAAGAACTTCCGATAACTTGTCAGGGGCTCTAATTACTGAGCTATCACAAGCTAACTCAACTCCAGATAATGGAAACTAAACTATTACAATCAGCAGTAACTCATGGCACTGTCTTTTGATCAGAATGCCAACCTATAATAACTAAGAGATGGTGAAATAATGATAATTGTTATAATCAAACACAAAAACAGCATAATCAATGCAAGACTGAATACTAGAGAAGCACTGGTGAATTCAGATCCCACCTGCAGCAAAACTAACTTTTTTCATAAAACTCTTCTGGTGTTCCGTGATTACAGGACATTTCCTGTGGTTCTCTAGTATTCAAGCATTAATAACACTGTTTGATACCATGTGCATTGATAACACTGTTTCTGTGTTTGATTAAAGCAATTATGCTATTTTTTACTGCCAATTGGGGAAAGTTTATAGTCGCCATTAGCTGGAATTAAACTCACTAGCAGTAACTCAATGGTTATCTGACATTATCAGGAATTCATGGGTTTGGATCCCACTTACAGCAATACTCAATTTTTTTAGCTGACTATTCAGATATTCCATGATTAAAGGACATTTCCCATGGTTCTCTAGTATTAAGCAAATTAGACAAAAATTGAATGTATCCAGTGAGGCATTGGCTGTTACCAGTTCTGATAGTATGTATAGAACTCTATTGCTATTAATTTAATTCCAGAATTTCATGAATAAGTAGACAACATGATTTCATTTTTCCCCCTTGAATATAAATAAATTTATCAATTCATAAGTTGGATTCGGTGAGACATACAAAACTCCTTGTGTGTCTGATAAACCAGATTAGGAGCTGGATGCAATTTATGGGTTGTACTTGTACATGCCTAATTCACATATTAGTTTTATAGGCTTATACTTCATTCAAGTTTAACAAAGATGGAATTTTTAATATGCAAATTTAATTATTATTACTAGCTTTTATAATTATAGTTTAATTTTTATAACCAATTGGAATTCAAATAGAAAATATGTAGAATACCTATTACAAAGAGATATTTTCATCTTATTAATCATTTGATGCTATTTATAAAAACCATTATTAAAACAATATGCAGTCTGCTTCTGATGTAGTTTAATGTCTCATGTTTATCCATAAAATTATGGCTTGGCCATTACCATTTCAATTGATTCTTTTTAAACAATTTTTGCATAGGAAATCAAAATTTTTCATTCTTCCAGAAAAATAGTAAATTCTAAATAACATCAATCTAACTAATTATCTATTCTAACTAACTATCAATCTTTTTAAGAAAATCCTCTTCAAAAAATCTCCTTTTTCTAAACTTGTCCTGTGGTTTGAGTAATACAATATAATGAACAGACAAAAGTACATATTTATATAGGTTTTATATAATACAGCAATACTTTATTATGTGTAATGAAGTGCTTCCTAGGTATGCATGAAAAGCATTTTGCTGCTGTATGATATGAAGACAGCTTGTCACCCTCATTAGGTGTATTTATTAAAAAATACCTATTTTGGACCTGTCTACCAGTAGCAATAATATTTGTATATCTCCAATACTACATAATGTATGATCAATCTGGCCATGTGTATGTAGGCACCTGATTCTTAATGAGATTTGAAGTGTGAAACTTTAAAAAAAATGGCATCAGATCTATTCAACTAGCTATGAACTCCCAGCTCAATAACTCCAGGGGATAATCAAGTTGTTATTATCCATGTCATCAAGTACAGTTCCTGTTGGACCTGCTGATTACTTCAGGTTTAACTATGTAGGAATTCTTCAATTTATATCATATGAAATTAAGCAAGAACTTTTCATTTACTTTCCTTATGTTCTTATTGTACTCAAGTACATAATATTTGTTATTATATCCTTTAATGTCTTTTGGGTTTATGAGAATGGTATTCTAGATTTTACAAAGATCACTCCATGCAATTAAATAACTTTTTAAAATATGACAGTATTTTTAGATATTTCCCAACTCTTTTTGTTTTTCCATGAATATTAAAAGTTTAGTGGGGGGCTGGAATAATCTGGTTTTACAGTAATGTATTACAATGCCAGTAGCGTGCAAGTTTTGTATGGAAAGTTGCAATTTTTACAAATGTTATTAACAAAAAATTTCATTTTTTGAATGTACTGTTTTACCATATTTTATTCTTTTAAAGATGACTGTTATTTAATACTAATTTTTACGTGTTCTAGGGTTACTGAAGATTTTGTCGGCCTTAAAGATCAATCATTGACAAACCAAATTGTTACCTACTTCATTACAGATTATTATGCAATATTTCAGGACAATATTCAGAAATGCTTTGGGAAAGATAAATCTTTTGTATCGATTCCAAACAGTCGTGTTAAGCATGATATGTCATCTGTAAGACCACCAGTATCAATGGTATCATCATGGCCCAAGGTAATTACACATCAAAATATCTTAGCAGTAATTGTAAACATTTTGAACAACTGAAATAACTGTTTTGAATAATAATTATATGTTTCAGTGGTGTACATATATTACTACCTCTGGGCAAAGCCACATGTGATATTTATAGAATTAGAAACTCGTACAAACCCTCAAGGAAGTAAAATGTCTAACAAAGTGGTGGTTGAAGGTTTTATGAGTTTCTAACTCTGCAAAAAATTATTTGAAATTTGTACCAAAAGTATTAGGATACTTTTGCATTATATGAATTGAAAGCATATTCAAAACACCCTAATTTTGAAAATAAGCTTTTACAAAAAAAAAAGTGTTACTGGAGTATAAATTGAAGATCGAAATCAAATTTATCCAAATATCAATTTTTCAACAATATTTGTTTAATATTTAAGAATTAAGGATGCTGAACACCAAAGAGCAGCATTGCTAATCAAGATGTAGGTTCGAATCCCACTCAGGACAAAAGGAAATTATTTTCAGCTAATTATTTCAAGTGTTTCTTGTCTACAGGACATTTTCTTGTGATACCTTATTACTGAATTATTTATATAATGCTGTGAGTGACAAATATTACTTCTATCATATGAGGCAGTTTAGTTTTCCAATTCCCTACATAGATGGCACCAGTGGCAAATCAACAAGATATGTGGAAATGTCTATATGCCACATTACTGAAAAAAATGGTTAGCTACTGATGGTGTAGTTGTTATCATTAATGTTAAAAACACTAGTTATATTAAAAACATTATCTGTTACAAATTTAAAATAATTAGATGCAAGAGTTGTACAGAAATAATCTCACCAAAGAAACATTGGCAATTCATAGTATAATAAAATTACCTAATAGCTAAAAAATTTTGGTATATTTTTATTTCAATCCAAATTTATGAAATGATACAGTTATTTTTTTTTATCGGATTTCAACACGAATTGAAAAAAACAAACTTTTGACTGATAATTATACCTAATGGAATTTTTGTACTCGAAAATTTTATATGGAATTATTGTACTCAAAAAAGCCATTACTCTTGAACCTTCCAACAGAGCAACCATGTCAAGTGCTACTCCAGATATTGCTTTGTTTAATATCAGCATGGCTGGTCCTGCTGGTATAGGCATGTTTTAGTTTACTTTGATTGCCAACCAGTAGCTTGCAACTTGGTAAGACCAAAGTAACAATTGCCTTTTATATATGTGTATATCTAAATTTAGTAGATGCAATTATATTATACTCTCTTTAATTAAATATGTTTTTTTTCTCATTAACCATCAGTTAGGTCACTTAAAACTTTCCATCATCTACTTAATAAGTCATGAAGAAAGAATCCATAGACCCTAACTGATAATAGTACATGTTAAATGGCACATGTTAAATCTTTTTTTGTTTTCACATAACCAGTATCAAATGATCTTTACAGCTGCTAAGTAAGAAATGAAATTTTAATTTCCAAAATGAATAGTTTTTTTTTTACCCAAGGAAGCAGGGGCTGGTTGGTGGCAGCATTTCATTATTTACTATTATATAATCAAAAAGTAAAAATTCCTCTGAAATATTAAATTATGGCAAATAACATAACACTATGTTTTATTTATGTAAGGATATCTGTACATGTGATATTTAATATTTAGTAAGAACCGATGCTGAATGCATTTTTTTTTTTACATTTTACCAGCCTACTCCATTTACTTCTGTGATGCCAGCTTTGAGTCTTCAGCCACTTTCAGTCAGTATTCCAGTTATGGATGATGCACTTTTCCTCTTGGATTCAAATCATCAAAGGGCTGATGCTGGAGATGGACATGTGTTGATGGTGAACAAGTAAGTTATTAAAAAAGAGAATGCTGCAGAAAATATGAAACAGTATTCCTAGGTATTTGGATTATTGTTGAAATTAAATATGCTACCCTATTACTGAATGTTAAGCAGTCCTTGTGTGAAATGAGAACTATATTGATTTGCTTTCCCATTCTAACATGGAATTCTAAATTTGGCTTCCCATGTATGGTGCAGCTAAAGTTTTATTTGAAAGTATGTTCCTAATACTACTATGGATGTGCAATCTCAAAAATTAAAGTTAAGTCAAGGACTTATGAGCCAAATTCTTTAAAACAATTGACTTGAATCAAATTTTATAAAAATATAAATAAATTAAAAAAACTAGCTTCTAATATGCACCCTAAAAAATAGAAAATGAAACCAAAGTGTATCAATGGTGCAATCAGTCACTGAATTTGTATTCACTTCAAAGGGAGATAAGGTGCCAGCACTCTTAGTAGGTAAAATGGTACCTTATATTCATTTGAAGTGAATATGAATTCAGTGACTGAATGCACCATCAACATGCTTTGGTTTTATTTTCAACTTTTTAGGGCACATATGGAAAGATCAGCATTTTGTTTTAACTTTTATTTTATTTATATATATATTTTTGTCACTAAAATCACATACCATTAGAAACTTTTATTTGATGTATTATATGATGATATATGTATGTATTGTACTCATAAACATAGACCACATTTTTTCTCCCCCTCTTTTTGGTGTCATGTTTAAGGTAGCCCATGACATTGGAGACATTGCAAGCTTTAATTTGAGATATAATTCATTAACGTTCATCCCCACAAAAATCTGCTCTTTTTTGAGGTGGTTGCAAAATTCGAAACAGTCTATGATGATCCTCATATGAGCTTTCATTTGACACCTAACTCATAATTGTTGGCCCTTGTAATGATAATTGTAAAATAAATCTGTTATTTAAAAATGTTTAATTAATATTATAAAAATATTTTTTCTACTTAAATATCTGATTTCATGTTTGACATGTGAAAGCAAATAGGTTGCCTTAAAAGCAGAAATAAATGTAAGTGAACTTCAAGGAATACCAATAAAATGATATTAATACATAAAAAAAAAACTTACATAAACACTTAACATTTTGAAAATAAAATGTTTATACAAATAATACACCATCCAAACTACTTCATCAGTGGGGTGGAAACTCTCCTGATCCATTGATGAACATATCCACAGCTGTTTTAAATATTGAAAATTTTTGTAATGTTAAATTAGGTGAATATGCAAACAAATAGTTGAGCTCATGCACTTTAATTTTTTTAAATCTGTTGGTTTGGCATTGTGAAAAGCAATTATCATAAAACTACTTACCCAAAAAATACATATACTTCATTGTCCCTCTTTATTTAGCTGAGATAGATTTAAATGTTCTGCCAAACTTAAAACATATATATTCAATGAACTCTGTAGGATGAATACCAAGCAAGCTGAAATTTTGGAAGACCTCTAATTTTTATGTTCTTTGAGGTACAAATATTCATAGAGTAGTTGTTTATCATTGAAATTAAATGCAAAATATTTATTTTTTATGCTGTAGTCTTATGGAAAAAGCACTTCACCAGTCAACTTCAGAACAGTTATTTGGAGAAGAGGAAAAAGAGGAAACTGGAGGTTAGATGATCACTTTATCATTGTACTTTGTAGATATTTATTTCATCAAGCAAAAATATACTGCTGGTCATAAGCTAAGCATGGGTCACTAAAATGCAAATAAAAATAATCAGAGATAAAAGCATAAATCCGTTTTTTTACTGTTTTCCTGGAACTGAATTAAAGTAGTCTTAATGGCATGGTGGCTAGGGCTAATATTATAGTGTGCATAATTATTAACTCATTTTCATAAAAGCTGTTATTTTCACTGTATGTGTTTCTGTCTATTTATAGACATTCAACTTTTTTGTTTTTAGAGATATATTAAAAATTATTTTTAGGTTAAATAGGTATTGATAAAATATAGGAATTTCATTTTCAAAATCTAATACCATTAATAATTCCCTCTAATTGTGAAAAAAGCTGAAAAAAGGCAAAATTTTAAACTAATATCACTCATGATATGTATACACTGGCGGAAATTGAAAAAAGAACACCATTAACAATTGAAGTGTAATCTATGAGATTTATTTAGTAGAAACAACTTGTTGAGAAAGGACAGTGATCACGTGTGAAGTGATTCAATGTTTATTGTACCTTTTAATGAGTATTACATTTTACAGAAGGCACATTTCAATAAGGTGTTGAACCTCCTCCAGCAGAAATACAAGCTTCCAATCTGGCATGCAATCGGTTGTACAAATGCTGGATATCATGCTGGGGGATACCATTTCATGCGCTTTCAACTGGACACGTAATTCGTTAGTTTAGTTGTGTTAGCTCAGCAATGGTCGTTGCCTGCCACAGTTCGTGGAAGAGTCTTTGTCCGATCTAGTTCCAGACATGCTTGATTAGAGACAAGTCTGGGGAGCATGCTGACCCAGAGAGTTGGTTTACTGCCTGGAGAGCATGTTGAGTTGCCCGGGTGGAGTGTGGGCGGGCGTTATCCAGGTGGAATATCACATTTGGGATTACACTCAAATATCGCAAAATGACCAGCTGTATGATATCGCTGATGTACATATTGCTATTCAGTGTACCCTGAACAAACACCAGACATACACGAGAGTGATAGCTAATCGCTCCCCACACCATGATGCCCAGCATGGGCCCTGTGTGTTGCTGGTGAATGCACGATGGAAGAAGCCACTTACCTTGTCACCTTCAGATGCATAAACGACCATCAGACACTCCTAAGCATAATATGTTTTTATCACTGAAGACCACAGACTTCTATTCTTCCCTCCAATGAACTCATTCTTGACACCACTGCAAATGTGATTGACATTAATGAGGTGACAGTATTGTTCTTGTAGACACCTAGGTATGACAGAGGATCAAATTTGCAATACCATAGCCGTCCACTCTACCATCACTGCCCTCCTGATATGCCGATCCTCTTGTGCGTCTGTAACTCTGTGTTACCCAGAACCACGTCTGTGAATGTGCGA
Source organism: Ryuthela nishihirai (assembly GCA_038380435.1). Classification (NCBI taxonomy): domain Eukaryota; kingdom Metazoa; phylum Arthropoda; class Arachnida; order Araneae; family Heptathelidae; genus Ryuthela; species Ryuthela nishihirai. The sequence continues at coordinate 22,892,656 of JAWZYU010000013.1, forward strand.
ATGCTCTTCTGATCATCGACGCTGCCATCACGTACCATTGCTGATACCTCTCATCCAACATGGTGTGCAATTTGATGAAAAGACCAACCTGCTTCCTGAAGACCCACTATATGATCTCACTCAAACTCTGCTAACTGAACAAATGTTGCATGCCGGTATCATCCAGGCATGGTAGCTTATTCAAAGAGCACTGAACAACACGACACAAGATTAATAACTTCTTTCTTCATGCCCAGTCCTTATCATAACATAATATATTAATGTAGGTAAATATGCGCTACGTACATTTGCATGTTGTCATCCTCAGTGACGTCATTATTTCATCCAATGACTTTCAAACTTATATCATGGTTTCTGCTGCCCTAACTATTAACATATAATATGATGTTCCTAAAGGAATTCCTTCTGGGTGTTCTTTTTTCAATTTCTGCCAGTGTATATGTGAGAAAAATTAAAATTTTGGTAATAGAGTGTGGTGATCAAGAGTTTTCACATGACAGCAGTGATTTGACTTCTTACCTCTGCATTTGAGGGGTGGTGGGGAATTTTTATTTTGAGATATAAATGGTAAATTCTTTTTATGTGTATAGATACTAATAAAATATTACTATTTGCATTTTGCTAAGTGTGTATTAGTTCTATTTCCACTGTTAGATGGTGCTAAAGTTGAAAAAATAAGAACTTTATTCTCTTTGAAAAAAAAATATGCAGCTGATTTTGGCAGAGGTGATATGTTATTCTTCTAGTTGTGTTAGCTCTGAGGCAGTGGTCAGCAAATTGATTTTCGTTAGTAGTCTTAGTAGAGCATGTTCATGTATGAAAAGGCACGTAGAAGCTAGGAGTAGCTTCTTGGATCCTTCTTTGCCCTATATGTAGCAAATTGAAAAATATAAAAGCAAGCAAAGAAGGACATTAAAATATAAAGGACAGAGAAGGACATATGAAAAATGCAATTTTCTTTAGCAATTATACTAATGATTGAAAATTAAAAGTTTGGGCAAACCCTAAGAAATCTTTTGATTTGAAAGAAAATTCTTGTTCAGAAGCTTGATTGGCAACTTTTCCATATTATTGGAAAACCAAACTGAAAAGATTTCTTTTTCCTCTCCACCCTAATGTTGGTCTTGAGTAAACAAAATGAAACCATCTAAAATAAAATGATGTGATATATTTATATTATAATAAAGGAATACCAAAGTTACATAAAGCAGCAAATAAATTGTTTATAAGAAAAGTTGATGCTTTTGTTTTTTAATGTGTTAATTTTTTAAATATAAATTTTAAAAAAAATATATTTTGAAATAAAAGGGAAGAAGCTATTCTCTTACACAAAGGACAGAAATAACTTAGAAGTTATATAAGGCTTGTCCTGGTTTCTCATACAACATATAAATACTTACACAAGGACATGCCTTAGCAGTTAGGTACACTAACTACTAGACCAGGCAGGGCTTTTATATTGAATTTTTAATCCAAAGCACTATGTATTAGAAAGAATTTGACAATATGTAAAATAATAAAAGAAAATTTAAATAATTTTTTGCACTTTTTAAATATTATTTCAAATAAATACCAAAACTATTATATTATAATTAATATTATGTAAATAATCTAGTAATTTAAAATTAATATGAGAATGCCTAATATTTTTTAGGAATTATTATGGCATCAAAAAGAAAGCGAAAGGATAGAAAAGAACCTAGAGAAGATTTTCAAACAACTCATTCCCATTCTGAAGAAGAGGCAGCTCATTCTGCTGAAGAATTAGTATTTTATCATTCAGAAAGCCAAATTCATCCAGTCAACCACATTGAAGTACCATTAATATCACCAAGAAGGAATGAAGAATATATCCATTGTGTAAGATGATATTTTCTTATTCTTTCATGTGAAGATATTAGAAATTTACTCATTAATAAGCAATGGTCTTGACATCTATATGTATCTAGATTCATATCCATCCACCTATTTACATGTGTGTGTGTGTATGTATATATTATAGACTTATACATCTATACACTCACTCCATCTTTCCTTCCTCAAGTACCTATGAGCTATGGACATTTAAATATGCTGTGTAATTTAGTCCTCCAAACATGTTTATTCTGATCAAAGGAAAAAATTATGATATAACTTATTCACATAAAAGTGTTAAAAGATTTTAAAATTAAAAAAATATATATTTTTGCAATGTAATATTTTGTAAGAATACACTGTTTTTCTACCATTTTAAATTGTTAGTTTTAAATATTTTAAATCTTTGCACTCATCCATTAGAACTGAAAATTTATCCTTATACTCATTGGATGTGTATGTCACCCACCATGTATTTTACTTCACTGTTCTTATTGAAACCAATCTAGGATTTGATTTATGCTGCCATCAGGTAGTATAAATTATGAACAACGTATAATACCTAAGTTTAGATTGATAAACTTCAGTTAGAATGGAAAATAGCATATATTTTAGTTTATTCATATCTTGCCCTCAATGAGCAAGCAAAAATCGCATGCCTAAGTAAATAAATGCAAACAGAGGGAGATAATAGTGAGCTTTCAAATAATTTTGATGATATCAAGGTGTCTGATTTTGTGAGACATGTTCAAGGCAACCAAGGTTCAGCCTAGGAACTGCTTCAAGAAATACAGCAACCAAAAACATTCAGATAGTGGTATATTGTGTCATTGGCATGTTTGTAAATAGTGGTCATTCTTTAGCTCATTTAAAGAAATCAAACATATCTAATTTTAGAGATAGTTAAAAAAAATTGTGTTGGATAAGTATTGATGAAATATTATAATTTTCATTTTCCAAAACTCTCATTAGCTTAAATAGTGCCCTCTAACGATGGAAAAAGTTAGAAAATGTGAAAACTTCAAATGAATATTTCAAACAATCTATTTATGCAAGAAACTTCAAATTTTGGTGATAGAGTGTCATGGTCAAGTGTTTTAAATTGCTGGCAATTGCCTCCTTACTCCCAGGGGGTCAGAAAACACAACTATACAATTTATTTCTGTGAGAAATTTGTGGAAGCAGTTTCAGAGTAGCTCTTGTTTACAAGGCAATAATTCATCACAGGAACATATATATTTTCCCCCTATAATAGTGTCCATTGGAGCAAAATCTTTTAACTACATCTGCTAATTCTTATGGAATCAAACAGTTTATACCATTTGAGTGCACTTATTTAACTTTTAGTTAGTAAAATATCTATGACTAGCAGTTGAAGGATTCAGTAAAATATTAAGAAATAGTTTTAAAATTATTTTTGCTTTCAATAGCATATTAACATAAGTATTTTACCTGTTTTTTACAGGTAACTGAAAAGGAACAAATCAAGCATTTAAAACCATTTGAAGTGGATCCCAGATGTTCTGTTAAAGCTGTAAATACAAATGGAAACACTGACTTAAGTCCACACCCACCCAAACCAAAAAGACGTGAGATTGAAAATTCATCATCTGAGCCTCTTCTTGATCCCCAACGTCAGCACAGAGCTAGCTTCACTAACATTGATTTAGATTATCATGAAATTCAACGGAATGCAGAACGAATTGCTGCAGTTAGTATCTTGGCATATTTTGTTTAGTGAAAATAATTTTTAGTGGTGTAGAACATGAATGAAATATTAGAAATAGGATAGAAAAGCATTAAAGAAATAGAAATAAAGCATAGACATTTAGTGTAAGATAAACACCAAAACTTTATTCACTATTTTTTTTAAGAGAATAAGAAATCTGTTAGACAAACAAACAAAAGTCTCCTTAAATATAAGGAAATATAGTTGTTAGGAAATAAGCAAGTGCTAAGAAGCAGATTATCTCTCATATTCTGGTGGTAATGGGCTAGTTGTCCTAACCCAGAGTGTAAACTTAATTTTCATGCCAGTCTTAAATGTGATGAATCTAATATCAATTTCACCACATTGGTTGGTAAGCAGGAATATTAGCTGAACAGAGACCTTAAAGTGGCCAAATTACCTAGTTCTAGCCAGTGAAGATGATGGTCAATGTGCTGTAGGTTCTGTAATAAAAAGGCTTTAGGGTATACTTTGCACCATTTAAGCTGACATAAGAATGTGTTTCTAACTAACTAGTGATTTTGCAGCTAAGGTCATTATTTATTCAACATTCTTGACATCAACAGCTATACATTTACTTGTGATGAACTTTTGAATCTACAAATGTAAATTTGTATTCACAGAAAGATTTGGTGACCAACAACAATTTCTTAACAACTAGGAAATTACATAAAAAAAATTCATATCTCAGTCTAAAAATCTTTCAATATTATTACTTTTTTTGCCATTTGTAAAAAGGAAAAAAAAAAGTTTCTTTTTGGGGGAGGAGATCAGATTTATTTGAATATATCAATAAATAAAATATAATGATGCAATTAAACTAACTTAAAATGAATAATTAGGCTTTCAATCTAGAATTTCATCCTTCATTTATAATTACTTTGTAGCTATTTATATTGTTCATAACAGTTTATAATTAGTATATCAACGAATATAAAGCTATATTTTGTACAAAACATTTTCTCTTTCAGTTTCAGCGAATTCCATCACAGAGAAATTACACTATTTCGCCAAAGCCAGTAAGTCATGCTAGCATTACTTCAGAAACAGATGTCTTGGAAGAACCTGAAGTGAGCAAAATGGACAGTGAAAGACAAGATAGTTCAGAAGGTGCAGAGTTTACATACAACAAAGGTTATTTTGATAATATTTCTGTAAGAGTAAACGTGGACACTGATTCTATGAAGGAAAACAGGGAAGTTATTATTACCCATGCTGAAATCCATGAAAGTTCTTTAACACAAGACAAAGGACCCAAAGAAGAAAAATTAGATGACCATAAACATTATCAACGTGGACATCGTCATCATCGTCATCATTACAGAAGGCATCATCCTCAAGAAGAAAGTGCAAGGCTTTCACATCCACTGCATGAACTACATCCCACACAAAAAAATGAAGTGGATAGAGGAAAACAGCGAGAATTGGATGATGATGAATATTCTAGTAACACTAAAGATTCCATACCACCATCTAACCTACCACTTGTACATGATACTAGTAATGTAAATGGTAAGTTTTTTTAATAATCACTTTTTTAATATTGTATAAGTAACTTACTACTGCTACATTGCAAAATTATTGTCTATACTGTGATTAAGAACAATTGGTTTTCTTAAAGTTTGAAAAATAGTGTGTTTCAAATCTGTTTTTCCTCAACTTTATTTGTAAGCAGAACATGATTATCTTAATGACTTAGCAACTTATTATGTAAAACTTTGGCTAGTTCTGAGTTTTTCAAATCTTCAGTCTCTTGACCTTATCACATCATTTTGTAAGTTTCAGTTGTGAGGCATTTTTAACAAAATAGTGGTCAAATACAATTTCAGCTCCCCTATATGATGTTTTGGTTTCAAGAATAATGTATTCCAAATGGTTCCATTCTTCCTCAACATCATTTATAAGTAAAACATGGTTGTAATAACTGAAGAACCTATCATGGTCTCCATCCCCCATGGTTATGTTTTGCAAAATTCACTGCAAGGAGTTGACTGAGATTTAATGGACTAGAGATAAGAAAATATCTGATTTATATTATGCTGATGATTTGGCCCTTCAGGTTATTGATGTTGATGATATGAACTCTTTAATTATAGCTGTTGATGGGATTGGAAAAAGGATAGGTTTGATGATAACAGAAAACTAAAGTGATGAAAAGTGGTCAATCAGGTGGTATTTCAGTTCTTATGAATGGCTGCATTCTTGAGCAAGTTTTTCAATTTAATTATCTTGGGAGTTGCATAACAGATACTGATGATGTTGTGGAAAAATAGACATATATACCTAAAGACTGAAATGAGGCCATGTAATAGTTTGGTCCTTTCTACAGTTGGCTATGGTAGTCAAATGAACTATTTGCAAGCAAGATAACAGGAAATTTTATGCTTATGCTGTATCTTAGATATTAAGTGGTTTGAGTATATACATAGTGATTGACATCAAGTATAATTCTTTTGCACTTCCTAGTTTTAATTACCTGTTAAATTCACATTAAGAACTAATAAATGCTATAGAAGAGTGGAAAGATAACCATTAATCAAATTAGGTTGTAATAATTATTTAGTGAAAAACATTTAAAATGAAAGTATCAAAGCTATGATTTTGTGTTGGTTTATAGTATTATTGGTAGTATATACAATTGACTGAACTAAGGTCTTTTTTTATTTTCATAATCCACACAACTACCTGTTTAAAAATGCATTATTTCTATTTTTATATAGATTCTATTAACCCTGAGTACAGGTTCAGCTGGCCAATGATTAGAGGACTCCAAGATGAGGATGATACAGCATTATCACCACTACCTCAGCATCTTAGGAAAACTGGGTTTGTTTATATAACCTTTTGTGTAGCATGTTGTTTAGGTTACAGGATTATTCACACAATGTCAGTTTTTTTTATTTTACTGGAAAATGTTTTATAGTTCCCCTGTTGTATGAAAAAGTCATAGATTAAATACATTTATTGCAAATTTTATTAGTAAATTTTGTAGCATAAATGCAAAAAGCCTGTGTCAGCAGTATTGGCTTTTCCATTAGGCCACCTGGTCCATTTCTTCACTCAAAATAAAACATAGTTTAGCATGGCTGAAATAGGGGCAAGGGTGGCTCAGTCAGTAACGTGCCTGGCTTGTAATCTGTAGTTCCCAGGTTCGAGTCCCAGCTGGGTCAACATTGAGATTTATCTCAGCAAATTTTCCCGCCTTGCCCACAATCAGTAGGGGACAGCGATGGGCTTGGAAAGGCCACAGTTCATTGGACAGGACATTAAGCTGTGACCCCGTGTACAGAGAGCCACACCCTGTGCACGTTAAAGAACACGCTAGATGGCCTTGACAGGAGGCTACTATATCCGTCTCCCAACAGCTGCTCTAGTGGGTCCTCTTCCCTAACCTTCTCTGAGCCTTCAGGGTCCATGTAACCTGGCCATTTAGCCCATGGTGTGCAAAAATGTGCTGCTCAGAGGTAAAACAACCCAATCCAGCCACATCCTGTGCACATTAAAGAACATGCCAGATGTCCTTGACAGGAAATTTCTGTCTCAAATAATTGTTCAGTGGGTGCTCTTTTCCTGCCTAACTCTGAGCCCTTGGGATCCTTGTGACCTGGCCATTTAGCCCATTGTGTGCACGAAAGTGCCACTCAAAAATAAACGACTCAATTGTTTTATTAAATGTTCCAGTATTTAATTAAATGGGTGTTATAATTTAAAATACTTTTTATTTTCCCACATGTATTAATTGATTTTCAAGTTTTTTCTATCAAATATAAGGTAACCAGTATTTAAAAATTTGTAAACAGTCTTGTTTACATCAATAGAAACAATAAATAATCTTTTTTTTACAGTTCACTAGAAGCTCCTTTGTCTCCCAGTGCTTACAGAAGTTATTTATCACATAGATGGTAAGAATTATAAACAATCTTGAATATAAACTTAGCAAAGATATTATCAGATTAATATACTGATCGTAAACTGTTAGCTTTTACCTACTTTAACCACTTTAATAGCAGTTACCATTATACTTATAAGAAATGGCCAGAAGGTAGAATAAAAATGAAATGTAGAAAGGTAGAAATGGGAGGTAGAATAAAAAATTTCATTTAAATGTTTAAAATATTTGTATTAGCTGTAAATTGCACTAAGCAACAGATTAATAGTAGAAGGTATAAAGATTTGTGCATAAGTCACCAAAAAAGTTTCAATCAATTCGTGGAAATTTGGCATAAAGTCACTCTTCTGTTTCCTTCAATCAGTTTAATTTATGCTGCGTTACATACTCTGCATGATGTGTTCATTGCTCTCTCTTAATGCCATTGTGAACATCAACTTTTCCATCACTGAACTGCCTGTACTATTTTGATGGTTATCAGACTTTCACCATACACATAATAATAATTTATTTCATGTGGGGTCAGAGTAAAGCCAAGGTACAAGTAATTTTGGATATTAAACGTTCAAGTGGTTTGATGCCCCAGTACATTTGAGAAATTAAAAAGAATATTGGTGATAGTACAAAAGACGAGCAAGCTGACAATGAATTTCTGCTGTAGGCTTGGGTTTTTCCCACAGAAATTGATCAATGCTATGAACCTCCTCACAAGGCCACATTTCTAAGTGGATCATCATTTTGAACTGCTGTTACTGCAGCCTTGCTATGCATGCAGTTGTTAGATGTTACAATGTGCTAATTTTCTAGTTTACCTTTTTTTGTTTCTTGTTTAGTGCCATATATAATTTTAGTTTGCTCATGCACCATAAAACCCCTAAGCAGCCAATCAGCTGACAAAGGAAAAATGCTTTGAAGTTAGCAGTTTCTATTTTCAACAAAGCACTTGAAACTGAGACTGTAATTTTCACAAAGGCAAAAACCATCTAATAATATGAGAGCAGAAATCCTTAATTTCATAAAATGTTAGGTTTTATATAAATTTAGTATTGCAATGTTATCAATTAGTTAATACTAAGTTCTAAATAGTGCCTAATACTGGGCAAAATCTGCAGTGTTCATAAATAGGAATATTTTTAACATAGTACTAATTTACTATACATTTCAGTTTACACTTGGATCCAAATCTTCCTCCATCACCACCTGTTGAGCAAGAAGACTTGGCAATTGGGTAGGTAGCATTTTATTGGCTTTTGTATTAAGTTTATTTCAGAAAAAAGTAAAAAAGGAAAAAAAAAACTAATATTTTTTAAAATAAGTTATTCCAGAGTTTGCTGATGAGTAGTTTTATATCTGAATGACAATTTTTTGCTGCCTAATATTCTAATTAGCCAAGTCACAAGGACTCCAAGTCAGGATAGGTTGGAGAAGGCCACTCACTAGATTGTATTAGGAGTAGGATGTGCTTCTCTTGTGATTGGAGTCATTGCTTATGTTAGATTTGATGTAATTACCTTTCCAAGCCCAACAGTGTTTTTTTTTCTAATATCAGGATGATGGTTAAAAAAGCTACACAACCATGGCTAGTTATTTGACAAGATTCAAAAACTCTGAACTTTAGGTTTTGAGTATGGCACACTACTGATTACATCATCATGTGCCCAACTTATTAATGGAGTTACAAAGTAACTAAACAGTAATCTTTGTAGTTCTGTCAGTACTAAAATTTGTGTTTATGGGCAACATGGAAATAAAAAAAAAATCAAATTTTTATGAAATTTAGTATTTTTTTAAATCTTAAATTTATTTTTCACCTCCATGAGACAATAACTCTCATTAGGAAGTAGTCCTGTTTCCTTGCATTTCATTATAAACAGAATATTATTATTGAATATAGAAAGTCATCTTAATTGACCACTAATAAATTGTTAGGGGAAATGATAGTTCATTAAATGATACTGATGATTTGAATATAATACTAGTGAAGTATTTATAAGGACTTCTAATATAAATGAAATTTTGATGTTCATACATTATCTAGTAGTATTTGTGTATAGACTCCTATAATGTTAATATTTTAATTATTGCTCTTTAATATTATAGTATTATTAAAGACAACCATTATGACTTATTTTAGAAATATTGATGTTTTATAGGAATATGAAAGATGATATGAACAGTGATAATATAAAACAGCTATCTAGAAAAATACACAGTGAGTATTATTAGCAATTGATATTAGTATTGAAACTTTGTATCCAAATGTGATGTTACTATCATTGACATTTTTACTTATTGTTAAGTTTACTGTGTAAAATATATTTAATAAGTGTGCCTCTAAATTAAGGAAGATATCACTCTGAATTTAATGTCGATCAATTTTAGAGGAAAAATTGTCTTGAGCCGGGTGGGATACGAACCCACGATCTCTTGATAACATGTCAGGTGCTCTGGGCCACTGAGCTACCGACCGCTGATCAAGATTTCCTCTGATGCTATGAACTTTCTACCAACAGTACACAATTCTCCATGTCTCGTGAAGGTATTGTTCCAGCTTCTCTCAGCCTCAAGAAACAATGACAAGTATGTCATGAAGATGGAAAGTATATTTTGAGTATACAATTGTTTAGATTGAAGAGTCTGCAGGAAATACTAGAGGTGGTAGCAATATTTTTTTTATCAAACTTTTCATGATATCTAAGAAACTACTGTATTTTACAGCATATCAAGATACACTCCCATTTAAAAAAAATAAAAAATAAATACCCCCTCAAGCAGCTGCTTGCCACAGAGGTCTGACAGGAGCCTGTCAGTTTATATGCCATAGTAGAAGGTCTGAGAGGATGGCAAGGCCCTCAGCAGAAAAACGACACAAACAGCCATGCCTTACCCGAGGCTCGAACCCAGGTCCCTTAGATCAGTAGCCAAGCGTGCTAACCGCTCGGCCATGGGATGGGATAATATAAATATTAAAATTTTAATTAATTTTTTTGTCACTAATTATTTTTATGCTAGGAGTCAGGAGTTGTGTGACATCACAAAAAATATCTACCTTCAGAAACTTTTATATGAAATATGACTCATAAACATTGACCATATTTTTTCTCCCTCTGTTTTTGGAATCACGTTTAAAGTAGCCCATGACATTTGGGATATCACAAGCTTTAATTTGAGATGTAACTCATTAAGGTCCACCCCTGCGAAATCAACCCCTTTTTAGGGGGAGGAGAATGGGAAGGAGCAAAATTTGAAATAATATATGACAGTACTCATATGAGTTTCATTTGATACCTAACTCATAACTGTAAGCCCTTGCATCCCGAAGATGTAGTGGAACAATATTTTTCGTATTTCTCTTTTTTTAGAGGGGAAGAAAGCATGGAGAGTCAGTTTGTTATATAGTCTATGACACTTCCCACATCACAAGCTTTCATTTGGTGCATAACATGTTACTTTCAGCCATCACATTCTGAAGATATATATCCCCAATCATTTTCATATTTCCCCCCTTTTTTAGGGAGAAAAAAGCATGGGCAGTCAATTTTTATAGCCTTTGACACTCCCCGCATTATAAACTTTGAGTTGGCACATAAATCATTAAGTTTGGCCTGGTGTTCAAAAACTATGGCAGAACAAGTGTTTTGACAAACTCACAAACCAACAAATGCCGAGCAAAAAGCAATAGGATGATAGGTAAAAAAGTAAGGTATTTTTCAAATGAACATAAAGCAGATTAGCATAGCAAAAGTAGTCATTTACAGTGAAAATACTTACCTTTAATGAATAATAAAACATCATTTCTGTATAGCATGATGTAACAAAAATTTTAATCATCATCAAAGCCTGAAAAGTCTCTTCAAAATCTGAAAACTCTTAATCACCACTGGCCACAGAAACTGAACTGCTGGCATCATTGTCAGTTCCTTAAAGAGCATTACTAACTCTACATTTTTTTAAACAACCACAATTATTAATGGGCTGATCTAAAAATTTTATTGAATGTTCATTTATAAGCTAGCACAATGCAAACCCATCCTTATCATTACTACACATCAGTGGTTATTGCTGTTAGCATTATTAAAGGGGATTCATTGGCTTATGGAAAACTTGCAACTTTATTGGATGCAAGGTAATTTTTTAAGATTTTTTTGGAGAAAAAGTAACTTAATATTTTAAAGTATCCTAATAAAGTGGTAAGTATGGCATAGACCAATCTTAATGCTTAGATAGATTCTTGATAAATGTTTAAAGTTTCAAAAACTATGGTTACTTGCTTTGTACATTTCAAAAAGGCTTTTGATTTTATTGACAGCCATAATTTGTGGTGTATTGTGGATCATATGTCATTTCTGATAAGTTAATATGTTGGCTCTCTATAATACTGTGTGAGAGTTGTAAAACTTGTAGTGATTTATTTAGCATTACCATTGGAGTTCAAAAGACTGCAATTTTGTTACCTTTTCATTTTGCTTATTCATGTTACAAGGAATTCAGTGCAAGGGAAAGACTAGATCTAGATCAGCCCATCCAGTCCAAATTCAGTGAGGAGCCATTAGGAGAAAACTATTCTTAATTAGCCACAGGAAATATTCTCACTCAAAGGAAACATACATTTCTAATGAGTAATATGAATTTAAAAAAAATATATTTTTAAGGAATTATGAAAATATCTTGATTAAAAAACAAAAATATACATTTTTGATGAGTACTATGAAGCGGCAAAATCATTTAGTTATGCACCTAAAAATGTTTGTCAAAAAATTGTAAGAAATGAGCCAGATTCAGTACATTGATTATTTGTTTTATAAGCTGCAAATTCCTTTGTAATGAGCTGTGGGTTGGACTGAATTGGATTGGATTGTTTTACCTCTGAGTGGCACTTTTTTGCACACCATGGGCTAAATGGCCAGGTCACATGGACCCCATAGGCTCAGAGAAGGTTGGGGGAGGGGACCCACTGGAGCAGCTGTTGGGAGACAGATGGTAGCCTCCCGTCAAGGCCATCCAGCGTGTTCTTTAACGTGCACAGGGTATGGCTCTCCCGCACACGGGGCCACGGCTTAACGTCCCATCCGGACGGTGGCCTTTCCGAGCCCATCGGTGTCCCCTACTGACCGTGGGCAGGGCAGGAAAATTTTGCGGAGATAAATCTCAACGCTGACCCAGCTGGGACTCGAACCTGGGAACTACAGATTACGAGCCTGGCATGCTACCGACTGAGCCACCCCCAACCCCTCGTGTGGGTTGGACTGACATGACCTACAGTTAAGATGCAAACATAGATATTTTGACAATTTCTGTAGGCTAAATGAATTCTTTCCATAAAACTGTTGATGAGATTGATAATCAGAATAGGTTTGGTGATAAATAGGAAAAATAATTAAAATTGGTTAGGTGGATGGTGTTCCAGTTTTTTTAATGGCTGTGCTCTTGAGCATTCTTCTCAGTTTAATTATCTCAGGAGTTGTATGACAGATATCAGTAATCTGCGACATGAGATAAATAGGAGAATAGGCATTGCTGCTAAGACCTCTAAGAATCTGTGAAGAATTGGAAAAATAGGCATATGCATCTGAAGATTAAAATTAGGTTCTATAATACCCTCCTCATCAAAAAATTTCCCCACACAGAAGGAATGTTATGTGTATGATACAAAGTAATGTGCTAAAAGGCAGTAGTGTAAGTAACAAATAATCACATTTTCAGCCTGTTTAGTAAGGTAGATATATGGATATTAGGGTAACTTCAGTACAAGGTGTTTTGTGGCAATTTTTTGGCCATGTTGCTCTCATACAGTACAAATTAGCAAGTAGAGTTATAAACAGTATAACTAGACACTTCAAAAAAAGAGGGAGACTTAAAATGCAATGCTGGACAATGTCAAACAGGACCTTGTTAAAATTAGCATGCATTGATCAAGTGCAATTTAGTAGCTCAAGTGTACTCACATGTATGTAGACCTAATTTAAATTCTGGTTGGATCATAGCACATCGCTGCTTTTGGATTATGTGTGTATGTGTACATATGTAAGAAAGATTCTGCAATGTTAATCTCTAGATATAAATAATTTTATAAACATAAACTTTATAGTGATTGCTTTATATATGTGTGCTCCAAGTTTTACATATAATCTTATTTTTAGGCTTGAAAAAGAAATTAAAACATTTTGAAGTAAACTTTGAAGTTGCTCATGGCTTTCGTGTAAGTTCTATGCCATTTTCTTGTATTTGTGTGATATTTTTTTCTTTCATGATAGATCTTTGCAGATAAAGAATGTACGTAGGGTGTTCAAAAAGTTCTTGACACGTGTCTGTAAATTTGCATTCATTCCTCCAATGTTAATGAGCTATGACATGGAGCTTGTCTAAACTTATCATTATGTGTTAAAAACAAAGGCTACCTCATCGTTTATCACTTTGCTGGTGGCGTGTAAAGTTTGGTCTGCAAAAATCTGTGCATTGTTGCTGTGGAGCCTACAAAAGACTGAGAAAGATTTTGCATATTCATGAGGATGCAGCTTGGGGAAGACAAAAAAAATTTACACTGATTTATCACAAGTATACGGGGATTATGCCTGTTCATATGGCACTGTTATGGGATGGATTAATAAATTCACAGAAGGATGGCATAGTTTCGAAGACTTCCCTTGTGCAAAAAGGCCAAAGGAGACTGTGAACGAGAGAACCATCGCTGCTGTTCATGAACTCATTAAGGAAAACCCATGCATCATCATTCAGGTAATAAGTTTAGATATCAGTGTTTCAATTGGCCATGTGGATTAATTAACATTCGAAGTTCCAAAAGATCTGTAACAAATGGGTACCCTACAAACTGACAGAACAGCAAAATGGGCTAGAGTCGACTTGTGCAAGGAGATGCTGACAATGCTTGAACTTAGTGGTCCCAAACAGCTAAAGACATTGTGACAAGTGATGAGATGTGGATTTATTACTAGACAACTCCCAGAAAGATCGACAACTATATTTAGGTTGTGGAAAATGAACCTCATCCCCAAATCCTCTGACAAGACTTTCACTCAAGGAAGAGAATGTTCACAATTTTTTTTTTAATTCCCAAGGAGTGGTAGCCGTGGATACCTTGTCTGAAAAAAAATGACTATAAATGGCCAATATTACACCAACTTTGTTTTCCCCAAAATGTTTAAGGAGATGTGAAGGAGCAGCATCCAACAACAGGTGTGTCAAAGGTTCTCCTTCTTCATGGCAATGCCAGTGCTCATTAAACCCAGCAAATTACAGCCTATCTGGAGCAGGAAAAAACCAAACAGCTACTCCATCCTGCATATTCGCCTGAATTTACTTGCACCATGTGATTTTTGGCTGTTTCCAAAAATTAAAAAGGAACTTGATGGGAAGCCCTTTTTAAGGGTGCAAGACCTTGCAAAATGTGTTCATTCAGAGTTGAGAGTATTTCCCACAGGATTACTACCAAGCATTCCAGAATTGGCATAGAAGTCTGGCTACTTCGTGTAGATACTGGAAGGGAGTACTTTGAAGGAGAGTAAAAGATTTTTTGAGGTAAGTGCAATGATTTTTGTTCTGCAGATGCATATGAAGAACTTTTTGAACCCCCCCCCCCCCCAGTATTATGAATGTACAGTCAATAGGCTTACATTATTATCAACTTGAAGCATAATACTATCATAGTTTATAATGTAAATGTCTATTTGAGAAAAATATCAGCAAGCTTATATTAATTTTTTTTATGTTAGTTTATATCATCTTATTGAATGGAAAATTTATACTACAAAATAATTTTTAGCTGAAAATAATATATTGACTCACATATTTTACTGATGTGCCATTAATTTTAATAGTTTGAAATTATGTGTATAGGCTCATTTGCAGTGAATGCATGCTGCTTTTATAATTGCACAAATTTTTTATTGTATTAAATCCATAAGATTCATAGCTTTTAAACCTACAACTTAAAAAATTCTATTTTGTAAAAAAATTAAAAAGCATTTTATGACAAAAGAATATTTTTTCCTTGTGCCAGCCTTCTCATGCAGAAAAAATGAAGCACACAGAAGTTAAGGTTTTGATGAGTGAATTAAATAAAGCAAAAAGAGAGCTTAAACGTAAGTTTCTCCCTACTTTTAATAATAATTCTTTATCTAATGTGAAATGTATGTAAATACAATATACATAGGGTATTCAAATATAAACGAGAATTTAGTTACCATTTGATCACAAATTAACTTGTGTGAACAGACATTCATTTGCAAGTAAAGACATGTTCAAACTTGCAAACAACACTAATCATGCCCTCTTCCACATCACAAATCAATTGTAATCAAGATGTCCAACCAAGAAATATCCAGCAGTGTTGTGCAGTGCATAATTAACAAATTTACCAAAAGAAGGTGTCATTCCTTTGAAAATCTTTACGGGGCTTCAAGCCCAGTTTGAAGGAAATAGTTTGTCACAGACAAGGGTGCACAGTTGAGACAAATTATTTAGAGAGAGACAAGACCATGTCAAAAATCAATCTCATGCTCAGAGACCAATAACTTCTGTCACTCCCAACAATGTTGTCAGAATTGAGGAACTTATCCTAGACAATCATTGGATAACCATTCACAAACTTTTTCAGGAGACTAGAATTAGTGTAGGGAGTGTTGAAGAAATTGTGCACAATAAGCTGAAATTCAATAAAGTAAGATTAAGGTGGGTTTCACTGACTTCTGTCACTGGTGTACAAGGACAACGCTTGTCCTCTCACCACTACTTTAACAATGGAGATTGCAAAAATTGAAGTGGGATGTACTGCCTCATCCACCTTACCTGATTTAGCTCCTATAGTATATACATAGACTATACTATGTATAGCATATATACATAGTCATATCAGAATAATATGACCACCTATCTAACAATTAGGAATAACCACCCTTGGCCTGGATGACAGCGGTGATATGGCATGGCATGGACGCATTGAGGCCCTGGAAGGTTGCCATAGGCATATGTGCCCATTCGGATTCCAGCAGAGCATGGAGGTTGCGGAGATATGGTTCTGGGTCCGCATGCCGAACCTGTCGATCCAAATGGTCCCACAAGGGCTTTATGGGATTGAAGTCCGGTAATTTCGCCGGCCAAGGGAGAACGGAGACATCATTGTCATGTTCCTGGGACCAGTCACACACCACCTTAGCGACATGGCAGGGTGCATTGCCCTGTTGGTACCATCACTACCAGAGTAATCATCTGGACAATCATCTGTCCTGGCTGGCCGCTTTTATCTCCGTGTGGTCAACCTTGTCATGTGCACTTTGTGATGCACCTGGGTGGGTATACTGTGATTCAGTGGGTAGTCATATTATTCTGATACGACTGTGTATATATTATGTATGTAGGATGATTATAATTTGATAAAAGCAATGCTTCATTTGCTAATCCATGCTTCAAATTGTGATTACATTAATGCAATATCTGATATTCTTTCAATATTTCCAATATCTTTTATATAGAACTGAGAGAAGAACCACATGTTTCTGATACAGTAGTTGTTCTTCAGTGGTCTCCTGTTGAGGATGGGTCTTCTTCATCACCAGATGTAAGTAGCAAAGCGACCAGCACAGATCAACAAGATGAAATTGAATTACCTGGGAAAAATGAGGAGGTCAAAGTAACAGTTGAACAAACTCTAAATTCTTGTCTTAAAATTTTATCAGAAAAGAGAAAAACTGCTGAAAGACCAGAAGCACTGGAGGTACTTACGTTTAATATTAGTGCATGAAATATGTTTTTTTTTCCTGTTTGCTTTGTGATATAAAACATGTTAGATGTCTGAGAAAAGTGATATGATTTCTGTTAGCAAAAAACAATTACTAGCCAGAATGGGATATGAGCTCATGACCTTTTGATACATATCAGTTCTGTAACTATTAAGCTACCAGCCACTGATTCAAATCTCCTATTTTAAAATTGCTCTTTATTTTATGGATGATTGCCTGTTTCCTTATTAATGACAAGATTTTTACTTGTGATGCTGGATTGGCATGTTATACTCTAAAGTTAACTTTTTCTAATTAAACTAGTGTGTTCTATGCTTCCCACCAGCATAAATATGTCTGGAATTCTGAAGTTAGATTTCTTTATAGCATTTGCAATTGAGATCTTGATCAGTGGTCAGTAAATAGAGGCCAGAGCACCTGATATGTTATTAAAAGGTTGTGGATTCTTATTCCACCAAGCTAAAATAAATTTTTCTGTTAATGTAAGGTTGTTCTTTAATTTACAGATAATTGCCTGTGAGGTATTAATGATATTAATCCTCAAGTAGACATGTTAATACACAGAATGTGCCAGTGTGAAATCTAAATGTAGTAATTCCTCTCTACATCACTTATACTGAAACCCTCTTACATAATCTATAAGTATGACCAGGCAAGTCATTTATGAATATCTGTTGCTGACAATGGATTGCAGCAGATTAAAGCTAGATGACAGCTTATTAATTCCATACTTTTCAAAATATTGCCTGTTAGTACTCTGTATTTTCCAAATATGCAAAACCTCAACCAAACAATTTTTCAGATGAGCTACCGAAGTAAAAGGGACATTGTTGTATATGTAGACATGCCTGTTCCGATGCAAAAGAAACGTATTGTAATAATGTGATATACTTGTGAAAATTGTTAAAATACAAGTCCAAAGTAAAGCCTAATGAATGTAATAGGTTTAGTAATTTCAGACAAGGTTTCATTAGATACTGTTTTCCAATTGCACAATTATTTTGCATTGCAAATATGTACATAATTTATACTAATGTAATTTTTTTTTGCTATGGTGCTTCTGCATCATAATGCAATTTATATAAAATGAAAGAATCACATGTCATGAAATGATATGTAGTAATTCCTCTCTACATCACTTATACTGAAACCCTCTTACATAATCTATAAGTATGACCAGGCAAGTCATTTATGAATATCTGTTGCTGACAATGGATTGCAGCAGATTAAAGCTAGATGACAGCTTATTAATTCCATACTTTTCAAAATATTGCCTGTTAGTACTCTGTATTTTCCAAATATGCAAAACCTCAACCAAACAATTTTTCAGATGAGCTACCGAAGTAAAAGGGACATTGTTGTATATGTAGACATGCCTGTTCCGATGCAAAAGAAACGTATTGTAATAATGTGATATACTTGTGAAAATTGTTAAAATACAAGTCCAAAGTAAAGCCTAATGAATGTAATAGGTTTAGTAATTTCAGACAAGGTTTCATTAGATACTGTTTTCCAATTGCACAATTATTTTGCATTGCAAATATGTACATAATTTATACTAATGTAATTTTTTTTTGCTATGGTGCTTCTGCATCATAATGCAATTTATATAAAATGAAAGAATCACATGTCATGAAATGATAGATATTGCAAAATAAATGATTCAAAATCATCATTGTAGGATGAAATTAATGTTTACTAATTATTTTTCCTTGATGAAAAGCAATGGTAATAATATTGTAGTCTGCATATAAAAAAGGCAAGTGACTCACTCTGTGCACCATTCACATAGTTATGGGAAATTTTTAGATTTGCCTAAGTGAGAGTAAAATAATCTCAGTTATTGCAAATATATTGTTATAAATCCAATGTCTTTTCATAACCATGTGATATACTCTGTCCTACAGGGTTATTCAGACATCCTCATATCATGCCACTGAAAAGCCAAATTAGGAACTCATTTTCATAATAATTTTTATGGAGGAATGAGACTAAAGATAATTTAAATATCTAAATCCATATTTTCCAGTTATTCATTCAGCATTATAGAGTTATGGGAGTGTAATATTTAACAGCAATATACCCAATCACATGAGTTATTTTAAACATAAATAATAACTGTTATATCAATCCATATACTAAAATTATTTTTAACATTTTTGTGCACTTATTCTCTTAGATTCATTAATTTCAAAGAAATTTTATAGGGTGAGCAACACTACTGAAACTTTTGCAAATTCCCGAAAGCCAAAAATGTATTCTAGTTTGCAAAATTCTTTGATTTATCAGCTGCTAGGTTTTGAGTAAGGGGTTGGGCTCAGTCAGGCTCTTAATCTGATGTTTTAGCATTTGAGTCCTAACTTCTTGTATTAAGATTTTTTCTGCTAACCCCTGCTTAACCTTCAGTGTGAAAAGAGACACTGATGTGCTTGGAAAGACTGCTGTCTATTGGATGGAACATTAATCCATGACCACATGTATAGGAGGTATATTTTACATGTTGAAAAACACACTATATATGGCCTTGGTGGGAGGCTTCCATCTGTCTCTCCTAACAGTGTCAGGTATATCCTATTACCCAACCTCCTCTGAGCCCCTGTGATCCTTGTGACCTGGTCATTTAGCCCATTGTGAGCACATTAGTACAACATCTTTTGATTATTTAAATTATAATATAAATGCTATGTAAACAATATTATGTTTTTTAAATTCAGTAATATTTATATTTATCAATTTTGTATATATATATATTTCAGGAAATGACTAAAGATCAAGTAATAGAAGAAAAATTAGCTATACAAAAAGTTTTGCTGAAGTTTGAAAGCATTCACGGAAGACCATCATCCAAATCAGATAGAGACCTCATGAGGCCATTATATGATAGGTATCGTAGTGTAAAACGTATTGTTGCTAGGTCTAGTGCATTTAGCAATGTTTCTTCAAAAGTGAAAGATGCCATGGAATTACAACCAATATTAGAACATGTTGCAATGGATTTCACTTCTCCGGATAATAGGAGAATGCCAGAGGTAGGTCTTGTAAAGTATCAGATGAAATAACTAGTGAATACTGTTCCAAATGTAATATGTATATTACAGTGCTTTGAAAAGTAGATGGAAGGAGCTTAAGATATTAACTGGTTTTCAATTTTCTTATTGTTTTATTCTACTAATCAAGTGACATGTAGCATGAAATAAAAAAAGGAACAAAAATGATTATTTTGAAAATAATATATAAATTATTAATAATTTGATTATTGCACCTTTGGAATCATGGGTCACATTGCATAATTGCATCCAAATTTGAAAATGAGTTACACTCCTGGTGACTTTTTGGGTCATTCATTCCATCTCAATTCAACCAGGCCAGTTCACCACCCATCACAGATTTCAATCATCTTTGGCATAAATGTTAGTACACATAAGATGTCTAATTGTCCAAAATATTTTGAGTCAAAAAAATTTTTGTAAGGAGTTATAATCGTTTAACCTAAGGGGAAAATATACAAATTGAGTATATACTAAATAATCACCACTTTGTAAGTCGATTTAATTTTAGAGGAAAAATTGTCTTGAGCCGGGTGGTGTGACACCCAGTGGATGTTGAGCCGGCTCCATTTTTTAATCTTCGAGGAAAAATATTTCTTTGCTGATATTATCTGAAGAACTGTGCAAGGCAAAAATGGGCACTGGATGGTTTAATCCAATAATAGAAACTATAATTGTTTTCATTTACTATACTTCACAATATTAATACACTTAGTACTTCTAAAATATATTAAAATATAAAATCAATTCTCTTGATTACTATGTCGGTAACTTAGCCCTTTTCAGTTTAAATGATTATATATTCTAATTATTTATGACTCAATTCTTTATTATCAACATATTTTACAACATTTATTTCATCAGCAATGAATATGACTTCATTAAAATGGACTAAATTCGAACTTGTGTATGCACAATTTTTTTTACTTTTTAAATTCAAAGGAGCATCTTCGCTTATTTTGACTACATTAGCCCATTAAGCACTTCATTAATTATTATAGAACAATTGATCAAAAATAAAGCATAATTTACAGTTTTTAAGTTATTAGAAGATAAATATTATAAATAAAAGATACATTGTTTACATGAAAGCAAAATACAATAAAAAATGAGGTTTATTTGGATATTTTCTTTATTTAATAGTTATCTTGTCCATTTTGTGCAAATGCACTAATTGTTGAGGAAAAATGTTTTTACAAATAGTTTTAACTCTTTCATAAGACAAAATCTATATTAGTTAATAAAAAAAATTCTTTTCCCAAATCACATTTTATTGTTGTATCAAATTCCCCAAAATTGATAAGTGTCTAAATTTGAAACCCAAACCAAATAACCTTCTAGCTCACCTTTGAATAATCTTCCTGAATAATTATTGATTGAAAAACATATATTTCATATATTACAGTTATGCATTATTACTTCCATTTTTTTAAATGTAAACATGCTTTTAAACTATTGAATGTCTGAAAAATGGTTTGTTAATTCAAAATTGTTTATTTGTTTATATACACAGCCACCAATTACGGAGACTGCAGAAGAACAAGAAGAACTATCTGAGAGGAATATAGCTGAAACAGATTTTAAAGTTGAGGTATATGCGGACCAAATAGAAGAAGAAGAAGCTCAGATAAGTTTTGAAGAGTCTTTACATTTGGAGCCCCAGATAACAAGTCTCAACCATCATTCCAATTTCCATGAACTACACTTGTAAGTTAATAATGTATGATTTCCTCCTATTTCCTATCCAAATAAAAGCAATATGAATTTACAAAGCTTTGAATAGTTCTGCCTCATCTTATACATGTTTAAATTACAACAAACTCATCCCAAAAACGGCAGGGGTTGGCCTCAATAGTACACCAGCTCATAATCTAGTGTTCCCAGGTTTGAGTCCCTACTTATCTCGATTAAGATTTTTTCTACTACCTTTCACTTTGCCATCAGGGAGAAAGGGTATTGGGTTTGGAAAAGCTGCTGTCTATTGAATGAGATATTAGCCTTGCCCCAATGTGTAGAAGAGCCATGCTAAAGAATACACTGGATTATCATCTATCTCCATAAGTTGTCCAGTGGGTATCCTACACAGTTCTGAGCTCATGGGAACTTTCTGACCTAGCCATTTAGCCCATTATGAGCACAAAAGTGCTAATCCAGGGTAATATCCAGTCCTGTCATAAAAATTTTACCAAGTAGCATCTCTATACAGGGTGAATCTGAAAAAGTGGGCAAAACTTTACGGGGTAGTAGAATGCAGCTATACGAGCAATATTCGTCATAGAATGTATGGTCGGAACGCAAACGGCGAGCCGCTAGGTGGCGTTGGAAATGGTATAAAAGGGTCGGTCCTCACACCCAACGGCATTTCTACCATGGATATATCCACTGTCCCGCAGGTGTGAAGCCTGCATTACAGCTGGCGGCAGCTCTTTTGAGCAATTTCTTTGAGCATGTACCTCAATTACATTCCTGTTAATAAAATGTTTTCTGAAGTATCACCTCTCCTTCTTGTGTTCATTCTTTAAATGTGACAGTGGAAAACTTCCTTTTAACTTCTCACTGCTTGCATTCCGACCATATATTCCATGACGAATATTGCTCGTATAGCTGCGTTCTACCACCTCGTAAAGTTTTGCCCACTTTTTCAGATTCACCCTGTATATTGATATATACACTCCATGCATTTTATTTCTGCATATTGAGCCTGTAATATTAAATAATCAAGAATATGCATTTCAACTTATTTAATTCAGAACTGTGTTTAAGGTTCTTTTGAGGACAATAGCTTAAAATAGGTATTAAAAGTTCCATCATTTTAATAATCCTCACATAAGCCAGAGAGTCTGTTTTCTACTGGGTGTGAGGTATTTTTAGATGAATAAAAATAAAATGTATTATTTGTGTAATGCACATTTACTCTAAATTTCATGTTATTACTTGATTTTAAATGTAATGAAATTTCACATTTCTTGTGCTTTATTTTTAAATTATATATTTTTAGAAATGGACAAACCATAACTGAACATTAAAATTACATATTTTGTTGCATTTCTACCTCTAATGTGGTAATTATTTATATTGCTTTTGTATAGTATATATTTTTATTATATAACCTTCCCTGGGAATGTTGTTTGACAGAAAGAACAACATTCCAACAGGACTGCACTCTTTGAAAACAGTTCCAGGGAGGGATTGAAATATTAAGTTTCCAATCGCAAGTAAGTGACTTGTCTTAAGTCTATTATACAATGAAATGTAAATAAATATCAACAGGTAATGGACAAAAAACATAAACAGCAATGTGAAATCACTAATACGGTGTTGGACCACCACATGAGTCCAGTACAACCTGTATACATCATGACATAGAGTCGACAATTGTCTGAAAGTCAGCAGGAGGGATATAACACTTTTCATCCACAAGAAACGTGATCAATTCCTGCTTGTTTGATGGAGCTGGAAAACACTGTCTGAGACATTGTTCCAGAAGTTCCTATAGATGTTCCAGCTTTGATATCTGGTGACTTCAGTGGTCATGGTATGTGAAAAAGTTCAGTCTCTTGTTCCTCAAACCACTGGGTGACCACATGTAATCATGGATGGGAGCACTGTCATTCTGAAAGACAGTTCTCTCTTCATGAAAGATATGCTGTACCATTGGATGGATATATGATAACTTAGAACTGTCAAATAGCGATTGGCATTAATCTTTTGCCTTCTATCAGAATAAGTGCACCCAAACCATGCCATGAGAAAGCTTCCGACACCATTACAGAACTACCAGAACCCTTAACAGTAGGGAACAAGCAATCAGAGTTGTACATTTTCTTTGGTTGGTGCTACAGGTACACTCGTCCATTTGTCAGAAACAAAGTGTAGGATGATTTGTCAGACCATATCATATTCCTCCACTGCTTGTGCTCTTTTCATCATTAGGCACAACGATGTGCATTGACAGGTGTGGTGAGTGGCTTTGAAGCACAACTTGACAGTGATGTTCAGCTTTATAAAGTTCTTGATGTACTGTTTTTGACAAAATTGGCCTCTCAAGTTCTGCGTTGATATCCACACACAACTGATCAGCTGTAGCCCTCTGGTTTTGCTTTCCACGTCACACTAATGCTCAAATGTTCTGATTCTGGAGTGTGCTTTCAGACACTGTTGCCTTTTGCAGATGATGTCTTCCTTTTAGATTCCCATGCAGACGACCTTGGAAACTGTTCCTCATGAAACATTAGCAAGTTCAGCTATCTTAGTAACTGAAGCTCCTGCCAAACATGCTCCAACAATTATGCCCCTTTCAAAATCGCTAAGGTCTTCTCTCAACAGCATGGTGCCAATAATTGCACACAGTTACGCTGGGTTTGCCTTTATAGACATGATACTAAGCATGCTGGTGTATCGTTTGTATGTTTCATTCTTTCTTTGGGGGCCGGAGTGGCCAAGTAGGTAGTATGCCAGGCTCGTAATCTGCTATTCCCAGGTTCGAATCCCACCTGGACCAGCATTGAGATTTATCTTCATAAAACTCCCTGCCTTCGGTCAGTGATGAGCTTCGAAAGGCTCATCACTGACCGAATCTAAACTATCTGTCAGATGGAATGCAAAGCCATGGCTCTATGTGTGGGAGAGCCATACCTTGGGCATGTTAAAGAACATGCTAGATAGCTTTGTTGGGAGGCTACCATCTGTCTTCTAACAGTTGTCCAGTGGGTCCCTTCCCCCCCAACCTTTTCTGAGCCCTTGGGGTCCTTGTGACCTGGCCATTTAGCCCCATTGTGTGCAAAAAAGGACCGATCAGAGGTAAAACAACCCAACCCATGCCTTCGTCTGTGGCATGTAGATGCCACTGCTTAACATAAACTGAAGACTTTCTGCATATCTTGGTATTTTTGCTTTTCTGTCCATTACCTGTATTTCACAGAGTAATGAATTCAGTTGTTCAATATTTTTAGAGATAAATGAAAACTTCTTTTTGGGATAGTACCAGTGAAATATTAGAATTTGCATTTTTTGCATCTTACAATAGTTTTAATTTCTACCATTAGAGAGCCCTAATGATGGAAAATTCAAAACTTCAAACGAATCAAGGAGTCAATGATCTATTTATGTTAAAGACTTCAAATTTTAGTGTAGAATGTGATAGTTGAGGTTTACCTTGACAGTAATGATTTTTTTCTCTTTATTATCATGGGTTGGGGGGAAGGGGGTATACAACGTTTTTGTTTTAAAAGATAAATGAAAAATTCTTTTTGGTGCTAATGAAATATTACTATTTGCATTTTTGTATCATCCATTAGTTTGAATTTCTACTATTAGAAAGTGCTAAAGTCATAAAATGGCATATTTCACTCTTTTTGAAAAAGATTGTTTGATATTCACTGTTTTTATGTTATTCTTCTAGTTTTGTGTAAGACCTGGTAAAAAAAAATTACATTTATTTTTAATAGTATATTACCAGTTTCACAAGAAAATTACTTAAAGTTTGCCAATTTTTTTACTATTTCAGACCTGAATTGTTGGAACAGCAAAAACAAACTCGCACAGAAAAGCACAGAGTGCGAAAAATTCTCAGAAATTTTGAAGATCAATTTCAAAAAGAAAATGGAAGGTATTTTAGTGTAAAATTATCTTATATAATGTATCTGCATTCATATAAATAAATGTAAATATTTAATCTCGAATTTCTATGAGCATTATCAGGTTACTCGATCACTCTCTTTGTTTTTGTAAGAAACTATTTTTCAGCTCTGTAAAATAAACCCAGATTAAATTTCAATAATTACCCAGAGTAGAATAATAACATTCAGATATCCTTGAAATGCTCAATTCACCTTGCAGGGAGAATCGTCATATTCATTAACCTTGCCATCTGTGTCTTTTAGAAATTTCACTCTGTTCAGTTCCCCCCACCCCACACACACCCATTAAATATTTACTCTTTGATATAGCTTCCTATTGTTGTTCTGTTTATCAACCTTTAATTCCAATGTGTGAAGTTTTTATCAGTTCCCTGTTTTATAATCTTCCTTGTCAGTTCCTTTAAATATTTATTAATTTCTTGTGTTACTATCTAAGATTTGTAACAGTTGATTCATCTTTTCCATTACTCCTCAGAAATAAGCTATTATTTTATCCTCAGTAACTGAATTTTCTCTGTTTTTTTTACCCAAAATGACACTGTTGGCTTGAAAAATAGTTTGCTCAAAATGATTGCATTCTCTCTCAGTTATAAGCAAACCATATTTGTCATAATGACAATTCTTGTCTTTAACTTAAGCTTCTTCTTCTATTAGACGCTTTTAACAAAATTATTGATTAGATGCATTCTCATCTTCCCTGTACAACCTGATTGCTAACAGAATTAGCTCATTTACTATTAATATGTAATAACTCATATTTCTCTGTAGTTTATCACCTGAAATCAAAAATATAACTGCATAACTTATATACATACATTATCTTCAATCAACCATGATCTGTGAAGGTCCAACCAAATTGCATTTAGTTCTCCACATGCATATTCTGAGTTATAGTTGTTGCATTTTCCACTGCATGACATTTCTAATAAGATCTGGTTTGACATTTTTCATCCACCACATTCTAGTGGATCCACCACATTCCCCTTTTTCTGAGGCCTTTAGTCACATTGTTTTTAACTATATTCTTTAATCTGTAGTTCTGCAGAAGGACAATGTTTCCAAATCAACACAGTATCTCTCTGCATGTATGTTGCTCAAAGGTAATTGCTGCAAGGTAATCCTTTGTCTAACTTCATCATTACTTATAAATCAAACCTAATAATGCCAAAGATTCTGCTTAAAGGTGATTGGTGACTACATCTAAACTGGTCTTCAACCTTTTTAGGAGGAGAGCACTAAGACATCCACAGCAATCACTGCATATGTTTGATGACTTTTTACCCCCCCCCCCCCTCCTCCCCCTACTTTTGCCAACCAAGTAAAGAAAATATAATGATAATTTAAATATTTGGCAGTTTAACTGTTTTCTTAGTTTTTCACTGCATCAACAGAGATGATGCAATATTTCACTAAAAAATCATTTTATGTTCTAAGTATTTCTTAAACATCTCTACAGAAAAGAGGAATGTAAACTGCATTGTTTTATAAATAATGTCAAGTTTGCATTTTTTTTTGATTCTTCAAAATATTGTGTAAAGTACAATAATACTATCAGTATAGAGATCATTTTAACATTAAATATAATTAATTTCATGTCTCCAAACCATTGAAATTTGGGAGCTATTTGTTATTATATTATCACAACTTTACAGGTTGTATATTTAAATTCTATATTCAAACAATGCAATTTATATGAAAGAGAAATTTATGAAACATTGTATTATGAAGAAAATAATACCCATAATAATAATTCATCACTGTTTTTAGTTTCAGGTAATACACTGTTAATAACAGACAAAAATTACATTATTATTATACTTGCAAGCATTAATAAAGGATGCATCATTGAGCACTTTTAACATTTTTGTTTAAGATAACTAGAAAATTGAAATAAGAATTACAAATTCTGCAATTGATTCTGACTGTCAATCTATAGTTCAAACATCCAAATGCTTTTTTACCCATCAAAAACTGAAAGAGCTGAAAAGATTGTTCATATATTATGCAAAATTTTATTATTCATTTTAGAATAACTTTTTAGTTTGGTAATAAACATTGGTGGATCTATTTCTGATTACTATTATACGTGTACTACAGATAGATGTGGTGATAGTCAGAGGTATCATATGAAGGGCATTCAAAATGTCCTTAGCATGCATCTGCAGAACAAAAACCATTGAATTTATCTCAGCAAAACTTTTACTTTCTTCAAAGTATTCCCCTCCAGTATCTATGCAAAGTTGCAGATGTCTATACCAATTCTGCAATCCTTGATAGTACGTACTCCTGTTGGAGTAATACTCTGCAACTCTGAATGAATGCATTTTGCAAGGTCTTGCACCCTTGAAAAAGACTTCCCATCAAGTTCCTCTTTAAATTTTGGAAACAACCAAAAATTGCATGTGCAAGATCAGGCGAATATGCAGGATGGGGTAGCTGTTTGGGTTTTTCCTGATCCAAATAGGCTGTAATTTGCCAAGTTTAATTAGCACTGGCATTGCAATGAAGAAGGAGAACCTTTGACACACATGTTGTTGGATGCTGTTCCTTCATCTTAACCATTTTGGGCAAAACAAAGTTTGTGTAGTATTGGCCATTTATAGTCATTTTTTTTTTCAGATAAGGTATCCACAGCTACCACTCCTTGAGAATTAAAAAAAAAAATTGTGAACATCCTCTTCCTTGAACAGAAATCTTGTCAGAGGATTTGGGAATGAGATTCATTTTCCACAACCTAAACATAGTTGTCGATCTTTCTGGGAGTTGTATAGTAATAAATCCACATCTCATCACTTGTCACAGTGCCTTTAGCTGTTTGGGACCACTAAGTTCAAGCATTGCCAGCATCTCTTTGCACAAGTCGACTTTAGCCCTTTTTGCTGTTCCGTCAGCTTGTAAGGTACCTATTTGTCACAGATCTTTTGGAACTTTGAATGTTGATGAATCCACACTGCCAATAAAGCACTGACATTTAAATTTATTGCCTAAATGATGATGTGTGGGTTTTCCATAATGAGTTCATGAACAGCAACCATGGTTCTCTCTTTCACAGCCTCCTTTGGTCTTCCTGCACAAGGAAAGTCTTTGAAACTCTGCCATCCTTCTCTGAATTTGTACATCCATTCCATAACAGTGCCATATGAGCAGGCATGATCCCAATATACTTGTGATAAATCGGCATGAATTTTTGTTTTGCATCATCCCCAAGCTGCATCCTTGTGAAAATGTAAAATTTTGGTATTTTAGCATGCTCCATAGCAACACTGCACAGATTTCACAGACCAAACTTTACACGTCACTAGCAAAGAGATAAATGATGATGTGGTCTTTGTTTTTAGCACATAATGACAAGTTTAGAAATAATGACAAGCACATAATGACAAGTTTAGAAATAATGACAAGCACATAATGACAAGCACATAATTTAGCACATAATGACAAGCTCTCAAACAACAAGAAATGACAAGCACATAATGACAAGCTTGTTAACTTCTGAGGAGTGAGTGCTAATCTACAGACACATGTCAAGAACTTTTTGAATGCCCTCTGTATTGCACTATGTATATCACTCTACCATGATTTGTTGCAAATACTAATAGTAATCTCATTTCGATTTTTAAAGGAAAGTGCAAAAAGAAGACAGAATGCCAATGGAAACTGTTTATGCAGAGTACAAGGTAAATACTATGCATTAAAATAATTAATTAATAATATATATTAAGTTATGCCCTGGTAATGAAAGAATATGTTACTCCATTAAAAGAAAATTACAATTTTTTGCTTAAATCGTTTTAAAAAAGTTGCACATTGAAACGATAAATTTTTGTTGAGTTATATGCAATGAACAGAAATATGACTCAGAAATAAAAAGATAATATAAAAAATAATGAATTTATAATAATATACATTATCTCTCTTATGAGGTTGTGTACTCCTGGGGATATTGTTTCACAATGACTTAATTTAGGTATCGCAGTGTACAATTTAAAAACAGGATTTGTTAGACAAATGTTTGATATAAAAATGGACATTTTCTTTCAGTGTTGTCCAAAATGCTTTCTTTAATGTATATAGAGCAAGACCCTGCTGCACATAAAAACAAGTTTAATTCCCTGTCTGGTAGATGACAGTTCTTCCAAGCTTATCAGTGTCCCCTTTTCACTAGGACCAGAGATGGGATGCAGAGATAATTTCAATGTTTCCACAGATGGGACTTGAACATGTGAGTTTAGCAAGCTAATAATTGTTATCTTTCATCCCAGGTATGGATCTAGAAAAAAATAAAGGTGTGTGTGGGGGTGGGGGGGGGGGAAGAGACTGGATTTCCATTGCAGTATAACATTTCCCCCTCTGTTTGAGAGGCCTTTAAAATTTTCTTGAAAAATGTAAAAATGTATGAAATATACATAACTTTAATAATTTTTGCTTCTGTTACTCTTACTAGTATTCTCAAAGGGGTAGTATACTATATTTTTACTAGTATTCTTTGTTGCCCCCTCCCTATATCCTCCCCTGTGTAATTAATTTTAAACAGTCTAACAATAAAGCTGTGAAAAGAATTTCTGAAGTGAATCCTAATAGTGAGAGTTTCAAAATTTATAGATTTTCTGGTTTTTGCATGAAGTGTACTTATTTATCCAAACATAATACATACTCTTCTAATATCATTACTATTTTTATTTTTATATATATGCATTATTTTTCACATTGGATTGTTTAATGAGAATCTGCTAATTTTGTTTTAATTTTTTATTAAACCATGCAAATTATGGTGGAAAGTAAAACTAGTAGAATGCCAAAGATATTTTTTTATTTTATTCCTTATACCTCCAATCTTTTTGTCCAATCTTTTTGCTTGTGGGCTGCATTAAAGTATCAATGTGTGAAGAAGGCCACACCTTGAAATGGAAAAGTTATTAAATCTAGTCATTAATCTAATCAACAAATTAGTGAAATATGACAAATATTTACTTTTAAAGGCAAAAACAAAAATTCCAAATTACTATACCTCTTATAGAAATACCTCAAATTTTGCTCTGAAATACTTGTGAAATTTATAATAAATATTTGAAATTTTAATAATATTATTTTGGAAACTTTAATAAAATAAAAAGATAGAGGTAAATTTAGTATCACAATACATAACATCCAATATCTTATTTATATGCTATTAGTAAAGGTTTGTGTTGAGGTGTATTTTTTTTCTGAGTCACTAAGGTTTTCACAGAACCAGCTCTAGGGCCTCATGTGGCTTGCAGATTATGGTTCCTACTTTATATTCGTAGAATATTATATATAATAATTGTAATTATCATTTATATATAATAATAAGAGTAAAATCTTTTATTTTTCAGCATATAAAAGCCAAATTGAAACTTTTGGAGGCTCTGGTTACAAAACATGAGCAGCGCAAGTCAAATTGCCATAAAGATTGTTTGGATGAATAAGTTGTTAATTGAAGACTTTCAAGATATATTTTATATTCTAGTCATTTATTGTGTTCAGCATATGAAAATAAATTATTGAGCTGCTTTTATAATATGAAGCAGACAAGTTCCTGTCATTCAATAAACAACAGTGAATTCTTTAGTAGCAGATTTGTTCCAGAGCCTGTTGCCACAAAGTACGTTCATCATAGTATTTGTGAGAGTGCCAGATGTTATAAAATGTCGCATATTTATATTTTCAAAACAATTTGTGTATCACATATTTTAAAAAATAGCCTAGTATGACTAAACTAAGTGATTTTTTTGTATAGAATTCAAATATTGTGTGTCATATAGTTATGTGCATGTGTAGCTCATAGTTCTTTATATATAACTTCAGAACAAACTAAAAGAGAAGGTATAAGTGACTTGCATTTTGTATAGTGCACTTTCTATATTTAACCTATACTTGTGCCATATTAGCTCAGAAATTCTACCAGTCACTGATATGTGCAGCAAGGAATTTCATATTGTGATGAGTATTGGTAGTGAGTTCCAAACATATTGTCTTTGGTCATTCAACAGTTTGATTTTGGGAACTATAGATATTGTCCTGAAGCAGCTTCTAGTTTTTTTCTGGTTTAATGAGATCATGCAGTTTTGTGAGTAGAGAATGAATGACAACTTTTATCCCAGCATGAGTGGAGTGACAATACTTTATTGAAATTATGCATTTATTAAAGCAATTCAGCACATTCTGTGGAAATGAAAAATCCTTTGCAGTCTATATAATTGATAAGTAAGGCTTTAATCATGTAAATTGGAAAGATTGCAATAACCAGATGTTTCTCTTTTTATTAATGATTAAAAATATTTCTCATATATTCTAAAGTCACCACCAGTGTCTATTGTGTGCAAATTGTAATATATATTCATTTCTACATCTTGCATAATCGTGAAAGGAAACTGAAGTTATGCAGATCTGATTGTGATCTTTGTTGTGTAATTTAAGAACCAATTTAGTTTGTACAACATTCATTTTATATTTTATATTTACCAAGTTTTATTCAAGTAATAGTAAATGATAAAACTTTCTGTAGTGCAAAAATGCTTTCTGTAGTACCTTAATATCCACTCTGTGAATCTATTGAGAACATTAACACTAAAACATCTGTTTGCGTGCATGGAAAAATTGTACACAATTTTATAAATTATTTTTTATTATAGTTTTTGCAATAGGCTTAAGCTAATGCAGATAAATGATTTAAAAGCACTTGTTGCATGGTATCTCATTCAGTTTATGTAAATATCATATGCCTAAAATTCAACTAATTTTCTAGAATAATTCATTAAATATTTTTTATGATAATAATTACAGGTGAAATTTAAAAAATGAGAGTTGAAATTAAAGCTCTTTTAAAGATTGTAAATTGTAAAAGTTCTTGAATTGTTATTCTAACTAGCACATAAAACACTTCAGTTAGATGATAGCTTGTGATAGGGTAAGTCAGTATTGAGCTATTTTGCAAAGAATTTGCTGGTACAAATTTTCGAATGTTTAAGAAAATAATTTCAAATCACTGCAAATTTAAAGCATTCAATGTACATTATTAATGCTCAAGGGCATAGATATGTACAAAATAAATCCAAACTTGGTTCAATTTAATGTTTACATATCTCAGTTTTGTCTCAGCTGTAAACTATGTTTTATTCAGTATCATAAGAACTTTGTTCCAGAATTATTTGTTAATACTATCGGTTAATATTTTGCTAATATGAAAAAATAGATAAACTATAAGAAGATGAAAACACACACATTGACCCCCCCCCCCCCTCCCAAAAAAAAAAGGTGTGTGTATTTTTCCTGAGGATTTTTTCCTAGAAGAAATTTACTCAATGCATAACAAACTTTGTAGTTACCCTTTCACACATTCTGACTGAATTTGCATCAGGATCTTATATTTATTATTTTTTTTCCAAATACTGAGGTAAAAGAGTTAAATAGAGAAAATCTTTCCTAATGACAGTTTCATTGAGCTGTATTTTAGGTATGGTAAAGGAGTACATCTATTAAGAATTTTGTTTCTTATGGGGAAGAGGAGGAGGGATCTGATTTGAGGCAATTTGATTTATTTGTTAATTAAATGTTATGATACATGTCTCAGTCTTTTATGAAATTAATTCCCCATTTATTGTTTGTTAGAAGATAATAAGAATAATGTTCAGTATCAAATTGAATTGTACTACTAATCTAATTAAAGAAATACAAGCCATCAGAAAGAAGTGTTTTTGTTGCTGAATAAATATAGTTGAACTGATCTGTTTAGTGACTTCACTTAGATATAGAAGGTTGTTAAAAAAATCAAGTGTACAAGGTATTTTAAGAAACTGGTTTTATTACAAGTCAAACAATCATTATAAATATATGCCCTACAGAGTTTGGCTACTTTTTTACATAACCTCTTAAAAGATTCAAATATTTGTCATATTGTGAAACATGTTTCTCAGTGACACTAAATTACTCCAAGATTCTTAGTCTTTAACCAGCAGAAGATTTATAGTCTTAAAATTTTTGGTTTGGAATGTCCCCAAATGTTTCCATTCCACAGATGCATGCTTACACTCTGATGTGTGATGGTTTATCCAGGTTTCATCACCTGTCACAATGTGCTGGAGGAAATGCAAACTTTCGCTAAATATCACTGAACAAAGGAGAGGCTGCAGCCATTTTTTGAATTTTGTTACTTCTTTATTTACCTATTCCATTCTCTCCATAAACCTCAACATTGAATTTAGTTAACATGGAATTTCTGTTGTGGAAGCATTTTCCATGTTAAAAAATTGAATTACAGCATGAATCTTCTCTGGTGTCCATGTGTCTAGAAGAGCAGTAATTTTCATATAAGGGTTTACCACATCATGCCACACTGCAGTTGCCACACTTTTCTAACCAAATGTTTTATTGGCAATGTAATAAATGCACTAAGTGTAATGCATTGGTAATTAACCATGTAAACTTCATTTTTAAGCAACCATCGTAAGTGTATTTTTCAGTTTACCCTCTCACATACAAGTGAATATTTATTTCATAATGACATTTCAGTTATAAGTTTAAAGTATTTTTGGTTTCAGCTTGTTGGTGAATATACATGTTGATATGACTATTTCTGTTGCTTTTTATTTAAAAAAATTATAAATACCACTTTTCACTTTTGTGTTAATTTATAAAATATTGGTGAAAAATTACTACAAAATATCAAAGGGATTTTTTTAACTAATGGAATTTTCTAAACAATAATATAGGGGTTAATGATAGCAACAGATGTTATGTATGAAGTATATCTGTAACGTAAAATTTAACAGAAAATTTTTATTTTTGTAGAAACTGAATAAATGTATTTCATCATTGATTAGAAACATGCATATATCATGTGCATCAATGCTTAATAACCCTCAATATTATTAAGGGGAATAATCAATCTAAACATTTTTTTGTAGTTGAACTATAGAAGAATCAATTATCCACATTACATTTCTGTTCTGTATCGTAATGTAATGTAAAGTGATTTATAGACATTAATATTTGACTGTAATAAATGAATTGTCGATAGATATTTCTCTGTACTGCCAAAGTATGAGCAGTTTCCACAAACTTTCTATTTCATTCTTGGTGTTAGAATATTCTTTAGCTAATAAGACGAGACATGGGGTGCATGAATCAGATAAGC
Source organism: Ryuthela nishihirai (assembly GCA_038380435.1). Lineage (NCBI taxonomy): Eukaryota > Metazoa > Arthropoda > Arachnida > Araneae > Heptathelidae > Ryuthela > Ryuthela nishihirai. The sequence continues at coordinate 22,927,723 of JAWZYU010000013.1, forward strand.
CAAATATTATGGCATTTTAAAGTCTTTGACACATTCATTGTGATTTTGAAAGGTGCTTTTGTAGAAATAGTGATTGCTATTTGATTTGCATTCAATTGTGTAGAATTAAAACTTAGTTTCAAATATAAAAAATAATGATTTTTGAATTTAAATGTTCACAAAAATAAAAGTGCACCATAATTTTGCACAGTCTTTTCATATTTCATGTGACTGCCAATTATAATGTTCATGTATAATTATCGTATATAATTGGCTTAGCACACTACCATACTAATTTATTAGATGAAAATCATATTTAATTGTTGCATCTTAGAAGAAAGAGCTAAGCCATTTTAGCTGAAAGAGGATTTATTTTTTTAAACTCGTGTGCCAACTTCTGTTGTCTTTTTTTTTTTTCCTAAGGTCTTGCCTTCCTGACATTTCTTCTCTGTGAAGTATGTGACAGGCTCAACAGGCCTTCGTGGCAAGCAGCTGTTTGAGGAGTAATTTGTTTTCTTTCAGTTAGTCCTTTTATTAATAACTATGATTTCAAATAATCAGTATTCTTGTCTTTGAATACTTTAAATTTCTTATGTGAAACTAACAAATATTTCTGAATCACATCTCTTACAAAGCTCTACAAGTTAGTAGTGCTTGATTGATTCAGTCAGTATTTCTGTAGTATGGGTGAATGAGTAATAATTCAAAGGATTTGGTAAATATATTCTCAAAGATGTTAGGGAATGGGCAATTCGAAAAAATATGGCTGGAAATCAGTCATACTGATTGTATCCCATATGTATCTAATAGATAACAGGTGCACTATTATAAATTGGAAATATGTAAATATTACATCATTAAAGTACTTAATAATTTAAAGAAGATTTGTATTCTGTTAATAAATTTATAAATTTAGAGATCTGAAAGCTTCCCTGAAGGAATAAAATTTGAATATTTGCACTTTGTGTCTCGATTTTTTGGTTCACTAAAAGTGTGCAAGCAAGCAGTCTAATATGGCGTTTAATATCCTTTTCCTGAGTTTCTTAAACTGTAAGGTGAATTTTTACTGAGGAATGGTTTTAAAATATTTGATTTTGTGTTTGTGCCATAAAATACAAGTGTTGTACAAATATGTATAAATAAAAAAAAATAATAAAGCAGCTTCTTTCAGCTGCTTGCCACAGAGGTCTGACAGGAGCTTGTCAGTTTATATGCCATAGTAGAAGGTCTGAGAGGATGGCAGGACCTCAGCAGAAAAACGACACAAACAGCCATGCCTTACCTGGGACTCGAACCCAAGTCCCTTAGATCAGTAGCCAAGTGTGCTAACCACTCGGCCATGGGACGGCACAAATATGTATAGGAATGACAATAATATAGAAACCCCTTGGAGAAATTTTGTTTTAAAGAAATCATTAGTTCATTAATTTGCATTAATAAATCGTTTAAAAGAAGTTCACCTCTCTCCCTCCCAAAAATCTGGTAACACTGCTGAGGTTGAATCTGGTGATTGTTTATAATTTTATATAGGGGATACCTCAAGTATTAAAACCATTCTACATTTTCTAGTCTAACTTGGGATTCATTACCTAAATTAAGTGCTAACACAATTATGGTCATACATATTCTAAAGAAGTTATATTCTATACAAGAGAAAAATAATATCAGCAAACTAGTATTAATAGACTTTTCAATTTGCTTGATTTCATTTTTGGCTACCCTTTCCACTTAATACCAAGCAATACTTTGCCAGACACTCCAGAGCTTACATAAAACGTTCATAAGGTTAACGCTAAATTACATGAAACTTTTGTATGCCATAGTATCCCCAACTGAAATCGAATTCTATTTATTGATAAAAAGAAAAAACATATAATCACTTGGGTACACCTGAGAGTTGTGGAATGATATATGTATTCTCTAGAGACTTGTTTCTAACTGAAGTAGTGGACTCTTACATCTGTATTCATGTGTTGTCTAAATTATACTTTTCCAAAAATATTGTGAGTTGCCACTTTATCAATTACCAAGTCTAATTATCTTTATGAAATCAGAACACCTTTTATTAAATCCTATAAGTTAGTTGATTTTTGCTCCCACAAAACTGGAAAAAAATAGTAATAATATTAGAAATATTCATATTATGTTATATTTATGTAACATAACCTTCAGCTCCATATAATATAACATAGCACAATCCCTAACCCCATGTCACTTTGAGCCATTGAGTAATTGATAGGTGTTCTATAACATTTTTACAGATTATGTAGGCAGTAGAACTTTGATTGACTGATCTATATATGGGGGAAGCACATATTTGGAAGTATGGCTTAATTATAAACATTAAAAAAATAAAGAAAATGGTAACAAAAACATGCTAATAAAATATTATAAATAAAATAATACCTTGAGAAGTAATCCACAGTGAACAGCTGTGAAAGATAGTTAATATCAACATTATTAAGAAGCCATTAGAAGGCAATGTAATAAATTGCACTGTTATTTTCACACAATCAGATATTGTCATTTCACAAATCCTTAATATCTGCTTATAATGCTGTAAAAATATCTGCATAATTTTTGCTTCCGTGAAGAAAATTAGTAAAGAAAACATTTTTAAAGCACAATAATTAGGGGGAAATGAACTTGGGTAAAATTACACAAATAAATTGTTATTTAAAATTCTGCAAAAAGGAAATGCTAAAATAAGGAAATTTAGTGACCCATTCTATTGATGTTATAAAATGTTTGCAACACTGCCTTGCATGATGCTGGGAAGCATAGTGCTAACAAGACATGTATCCATCCAAAATTAACGGTTGACTGGTTTTTGGGTTGCTTAAGACAATAATCGAATGATTAAAGTTCTGTAGACTACTTATAAAGAAAAATTTATTATCTTTCAGTTAATGCTTGCATAATTGTAATGATAATTTTTAATTTTATGCAAGTGATTAGTTTCTAAGAGCTTGCATTTTTGGCATTAAATTGTATCTACATTAATTACGTTTGTAGGTAGTAAAATATAATCAGCCATATTTTTAACTCGGTAGTTTGTAGTCTTACCTTTCACTATATAGACTGTTGTTTCTGTGCCTGTCATCATGTCTGTAAACAGCTGTTGCATCAACTGTTATCATATAGGCTTTTCCATTGTTAGTGATTGATATATGCAGCAATTCTGTTTGCATCACTATAAGTACAATGTATAATAAAAAATTAATGTATTTATGTTGTCTTTTTTGTAAAGCTTTTATGCATGCATCTTTTATTATAGTTTGTAGAGGCATACATTTTGGGGTTAGCACCATGGAAATAAAATTGAACTGTCAGGATGTAACAAAGATTTCATCTTTTTTTTTAATCATGTGTATCATATATTTATTATTGAAAAAAGTAAAAATGAAACGAAATGCCTCAAAAAGTAAAATAATCATTCTCAAGTTCGTTATATAGCAGGGTTGCCCAAAACTGTATATGGCAGTCGCAGCATGTAATAAGAATTGAAGAGACCAGAAGTCAGCAATTATGGCTACTTTTTAGTTCATAGATTTCAATAATTAGATACAAAATGCCAAAGAAGAGCAAATACAATATGAAAAGATTTCTCACTGCGTGTAAAAAGCATGCCTCAAAAATAGCAAAGTCATTATAGGTTACATTAATCATTTTGTATCTACATTTTCATATGGGGCGGGGGTGGCTCAGTCGGTAGCGCGCCAGGCTCGTAAATCTGTAGTTCCCAGGTTCGAGTCCCAGCTGGGTCAGCGTTGAGATTTATCTCCGCAAAATTCCCCGCCCTGCCCACGGTCAGTAGGGGACACCGATGGGCTTGGAAAGGCCGCCGTCCGTCGGATGGGACGTTAAGCCGTGGCCCCATGTGCGGGAGAGACATACCCTGTGCACGTTAAAGAACACGCTGGATGGCCTTGACGGGAGGCTACCATCTGTCTCCCAACAGCTGTTCCAGTGGGTCCCCACCCCCAACCTTCTCTGAGCCTTCGGGGTCCATGTGACCTGGCCATTTAGCCCATGGTGTGCAAAAAAGTGCCGCTCAGAGGTAAAACAACCCAACCCAACATTTTCATATATCTATCATTTATTTTTCTCCCTTCTTGCTCATAATTTAAACGTGTTGCAATGTTAATATTTTCTTTTTTAATTTTTAATATTTGGGTGCTCTAAGAAAAGTTTGGACAACTTTGCTGTCAAGCTATAATTATATATATAATATTCAGAATTTCTTACTTTACTGATTTCGTATTTTGTGTATAAAGTTTGAAGATTGTTGATCAGTATCTTCAGGGTACATATTTATCCAGTTATTTCAAAAATAAGAAACAATATGCTTTAGTAATTTCATTTACTAAAGTATGTATTACTAATTCTAATAGCGTTTTTTTTTTCCAATATATTTAAAAATATATTGAAATTTATACAAATAGTAACACTCGGGTTATTTTCCTGTTGATTGAACAAGTTATGAAGAGAAGTGAAAATTTCTTGTGTTTAAAATAGGATTTGGAATTGAATTATCTGAGGCATGTATTCTGTAATTATCCCATCTGGTCACAAAAAAATGTTGCTGCTTAAAAATCTTATTAAAACTTTACTGCATTATAATAAAGATTAGCCTAAGGTCCCATATCCACTTCAATTCGAAGTTTTATTTATTTACAACACATCACTGGTGTGTTTCAATTTTTGAGCCCCTTTGAACTTTAATATACTCTTCTAATTCCTTTGACCTTCCTACTGCGTTCACTTTTTTTGATACAGGTACCTCTTTTTTTAACCTCACATTTCTAAATATTCCAAAAGAACTTCTTTTGTGCCATGTTTTTCTTAATTAAGCTTTACCTGGTGTGCTTATTATAAAAGGAAAATGAAAAGAAGTCGATTATTTGAAAAGGCAATGTTATATAAGCTGCAAATCAATGACCACTTCAATGTCATATGAACTGACTTAACACCTTGTTAAGTTTAAGGGGAAAAATGTTTAAGATTTATATAAAAGCTTGAATGTCTCATGGTAATACAAAGAAGAGGTGATAGTGTGATTTTGTTCATTGGTTGTTGTTTGACTAATGCTATCCATAATGTAATTGAATGTGTAAAAGCAATAAAAATGTAAACTATGGAATGTGGAATGTAACAGGATAGGTGAAACAAGTGTTAAGCTCTAAGTGCTGTGCATGTTTTACTGTATCTAACTACATGCAAACACATTTCTGTATTGTACCACAAGCTGCCATTCTGGTGCTAGGTGTTTCTAAAAAATTATAGAATTTTATTTAAGGATCAGTGTTGGTATTTCCACCATAATGTAATAATTAATTTCTTTATAAGAAAATTACTGATCAAATTATTTTCTAGTAAAAGAGTTGCATCTTTACATTGTAAATAAAATCATCCAGTGTAATTGCTGGTATTCCATATCAGAATTCAAAATTGTTTGAAGATAGCTATCCAGTAATATCTGCTATTAATTTATTGTTATTATTACAAGCCATGGCCTGCCCATGATAATAAAATGTGTCAAGCCAGATTCAGAGAGATCTCATAAATCTAAGATTCTTAGTAATGAAAGGCAATGGAGGTCCATTTAGAATTGACAATTTCATCCCTAAACTTACTTATCCTGAACAAGAGTTGCAAACATTTTGCCATTGAAGGCCGTTTTACCAAAATACTGATTTGCATTATTCAGAAATATATATATTTTTTTCTGAAATATTCGTCTTAAGCATTTAACTTTACCATCCAAATAGGGACCCATTTAACAATTTTAACCCCTTTCACTACCATTGGGACAAATGTCTCGTGTAATGTTTGAAATTGGTAGTAAAAGGGTTAAGGGGACCAAAACAATTTCAGTCCATCTCTATTAAAACTTGAGAGCATACAGCAATTATTCACTGGCCCTTACATAGAATTTTGATAGTCGTGTACTAAATTTTGTAAAAAAAAAATATTGGTTAGCTCTCAGAATATGTCTGCATTGGCAGTTTGAATATTTGGATGTGTGTTGATCAGCACAGTCCAAGACGTTTTGCTTCCCCATGCGAACTTAATTTTTGCCACCCAAAATTTACATTTTATCAACTGTTAATAAATGTATTTTTCTGTCCCCAAAAAATTTGTTTTGTCACCACGAGTGAATTTTCTCTTTTTGCCGTTCTGACTGACTTTATATTCTCTCACAAGAGATTTTAGAATTTTTGTGGATTTAGCTGAATACATTTTTCTATATCCATTCGTGAAGCAAAATGTCAGGTAAATCTTAATGAAATGTTGAAATTGCTATGCTAACAAAATCATGTATAGATATTAGTATTTTGCTTTCGTGGCACTTTTCATACTGAGCTGAGATTAGAGAATGCCCATCCGATCACTAGAATGCCGCCCTTAAAATTGCGCCACCCAAGTGGTCACTTGGAATGTTTATGCTGTGGGGCCAGTCCTGGTATCGATATATACCTACATCTAAGCTCCGATCTAGAAAAATTGAACAGGGGAAGACAAAAAACCAGAATGGACTGTTCCAGTGTTTCCCCACTCTCCCTCCATTCCAACGGTCTTTTAAAATATAGTACACGTATTTTCTAAAGTATTTTATTTGCTATTAATTTTGCTTCCGTTATGGTATTTAAAATTCTCCAAATTGATAGTGGGGTTTAATAGCGCAATAGCAATGAAAACTGTAGTGGTTGAAGAACCTTCGTGTAAAAGAATTAGTTATGAGGCTACAGACTGTATAATAACTGTCTGAATGCTATTCAATATTTTTTCTTTGTGAAGGACAAGAAAGTTGTCTGTACATTAGTTACATAAGGAATTGCATTTTGACGGTGTTGTGGTGTATATTATTGAAAGCCATGCTGTACATACGATAAAGGAAATTCATGCATTAGTGGGGCTGTGTCCAACCAGTTGTCTTTTCTATAGTAGTTCAATATTAATGGCCGAAGGTGTAGATCAGTAGTTTCCAAACTTTATTTTTGTTGTTAAACCCTAAAATTATGCGAAATTTTGTGGAATTCGTAATTCTTAAATAAAAGTTAAAAGTGTCACAACCGCAGTTTACTGTTAAACACATTTGTAATATAATAATATGCTCTTTGATATGCTGAGCATATCTAAGTTAAGTTTTTTTTAAGTATTCTCTCGTATTTGGTACAGTTTTAAAAGTGATCTCAAAATTTTACAGAATCCTTTAAAATTGGTGCAGAACAAATAGCTCTGGAAAACTGGTTGAAAACGCTGTGCTTGACTGTGAGGTACCTAGGAATTTCCAATTGGTAGTGAGCCGTAATTTGTGACTTCTTGGGTCTCAAATTGTCGCAGACTTCATTAGAAAATATACTTCTTCCTTGAGAACACTATTAGGCTATTCCTTAAGGACTGGAAGCTCTCCAAAAACAATCCAAAGCTCTGAATGCTATACCTAAATACCAATAAACATTGAAAAGAATTGTAAAACAAAAAAAAATTGTAAATTTCCCCTGAAACTAATATGTATTTAGAAAAGAGAAATGGTACATTGAGTTTGAAAGATGTATAGGCAATTAACTATGGTGGGTATTTCATTGATACCAAAGTCTCAATAACATCCATGTTTCCAGCATATTCAATATAAAAGTGGAAATTTGCGTGAAAATTTCAAGCAGTAAACTCATTGGGCTGTTGCGATAATAAACTGTGCTGATATAGCTTCCTAATATATGTTACCATATAAAGAATTCTTTTTTGGTGGTATGATTCTGGCACTTAAAAGTTTTTCATTCTTCGAAACTCATTTAGTACTTAGGGTTACCAGATGCCGGGGTTCTAAAAGGACAGAAAAGATAGAAGTGGAGGACATACTTTCAATTTGTGGAAAAAAAAATTTTTTTTCCTACTAAGATTTATTTCAAATATCGACTAAGAGTTCAGTCAGATAAAGACATAATTCTTATTTTTCAGTTCACTTCATAATACACGATGGGCCGATTTTTATTCATATTTGATAAGCAATCAAGAGTTATTTGGTTTTAAGTGGCATAGTGTTTAGCAGCTATTTACTGTTTCAGAAGGCAGACTTTGTGTGTTTCTATTAACTCTGACACAGATAGTGGTCAGCAGTGACTTCGGTCTTGATGTAGTCTTTTATGAGAAAATTTGTACACAGGAGTAATTTCTCCATTTTATGTTGCAAATGGAAAAAAAATTAAAACTTCTGTCAACTCTCGTAGGTCCATCTATCCCTGGGTGGAAGCAAAATTTTATGCAATTTTCCAAAGCGCATGCTTGTTTCAATCCGACATGTAAATAATAATATTGAGATTACAGAAAACAGTAACTTTTACGACATTAACAGAATTATGTCTTTAATTTAAACATTCATGATTTGCATTTACAATAAATAATTTCACGGCTAACAGTAAATTGTATTATAGTCACGAGTTCAATAAATTTAAAGAAGTATAAAAAAAAAGGCGCTTTAATTTTAGTTTAAAATATGTTGTAAGTTTATACAAAAAGGAGGACATTTCATGTTTTTTCAAATTTCTAGGAGGACATCTCTTTTTGTAGGACGTATGGTAATCCTATTAGTACAACACCATTTAGAGAATCAGATTGCTTTTGCACATTTGCTCTGGAAACAAAAATTGTTGCCATATACACTTTCATAAAATCCCATAGTAAATCTCAATATTAATAATTCTTGTGTACTGCAAATATTAAAGATGCGTTAAAAAGTGCACTGTGTAATTAAGAATGGCAGTCAACTAAGTATTGTAAAGCATTCTCCGCTTTGAGATATTTTTGTCCGATATGATTAGCAGCTTTTTGATGGCAACTTATGGTTAATAATGCATTTTAATAATTCCCCTGATGTTTTAAAATGTAAGATTTGAAAATCGCAGTGTTTGCATCGTGTTAAATGCAGCTAGCGTTATTTATTTTTTAGCGCAATATCTTTTGAGTATTTTCGTAAGCCGGAGAAATCTTTTTTAATATGTATAGTGACACTATTCAGATATATGCAAAAGCTGTGTTTAGTAGCAAAGTTTTTCTGAAATATTTAGCTTTCTTTTAGTCTTTACGAATTTATTCCCTAAGTTGTTTGAAACTGTGCAATTTACATTTGGATCTATTTATTCATTTGTTATTGTTAATAGTATGAAAATACATAAACTGTTCTTGTGAGTTGTCTTGTTAGTTTTGTGTGTATTATACATTTATAGGCAGTATATATATATAGAAACAGTGCCACGCACTTGTAATTTGGCTTGTGTGTATGCAGTTACTGGTGATATTAGCCAGCTGTTTGGATGTGATTGCCAGATACATGAAATGTATAAATGTGCATTAAACCTCTTTCAACAGTTACAACAGTGTCGAAGTGTCAGTTTTTGATACATATTTTAAAGATAAAAACATACAATACCAAAATTATTGATATAAAATATATAGTGTTGGTTATTTGTAATCTTTAACGTCTATGGTAAGGGAATTGAAATGCCGTCTTGCGGGACATGTGACCAACGTAAAAAATGCGTGTCCCAGGTAATTGTTAAAAAACGAAAAAAAAAAAATTTATATGGCTAAAGAATTTTAATAAGGGCGAAAAATATATTTTAATTTTTTTTTCTTTTCATCTTATACAGGCCCACATTTACACTAGTGGACAAAGTTTAAAGTTGATATATCAACATAGCGACTGGCTAGAATTTAATGAAATTCTGTAAAGCACATCAGACCATGACAAAGAACGTGTGTAAAAAAAGGAATGTCACGTGAGCAGTGCTTGCCCAGAAACATGCAAAAAAAGCGCCAACGCATATAAGGCAGCTATAAAAGAGAAGGCAGGTACGGCCACAGAATACTCTTGCAATAGATGTCGGAGGACACCCAGTGTCCTTTGGAGGATTCAGAGAGGTGGAAACTCATTGGTAAGATTTTGGCAGGACAGACCCAAGCTGCAGTATTAGAGTGCGTAATGTCTTTCGTGGTCATCTCCAGGCTATGACAATATCAGAAATCTGGAAATGTGCCTCAACAACCAGTTCACATCCGAGGAGGATGCCTTAGGACCGAGAATGCACAGGGAGATGACAGCCAGACAACTCTGTTGAGCTTGCCTGTTATCGGCACGATGGTGTCAAGGAAAACTGTCCAGATGACCACGGAAGTGTATGCTAGGAGAGTAATGGTTCCCTCCCCCTCTCAAAGAAGATCTCGAAGGACTTTGTGCAGGCAGCATCACACCTGGCCCAAACAGCAGTGGGTTCATGTACCCTTAATGGATGAATCCTGTCTGTCTGACTACTGATTCCTGACGTAAACTACCTAGGGATGAACTTTACTTTATAGTACTGTTCACCCTAGGTGGTCATGGGGTGAGCTGTATCTATATGGTACTGTCTTGCCCTCAACCATAGTTAGTGGTAATCTTGGCATTTCCCCAAAGATGGCTTGCAGTCTCTGAATTACGATACATCTGGGTCTTGTCATTCAATTAATTACCTGTCCTCTTTATTTGTGGTCCATGAATGTGATCCTCAGAAGTACGGGAGAGATTTTAAGTCTAGTTCCTTAATAACATTGTTCTACAAGGAAAAATTTTCTTTGGTTAACTGTGTGTGTTCCTAAAGTATTTTGGTGTGGGAAATTAAAACAGATCAGAATTAGCTTATCAGGGCTAGTTTTAGAGATGGAGATATAAAATATAAATTACATACATATTATTTGGGAATGAAAAATCAGGAAATGTTACATCAAAAAATTTGGCAACATTGATTTGTTTGCAATAGTTTATACTCACATGTTGGCAACAATGTTATTCTATTCATAGTTTAGATAACTAGTAGTCTACCTCTGTAAAGTTTGTTTTAAAAACGTAAGTGACAAGTTATTTGTGTGAATTAACAGTTTTTTCAAACTGTATTCTAAGGTATGTAAAGATATTTTATGACAATATTTGTGTAGTTAACAACATGACAGGTTTGTGAATACTTCTATTCTGTTATTTTTTTTTTCTTTTGTATTCTAGACAATGTCAAAATAAGACTGTTATATTTGCAGAGTTCACCTTTGCAAAACACAAGAAAAAAATGTCACCTATAATAAAGAGAGCATAAAAGCATTATACTTTGGATGTAAAATAGCAGATAGGATAAGCAGTGGGCCCCTCACATATGTTGTGCACTTGCTATGTGAAATTAATAAACTGGTGGAAGGGTAAAGGTAGCGCCATGTTATTTGCTGTACCCATGATATGGAGGGAACCTAAAGACCATTCCACAGATTGCTACTTCTGTATGACTAGTATACAAGGCTTTACCAGTAAAAAATCGAAGAGACATCGATTATCCCAACTTATTTTCTGCTATACGGATCAGTACCACATTCTAAAACTTTGCCAGTTCCACCTACCCCAAGTCAGGAAACAGTTGATGAAAAAAGTATTTTAAATAGAAATGATTGCACTGCGATATACACTGAAATGATTGCTAGATAGGTGTACCTAATAAACTATGTTGCATCTTCAGAACAGCCGAATTCGTCGGGGCACGGAACGTGCAAAATGCGTTGTGCAGGAATGTACCATGCGTAAATGATTATGTCAAGCAGTAACTGCAAATTGGATGGCGATACAATCTCGCTGCGAACAGCCCTTACCACCTAATCCCAAAGATGGTCGATATGGTTTAGTTTTGGGGACTGTGCAGGCCAACGAAGCAAGGAAAACTCGTCATATACCTGGAACCATTCAGTGACGATACGTGCCTTGTGAGCAGGTGCATTATCATGCTGAATATGTCCATCTAAGGATAAATTTAGCCATGAACTTGGTCAGCAGTGATGTTTAAACATGGTGTGGCGTTCAGATATCCTTCGATGGGTATCAGGGGACCCTAATGTGTGCCAGGAAAACATTACACACAGCATCACTGTTCTGTGTTGACACCAGAAAAGATGGCTCCATGTTGCTTGCGCTCAGTATGATACAAAAGGAACCTCGATTTGTCCGACCTGTCTTTTTTTCTAGTTCTCAACAGTGCAGTATAAATGTGTCTGCGTTCACTGAAAATACGCTTCCGTGTTCTTTGCCTACATTAATATTCGATGGTAGGTGGGTATTGTAACCCATTCGCGACAATGTCTGATACGTGGTGCATTCATAGATGCACACCAATGTTTAATTCTGCAGTGATTTGATTGGTTGTGGACCGTCCGTTTGTTTGCACGATTCTCGGCAGTCTCCTTTGACGGTGCTTTTCAGTTATCTCCGGTCACATTTTCTTGGCGACTTTTTTTTTGAAAAAAGTGGCAGTTTTTGATGGAGTCAGGAAAGTTAACGAGTAATTTAGGGGTGGGTTATTTGAGGTACAAGATGTTTTTTGTTGTTGTCTCTGATGAGATTATTTAGTTTCGGGGGCTTTTTTTACAATTCGGTCGGCAGTACACTTTCCGATTTTCATGTTTTTCGGTTTGTGTTGTCTGCGAGGACATTTAGTTTTGGGGGCTTTTTTATAAATTGGTCGGCAGTGCAGTTTCCGTTTTCCATGCTTTTTGGTATGTGTTGTCTCTAATGAGATTAGTTTTGGGGGCTTTTTTATAATGCCGGTCAGCGATGCATTGTCGATGATGTTCTTGGTTTACTTTGGTGTTTATTTTTCGTTTATCTCCGGTCACATTTTCTTGGCGACGAAAAATAATGGACAATGCATCGCCGACCGGCATTATAAAAAAAGCCCCCAAAACTAATCTCATTGGAGACAACACATACCAAAAAGAATGAAAATCGGAAACAGTGCACTGCCGACCAAATTATAAAAAAGCCCCCAAAACTAAATGTCATCGCAGACAACACAAACCAAAAAACATGAAAATTGGAAAGTCTACTGCCCACCGAATTATAAAAAAGCCCCCGAAACTAAATAATCTCATCAGAGACAACAAAAAAATGTTATACCTCAAATAACCCACCCCTAAATTACTCATTAACCTTCCTGACTCCATCAAAAACTGCCATCTTTTCCAAAAAAAGTCGCCAAGAAAATGTGACCGGAGATAACCGAAAAGTACCCCTTTGACCCTTCCAATTCACAATCTATTTTCATCCACAGGATCGCCAACCACTGGTCATTTTTTGCTTTTCGTATCATTCTCGGTAAACCCTTGAACCGAGACAACACAAACGTCCATGCCTTACCCGGGGCTGGAACCCAAGGTTGAAATAATATTCAACATGGAATAGGGTTTTATAGTTTTTTAAATATATTTTTAGTGTCTGGTCTGTAATATGGGGCATAAATAAAATTACACATAGAAAACTCGGAGTTTTCAAAGCACGTATAAAAGTTTTTTTTTTGTATAAAATGGCAAGGATTTTCGGAGAGAATCCCCCCCCCCCCCCGAGTGGAGTTTTCGGAAGTGTCCTATAGTGGCACTATCATGCACATATTTCATCACTAGTTTATGTCGGGTACGTCCCTGCTCGTGATGATTTTTTTTCTCACATTTATGGGAATTTGACACCCTGTTCTAATCGATCAAATGTTTCGTCATTGCTGAAGGTTAATGTGGAATTTCGCTCTATACTTCTTTGCGAGGCTTTGCTTAAAGAAGATTTTCTAAATCTAAATAGCGCATATCACATAGAGATTTGCAAAATAAAACAACAAATGTTTAATTGAATCACTTTATTCGTTCTTTAGAGAATGCTCACAGGATAACAGTATATTTTACCGGAACCATCATTAAAATGTTACTTAAAACTAGTTCAACATGATTTATTCATATTCGTAAATTGTAAACCCTTCAGATTCTCTCAGAGAATGCTTTATTTACTCGCATGCTTAGCATGATACTTAACATTATAATGAACGAGATGAAATTATATTTTATTATGTTCATGAATACGGCAGAATTTGACAAAGAACTGAAAGTGCATTCAAGAGGGCTACAGTAGGCTGCCAGATGATAAGCGCTGAATCGATTGGCGAAATTTGTTCAGACGGGTAGTTAATGTCTCAAGTTCGTTCGATTACTACTAGTAACCTGCACTTTTGTTAAACTACTAGTTATGTTTAGGTACTTCTATTTTTTGCTGCTGATGGCGAAACAACATTGGCAACTTTAGCAAAGAACTGGATTTTTTTAAGAAAACATTCGAAAAATATGTATACCTTGGTTTGGAAGTTTCACAGTTAACACCGAGCATTTAAAATTACTAATCAAAATCATTACACTGATGCAAAGCGTCAAATTTTTAAAGTAGCCCACGAAAGAGGTAATACAATTCATTTATGAGATCTAGAGACCTTGTGATGTAATCCTGTTCAGTTTAAGTTCAACCTAACAATCCTATAAAATGAAACGTCAACAATTTTGTAGCACAAAAATTTTCAAAAGCATGGAAATTTTCTGGATGATAAAAGTTCTCAATCAGTATCATATGTATTGACATACTGTCACAAATCTTGTTTTAAAAATTTCTATAAAGCGACAAGTTAAATTTTTGTAGTTGGTACAGATGCAGTACAAAATAACAAAAACATAGAAATGATATGCTGATGGGGTAATTTCAGACAAAAGTGAAACTATTTCTTGCCCTACAGCATTTTTAATGCAGGGTGGGATATTCACTAAACTTTTTTGGCATAGTAATACACTGAGCTAAATACAAATAAAGCCTGTCCAATAGAGAGAAGATTAGACCGTATCATAGTTTGTTCCTTTACAAAGTTTATTATGGTAATGAAACTTCGACTCCCTGTAAGCAACATCATACTCGATCCTTTGATTCTAGATGTTTACGCAAGGTGGTTTCACTTTGTAAGTAATGAAGTTAGGTGTAGGAGTTGGCAACTACAATTGAGCAGCACATTGTGCAGACAGACTGCGTTGGTTTGGCCATGTTGCCCATATGTAAATACTGATTAACAAATTGGGTTATAAACACTATATCTAAAGGTCTAAAAAAAAAGGCAATGCCCCATAAGACCTTATTAGAAATGGCCAAATGCAGCAGCTATTCGTTTCTGGTGAATTAGTTTGGTTAGACCTCTGTAGTCCATGGCTACTTGAGCATTATGTACGTATGACAGCCCCATACGTAACAACTTATATACTATGCATATTAGAAAAACACATTAATCCTCTGGTCAAGGCCATGCAACCATTGATTGGGCTAAACAAGCGAACATCCAAATGCTTCGCTCGGAAATGGTAATATATTAATTATTGCTTGCTTTTCATCATCTCTAACCCTTTATGTACTATGATCATAACATAGTCAATAGGCTTATAACAGGATTTATCAATACCCTATACTCAAAGGGATATGTATTAAGAAGAAACAACAGCTGTCTTCCTCTATGCCTTTTTATGAGTAGAAAGGTTAGGGAGAACATTGCTTAGTTTATTTCCACTCACTCCTCTTATTGTGTTGCATTTCTGTTCACATTTTCTAATGGAAAAGGTAAAGAGTGCGATCCTTTTCATTATGTGGAAAGCTATTCATAGAACAGCAGCGCTAACAATAGGAATTCGTAAGTCCAAATTTTGGCTCCAGTAGGCCTTTAAAATGGATTATATATATAGAGGCAAGTAAATTCGCAGCCAACTTTAGCTGATTTTGGTTCACATTTATCAATTTTTCAGTAGCCCTGGAGAGCAGCACTGAAAATGAATCACAAGAGAAAATAGGTTCTTCTACCCATCTAATGGCAGTATTCAAAAATCTCAGTGCTCTAGTGCAACAGTAAGCATTTCCTTCAAACAGGTATATTAAAATTGTACTATTTTTTTCCAGCTTATCTCTGCAACCATGCTAGTCAGTGAAGATGACCTCGATGGGAATCTGCCCTAATAGCTATCCAGGTTTTTAATCCAGAGAGAGAGAGTTCCCCAAACCTGTACTAAACCTAAGGGTTTTGTAATCTATCAAATTAACTGGCGTCAGAGGTGGATTTAATAAGTGGCCACTGCTGAGGGGCCTTTAAATTGTTCTGTTAATTTATAACTATCTGTTACTTAGAAACTAATATGGGCTCCCTAAACGTTGTTGTTCTTAGGGCTCCTAAACCTCTAAATCTGCCACTGGCTAAGGTGGGTGTTGGGTTTAGTTGGTAGAGCACCAAGAATGTAATCTGATAATCCCAGGTTTATATTCTCCCTAATGAGTTTGGAAAAGCCACTGTATGCAATATTTTATACCATACTCTGAGCTAGATGTTCAGGAGTCATACCCGGCAAATGTTAGCATATTGGATAGCTCCGACTGGAAACGTTTATATTACTAACAATAGATATACTTTTCATATAATGTTCTGCAACACATAGTGAATGCTATAACTTTTAATAACACCTAGGACTATATTTCATAAAGAATGAATCTGTCATAGATATGAACCAATTGGTGAACCACAAATGAATATATTTGGGAAACAAAACCAGAATACTTTCATACTATTATGTAATTTTTAATTACCTTTCCATATTCAGCTCAGAACCATTTTGATTTAAACATTTAGCCCATTGTGTGCACAAAAGTGTCACAACGGATGGTAGGCTAAAAAAAACAACAAAACATGGACAATCGAATAATATTTAGGTTTTATTATAATAGAAAAATTAAAAATATGTAGATTTAAGTTAACAGAAAAACAGATTTTTGTCAACTGGGATATGATGAATCAAGTTCCTGATAATGGTGAAGTGCTTTGCTGTGCTGAGGTAACAGCCATCAACCAAGATCTCCCCTGTATGAATTTTTTGTGACTTTTTAATAATGAGTTAAAAACAATGTTTTAAATGCTTGAACTTGTTAAAAAAACATTTGCATACAAAGAATGAAATATTGTATTTTTGAATGAAGTTATGACATATCCAAGAAATTTTTGCCATTTTCGTAATATTTCTTACATTAAATTTTATGTTGCCTGATAACATTTATTCTTGATGCAATTTAAATATTGAAAATGTAGCGAAAATTCAATTTTTAAGTCAATAGTGAAAAGCAAAAATCAGAAAATGTGATCAAATAATACAAGAAAATATAGCACAATTTCCAAATTAAGTTGCATTATTTGAAAAGTGGCACAATACTTAAAATCTCTTCATTATGCAATAAGGATTTTACAATTGTTTTCAAAATTAAAATCCAACACATGAAATATACTAAATTTATAATCAACATTAGCAGTAGAATATTTACCTCATAATGTGTTTTTTTATATGCCAAATTAGAAAAGATATTTGCTTCACTAAAGTTACCACAGAAATTCATAACAGTTCAATAAAAAATCTAATTTCTTTCACTGTTTTATACATAATCGTTATATGTTTTATACATAATCGTTATATACATATCTACATATGCATAGAAAAAATAACATCTATTAGCATAAAATTAAAGAAAAAGACCACTTTGAAAATTTCAGGAAAAAATATACATTTATATAGGTCATACCTTACGCGAAAAAGATTAAAATAAATCTAACAGTACATGACGCTAAAAGAACATATATATAAACCTTTTAATTTCTGTGAAAACATTCTCTCTATTCAGTTTTTGAAACTTCTGCATGAAACTTATCAATTAGGGAATCATCTATACACTTATACTTATTTACACAAATATCTTTTTGCTTTTCCAAAAGCAGCTGGAATTCAAGCCTATACGATTCCTATTACGATTTGGTTGTTTGAAATTTGAAAAAGTGGTTTTTGACACAATGCAATCTGTGCAGGCCTCTAATGTTCATGTAATTGAATTCATCTTTTGCATTTAGGCATACTTCTGTCAGGACTAATGACTGTGAACTTTGTTCTGACTGCTTATATAATTAAGGCTACTTGGCAAATAGCAATTTATAAAAAAATTAAAGATACATTTCTTCCTGTATGTGTTTTAAGAAGTAAAAACATTAAAGCAAAACATACCATAGATGAAATCAGTTACTCAATTCATATTAGCTTCAAAGGAAGATAGGGCACTGGCAAATTTTATTCGACCAGTACAAGAAACCAGTTTGATGCTCATCTTCTTTGAAATCAATATGAAATAAATGTAATTTCAATATTGGAATGTTTTAGTTTTATTTCTTACATTTTAGACATTTTAGACGGCACATGTAAGAAGCATTTTTAATTTGCATATTTTTTTGTCCTTTTGGTGTTGAATTTTGATCATCTTGGCAATGTGGCAAAAAGTTAGGATACTGATATTGCTTTTGCCTATTCTCTAAGAGTGGTACAGCCAAAACATTCCATGGGTAGAGGTGGGATGTGTGTGTTAAACTATTTTAAAATCATTCAATACAAATTTAAAACTGTGTATAAATTTTTTTAAAATTAAATTTTGCTGAGATGGGGGGGGGGGGAGTAAACTGCCCTTAGTTTAGTGTTAGGTGGTGATGGTTTAACAACTCTTGCCAAAATTGCCCTTCCACAAGAGGACTGATTTCCATACAAAGGAAATCCTTTTGCTTCTGCAAGACCTCACTCATTTTCAGGAAATAATACAAGATCAGTATTTTTTTACAGGAAAACGAAGAAATAATAAAAGAAAAATTAACATATACCTTAATGTGATGTTAAATAAAACATCCACAAGTTGCAAACCAGCCATCCAATTACTCAAAAGATTGATAATAATCTATTGCTAGACCAACCAAAGGATCAATTATTTATGAAATAAAATAAAACTACAGAAATGAAAACTAAGGTATAATTATAAAAAATAGAAATGAAATACTAATTTAAGAAAGGAAGATGATATTTAATGTGTACAGGGCAAACATTTGGACTTAAATTAACCATGTAAACAACTACCATACAGCCACTTAGCAGATAATTCTTGCCACTCTTGCACATCTGAGTGAACAATTAGTAAAAGCTGTGACTTCCTCTGCCATGACACCATGCACTGCAACCAGTCTTGAAGTTCTGGCTATAATGGCTTTTTTTAGTTATAGTTTCAATTTGAGGAGCAGGAACAATGCTCAGGATAAATGATAAAAATAACTCTAGGAATATTGAAATAGGTTTAAGGCAGAAAAAGCGTGTAAAACATGGGGGGGGGGGGAATAGAACTTTGCAATTACTTCCACTACTCTTTCATTTTTAAAACTAGTAGGGTTTTTTTTGTTGATTTTCAGGAGATTTTCAAAACATTAAGGGAAAATTTGTTGATAATAGTTTAAATCAAATTTGTGAGCTTAAATTAGGGGTTGCTTCAGCATAGAGTAATGTTAACAAATAAATTACCAATATATCAGATCTAACAAATGGTGATCAGATGGCTTTAACAATTTATATCCTAGTTTAACAAAATATGCACCAAATGAAAAAAGAGTATCATTTTTAAAGCCTAAATAACATATTTTTATTATATATAAGAAAATTTTCAGATGGCAATTTCTATTTTTTTTTAAATAATATTTTTTTGTTGTACTGAAAACAGATTCTCATTTCAGATTCTGTAAACATGTACAAACGATATGGTCATGGGAAGGGTTAAAAATTCATACCATTACTGTATATAATACCAAAAGGTAAAGGTAAACAGATGACACAGTAGTGTGTAATTCTCAACCTAAGATACTATCCCATAATCTTGTTAGTATTTAGCTATTCATTATTGAGGACACAACAAAAGGCTTGTAGAAGCTTCTGTGACTTATGTGGGACAACCATGGCTTCCCATATAAGAAATCTATACACTGTGTACATTAATAAATACACTGACTCTAGAATTTCCATTAGTCCCTATGGATCTTTACCCTCTTAAGAATCTTGAGCTTTAGGGCAAATGTTCTATTCATGTGTTACTCAGAATAAATTAAAGTTTCAAAATTACTGGAGCATCAGTTATTTGAAATAAATGGGTTCAAGCCATTTCAGACAACAGATTGTTTTGGATATTCATTCTGAAGAAGCTGTACAAAAAAAAAATGGAATTTCACTCTATTTGTGCAAAAATCTCTATTATTATAGTTGCATTTATTACATATTCAAATATACATTAACACTATGATGATTCAAAAAGGTGGAAAAAAAAGTATTTTTTAATTACTTCCTCTTTTTACAGCTGCTATATCTTCAGCTCTCTCTGCTGCACTGTACCTTGATTGAACATATGTAGTATGTACCTTTCTTATTATTAGTGAACTGATGATCGATGAAAATTTCACATAATCACATTTTGAATAGTTAATTTTTTATTCAAATCTTAAGCTGGAAATTAATGCTAATGCTACTATACTAAATAGACACTTAGTTATATTCATAACTAGCTACCATACTATGCATTGCTTGTGAGTGTTTTCTTGACTTTTTTCAATAACTTTTTAAAGATCCTTTTAATGAAAAAAAGTATTTTGTTATAGATTTTGTGCTAGAATTTTTATAACTTTTTTATAAAATATTTTCAAAGAAATTACATTTATGTTTACTCATATTAACTCACACATACAATTGCATCAGTAGTTAAAAAATGAAAATTTTGAAAGACAATGCATATTTTTTATATTGAAATTTAACAAAATTATATATGTATATATTTAAATTAAATAATTTTTTTGGCAAAGGTAAAAAATATTATCATATATTAAAATGTTATATACAATAGATGCTAAAAAGTAAAAAAAAAGATAAATTAACACAATTGTATTCTAAATTCACTGACGACTTGCTCAAATCTAGTATAAAAGAAGTAGTATCTAACACTTAAATTATATGCATTTTAAATTTCCCAATATATCCAAAATTCTGCATAATTTTAAGAGATCAAGTTTTACAAAACCATCTTGCAACAAAAATAATTTTGTTCACATTTCAGTGACGATTGTAAAAATCCTCAATTTGCACCTTGTATGGACACTGGTATTGTAACAAAAGTATATGTTAAATTCCTATTGCATGCTGATAAGCACTTCAGTGGGAATCAAGATAGCGTTCAACAACCAATTTTGCCTCAGACAGATTGGCATGCTGCAGAGCAACATGTAACATCGATGCTTCTCCACCATTTCTCTGAAATACAATAGTAAATGTTTAAAAAGATATTTTACAAGCACATTTATATATATAAATTTTTTAAATTAAGGTGGAAAAAAGTTGGTGTTTACTTTTTCCTGATTAGTATTAACATTTTCTTCTTTATAAAACTCCATTACTTAAATTTTAAACTGTGATATTAAAAACCTTTGTATAGTAATTTTATTATTAAACCCTATAATTTCATCGAAAAACTTTTTAAATAAGAAAAAACATACTTTCCATGAACATAACTTAATTTAAAATGGAAACCATCAGAAACAACATTAACACTTGATTAAGGGCGTTTTTGAAATGGGAGAAGAGTAAAAAACCGGTGGATGTTTAGTTAACTCAATATCTATTCCCCAAGAGGCTGTACTTTTGCAAATTTGTAAACTTCTACTGTAATTTTTACAATATTTGTTCTACTGAAGCTGATACAGAACCATACATTTGAAAGTTAATTTGTTAAACAAATAATCTGCTATTTGAAAAATAGTACTGTAGACAAATTCTTGAAAGATTTAGTAAACTAATATACATTCTAATGGAACTTTATATTTATTAAAAGGAAAGCTAAAAAAAAAAGGATTACCTTAAACAATACATCACTTGGTTTTTCAATTAAGAAATAAATCAAGTATGGTTTCAGTTAATGATTCAAGGCAAAACTTTATCACATTTACACTATTAAAACAATCGTAATCTTACATGATAACAATGAATATTATCACACATGCAATTCCATACATACCAGTATGCTGTAGAGCAACATCAGTTTATTATATATCAACACAATGGTAGGAATCTTGACTGGCCAAAAGTGGCAAAATGAACTCTTCTCTATACCACTTGGAAGAGAATTTATTGTGGTAAGTTCATCTGGAATTAAATCTGGAGCTAGCAGAGAATACTGTTCTGAGCTTTTTGGCACTATGAAGGATAGGCTCCTGTAAGCTGCTTGAATATTAGGCAGTCAGATGTGTATAATGGATAAAGCAGACGAGTGAAGTGGGGAGTGTGATGAATACACTAATGGAAATCCCAAGTAAATGCACTTCTTATTTGAAGTTGTTGTTACAATTACGATGAAATATCTCTAGATGATACTTCTTAAAGATGCTAAATGCCAATGTCAGCATATAGTGGTATAGACATCTAAATGAAACAACTCTGTTTTAAAATCAGCACACAGCAAATAACTTGAACCTAAAATCTGATGCTGTGGGTGACATATTTTACAGTACATGGCAGACTACTCTTTAGGTGATAGAAAGCTTATTATCATATTATTTGCTAGCTCCAGATGAACTTACCACAATAATATCTCTTCCAAGTGGCACAGACAACAATTCATTGTTCACTTTACTTTAGCCAGTTAAGGTTCCTACTAGAGATGAGTTTGGGCTTAGCCTATGCTTGCCCAGATAATCTTTTTAACGTTTTTTTTTTCAGCAGAAAAAAAAAATCACTGAAGTTAAAAACTTTATCCTGTAGTGACTAACAGATATATATATATAGGTCATGCACATTACATACCACATGGAAGAGCATTTCATCCCGAATAATAAAATAACAGAAATTCAGATCAAAACAAAGGTTAGTTAAAGCCTAATTTAAAAAAAAGACAAACTCTCTTTGGACACTTTAAGGATTAATAAATGAATGGCTATTTGCATTTATAATGATGTTACCCACCAACTTGAAATTTATATTAGTATATGTAATATTTTTCATTCCAAATAGCATTAACATTTCAAATTTGTCATAAAATTATCATAAGAATAAATGATTAGAAACATTCATTTTTTTTGTGTATATATTATGTCTTATGATACACCATAGAAATATTTTCCCAAATCAGGCTTGAAAAATTGAGCCAGAACTCATCTCCAACTCCTGCCATTGTGCTGATATGATGGACTGTGACACTACTCTAGCATAATGGTATGCATGACTTCCATGTGTATGTCTATTACTGTCATGTAAGATTGCTTCAACAGTATTAATGTGATTAAGTTTTATCTTGGAGTTGAATTTCATTCTGTTGACTAGAGATTTAAATTCACTCTAATGGATTAAAATATTACTAAATTATAATGATATGCACCAGTTAAAAACTAACTATCCAATTTATTCCAGATAGTCATCTGTAGTTTGAAATATGGATTGGGATGTTTTGCCTCTGAGCAGCACCTTTTTTTGCACATAATGGGCTAAATCACAATAACCCCCAAAGATTCAGAGGTTTGGGGAAGGGATCCACTGGACAGTTGAAGGACAATGTAGATAATGACAATGCAGATGTTTGCGAAGTTTAACGTTTTCTTCAAATATGAAATTATGATATATAGCTGATTCTGATTAAAATAAACCAGCAAAATAATTATACCATACCTCAAAATTTTCAATTATAGCTTGTGTTGGGCTACTCTTTAATTTGCAGATGCCATCCATAAAATGTTCATCCATGCCCAGGAAAAGGGCAAGATCTTTCCAAGCAGTATTAGGTGGATCCAGCAAACTGCACACTTGTTGCAGAGTTAAGTCATCTAACATTGATATTTTTCCTGAAGATAATTATAAAACACATTAGACATAAATCTGTTATATATTTACATTGCAATCACTGCAGTTAGTTTAGAAGATTAGGAACCTGACAAAATTAAATGAACATTTTATAAAATATAAGCTTTTAAAATGAAAAAAAAACTAATAAAATTGTAATTCTGGAAGAAAAGATCAGATGGCATGTCTTACTGAAGTGAAACTTTACTTAATGTGCATAATAAAAAGTAGATGACAGTTGAATAAGATTGGTTTCAAACATATTTGAGAGTCACTGAATTAGTATGTGTGTGTGCACTGCAGCTCATGTTTGTTGACGAAGACATATAATTCATAACTGTTACATTGTATAACAGTAGAAACACAACTGCTAAATTTTTTTATAAGAGATATATTACATAATTTCTTTCATGTTTTGTCTCATATGATTTTTAATACATTATTTTTTGTTCCTTTTATAGACTTTTTGCGGGGTTTGATGATTTTGTTTTAATGTACCAGCTAAAAATTCCAACTAATAAGCAATAGGATTTCATTATTTCTGATGTATAATTTCAGAAAAATATATTTATAAGGATATTTGAATTTCTATTCACATAGCACATTAAATATTCTTACAAATATTTATTTAAGGCAATCAATTATTAATATAATAGATATGTTAAAGGATATTATTCATAAATTACCATTATTACAAATAAACAGAAGTCTCCCATTTTTTTTACTTACCACTAATATATCCAGAATCTCCTCTACAACTGTCTTCAACATCTTTTCTAGAAATATCATGTGCTGTCTCATTTTTCTGGATGTTACCAATTTTTTTCTTAAAATCAGAATCCTGATTAAGTTGAAGATTATTATCTGTGCTATTAGTTTGATGACTTGACTCAAAAGAACTTTTCCTAATGCTGAAATGTTTTGTAGTTAGAGGAGAACAGTCATTCTTAAGCTTCTGTGGTATACAATGCGAATTAGTGGGAGAACTAGGTGTAATAGGTAAGCCTTCTCCTGCCAGAATTCCTACAAGCTGAAACAGAAGTAAATGTGAACTTTAGTTTCAACAGAGATATGATAAAATAAACTGAAAAATGCAAAACTTAAAATAATCCATTTAACAAGGTTTCATTCATTTTCTAAATCATTAAATAAAAATTTACCTCTTTGTTCCCATTGGCAAAATCTAATGGTGTTTTCCCACTTCCTATTGCAGATGACTCAGTATCACTTTTATACAACTCTGCACTTTGGTCATAATTCTGAATTAAAGGATTAGCTTCTGCTATCATTAATTCATGGACACTGGATAGCATTGCTTGGGCACATGCTAGATGAAGAGGAGTGTTTCCAGCAAAGTCTTGTGCATCAACATTAATTGAAGGCTGTGTAAAATAGACAATGACAAAGATTATACTAATATATACAATTCATAATGAAATATATTTTTAAAATTTTTATATTTACAACGTATATTATTCCATTTGTAATTTTGTACATTTCTTTAGCTAATTTTTTATTTAGTAACCATTATTCTCATAGCGGTTTATAGAATATATATTTTGATTTTAATGCTCCATTTTCTAATTCTTTTTGACTTAGTTTGCTTCTTTTCAAAGATATATTCATTTTGATTCACAAGCTAGTCACTGGTCATTGTTACCAAGTTCACCTTAAATCAAAACATATTTCAGGCAAGGAGGCAACTTTTTTTCACACATTTAATCATGGGTGGACTGGCTATAGTTGGCCCTAGTGGCAACGAACAATTCTGGCCTGCAACCTTTTTTTTTTGTATTCATAGAGCTATCTGTATTGGATAAGAGAAACTATTCTTCTAGTATGCAAATCCTTTTATCAGTAAAGCTGTGAGTTCTCCCCTCTACACATAGAGTTCTACTCAACCCCACTGAAGGCATGGATGGTAGTATAACATTTCATTATATAAACATAAGAATTAAAAATATAATTATGCTATTTATTCAGAATAAAAATGTTAATATATCAAATATCTTGTTCATTCCATGGAATTTGATGCAATATTGTCAATGGCTTTGTCATGATCAAAATTAAAATCTCCCTCTACATAAAAAAGGAAATAGTCTCTTTACCTAAAAGAAATCTTTACCTAAGATGATCTAAAACGATTTCTTAAAACTTCTACCATAGGAAAAATTTCACATGAAAATTGTATACATGACAAAATTAACATGGACTCATAAGTGGAATTTAATTATATATAGCAATGACTGGTTAATTCATGGTAATATTTCAAATACATGTTGAACAATGGTTGCATTCTCTCTTGATACTGCAGTTATTCATTGCCTCTTCTTCCATTTCATAATTTAAATTTTAAATATTGCTACACATTGACATATTATTGTTTGTTGCATTTCATCTTTTTCTGGAATATACACAGTTGTATCAGAATAATATGACCACCTACCATAGTATATGTATGTGTGGTAGGTGCTCATATTATTCTGATACGACTGTACTAATAAGTTAACACACAGCTATACTTTATAAAGGATTTAATCACGATAATGCTGTGGTACAAAATTAAAACAAAAAACTTCCAGGGAGTAATTCTCAAACTAGGAAAGTGCTGTACATACCATTACCATATATGGGATCTACTTAACAAATACCTTAGAATTACCCTTAACTTTATACATTAATTCAAAACTAACTCTTCCTTCAAGAGACCAATTAGAACCATATATAAAGCGAAAACATATTTACCACTTATGCTGGTACAATTGAATATTTTGCAGCGTTGTCGCTGCAAAATATTCAATTTTGCTGCTACAGCGCTGTAGTTGGTAATTATATATGCTACCAGTCCTGATAGTAGATGTTCTTCTTGCAGTTACAATGCTGGCATAGATGTTATGAACTGACACTATTTTCTTTAGTTTCCTCTTCCACAAGTTTAAACTTCATTCATTTGTGGTGCACAAAAAGATGGTTTAAGTTGTCAGTTGTTCGTGGTGGTAGAAGTTCTATTTCTTTTACGTAGGATGTTACATACAGGACACTTTTAGCCATGTTGTTGCACATTGTAACCTCAAGGTAATAGTAAATTCTCATAGGGCATTACATGAACAGTTCTCTTGTTGTGAAGAGCACTTTTCCCTGCTTCAAAAGATTTTAGATACGCTCCTTACTGGAAGAAAGCTAATGTGAGGTTCTTTTTACTTATGTCTGTAATATGTTCTTGCATCCGTGTCTCATATTGTCTGTACGTTTTTCCTATATATTTGTTTTTGCCCCCTAATTTGTTATCAGGGTCAGGGATTTTGATTTTGTACACTCCCCCTGTGGGTGGTTTTTGATCTCTATCATTTAAAATTAAATTTTTAATGGAGTGGGTGATAGTACTGGGTAAAATAATATTATATTTTCTTAAAGTATTTTCTAGTGTTTTCGTTATAGTTTTCATATATGGAAAACTTTTAACATACTGTTTTTTAGTTTCTATTTGTTGTCGATTCGGTTGGGTATCTCTTTTTACTGAGTATTTTGCTTCCGTTTCCCATTTTTGTAGTAACTCTCTTGGGTATCCTACTTCTTGTGCGGTTGTTCGAATATATTGTAACTCTTCTTGTAGAGTTTTTGGTTGTGAACAGTATCTGTATGCCCTGACATAATGGGGAATAATACTAGCTTTTTTATATTTCATCGGATGTGATGAATCTATTGGTATATAATTGGGAGTATGTGTTGGTTTCCGATATACAGTGCTCTCACAGAAGTGTGATTTTCGAGTTATTTTAATATCCAAGTATGGTATTTGACCATTTTTTTCAGATTCACTGGTAAATTTAATTGTGGACATTACACTATTAAATGTGTTAACAAATTCTTTCAATTTTTCTACTGGATGGGCCCAGAAGATGAAAATGTCATCTGCATATCGTATATATAGATCCGGTTTTAGCTTGCAAGTGGAAAGGGCTGTTTCCTCGAAGTACTTCATAACCACGTCGGACATGAGTCCAGACAGAGGGGAACCCATTGGGACACCCTTGGTCTGGAGCCATGTCCGCCCTCCTATGTCGAAGAAGTTAGATTTTACAGCAAGGTCCAGTTCTTCGTGCATAGCAAAATATTGAGGGTGTGATGGTTTTGCTACGCGAAGCCATTCAGCTTTAGCCACATCGCTGCATCCAATACTGGGGTATTAGGATACAGCGATACGACATCTAGCGAATGCATTGTTACCTTTGCTGAAATTGGTGTGTTCTGAATTCTATGAAGTGCTTCATGACATGATGTTACAATATTTTTTGTGGGTGGAAAATACTGTTTAAAAAAGTTAAATAATGCTGTTTCTAGGTTATAAGTTGGTAATTTTCGTTTATTAACTAATGGTCGAAATGGTTCATCTTTTTTATGCAATTTTATCTTAACAAACATTTGAGGTATATCCGAGTACATTGGTACTATACATTGCTTTGCTATATCCTACGGTATAAATGGGTCATTTTTTATAATGCCCATTTTAGTTATTATATTTGGAATAGGGTTATTTTTTACGGGTTGACATTTTAATTCCTTTATAGTTTCCATTACTTTTTTATCACATTGTTCTTTATCCATAATCACTATTTGATTTGTTTATATATCAATTTATATTTGTATAGCCAAAATAATTTTAATATTATTATTCTCGTTATTATTATTTCTTATTTGTTGGATAGTCCTGTACATTTTAAATCGTGTAGTTGTCGCTGTAGTTGGTAATTATATATGCTACCAGTCCTGATAGTAGATGTTCTTCTTGCAGTTACAATGCTGGCATAGATGTTAAGAACCGACACTATTTTCTTTAGTTTCCTCTTCCACAAGTTTAAACTTCATTCATTTGTGGTGCACAAAAAGATGGTTTAAGTTGTCAGTTGTTCGTAGTGGTAGAAGTTCTATTTCTTTTACGTAGGATGTTACATACAGGGACACTTTTAGCCATGTTGTTGCACATTGTAACCTCAAGGTAATAGTAAATTCTCATAGGGCATTACATGAACAGTTCTCTTGTTGTGAAAAGCACTTTTCCCTGCTTGAAAAGATTTTAGATATGCTCCTTACTGGAAGAAAGCTAATGTTCTGATGACTGTTAAATTAATATTGGCCAAAAGCCATTGCTTTTACAACGTTAAAACTTTTTAAAAAAACATCTTAAAAACACGAACCTTCCAGGCTCATTACGCGACGCGTTTCACCATGAACTCATAACATGTGGCATCCTCAGGCGAATACGATGATAGCTAGGTGAAGTTTAAGTAGCTGCCTTCAGTTGGCCAATTAATTAAAGCATCATATTGATTTGTTGCTTTTGGTGTTTTCAAACTTCTTGGGATCCAACAAAACAATTTCTTTTATCACTTCTTCATGAGCTGAAGTGTGCGTCAGTATACCTTGGGTTGGGTTGTTTTACCTCTGAGCGGCACTTTTTTCTACAACATGGGCTAAATGGCCAGGTCACATGGACCCCAAAGGCTCAGAGAAGGTTGGGGGAGGGGACCCACTGGAACAGCTGTTGGAAGACAGATGGTAGCCTCCCGTCAAGACCATCTAGCATGTTCTTTAACGTGCACAGGATATGGCTCTCCTGCACACAGGGCCATGACTTAACATCCCATCTGACAGACCATTGGTATCTACTTGACTGTGGGCAGGGCAGGGAATTTTGTGGAGATTATACCTTGGCCATTATATATATATATACATCATAAATTTACTATACATATTTTAGATGTTCTTTATTGCTATATAACCTTATTATGAAAAGTACAAATTTTGCAACCAATAACCAAGTTCAGAATGGAAGAAATGCATATTTGACATACCACTGAAAAACTATTTAAATCATATATATTTCCTCAAAGTAGGATACCTAGGATTATGAAAATGATCTGAACTAAAATGAGAATTATTATCATAAAACAATGAATTTACAAAAATTAATGGAAATATCTTCAAATATATTTTGCAATAACATTTTATCAGTGTGATTCAAAAGTGGGACTGCAGCATTTCAGAAAGTTCTAGTTACTATCTAACTAGTGGTTACAGAGTTCAAGTTCTATTGGAGTCACAATTTTTTGTTATTTTTTTGACGTTACTTTTTTTGACTCAACCAAAAAAAATATTAGAATTAATGTAGAACTAATAATGAAAATTATAAGGACTGAATAATTTGAAGCTATTAGCATTTTCCATTCAAAAGAATAGATTTTTGTAGCATTTATTGTATGACAATTCAAAATATATTTTTGGAACCTTGGAATTAAAGAAACATAAACAATGACATATAACTCTTTTCCTTTGATTACAAATGTAATGAATTCACCAAAAATTTAATTTTTTTTTTACAGTGACTAAAATGTGATGAAAATATTTTTAGGTACTGCACATTTCTTTTACTCATTAGAAATTCATGCATTTTTTTTTCGATATAAAAAAAAATACCCCCTCAAGCAGCTGCTTGCCACATAGGTCTGACAGGAGCCTGTCAGCCTGTACGCCATAGTATCAGGTCTGATATAGTTTTATAAATTTTAAACTCATGCTTTATTTAATGATAAAGAAAAAGTACGAACCTGTTTCAGTAGATGTTTAACTAGAGATGGGCAGTGTTCTACGGCCATATGGAGAGGAGTTTTTCCCCTTGTTCCTTCTATCACATTAACATCAGCTCCTGCTTTACACAGATGAATGACACATTTTTCAGCTTTGCATAATATACCAAGGTGAAGTGGACTCAAGCCTACATTATATATAAAGAAATTAATTGCAGATAAAATGCAGCACATAATTTAAACTTTCAATTGTTAATTAGGTACTTCAAACAAATCACTTATTTTAAACCACTATCTCTCACCCCCTCCAGAAAAAGAGTGTTTTAGTAATGATTTTAAATTATGTCTACAATAATCTCGAATTGGCCCAGTAACTTGTGGAAAAATAGTTTTTGAAATTTAGTAAAAATATATTTATAACTAAATAAAACCATAAACAATCAAATGCTAATTTTCAATTGAATGGCAACATGAGAATGTAGAATTTTTTTTTAAAGTAACTTTGAACTGTCCTAAATAGAAATACCAACTAGAATTTAATCTTATTACCTTCCAATTATTTCATGCAGATAACATTAATTATGTTTCATTTTACTTACAAGTTATATTCCAAATTTATATCATGATTTTCAAATAGTTTAACTAGAAAATTTCAAGCCATACACCACTTTTTCAAAATACTAGTTGAACACCTAATGTTTAGTGAATCATGCTTGCTATGTGCGCACTGTTCAATATTTATAGTAGTCTGGGTAAAAAGAACTTACCTTTATAATTAAGAGCATCTAATTTGGGAAAATTTCTTTGGTTTTCAGATAAGTAATTTTTTTGATTTAACAACTCAAGAAGACAATCAAGATCTTTAGTTTCAACAGCTAAATGAAGGGATGAATTGCCATTTCTGTCTGACACATTTGGATTACCTCCATTTGCCAGAAGTAATTTTAAAATCTCTCTGTTGGAAGTCAATGTTGCCAGATGAACTGGAGTCTACAGATAAAATAATAATAAAAAATATATAAACATTTTTGTCTTTAAAATTTAAACTAATTTACAATTAATTTATATACTGGTACAAACAAAAGGTATCAGCTGGAAGTGTTAACCTTTCCAAGGTCAAGGACATTTAGAGATGCTTTTTTGTAAAACACAAGAAAACTTCGAGTTTTTTTTTAAATTGCTTAGAAAAATTTCTTACATATATATTTTAAAAATACATAATTCAAGCTTGAAAAATAATATTTTTATTTTTTTATTTGATGCACATTTTATTAAACTACAATATAAATAATTAGAAGTGCTATTGGTATTGCCGATTTGTTTGTTAATGTTACTCTGCATTGAAGCAATCACCTGATTTAAGCTCACAAGTTTGATTTGAACTATTATCAACATATTTTTTTTTAATCTAAAATTTAACAAAAAAACTGCTATTTTTAAAACTGAAGATTTTGGAACTAATTATGAAATATGTACCTATTTTTTGGTATACTACTGTAAAAAGTGTTATTAAAATTAATATGTTACTACTATGTTCATATTTTTTACTTCAATAAAATTCATAATTAAATTCTCTTTTATGTAACATGACCTATTCTGTTAATTAGTTATTTATTAAAAATATTCTAAAGTTAACTTGTTTATTGGACTCTGCAACAAGCCTGGACTTTTCTCAAAGTATGGTATGGAGAAAAAAAATTACAAAAAGGAAGAAATGTTTACTTTAAACAGGAAATTTTTTTTGTTATTCAGAAATAGCCTTTTTATTCATCTGCATTATAGTTATATCTGTCTATTAGTGTTTTTTAAATAAATTTTCACTTATGTTGCCAGATGCATTTTTTTACTCGTCTTTTTTGTTAAATATTTTCAAAAAAAATCCAGAATTTAATTCTGATTAATTTGGCATATAACATGCCATAATTTTTTTCATTAGTTATTTGGCAAAAAAGTCCTGAAGTTAATTTTTTTTTTGCCTGATCAGAGTGAAAAAATAGCTGGGCCTGGGAAGGGTTAATACTCAATTTTATTAACCCATTAAGTCACAAATTTAAGAAATCCTAACCATATTCCAAACTATTTTTATATAGTGAATGCCACTAATAATACATCACTCAAATATTAATAAATCACATGCATTCATATCCAGTTTCAATTCAAACCCACATCTTTAATATGTTGTATACAAAATATTTTGTTACATACCATATATAAAAATATTATTGGATGGCAGTATTAGAATATGATAGTAGTAGAAGTGAAGTATTAATACAAATAATACTTCTCACAGTTCTGATATATAAAGGGGAAAATATTTATATAATGACATAAGATCTAAACTTAATAATATAAATTCAAGGTATTTTCAAAGCTTTTACAAAGTCATTCTAAAGCAATTATTATATTTTTTATAACAGACCTGAAATTTCTTTTATGTAACTCCAGGCATGATAATAGAAAGGCCAATTCACCAAGTATTGCAAATATATATAAAATTAGAGAAAAAAAGTATTCGTTTCTCAATTTTTTTTTCTTTATTTTGCTGAAATATAGAAAATTTAATGTATTTGTATACTTTTTCTTAAAACTAAAGTATACAATATGAACAAAAAATTTTTAGAGAATTTTTTTTTTAAAGAACATTTGCTTTCAGTCAGAAACAGCTAAATGACTAAATTCATCTTCTAATGCAGCAAAAAGAGGTGCATCTAATCTTGGGTTAATACATATATGGTGGTTCATTAGCATCTGAACTGAATTGAAAGGGTTAGAGTTGTTAGAAATGGTCTAAATAATTATATGGTTTTGGAATTATATACTTTTCAGCCCTATTTATGATTATGGCTCAAATCATCTATTAAAAGCATAAAGTTAAAGATGAAAATCTCTTTTATGATTTATGCAGCAATATAAACACAATTTCCTGTATAAGCACCATACACATTCACAATTTTTTTTTTCTTCAGCATTGGATAACTAAATCCTACTTATATACACTCGAACTTTATTTTTTGTGATGATACTATACCTGAATACCATTTGTAAGTTTTAACTCTCTTCAAAGAAAATATAAATCATACCTAGACTATTACATTAAAATATAAAATATTGAAAAGAATTTCACTAACCTGTTTCATGTCATTTGGCTGATCTAATGGGCTTGGTGAAAGTTCTTTGATTGCATGAAGCAAATGATTCATTAAATCGATGTTATGGCTTTGATGCAAGATAGCTAAATGAAGTAAGCTGAAATATTTTAAAGCATATTTAAATTATCATGCTATTAAAACATATTATTTACTTAAAGATTCAATTATTTTGAAAAACTAAATGAAACAAACACATTGCAATTTAACTTGTTTAAATGAATTTTTTTCAGCATTTCAGAATATAATGCATATATTCATTGCAACATAAACAACAGTGGATGTAGAAATAGTGCATGAAATGTGTGCTGTTTGATGTAGATACTTTATAGGTGAAATATGTGTAATTGACTTAAAGTGTACAATTAATCAAATTTTGTGATTGTATTTAAGAGTGAAAACTGAAGAATGGTTACAGTTACTCTTATTGCATAAACACAGAGATGAATTTTGAATTGTGCTCAATGGGTTTAAGAAATATCTTGACTGGTGACTTGAATACTTGAGTTGTTACTGCACAGGCTTCTTAGTTTTTATGAATTGAGAAATGATAAATTGATATTTATAATGATGGAACTTTATACCAATAATGTTTGCATTATTATAAACATCTATATGTGAACAAGGAAACTATATTTTGAAACTGAAACTTGTTTGGTTTTATTACATGTGATGAGGAATTTGCTAGAAAACACTATAACATCATGACTCTGATCACTAAAATAGTTAAGATAAGAAATGAATGCAAAAAAAACAAGGTTTGAGAGAATAAAGTGAATAAGTTGAATGAAATACAGTTGATATAAAAAAGATACCAAATGTTCAGTTGAATATAGGTATGATGAAAAATATAGCAATAAAAGGTAAAATGCATTATTTTAAAACTATGTTTTAGAAACAGATGACAGTACATTTCAGCCTATAACCTGGAGGCATAAATGGCCAATATTACCAATAGTAGGGAACTCATCAATAGTATTTTTCATCTCTGCTGTGCATGATGAAACTTATTGCAAGAATGGTGGATAATATAATTAATATCATATATTATATATATTTTGTTGTATTTTTCCCTTGCTTTGAAAATAATGAAATCACTTGACATATAATTATAAGCAAAGTTGAAGAAATTCTCTCTGTTAGTGAATAGATTTCTCCAGCTTTGCTTATAATTATACCCCCTATAATCAAATCTACAATAGTTTCCTGAATTATAAAATATGAAATATATTCTACTCTCTATATATTTCATTTTAATACTATTTAAAACTAAAATGTTTACACCAGAATTGTCTTATTTATAATTTACACTGCAACAATATAGTGACTGGAAAAGAACTATTAAATTTCATGAGAATATTTTTAAAAAAAAATGAAGTATTTAGTTTTATAATCTGATAGGCCTTCAGAAAAGGCCAACTACTAATTTTGCAGTGGATGTTCTGTAGTCATACCTGTACATTTCAAATGAATCTTGACATCAGGATTCAAAAGCACGACTTATTAATATTTTGGACTATTCTCAGAGTGGTATAATGCATTTTTTTTTTAAAGTATAGTAAGCTTTGGAGGGAAAAAAAATCTGTTATGAAAAATTATTTCCGAATAATCTTTCGATGATCGAATAGTCAACATTTTCAGCCTATGTCAGTGTATTAAAACAGGTTAATAATTTCCATAAAAGAAATTTTTTTTTGCCTTGTTATGATGTGCACATTGGTTTGGACAAACCTGTTCATTTACATATATTTTAGCTACTTCATTATAAACCAACAATAAATATGACTTACTTGTCACCATCTTCATTTCTTATAGGAATAAGATGGCTCATGTTTCTCAGAAGCACTGCCATATCTCCACTTACAACAAAATTAGTCAGTGCTATGAAAATTTTGTGTGTCAATGATCTGTCCGAATTAGAAGGTAATCTATCAAGTATGCAGAACTTTTCTTTTTCACCAGTTTCACTTCTATTGTCATTTTGAAACTGTTGAGGAAAATTCAAATTTTCTTTTCTACTTGGATTATTCTCTAGTGTTCCAAATTGCGATTTCTTGCAAAATGTTGAGTTATTTTCCTCTGAACTCAAATACTTATCACCATATTTTAGCTTCACACTTTCAATTTCTTTCCTTTCACATATCTGAATTTGCTTTGATGATATATCTTTGGTAATTACTCCACCAGACTCTCTCACATTTGTTAATTGTCCTGCCAATTTTTCATCTTGAATATTTTTCACTCTTGACATAAAAGATTCTGAACGATTTACAGCTGCATTTGGTGTAGATGAAATTTTCTTGTTATTGCTTCCTATGGATAATTCACGGAGTGATTTTTCCAATTCTTCTGCAGAAATGTGCCTCAATTTTGGTCCTTTTGAAATTGCAGTGCTATTCTTGCATTCAGATTTAGCTGAGTCAGTTGTAAGATTAGTAGAATTGAGCACACTGTTAAGGAAAGGATGAAGTGATGATTGGTGAGAGGAAATATTTGCATTTCCAGGCATTCTTGGGAGATTTACTGAAAAAATAAGAATAATGTTTTCTTTATTATATTTTGATGTAAACAAGTATTAAATATCAAATACATAATGCACAACTTTTATGACATTGCTAAAAGATTCCCTTTTATCTATACTAATAAGCTAATACAGTAAACATATTTTAGTGACTTGATAAATTAGTTAATGAGCTTTAGTTTTTTCATTTGGAAAACTGTTATGCTGATAGAGAACAGAGAACTATGCATCTTTTAGAAGGCAACATAATTTTGTCCACCTTTAAGAGGATTTCCTACTCATGAAGGATAAAGTTTTACTCCAAATTACTTACACAGCAATATTTTAGGTTTCATGTATAACTTAGCATATTTCATCTGTGAAACACATTCAAGAAAAATAAAAATATAAAGCTCATCATAAAACACTTAGAAATACCTTTATAAAGTACAGTAATCTATGAATAAATTTTTCATACACACTGCTAACCATTTTTAATGCCAGTGAAAGAAACTACAATGCACAAAATCAATAGAGTTATGAACATATAAGTAATAAAAAAGAAGTTACTAATTTTCACTTATGGGTGTCTTTGGAGCCTGTGATATGACAAAACCTTCAATTTTATCAAAGCTTCAATGCAAAATATAGCCACAGTATTATGTAAGAAATTAGAGCATTTCAGAAATAAAGGCTTCTACATTAAATATTGTATCATTCCACTTCTTTCCCTCCCAAAAAAAAATAGCCACTTGCTTCTAGTTTTGAAATCCCCAATCTCTAAATGTTTTGCAACACTCATTGTGTCTTCCTAGATCAGTAGCCTGAGAATGAGCTATTTTGAGATTTAAGCTTTCAGTGCAATAGGTGAAAAAAAGTCAACATAATTTTTTCATCTAGAACACAATAAACAACTTTTTTCCATAATTTTAAAAAATTTCTGTTTCTACAGTTATAGACTGAAAAATATTGGTGCATGTAGCATGGTAAAAGCTAGTAGAGCAGGACTCCTAGTATGAAAACTTTAAAACAGGAACATGACAAACTTTCAACCATTTGGAAAAATGAAGATACATCATGATTGCATGTATTGGCAAAAATAATGGGAAGTTAAACATGTCAAAACTGAAGACTAAGGGAACTTCAAAAGTCAAAGTAAGATCAAAAACAAATGATGAATATTTGTTTTGTCAACAAGCCTAAGTACAGCAAAGTCTCAATTATCTG
Source organism: Ryuthela nishihirai (assembly GCA_038380435.1). Lineage (NCBI taxonomy): Eukaryota > Metazoa > Arthropoda > Arachnida > Araneae > Heptathelidae > Ryuthela > Ryuthela nishihirai. Next base: position 22,964,766 of record JAWZYU010000013.1, read on the forward strand.
GTACCAATGGGAATTGCAAGATACCAGATAAATGTAGTTTCTCACTGAACGAGACTTGCTCTTAGAAATACCCTATAAAGTACTGTAATCTATGAATAAATTTTTCATCACACTAACCATTTTTCATCTCAGTGAAGGAAACTACAGGACACAAAATCAATAAAATTATGAACATACACAAACATTTATACTAAAAGGCAAAAAATAATGCATGTACTCATCTCACATGAAGATCTTCAGAGCCTGGATTCCCAAATTACTGTTGTCTTTGAAATTAAACTCTGCTAATACATTGTACAATTAACTTACAATGGTTTATTTAAAACCAAATATTATTTAAAGTTTGGACATAACAGTTTAGTGGGTGGTTTTTGGAGATACTAATATCTCATCAGGACCATCAACAGATAATGAAGAATTTTCATGAAGATCAGCTGATGTTGATGGTATGGAATCGGGAGCAGTAGTTGATGGCATAGGCCTAGATCTGAAGGAGTAAATGTGGAATTCATAGCTGCTCTCTTGAATAATATACCTATGCCTGCTTGTTTGCAGGATCCTTCTTCTCCCATGAAAAACTGGTTACTATTGAGTAAAAGTAATTACATTTTCAAATTATTCCAGTTGCCAGAATTCTGGATAACCAGGACTTTATTATAAGTGTACCGTAAGTGTGAATAAATTTGATCCATTGTGCTCCACCTATCCATTTAACAGGAAATAATAATAAAAAAAAAGGTATCATCCTATCTGGCCATTTTTCTCACTTGATTGAAGCTGATCTTATAAATTCCAAGATTTATTATAATTCTCAAAATTATCAACTATAAATCAGAGACAATTTAGAGAGCAGATAATTATGGGCATTTTAGAAAGCACCATGATTTTGGGTATCTTTTAAAGGAACACCCAGAGATGGAGTTACTGAATTTTAACACTAAAAGCTGGAAACAGATCATCCAAAGACACATCCCTTCACAATTTGATGATAAGAAACATAAGCCAAACCATGATGTTTGCTCAGTACTACCCTTCCTATGCAGTAAAAAGTGTAAGGGTAAATGTAACAGAAAGCAAACAGTTATGCATATATTGATAAAAGAATACCTTGCAACAGTCACTGTTATTAATTTTTCACCAACTTCTACATAGAGTTATCACCTCAAGTTACTATCAAAGAGTAATTCTTCAAGAAAGCTAGTTTCCCTTATATATTGTAGTGGGATTGTGTGTTCAGAAGTAGAATGCAGCAAATTGTAGACACTACAGCACTGGAAAGTTCTAAAGGGTGAGAAGCTCACAAGTGGGTTTTAAATGAACTCATCCAAATAATGCAGCAAATTGTAGACAGTACAGCACTGGAAAGTTCTAAAGGTGAGAAGGCTCACAAGGATGGTACATAAGAGTGGTCTACATAGTCCAGGGCAAAGGCAGGCAAGTGCCAGACACCATGTGGATGGAAAGTTCACTCATGGAACAATATTTAATTATATCTCAGATTTATCAATCTGTTTCAAATTCCCATGAGGTCCCACACTCTGAGAACCTACATTATAAATAATTGAAGTAGCTTTCACATCATACATATATCTGAAACAGTTCTAGAATACAAGCAGTTACAGAAATGGATGGTACAACTCACCATTGGCAATGCTCAATAAAGGATCTGGGGATTCTTCATTTAATCCTTCATTAGCAGAAGATAAAACATTGTTCATACTATCAGAAGTATAACCAGCAGAAGATAAAACATTGTTCATACTATCAGAAGTATAACCAGAAGATAAATTATTAATTTCTTCTAGACTAAATTCAGGAGATAGTGAGGCATCTGTATCAGATAAAAATTCACTTTCAAGAGCATGCTCATTACAGGAAATGTCTCCATCCCCACTAAATACATCACTTCCAGTTTGATAACCACGAGGACTTTGTGTATGCCCTGAAATTGAAGTACAAAAAGTGATTAGATATGGTAAACTACATAATGGAAATAAGTTAGATCAGTATTTAAATGGCTAGTACATTAATATAATCAGTGGGTCAAACAATAAACAAATTTACAAGCATCAGCACAATGTATTTCAACCATTTTTTAAATCCAATTAACTGTAAATATTGAATTTGTCATTCAGTTCTTCTAAACAAATATTTTTTTTAAAATAGTGAAGAAAATATCTTTATATAGCTAAAAAAAAATAAATCTATCAGAAAAGTCATTGTTAAATTTATATTAATATAGTTTACCTTGCACATTTGTACTCCTAAATTTCAATTTGTAGTGCAACAAAAATATTTGCTTTAATTCAGAATATTTGCGATACAACTGTAGATGAAAGTACTTATATTATTAAAGTTTCTATACCCTAACAGCATTTCCTTCAAAATTTTTTATGTTTGCATTGAAAGTAGCACTGTTCAAAATTTTTTCAATTAAGATGTCCAAAAAAATTTTATCTTTGTATATATCTCACTATATACAGTATATATCTCACTATATACAGTATATATAGGTTTGTAATGAAACATACCATAAAAACTTCCATCCATTCCACCATTTCCTTGATCAGAAGGTTGATGATGTCCACCTGAGCCAAAGGGATTTGGAGGTGCTGAAGGGCCATATGTTCCAGAAGAACTACCAGGAAATCCAAAATTTTGGTAATGATTAAGTTTTTTTCTTTTCCGCTCAATACCTTCTTTATCTGGAACAAATCAAGAGAAACAAAACTAGTGATTTGATATTAAATCGAACAGTTATAAAACATGTAGTAATAACCAGTTTCTTCAAACACAGAATTTACAAAAAATACACCGAAATTTTTGAAATAGTGTAATGCTGTTTACACAACAAAAAAAAAAGATATTTACAAATGCAGAATGTGTATAAGTACTTCCATATCAGTAGTTACAGTTTGTTGAATGGTAGCTATGGTTGTGTTGGGCTGCTCCATCATTCTATATATATAAACTGTTCATCACTGAAATTGCCCAACCCAGAAGGAGCATCTGGATTTGCATGCAAATCAGCATGTGAGTGCAAAAAAGTGATATATGCAAATGATTATTTTCATGACAAATGCACAGTATCTGTGGGAGATTAAGCTACAAAAGAGTGTTGATAGCAGATATTGAGGATGAAGTGTATATGTCATGACAAACCTTTCGCCAACCACATCAGCACCTGGAGACATTTGAGCATGGTCAGATTAAGGCTGTGTGAAGAGGAATGATGTGCCCTCAGTTTCACTACACGTGTAGAGCATGAGGCTAGGATGGTTGGATATTGTTGGTGGCCATGGTTTTAAGAAGGTACTAATTTATCGCACAGGGTCAGGCACTGTCAGACACACAGCAGCACAGAAGGAGTGCCAGATTCTTTGGCAGACAGCAAAAGACCCCATCACAACCAGGAGCATAGCAGACACAGGCCATGCTCCTGGTTGTGGAATCTTCTGCTGTCTGTTGTGTAAACTGCTCTTGACCATGCACCACCATTGGGTTCAGTTAGACTGGTGTCAGGAACCGATTTTTTTTTTTAAACACTATTATTATTAATTCTTTTCTATTGCTTATTGATATAAATTTTTTCTATTAACACTTAGCATACCTAGGTTTTATTTCTTAAGTAAAATTCAAATCCTTTTCTCAAATTAATTAATGAATTGAATGAAAAAAAGAGCATTTAATATATTAATCTGAGCAATGAAACATAGAAAAAAAAGATGAATATGCATGAAAAATATGTTGTAGGCCTATTTGTGAGGATTTTGAAAAGTGATTCCTATTGGTTACAAGTTAACAAATGGGAAATAATCAAGTATATAAACAAAACAGCTTTTATTTTAAAAGCAAATTTTAAATAGAAGAAATATGTTTACCTTGATCGACTGGATGATATATGAATGGCTTTGGGTCACTAGCTTCACCATCTTTTTTTCTGAAAAGCTGCAAGTAAACTGGCACAGGTTTATCAATGTCCAAGGTCTTGTAGGCTGGTGTACGGAAGACTATGGCCACCTGTTCGTTTATAAATCAGCATTTAAAATCGCTAAAAGCTAAAATAATTTTTGCTTACTTCATACAATTTAACAAAGCTTTTAAAATTTAAATGGCAACCAAAGGATACCTGATCATATATGTATACATAATGACATTATATCCACCAGTGTTTTATGGATAATGCACAACAGATTAAAGTGCAGGTCACAAAGACTCAACATGCAGGATGAGACCCAATGTACAGCTATTAGAAGCAGATGGGAATCACTTGTCAAATTGTTCAATCCATTTACTACCATAACAGCCCAAAACAGCCAAGTTTTTAAATGAACTCATCCAAATAATGCTATTATGGAAGTGAAAATGTTAACACAGAAATGGTAAAATCTTAATATTCATCCAAGAGTTTTTGAAAGCCAATTAGTATTTTGTTACTTAAAAAACTGGATACAGACAAGGACAATGTTGAATTGCTAGCAGGATCAGGAATCATAGAGCATGACAGAATAAGAAAGCATTTATTATAAATGGCACAAAATAAGACTGAAGTCATCTTAGGAGGCAAATACAATGTCCTACCATGGTTCAGATCTGGAACTTCTCTTGCAGACTATCAAGATAATCAGACCAATATAAAGTAAATAAACTTTATCAATAAAAAACTTTCATTAGTTTACAATTTGCTATTAAATGGCACTGCTAACAGTATCCTATTTTACACTGTCTTTCTATCTCATTTTTAAGAAACTATATGGCAGAAAATTTAATATGGTGCCAAAGGAAGTATTGCCAACCTCTTTAGAGAGAAAAATCGGTCGATCTAGTAACAATTTTTTTTTTTTTTTTCATTTTTAAAAGGGAAAAAGGTACTTCTTAACATTAAATTTTGTTGTTTTTAGCAGTAAATTAATTTTTTTTGGATTATAGTTTATAATAAAATATTAGGATTTCACATTTCCCAAATCTTCCAATTGTTTCAGTTTTCACCATTTAAGGGTCTTAAATTGAAAAATGCAGGAATTGAAACAAATATTGTAAATATCTATTCAAGCTGGAAATTCAACATTTTGGTTGCAGAATATTATGATCAAGGGGTTTAAGATTGATAGCAGCAATTACCTAATGGCATATTAGGCTGAGATAAAGGGTTGAGATTCAGGTTTTACACTTTCCCTTTTCTTAAGGTAGGAAAGCAACTATGTTTGAGAGGTCTTCTAAATTCAAACTTCTCTTTTTGAAATAATACAAAATTCACAAGTTAAAAAAGGTAATAAATACAGTGACAGCATTATTCCAAAAAATGTGTTAATTAAATCTGTATAAATCGAGAGCTGATGATATATATTTCCCAGATATTATCTATAACCAAAACACTCTACCATGATACAGCAAAGAGTATACAGCACAAATATCAATTTACTCACTGACAGTTGTACAAGCCTAGTAAATAAAAAAATAATAAAATAAATACCCCCTTTAAGCAGCTGCTTGCCACAGAGGTTTGACAGGAGCCTGTCAGTTTATACATTATAGTAAAAGGTCTGAGAGGATGGTGGGATTTCAGCAGGAAAACAACACATACATCCATACCTTATGGGGCTTGAACTAGGTCCCTTAGATCAGTAGTCAACCATGCTAACAACTCAGCCACGGGACGGCTGAAACCTGGTACTGGCATAAAAGCTGTGAGTTACATGTTTCTAATGTAATCACAGTGCAATACTTGAACCATCATCATCATCCTCAAGCAGCCATGGGCTACGGAGGTCCAACCAGACCGCAGAGTTTAATTCTCCAAGCATATCTGTCCTGAGCTACATCTGCTGCATCCGGCCACTGTACACCAATTCTAACAAGGTCCTGTTTGACATTGTCTGCCCACCGCATCCTAGGTCTCCCCCTCCTTCTGAGGCCTCCAGGCACACTGTTCATAACCCTATTCGCCAATCTATAATTATCCATACGGGCAACATGGCCAAACCACCAGAGTCTCTCTCTGCACAATATGCTGCTTAAAGGAGGTTGCAGACTCCTTTGCCTAACCTCATCATTAGTTACAAAGTTAAACCACCTAATACCCAAGATACTGCGTAAGCATCTAGAATCAAAAGCATCTAGTTTCCTGTTATCTTGCTTACACAGCGTCCAAGTTTCACTACCATAACTAACCCTAGAAAGAACCAAACTATTATACACTCTAATTTTAGTCTTTAGGTGTATACGCCTATTTCTCCACAATCTCCATAGATTCTTAAAAGTCCCGGCAGCAATACCTATTCGTCTGTTAATCTCATGCCGCACATCACCAGTATCAGTTACGCAGCTCCCAAGGTAATTAAACTGTGACACCTGCTCAAGACTGCAACCATTCAGATTAACTGAATCACAACCTGCCTGACCAATTTTCATCACTTTAGTTTTCTCTCTGTTTATAACCAAACCTACTGTACTACCAGTCTCATCAACAGTTCGAATGAAAGAGTTCATCTCATCAACATCATTTGCCAACAGGGCTAAATCATCAGCATAATCTAAATCAGAAATTTTCGTATCTCCAGCCCATTTAAGGCCAAAAGCTTTCCCTTGAAGTGAATTTCGCATAACATAATCAACAACCAAACTAAAGAGAAAAGGAGACAAAATGCACCCTTGTCGAACACCAGAAGTAATGCTAAACCAATTGCTACATACCTTACCAACTCTCACACACGACTCAGTGATATTATAGAAAGCTTTCATTATGTTAACTAACTTGTCTGGTATACCATATGATCTCACAATCAACCACAAATTATGACGATCAACAGAGTCAAAAGCCTTTTTGAAATCAACAAAGCTAGCAACCAAAGGTTTCTGAAACTCTAAACATTTCTCAAGAATCTGCCTAAGTGAAAATATCTGATCTACACATCCCCTATCATTTCTGAATCCACATTGCTCATCACGCAATTGCCTGTCAACCAGATTCTTAATTCTATTAAGCACAATCATGGAAAGAACTTTACCTGGAACGGAGAGTAGGCTGATACCCCTATAGTTATCACAAGAACTGCGATCACCTTTTTTGAAAATAGGGATAATAATAGCTCTGGTAAAATCCTTAGGAACCATGCCTTTATCATAAAAGATATTCAAAATTTCAGTCATCCAAATGGTAACAGAAACATTCCCAGCTCTAAGCATTTCCATAGTAATTTCATCCACCCCTGGGGATTTATGAAGTTTAAGTTTAGAAATAGCCAAACTAACTTCAGATTGTGTTATAGGGCCAACATTAAAGCCAACAATGCATCTATCATCATTGCAAACAATGGGAGTAGAACTAACCACATTGTTTAGAACATCACTGAAATGCTCAGCCCACCTAGCCATGACAGAATCCTCACCTTCTATAACCTTGCCTTGTTTATCCTTCAATCCCTGTATACCTGTTCGTTTTCTACCACACAAAACATTAACTATCTGGTACAGCATTCTGCTGTTGTGCTGTCTAACTGCTTCCTCAGCTTTGTCAGCAAGGCCATCAAGCCAAAGATTCTTATCAGTAGCTAACTGATTCTTTACACGTTTATTAAGTTCTTTGTAATGCTTTCTATTAGGACTAGTAGGGTACTGATTAAGGACATTCCTGCAGTTCCTTCTTTCTGAAATAAGCTCAAGTGCCTTATCACTTAAATAATTCTGCCTCCTCTGCTCCTTTTTCCCTAAAAGAGTACTGTTAGTTTCCAAAAAAGCCTGTTTAAAATGGCCCCATTCTTCCTCAACTTCAGTATTAAGCAAATCATGACTGTCATAATGACTAAGTAACCTATCATGGTAAGCTTTAGCTATAACTGGGTCTTTCAGAGCTTCAGTATTAAAGGTAAATTTTTTAACCCTAGCACAACACTTTTTAAGTTTAAGTTGCAAGACACTTTTAACAAGGTAATGGTCAGATCCAATTTCAGCTCCCCTATATGCCCTGGTATTTCTAAGAGAACTAGCCCATTTGTTGTTAATTAAGTAAAAAAAAAATCTCTGTTATCTCTGTATGTATAAAACAACCGAAAAGCACTTGCAAGTGTATTGTGCAAAGTAAATGCTGCAAGCCAAAAACTAGAGCAATAGCACATGTAATGCTAATTAGCATAAAGTTTTTGAAGATAATACATCACTGATGAGTAAAGATGTGTGTATGGGGGGGGGGGAAGGGACAGAAGTTCAATGGTTAAATACTATGTTCATGATGAATGCTAAGCTCAATAAAGCACTTGAAGTAGTACTGATTGATATCCATGATATTACTAGACCATTTTGATGCCTGACCAAGGTATTATGGACAGGAAGCTTTCAGGTAATATGCTTTTATGGTTGATGATAAGCATAGGACTAGTGATCAAAAACAGTACAATGACAAGTTGGGTTGTTTTACTCTGAGTGGCACTTTTTGTACACACTGGGCTAAAGGGCCAGATCACAAGGACCCCAAGGGCTCAGAGAAGGTTGGAGGGAGGGGACACATTGGACAGCTGTTGGGAGACAGAATGTAGCCTCCCGTCAAGGCCATCCCGCACATGGGGTCATTGCTTAATGTCCCATCTGACAGATGGGGCCTTTCCAAGCCCATCAGTGTTCTCTACTGACTGAGGGCAGAGCGGGAGTTTTGCAGAGATAAATCTCAATGGTGGCCCAGCTGGAACTTGAACCTGGGAACCTACAGATTATGAACCTGGTGTGCTACTGACTGAGCATCCTTGTCCCTACAACAAGTATCGTTATGTGATGACACAATTACATATGATCAATAAATGGAATCATTATACATCAAAGGAACCATACACTACCATTATTAAAGAAACTTCAAAACATAAAAAAAAATGATTGAATGTTAGGCATATTTTAATTATACCAACTTTAGAAGCATTAGTAGAAATTCATTTGAAAAAAAAAATATAATGCATTTCATGTACTGGCAAATGATTCATTAACTAAATGAATTAACATTGAATGAAGATGGGCCCAGGCTCACCTTTGTAGCAGAGGAGATGCATATTTTCTACAGCTCATTTTCAAATAATTAGGTATTTACATAGTTGAAGGTGGCACTGGATCTAGTAAAGTTAATTTTTAATCTTGTAAAATTCAGTGTATTGCTTCTGAAAGGGTTATTGATTCTATATTATTGACTTCTTGATGATTTAAAAAAAGGTTTTCCATATTACTTAACCCATTTCTTCCCAGTGTTGCGTACACGCAACACTTCGTGCTGCGTGTACGCAACACTGGGAAGAAATGGGTTAACTGAAAACAAGGGTGGGGACCTGACACCAATCATCCCTAATAAACCACCTCTGGAGAGATTAATTATAAATTTTCTTCACAGGTGACTAATGGTTCATAAAAATTTATTTGTGATCTCTTAATATTTTATCAGATTTTGCTTCATCTATATTCATTAATGAGCCATGACTTTTTTTTTTCAGTAACCATTTTCGACTTTAATTCTGAATGTAGATTTTTATTTATACATAATTAATATTGCTTAACTATTTATTTATAATTTTTGACAGAGTAATGTGAAAGAAATTACCTGGTGATGCACATCAGCTTCACTGAAACTGGCAAAATCTTCCCAACACACATCACCATTATTATTCATTTCATAGAAACGAATTTTAATTTCCTCTAGAAATGGAAACAAATTAAACATTTACTACCAGTTATTAAATTCTAAAGCCTTACATTTAACTTTAAACCAAAAACTAAATGCATTTTCAATTAAAACAAAAAAACCAAACAAGTCCTTGATATTATTTTTAAAAACAAATTCTGTGCAAATATATCTGGAATTTAAATATTTAAAAAATCATTTGACTTGTTCATTTGACCGTTCAGCATTAGTTTTGAGGCAAAATGTCAGAAGTACATTAATGCAGTTTTCTGCATTGAACTTAAATATTGTCAATTAGCATAATATTTAATATACTACAGCACTATGTTTTCTAAAAGTAATGGACTTAATTATTTTCTTCAATCAAATGAATCAAGAGTTAAGAGTATTTTTTTTTTCAGTCATTATTTTTGCTTAATAGAATTTCAGAATGAGTTGCATAAAGTAATAACAGAATGTTTGAAAATAGTTTATGTATTAAATGAGATATTAAATTACAATTCAAATTTTTAGTGCTTTCCTGTTGAATAAATATGTAATACTGATTACAAAATTTTACTGCATTTAAATATTAAAAAATTCTTATTATATTTATATAATAGATTATTTCACATGTTGAATAGTTCTTTTAAATGGAAGTGTTAACATAACTGGAACTAGGACTTAAAAATATGGACATATTAACAGACAAAATTACTTTATTAAACATCTTTAATTCAACAGAAAATTTCATAAATTGAAAATAAATTGAAAGGTAAATATTTTACAATTTGTGAAATAATTCAATTGACATATATAGAACAACCTTCTGTATTTTACTAATTCAAATTTCATGAACTTTAAAATTCACATAAAACAGTTTCTTTCATAATGTAGTATTAAAGTGGGCTATATATTGATATAAAAATAAAAGCAAATTATATATTTTCAGATTTAATGAATTGCAAATAATAAACAATATATTATACATGAAATAAATTCCTGCTTTACTTTCATACAATTTTCATTTTATAACATCAAGTAAATAACTATATATCATAAAAACTTTTCTTACTTTTATTGACTTTCTCACAAAGCAAAAATACTTCTTCATCCCCAGTACAAACACCAGAGTATTTATCCATCCTAACTATCTTCAATTCACCTGAATCAGGAGATTCTATGGAAAAATTATTTCAATCTGAATTCTTTTAGCTAATAACATAAATGAAAATACAGGGCAATTAGAAAACAGTAATACTTCATAGATTTTTAACTATTGCATTTGTCACTTTCAACAAGCAATCTTCAAGATGAAGCAATGACCATGTTTACCATAAAAATCATTACTTAAAATAATCAATTTACTTCAGCTTCAAAGAGCAAATATAAATAAAAGCTGTATCTGCATACCAGTCAATAATGTCTTTCTTCCACAGCATGCAAACTTAACTTCTTGATAACTCTCCAGAATGTATGTTGAACAGAATATAATTATTGTTGACCACAGCTTATTTCAAGTTTTCTGAATAATTTTTAATTATTATGCATTTCAATCTTTAGTGATCTGAAGGTCAAGATATCATACAGAGGAGCTATATTTGTTTTCTGGAATATAGATGAGGAATATCTTAAGGAGTAGCTGATTTCATAAAAATTTTACCACTGACCATTTAGAATTGCTGAATTATTTGTCTGTATCTCTTTGATAACTCAGGATAAATATGTTATTTTACATGATAATAATCTATAACATTTAATTTGCCATTCTGTTCATGCTACAAATATATAATAGATAAGAAATACAAGTCCTCACTTCTGATGGAAAACGAATAATACATATTTTTTGTAACATGTTTTTTAATGTTGGGAAATAGAACAAATGCACAAAAAGAAGTAATTTTCTTATATGTGGCAAGCACATAGATCACACTATTTACTCACAGGTAAAAAAAAAATCTAAATTATTATTCAAGTTTATAGCAAACTTACTTTGATTTGCCACTTGATCAGAAAATACTGGAGGACATATTGACTCAAACATCTGAGTCATTTGATCAAAGCAAAAGGCTTCAAAGCATATCTTGACTGAGTTTAAATTCATATCTTTTGCTTCTCTATCTGCTTCATCTCGTAACCTCTTTTTTTCAGATTCTGAAATTAATCAATTTTTATATTATATAGGTGAATTATTTTAATATTCTAGCATATTTATACATTTTACAATCTCAGTATTAAAATCTAGTGCCTAAAAATCAAATTATGTATTTCATACACAGATTTAAAGTGATTATATAAATCAGAGTTGTCCAACTGAAGCCCAGTATATCTAAAATATAGACTTTTTTTATATGATTGTTGAATTCAAAACAAAATTGAAATTAATAGATTCTGAAAAAAATTCATTGCCGCCACGGCGGGAATCGAACCCGCATCTCTCCAGATTCATGCCAGAGCGCGCGCTAACCATTGCACCACGCGTCGGACAACGAATATTTTCAGAATATGACCTTATAAATCTTCTTCTTCCTGAGATGTGACTGAGACAGCACCATCTATACTCAAGGAGATGCAACTTTTTCAGTCGTTGCATTTGATTATCAGATGTTAATGAGAAGGTCGCTAACGCTACCGCGTTAAATATATAATTAAAATCAATCCAAAGTGAATGCACAGTATTCCCTGTTAAGAACATTAATTAATAGATTCTGAAAAAAATTCATTGCCGCCACGGTGGGAATCAAACCTCTGGCAGGAATCTGGAGAGATGTGGGTTCGATTCCCGCCGTGGCGGCAATGAATTTTTTTCAGAATCTATTAATTAATGTTCTTAACAGGGAATACTGTGCATTCACTTTGGATTGATTTTAATTATATATTTAACGTGGTAATGTTAGCGACCTTCTCATTAACATCTGATAATCAAATGCAACGACTGAAAAAGCTGCATCTCCTTGAGTATAGATGGCGCTGTCTCAGTCACGTCTCAGGAAGAAGAAGATTTATAAGGTCATATTCTGAAAATATTCGTTGTCCGATGCGTGGTGCAATGGTTAGTGTGCTCTGGCATGAATCTGGAGAGATGCGGGTTCGATTCCCGCCGTGGTGGCAATGAATTTTTTTCAGAATCTATTAATTAATGTTCTTAACAGGGAATACTGTGCATTCACTTTGGATTGATTTTAATAAAAATTGAAATAATTAAAAATCTAAAAACCATTAATTTTAAAATCAAATATTTCATTAAAACCTCAACTTAAAGTTGTTTTAGCTTGCAGAAGTTTTAAGTGGCACTCATTGATTAAAAAAGGATTAAATGTATGTGTAAGAAATATTATCTGCTTGTTTCACCTCTATTAGCTTTTATTTGCTATACAGTGGCAAGCTAAAGGATAAGTTCATGACAGAGACTGGTAGATGAAATGTTTCCTAGCCCCCATTCACTCTTAATTTGATTTGCAAAGGTTTAAAATTTATTATAGAGTTCAAATAAAATCAAGAGCAGAAATTTAAAATAACAGATTTTTAACAAATTTACTACTACTATCCATGATTCAATAACAGAAAGCAAAAGAAATATTTAACTTACTAATTCATCAGTAAAATTTCATTTTTTAACTTGTTTGGTTTTGAATTTTAGATTATAAATCAAAGATGTTATTTTTTACATTCTTTTGCTTTTCAATACAAGCTTTACATTTACCACTGCTAAATGAATAAGCCACAAACTAAATTACACACCAACACTTGTGAATTACATTAAGAAAAACATTTGAAGAACAGTTTTTACCTGTTAGTCCAGATGGACTAGTTTCTGTTAGAGAGTGTATACCATGGTCTTCTAGTTTCCTTTTGTAAAGTATTTCAGGGACTTCTTTTTTACCCATAAACCGGATCCCTAAATTCTGAAAACTGTTAAATTTAATTTCATTAAAGGATAGTAAAAACAAACATAACTGAGCATAATTGGGTAAAAAAAAAATTAAAATAATTTATACCATTATATATTATTTATAGGCTAAAAGTTCATTGTTCTTCATCTGTATTTATTCACTTTCTTTAAAAATGTAACAATTTTTATTTACAAAATTAACCATAAATTGTGAATCCCTGTCTATAATTACTAGCCAATTTGTCCAAATAACTTTCTTTCAATAGTTCATGTCGGAATATTTTATTATTCAACCTAGGAGTGAAGAAAAATCCATACTCTCCATATTATGTAAGCTTTTTATACCTTATAGACATAAATGTGATGGATTGCACACAGGGGCATACCCATTAACCAAATAATAAAGACAATAAGCAAAATACAATGAAGAAATATTTTTGAAATGTATCTTTTTTTCATTTTACATCATTTTAACTTTAAAAATTATGAAAATAATCATGCTTGATTCATAATCTGTAAAAAAATACTACAGCACTGTAGTGCTTCTGATCCCCCCCAAAAAAAATATAAATATAAAAATAATAATAATAAAAAAAAATTGGCCATACATGGTATAAACAACCCACATTGATCCCTTGAAAACTCCAAATGATCAAACTAATCGTACATAAATGAAGAAAACCTTGCCTAATTAATTTTAATTTCTGTCAGTTGTAAAAAAAAATTGAAACATTGGTCATTATTCTGCACCAGTGACCTACTGAAAAACTACTTTAAACACTCAAATCTGGATTCTGAAAAATTTGCGAAATCTGGATCCCCCCCCCCCCTTTTTTTTAATATATATCCATAAAACTATATAAATTACCCATTAATTCATCAAAAGCAAATACCTAAAGGTTTGAAATTAAACATTCCATTTATAATTTTACTATTAATGAAATGTTTAATAATGAAGTAAATAGTTGCAGTACTTACACTGCCGTCATATCTTCCCGCAGTCGTACTGTACATACACCTGAGTCATTACAGTTTCTGCCCATAAGTTTATGAACATGCAGTTTTGGCTTTTCATCACTGGTATAAAGACTTGCTTTCAAAATCACTTCTCTATTGCCTCTGTAGTTTTCCAACTATAAAATATTTCATTATGGCATATAATTACTTTATGATTTACATTCATTTGCTATGATCTAAAGACAAAGTATATTTTAAGAAGCACAATGTGCAAAACTCAAAATTAAGTACACATTTACGAACTGAAACAAGTTTCATGATCACATTTAGCAGATATTAATGTTACAGAAACTTAACAATTAAGCATGAAAATTTTTCTGAAAATCCTGAAATCTACTACATACATATGTGTTGCAAGAACTGTCATATGTGAATAATATTTTAGTCATCCAGTATTTTTCTTATTGCTAATATGATTAAACACATTCATATAAGATTAAAGAAAGTATTTGCATAAATGTTAGAGAGGTATATATACAATTTATATTATTTCTACTCAAGTTGCTGAAGGGTAGAAATAGCAAAAAAGACCATTGCAAATTTTGTATAATTTGATGTGATAGGTAATTGCACATCTATCTTAAAAATGTGTTTAATACATGTTTGCAAAATGTAATATACAAAAATTAAACACTCTGTCACTAAAACAAGTTTATCCCTTATTTGTATAATGAAAGAACACTGGCTTGATACAAGTTAGTTAATACCACAGACAATACCTGGAAGAATATCCACTTGCAGTGCTTGCCTGTCAATGCAGCAGCTATACCAGATGAAATCAAAAATTTGATTTTTTTTCTATATTCCATTATTGTGGTCTGTAAATGGTAGCTAGGTAGTCACTGGAAGGAGAGCTATGCACCAATCCCCTGTGATGATGCATAGAACCGGCCAGGCCTAGCACCTAATGTCCGACCCCGCCTTCTCGTGGTGCAGACCGTTAGTACCTTTCAAAACAGATACTCTCTTGTGGAAGTGAACGGAAGGGGAGGGCTGCCAGATTAGTGTGGCCTACTGATCTGGACAACTATGGCTACTTTTCTTTTTTTTCTACCCTGCTGAGGAGTGGTCAACAACACAGGGTCCTGGTGCTGACCATATAAACCCACTGGACAGATATATGGCTCTGAGCTTGATTATGGATCCTGATTTTGCTGCACTGGTGGGCTTCTGTGGAGGGAAAATCTTCCGCTGTGTTTTCTGTTTGTTTGTGGGTTGACAGCCCAAGTGAATAGATTCACAGGATATGTTTATCAGCTGGTGGATAATCCTGAGCAGAAGTCATCGCAGGCACCTGAACTCTGCTTCTATTGGCATCGTCAAATTCTACATTGGAGGAAGTCTTCCAGTGTAGATGGCTTCAGCCTTTAGTGATGGGGGAACGGGTCTTTGCCCCATGTCTGCGATTAGGGGGCTGTTTGATATTGTCGGCATTCCCTCTCTCAATAAACATAGTTTCTTTAAACATCCTACTAAACATTTTCTCTCCATAGGTAGTTGGAATGTGAGGACTCTGCACAGAGCTTTTTCTCTTGATGTCCTCACACAAGAATTCCACCATTATAATTTAGATATTCTCAGCTTGCAAGAGACCAGATGGACAGATAAAGGTCAGATTCTTAAAAATAATCTTAAATTTCTCTTTTCAGGGAGGGACGACAATAAGCATCACCAAGGCGTGGGTCTGCTTCTCAGCAGACATGCTAGTGATGCTCTTCTAGGATATGAGTGCATTAATGAAAGGTTTCTTACAGCAAAATTTCAGACAAGCGTTAAAGACCTGAATGTTATCTGCTGTTATGCCCCCACTGAGGATGCCGATGAGGATGAGAAGGATAGGTTTTATGAACAACTTCAGGATATTTTGAATTCTGTCAAGAAAGGAGATATTACCCTTGTTCTTGGTGACTTCAATGCCAAAGTTGGTACTGACTCTGACCTTTGGGGAGGGGTGATTGTCCCTTTTGGTATTGGTAGCTGCAATGGCAATGGGCAACATCTCCTACAGGTAAGTAAACTCAATGGTTTCAGAATAACTAACACATATTACAAACACTGCGACATACATAAGTACACATGGGTTTCAGCTGATGGGGCTGCATAGGAATATGATTGATTATATATTAATTAACAGCAAATGGGCTAGTTCTGTTAGAAATACCAGGTCATATAGGGGAGCTGAAATTGGATCTGACCATTACCTAGTTAAAAGTGTCTTGCAACTTAAACTTAAAAAGTGTTGTGCTAGGGTTAAAAAATTTGCTTTTAATACTGAAGCTCTGAAAGACCCAGTTATAGCCAAAGCTTACCATGATAGGTTACTTAGTCATTATGACAGTCATGGTATGCTTACTACTGAAGTTGAGGAAGAATGGGATCATTTTAAACAGGCTTTTTTGGACACTAACAGTACTCTTTTAGGAAAAAAGGGGCAGAAGAGACAGAATTATCTGAGTGATAAGGCACTTGAGCTTATTTCGGAAAGAAAGAACTGCAGGAATGTCCTTAATCAATACCCTACTAGTCCTAATAGAAAGCATTACAGAGAACTTAATAAACGTGTAAAAGATCAGTTAGCTGCTGATAAGAATCTTTGGCTTGATGGTTTGGCTGACAAAGCCGAGGAAGCAGTTAGACAGCACAACAGCAGAGAGCTGTACCAGATAGTTAATGTTTTGTGTGGTAGAAAACGGACAGGTATACAGGGATTGAAGGATAAACAAGGTAAGGTTATAGAAGGTGAGGATTCTGTCATGGCTAGGTGGGCTAAGCATTTCAGTGATGTTCTAAACAATGCAGTTAGTTCTACTCCCATTGTTTGCAATGATGATAGATGCATTGGTGGCTTTAATGTTGGCCCTATAACACAATCTGAAGTTATTTTGGCTGTTTCTAAACTTAAACTTCATAAATCCCCAGGGGTAGATGAAATTACTACAGAAATGCTTAGAGCTGGAAATGTTTCAGTTACCACTTGGATGACTGAAATTTTGAATATCTTTTATGATAAAGGCATGGTTCCTAAGGATTTTACCAGAGCTATTGTTATCCCTATTTTCAAAAAACGCGATCGCAGTTCTTGTGATAACTATAGGGGTATCAGCCTACTCTCTGTTCCAGGTAAAGTTCTTTCCATGATTGTGCTTAATAGAATTAAGAATCTGGTTGACAGGCAATTGCGTGATGAGCAATGTGGATTCAGAAGTGGTAGGGGATGTGTGGATCAGATATTTTCACTTAGGCAGATTCTTGAGAAATGTTTAGAGTTTCAGAAACCTTTGGTTGCTAGCTTTGTTGATTTCAAAAAGGCTTTCGACTCTGTTGATCGTCATAATTTGTGGTTGATTGTGAAATCATATGGTATACCAGACAAGTTAGTTAACATAATGAAGGCTCTCTATAATAACACTGAGTCATGTGTGAGAGTTGGTAAGTCTTGTAGCAATTGGTTCAGCATTACTTCTGGTGTTCGACAAGGGTGCATTTTGTCTCCTTTTCTCTTTAGTTTGGTTATTGATTATGTTATGCGAAATTCACTTCAAGGAAAAGATTTTGGCCTGAAATGGGCTGCAGATACGAAAATTTCTGATTTAGATTATGCTGATGATTTAGCCCTTCTGGCAAATGATGTTGATGAGATGAACTCTTTCATTCGAGCTGTTGATGAGACTGGTAGTAGGGTAGGTTTGGTTATAAACAGAGAGAAAACTAAAGTGATGAAAATTGGTCAGGCAGGCTGTGATTCAGTTAATCTGAATGGTTGCAGTCTTGAGCAGGTGTCACAGTTTAATTATCTTGGGAGCTATGTAACAGATAATGGTGATGTGCGGCATGAGATTAACAGACGAATAGGGATTGCTGCCGGGACTTTTAAGAATCTATGGAGAGTATGGAGAAATAGGTGTATACACCTAAAGACTAAAATTAGACTGTATAATAGTTTGGTTCTTTCTAGGGTTAGTTATGGTAGTGAAACCTGGACACTTTGTAAACAAGATAACAGGAAACTAGATGCTTTTGATTCCAGATGCTTACGCAGTATCTTGGGCATTAGGTGGTTCAACTTTGTAACTAATGATGAGGTTAGGCAAAGGAGTTTGCAACCTCCTTTAAGCAGCATATTGTGCAGAGAGCCGTTGGTTTGGCCATGTTGCCCGTATGAATAATTATAGATTGGCGAATAGGGTTATGAACAGTGTGCCTAAAGGCCTCAGAAAGAAGGGGAGACCTAGGATGTGGTGGGCAGACAATGTCAAACAGGACCTTGTTAGAATTGGTGTGCAGTGGCCAGATGCAGTAGATGTAGCTCAGGATAGACTTGCTTGGAGAACTAAATTGCACGGTCTGGTTAGACCTCCGTAGCCCATGGCTGCTTGAGGATGAGGATGATGATGATGATTATTGTTGATATGC
Organism: Ryuthela nishihirai; assembly: GCA_038380435.1. Taxonomy (NCBI): domain Eukaryota; kingdom Metazoa; phylum Arthropoda; class Arachnida; order Araneae; family Heptathelidae; genus Ryuthela; species Ryuthela nishihirai. The sequence continues at coordinate 22,983,719 of JAWZYU010000013.1, forward strand.
TATGTCACACTTCATCACATTGACATTAAAAGTAGATACAAATCAATGCAATCTGGTTCCTTAGAGAATTAAAATTTTAATATGGTAACTGATACCATTTGCTATTGCCCATTATTTCTTTTTCTAACATGTGCTATCTCCCAGAGTCAAAAATAGGCACATTACATAGTATTCATTTCTATTTATAGATCATTTATTTAATTTTTTTTAAAAGCTACATTTGATGTATGTGCAATGAACAATTTCAATTGGGTAGCAATTTCACAGCACAATAATGAATAAGTATATATTTTTATATATGCCTGTGTTGGCATGGATGATGTATTCTTTGAACAGCCTCACAAGTTGGTGTAGTACACAAAAGTCTGGAGTGTGTGCCATTTTTCTTGGGAACTGGCACTTTTATGGTGTTGAAGCTTTTAACTCATTGCTGACTGAGGTTTCTATTGTGCTGCAGTGTTATTAACAGCCACTCTGTTGTGTCAGTGGTAGTTGTTGTGGCATCAGTCACTATGTCTATGGAATTTTGAACTTCATGCTCTTATTAATGCAGTGAGCTGGTTGATTTTACTAGTTACCTTATGACTAGACATTGCTATGCATTTCATGCTGTCTGCTTCAGCAGGTATCAGGCTAGCACCATCAGTGGTAGTGGGTGGTGTGTATTGGAAATGCAATATACAGAAAAAGTATATAGTATGTAATATTCTGTGTTTATTCTTTAAAAAAAAAAGAACATGTATAGTTTTTTTGGAAAAAAATAATGTTTAGTGAAAAAAAAGTTGTAAAGATTTTAAAATGTGATATGTCTGTGGTAAAGAAAGACACTGAATGCTTGCAGTAACATGATCAAAATGGGTATGCATACTTCAAGGTTTAAACTATGCAGTGATAGGATTATTTCTAATCACTAAGCCATAAAAAATACTTCCCCCTCATATAAACCTAAGCTAACCAAAAAAGTATAAAAATAAAATGGAAAAAAAAAAAGGCTACGAACTGATTTGCTTTCAAATTCTTTCATTTAATCTTTACTGTTATTTTTTTAATTTACTCCTAATTATTACATTTTATTTTGAACATGCCACTCCCTAATATTGGCTATCTACACACAATGTGCCACAAGTTATGGCACATTGTGCATAGACACCACCAACACGGCTGTTAATAACACTGCAGTATATCTTGTGTAGAAACAGCCCTGGTGATGGTTATATGGTAATTCCTATTAAGGATGGATGAAACTACTAAAACTGCTACAAATAACTTTTTTTTTCTGATATACATATCTTTTACTTACCTTAAGAGTTGGATATGTTTTCTTATTCGGCATACTATTTTTTCCTGTAAGTCCCCCATGAGAACCTTTTTCACTTTTATACCGATAGCGTATCCTGTTTATTGGCTGTATTAGTATATTTAAAAATGGTTCACCTGCAAGAAGGGTATGCAGTTTCAACAAGTATCTTTTGACTGGGTCTCAACAAAAAAGTATGCAATTAGTAACATAACTAAAAATCCTTATATACTCTACAAAACCACCATGCTTCAATATTCTTGATGACAAATATAAATTGCAGTAGGGAAAAATATTACTTAACTTTTAGATAGTACTATAAAATATCCAATTTTTAATGAAGAATATCTCATTTACTACATTGCTGAGGTAAATTGTTTATAGTATAGCTTGTTCATTAAATATCTATTAATATCAAAGGCATTAGTTTTTTAAATCTGTCTTTTTTTACACCATGTATACAACTAATCTTTTGTTTCATACAAACATATAGTCAATAAAATTTACATATGTGTTAACTGTAAAAATCTGCAATAATTTCTCAAAAATTTGGTTTTCTTAGGAACAAATGGTTATTTTTATGTTTGTTTCACTCTATACATTACATTATGAGAGCAATTACTGTATCTTATGGCATATAAGATGCCATTCACAGCAGGGAATATTCAGGAAATAAAACTTGCTATGCAATGTTTGACTCTTGGCATTATTCAGGGGATTCATTAACCTACACAACCCGTAACTTTGCATATTGTATGTAAGGCATTTTTTTACTGTATCTTTGGAAAAAAGGTGCATCTTATGTGACATAACATACAGTACTTATAGTATATGCAGTATATATATATATATACATACAGTACATATACTTTACATACATACATATAGTACTTAAGAGAACTGGAAATTTTTAGTCATCCAATGAAAATGAAATAACATACCTGGTGACTGATTAGTGTACACTTGGTTAAAGCCATTATTATTTTCTTGCATTGCAATAGGACTAGAAGTTAACTCCCCAAATGTCATTGGAGATGAAACATTTTGAGCAGGTTGAGGTGTGGGTTCACAATTAAAAGGATAGTAAAAGTTATCAGTAGATGAAATAATGCCTCCAGAGCCAGGCTGACTCATAGAAATTGCTACTTCCCCTGCTCCAGACATTGCATTTCCCATAGGCATGTTGCTGCCTAGGAGGAGACCTGAATCTCCCATCCACATGAAGCGCTCCTACAGGAAAAACATAATAATTACTAATGATGACAATAAATTAGAAGTCAACTTATACAATATGTATATAAATATATATAAACTACTCTTAAATCAGTTTACCACTGAGAATTAACAGGAGTCAATCAATATAATCTGGTAGAAACAAGTCTATGAGAAAGGCAAGACCTTAACAAAATGGCAGCAGAAGAAACATCTATGCTTATTTGGGCTTGAACACAAGCCCATATGATACACAGCTAACCATCAGGATGATCAATTTATATAAACATCCCTAATCAATAATCAAATGCAAAAACACAGCGTGAAGAATTAAATTACTCCAAGCATTGTAAGTGCTATGATAATAATGTGTAATCAGAAAAAAAAAACAGCTCACTGACAACTAATGGACTTACTAATTGTTGTTTGTCAGTGCAGTGAACAATAGTATTATTTAGTGACCTGTGTTATACATAACCATGTGTTAGCATGGTTATGTGTTCTTCTTCAGTCTTTTGAGTTGAGTTGTGCAAATATTTACCATAATTTCAGCCTCTGTTTTTAATAACATTTTGATAGTGCAAAAATTCTGGATGTTCGGTAAAAATAACTCTTTATGTTGAAATCGCTATCAGCATCATAATTATACAAGTATTAACACAGAAATAAATAAGTGATATCTTTTGAATGGACACTGTCCTACTTATCAAATGCATCACCAAATAGAAAGTTAGCATCAGCTACATAAATGGGAAGTGGCAGATTTAAGAAAATGATTTGTGTATTTGTTTTTAACCCATTTATTATTGTATTACATACAACTGACTCATTACATTTTACATACATTATCATATATTTTAAAATAATAAATAAAAAAATAAATACCCCCTCAAGCAGCTGCTTGCCACAGAGGTCTGACAGGAGCCTGTCAGTTTATATGCCATAGTAGAAGGTGTGAGAGGATGGCAGGCCCTCAGCAGAAAAATGACACAAACAGCCATGCCTTACCTGGGGCTCGAACCTAGGTCCCTTAGATCAGTAGCCAAATTTTGGCAACACTAAATTAAAATATTGCTCTAATATTAAATATTTTTTTGCCCATCATATTTTCATTTTGAACTTTGACCAAATTTTGATTCCCTCCCTTTCTGAATCGTCATACCATTACAACCAGGGATTGCTGAAGGTATGTTTGTGCCCCAATGCGAAGCCTATTTCAGCACCCCGATGTGTGATATGAATGACCTCTTTTAGCATCCTGATGTGGTGCTTGCCTTGTTTACCAGTCTGACTATCTTTATTGATGTGATTCTTATTGAAAACTTTGCTGTCACATTGTGATGATGAAAAGTCTGCTCCCCAGGTGTAGCTAGAATGGGAAGTGCAGAGCAATTGCTTTGAGAATTTATAATAGATGTAGAAATACACTAACAGTACATATTGGACAGCAAAATAACTAGTTGTGTCTCTTACTCATTGTAACTGTTCCCTGGGTGAATAATTAATACTATATTTTGTTTAAATATCATTCTACTATTCATCATCCACCCCTAGAAAAAATCTATAATTCATAGATTTGCAATTTTTTTTAGGTAACTCTAGCAATACAGTCTGTCAGGGCTGGATCTAGGAGTGTAAGGTGGGTTCGGGTAAGTGTTTTTATCCCCCTCCCCTTTGGAAATGGTAGCAAGGATAATAGTGGTGAAAACTGTTAAACTTATGTATATTTCATGCATTTTTCAATGGAAATTAAGTTCTCCCCTCCCTTTACTGGCTCGATTTTCTAGCTTTCCCCAGCTATTTTTTTTCTAGCTCCAGGCGTGCTATCAGTGGCCTATTATCCATTTAAAAGAAGTAACAAAATTATTTATTTAGTGATGATAATAATGTTTTAATGCAGGTTTTCCATTCTATGGTATATGGTATCCGAGTTGTTTATGACCAAAACGTGTGCTATTTATATTACTGAATACAGTAAATAATACTTTTCAAGTTCACTGCCTATAATAAAATTTGGTAATCCACTGTCCTGGTGAAAGAAGGATTTTAAACTTTTGTGAATTACCATAGTTTAAAATACAGAATTATAACACGTAGAAAATGTAATCAGAAACGAAACTACTTTATCACATTTGTTGTTTTTAGATGTGGAAAATAGATTGTAATTTGACTGGTACAGTTCCAAAATATAACCTTCAGGTAGTAACAAATTATTATCCTTGGATTACTATCGAAGTATTTTTAAACATCGCAAATTTTAAAAATCCGAGTCTCTTTATTAGATAACGTATACATTACATCTACACACCTACCTCCTGCCTCGTGGTATAACCAAATAATATTTTTGTCCTTTACTGCTGATAAATTGTTACTTTCGATTGTCAATATGCAAAGTCGTAGAAGGCATAATACATTTAATCAACTTCGTAATCATTAGACAAAAAAGGCTTAGTATTTCCTAATAAAAAGCATAAAAATTTTATACTATTAAAACTACTAAATAGTGGAACTCACTTGATTTTTTTCAAATCCTTATTTCCCCGAAAATTCTTGACATTACTAAGGCATTTCAATCATCAAACAAATGCTCAAAACGGCACAAAAGGTTAATCGAAACACCACAAACAATTCCAGTCAATACAGTCTTGTCTCAGCCATAATGGGAAAACCCCGCTTCCTTCACAGACATTGGCTTAAAGAGTTGTGACGTCATATGAAGTAACCAGGCCTCAGGGTGCTTAAACGTGTACGGATACTGTTGAGGTTGGAATTCCCGCCAGATTGCTCCGGAGTGCGGAACATCTTCTGGGAAAGTAATATTATTTCGCTTTCAGTATTTATTAAAGATGCAATAACGAAATATTTCAATGGTATAGGAAAAAGCTACAATACATTCTACTTTCATTCTGAACGAAAATAGAAAAATAATGTAAATGTTTAAATTATTTATTTACCATTCTTTTATGGGTTGGGCTATTTTACTACTCAGACAATAGCTTAAGCAAGAATTGCTGAAGTGAGAGAATTCAGAGTAGGGTCAAAAAGTTGGACTCTGCCACCCCTTTCTCCAATCTCTGATCTTATATATTATAGAATAATTTAGCTAAATTTAATGTCATTTTAAACACAATGGAAAATCTTCTGTTGAAAAATGGTCCCCCCCCCCCCCGATAGAGGACTACCTTGTCGTGGTGGTGGTGGTGGGGGGGGGGGGCGGGCTTGTGGCCCAGCAACCGGTCGAAGATTCTGTTGACCAGTATGGGCTCCAGTTGGACAGAGCCAAGACCAACCGAGGTCGAAGGCATCGCTGACCGGCTGGACGGTGCCAAGACCTCAAAATCAGGCGCTCAGTATAGGAGTTCAAGGGCCCTGCTGAACATTTGGTCTCCTAGTAGGCAAGGGCCCTTTTCAAAGTCTGGGTCCCACTAAGAGTCTCCACCCCGGGTGCCGAGCGAACTTGGATCTACATATCTTTGTTCATGGTTAACAGGGGATTGGAGTAAATTTAGGTTTTGACCGATGGATGGGCTTCCCTTCTATAGGACTGCTCGCCATAGGATTCGTTGGGGATGAGTCATATCTATATGGTATGGTCTTGCCCCCGACAGTAGATACACGGCATTCCATTAACTGGTAGTGTCTTCGACGGAACCGGGGTTTGTCGTGGTTGCTGCATTATGCGGCAAAACAGATATATATTTGTTGAAAAATGGTAATACTTACTCGATTCAACTTTACTGCAAGGATAGTAGTTAATTTGTTTGCAAATTTGCCATCATCATCATCATCCGCAAGCAACCATAGGCTATGGAGGTCCAACCAGACCGTGAAATTTAGTCCTCCAAGGGTCAGTTCTGAGCTACATCTGCTGCATCTGGCCACTGCACACCAATTCTAATAAGGTCCTGTTTGACATTGTCTGCCCACCACATCCTTGGTCTCCCCCTTTTTCTGAAGCCTTTAGGCACACTGTTCATAACCCTATTCGCCAATCTATAATTATCCATACGGGCAACATGGGCAAACCAACGGAGACTCTCTCTGCACAATATGCTGCTTAAAGGAGGTTGCAGACTCCTTTGCCTAACCTCATCATTAGTTACAAAGTTGAACCACCTAATGCCCAAGATACTGCGTAAGCATCTAGAATCAAAAGCATCTAGTTTCCTGTTATCTTGTTTACAAAGTGTCCAAGTTCCACTACCATAATTAACCCCAGAAAGAACCAAACTATTATACAGTCTAATTTTAGTCTTAGTCTTAGGTATTTTAGTCTTTTAGTATTTAAGATTTTCCCTCCACAGAAGCCCACCAGTGCAGCAAATTCAGGATCCATAATCAAGCTCAGAGCCATAATTCAGTCTAGTCCAGTGGGTTTATACTCTCCATAGATTCTTAAAAGTCTCGGCAGCAATCCCTATCCATCTGTTAATCTCATGCCGCACATCACCAATATCAGTTACATAGCTCCCAAGATAATTAAACTGTGATACCTGTTCAAGATTGCAACCATTCAGATTAACTGAATCACAGCCTGACCAATTTTCATCACTTTAGTTTTCTCTCTGTTTATAACCAAACGTACTCTACTACCAGTCTCATCAACAGCTCGAATGAAAGAATTCATCTCATCAACATCATTTGCCAAAAGGGCTAAATCATCAGCATAGTCTAAATCAGAAATTTTCGTATCTCCAGCCCATTTAAGGCTAAAATCTTTCCCTTGAAGTGAATTTTGCATAACATAATCAATAAGCAAACTAAAGAGAAAAGGAGACAAAATGCACCCTTGTCGAACACCAGAAGTAATGCTGAACCAATTGCTACAAGACTTACCAACTCTCACACATGACTCAGTGTTATTATAGAGAGCTTTCATTATGTTAACTAACTTGTCTGGTATACCATATGATCTCACAATCAACCACAAATTATGACGATCAACAGAGTCGAAAGCCTTTTTGAAATCGACAAAGCTAGCAACCAAAGGTTTCTGAAACTCTAAGCATTTCTCAAGAATCTGCCTAAGTGAAAATATCTGATCTACACAGCCCCTACCACTTCAGAATCCACATTGCTCATCACGCAATTGCCTGTCAACCAGATTCTTAATTCTATTAAGCACAATCATGTAAAGAACTTTCCCTGGAACAGAAAGTAGGCTGATACCCCTATAGTTATCACAAAAACTGTTATCAACTTTTTTAAAAATAGGGTAAATAATAGCTCTGGTAAAATCCTTAGGAACCATGCCTTTATCATAAAAGATATTCAAAATTTCAGTCATCCACGTGGTAACCGAAACATTCCCAGCTCTAAGCATTTCCATAGTAATTTCGTCTACCCCTGAGGATTTATGTAGTTTAAGTTTAGAAACAGCCAAAATAACTTCAGACTGTGTTATAGGACCAACATTAAAGCCAGTAAGGCATCTATCATCATTACAAACAATGGGAGTAAAACTAACTACATTGTTTAGAACATCACTGAAATGCTCAGTCCACCTAGCCATGACAGAATCCTCATCTTCTATAAACTTACCTCGCTTATCCTTCAATCCCTATATACCTGTCCATTTGCTACCACATAAAACATTAATTATCTGGCACAGCTCTCTGCTGTTGTGCTGTCTACTTCCTTGGCTTTATTAGCCAAGCCATTAAACCAAAGATTCTTATCAGTAGCTAACTGATCCTTTACACCTTTATCAAGCTCTCTGTAATCCTTTCTATTAGGACTAGTAGGATATTGATTAAGGACATTCCTGCAGTTATTTCTTTCTGGAATAAGCTCAAGTGCCTTATCACTCAAATAATTGTGCCTCCTCTGCCCCTTTTTCCCTAAAAGAGTACTGCTAGTTTCCAAAAAAGCCTGTTTAAAATGGTCCCATTCTTCCTCAACTACAGTAGGAAGCAAACCATGACTGTCATGATGACTAAATAACCTATCATGGTAAGCTTTAGCTATAACTGGGTCATTCAGAGCTTCAGTATTAAAGGAAAAATTTTTAACCCTAGCACACTTTTTAAGTTTAAGTTGCAAGACACTTTTAACAAGGTAATGGTGAGATCCAATTTCAGCTCCCCTATATGACCTGGTATTCCTAACACAACTAGCCCATTTGCTGTTAATTAATATATAATCAATCATATTCTTATGCAGCCCATCAGGTGAAACCCATGTGTACTTATGTATGTCGCGGTGTTTGTAATAAGTGTTAGTTATTCTGAAACCATTGAGTTTACTTACCTCTAGGAGACGTTGCCCATTGCCATTACAGCTACCAATACCAAAAGGGCCTATCACCCCTCCCCAAAGGTCAGAGTCAGTACCAACTTTGGCATTGAAGTCACCAAGAACAAGGGTAATATCTCCTTTCATGACAGAATTCAAAATATCCTGAAGTTGTCCGTAAAACATATCCTTCTCATCCTCAACGCATCCCCAGTGGGGACATAACAGCAGATAATATTCAAGTCTTTAACGCTTGTCTGAAATTTAGCTGTAAGAAACCTTTCATTAATGCACTCACATCCTAGAAGAGCATCACTAGCGTGTCTGCTGAGAAGCAGACTCAAGCCTTGGTGATGCTTATTATCTTCCCTCCCTGAAAAGAGAAATTTAAGATTATTTTTAAGAATCTGACCTTTATCTGTCCATCTGGTCTCTTGCAATCTGAGAATATCTAAATTATAATGGTGGAATTCTTGTGTGAGGACATCAAGAGAAAAAGCTCTGTGCAGAGTCCTCACATTCCAACTACCTATGGAGAGAAAATGTTTAGTAGGATGTTTAAAGAAACTATGTTTATTGAGAGAGGGAATGCCGACAATATCAAACAGCCCCCTAATCGCAGACATGGGGCAAAGACCCGTTCCCCCATCACTAAAGGCTGAAGCCATCTACACTGGAAGACTTCCTCCAATGTAGAATTTGACGATGCCAATAGAAGCAGAGTTCAGGTGCCTGCGATGACCTCTGCTCAGGATTATCCACCAGCTGATAAACATATCCTGTGAATCTATTCACTTGGGGCTGTCAACCCACAAACAAACAGAAAACACAGCGGAAGATTTTCCCTACACAGAAGCTCACCAGTGCAGCAAATTCAGGATCCATAATCAAGCTCAGAGCCATAATTCAGTCTAGTACAGTGGGTTTATATGGTCAGCACCAGGACCCTGTGTGGTTGATCACTCCTCAGCAGGGTAAAAAAAAAGAATAGTAACCAGAGTTGTCCAGATCAGTAGGCCACACTAATCTGGCAGCCCTCTGCTTCCGTTCACTTCCACAAGACAGTATCTCTTTTGAAAGGTACTAACGGTCTGCACCACGAGAAGGCGGGGTCTGACATTAGGTGCTAGGCCTGGCCGGTTCTATGCATCATGACAGGGGATTGGTGCATAGCTCTACTTCCAGTGACTACCTAGCTACCATTTACAGGCTCAAATTTGTCAACTCTAAAGAAAATGCCGCTCAGTGCGGTCGCATAGGTTGCAAATACGGTAGCGCCGACCCTTGTGCTATGCAGAATCGGATCTGGAGGGAAATTCCTCCCCCCCCCCACACACTTTCTCTTGAGAATGAGAGTAACAGTAAAGGAAGCGAAAAAATTATTATATATAGTACATGCATTTTTCAACTAAATCTTTTTAAGACTAGTAAAATGGAGAAAAACATTTTATACCCGAAAGGTGTTCCGACTCCGTTATTTTTTTCTCTAGATCTGGGCTTGGTGCTATGGATAGTTTATTAACTAGAATATATTCAATATATCAGTACATATATTGTGACCCTCTAAAGTGTATTAGCTACCCTAAGAGTATTTATGATTTTGTTTGCCGTCACAAGAGAATAATTTTTTTGCCGCTCACAAATGAATTTGTTTTTTGTCGTTCCTAATTGAATCAGCTGCCTTAAGATAATACCGCTTACGAACGAGCTAGCTTTTTTTAAATGCTACTTCGAAGCGAGTTAGCTGCCCAGACCGTTTATATTATTTCCTATTGCCGCCTTAAGGAAAGTAACTTTTCTTCTGCCACAAGAGAATTGATTTTTTTTTACCGCTCATATGCAAGGTTGCTGTCACAAGATAACCGGCAATTTCTTTTGCCTCCCAACAGCTTTATTCTTCTCTCTCTTTAATTTAGGGGTGGGGATGGTCAGTCGGTAGCCTCCAGGCTCTAATCTGCAGTTCCCAAGTTCGAGTCCCAGCTGGGCCAACTTTGAGATTTATCTTCGCAAAATAAAAAAAGTTGTCAGGCCCTCAGTCAGTAGGGGACATCGATGGGCTTGGAAAGACCACCGTCCATCGGATGCGACGTTAAGTGTGGCCCCCTGTGCGACTAAAGCCATGGACACGTGTGCGAGAGAGTCCTACCTTGTGCACGTTAAAGAACACGCTGGATGACCTTGACGGAGGCAATCATCTATCTCTTAACAGCTGTCCAGTGGGTCCCATCCCCCAACCTTCTCTCTGATCCTTTGGGGTCCTTGTGACCTAACCGTTTAGCCCACTGTGTGCAAAAAAGTGCCGTTCAGAGATAACACAACCCAACTCCCTTTACTTTGATTAAAATGTCAGGTAAATCATAAGCAATGGGACTTCAAATTTATACCTACGATTTGCTGTTAGCAAAACCGATTTCAAACGTAACAAGAATATGTATCGCTTCTGACGAATATCGGAGATCTCTTGTTTCCAAAGAGAATGAAATTTTCCATTTTTCGAGTGTTGCCCCATTCGACAATGGTAATTTGAACTAAATGGATAATTGGGCAAATAAATAAATAAAAAAATAAATACCCCCTCAAGCAGCTGCTTACCACAGAAGTCTGACAGGAGCCTGTCGTAAACAGTAATTACATTGTTTGTTAGTAGCTCTAAAACACAAAAAGAATATTTCGTTCATTTTTTAAAAAGGAAAAAAGTTACGTTTTCCACTTCGCTGAAGTTAGGATGGCAAAGTATAATCAACTAAACGTAAATTCCTAGGCCATCCATTACACTCTACCACCTAAATTTCAACACAGGTCATTTGTAATTTTCGTATAAAGTTCTGCATTCTCCAGGTTCAGTGTTCTTTAACGATAGAAATTAAAACCTTCTGGACGATTTGAAAAATGTGAATCATATTTCACTTGAACCTATCGACCTCAAAAGAATTTTTCATTTTTCTTTTAAACTAAAAAGGAAATGTTTTCCAACCTCTCCTGGGGATAAGGAATTATTGCTGTCACTGTAAACTTCTTGACCACCAAATTTCCAATATCTGGTTTAAATGCAATATCTGCAACATTCGTTTTAAATTTTGCTGTTTTGACATCTTTCCAATGTTAGAAGGCGCTATTAAAACTTTTGGTAAATTTGGAAAATATAAATTTTAATATTTCGTCGATTCCTATTCTTAAAATGTTTCAATTTATCATTTAAAATAAAAAAAGTTGAATGTCTGCAGAACAGACAGATGACATGGTGAAAACACTAGCTTTTTTTTTTTTTGAAAACGAGCTAAAAAGCAAAATCCGAGTGGTTCACTGCGTTTGTCTACTGATAAAAGAGACTGAGTTCAGAGATTCGGATAAGGTATGGAAGTTTCTTTTACACGTTGTCTTTCTGCTGAAGTCTCGCTTTCCTCACAATTCCCCGTCGGATGGGACGTTAAGCCATGGCTCCGTGTGCGGGAGAGCCATACCCTGTGCACGTTAAAGAACACGCTGGATGGCCTTGACGGGAGGCTACCATCTGTCTCCCAACAGCTGTTCCAGTGGGTCCCCTCTCCCAACCTTCTTTGAGCCTTCGGGGTCCTTGTGACTGGTCATTTAGCCCATGGTATGCAAAAAAGTGCCGCTCAGTGTAAAACAACCCAACAACTTCACAATTCAATCTATAGTGTATTTAAATGACAGGCTCCAGTCAGACCTCTGTAACAAGATGTTGTTTGAGGCGTAAATTTATATTCTCTTTTTAAGCTATAAAATGATAAATTTTTCCAGCTTTATCATCATAAATAACAGCCGTAATTCCTGTACCGACATGTGTGACATCATTGGTGGCAGAAATTCTCGAAAATATAAATAAGTTTAATATTTAATAAATTTCGTGAAATATAAATAAGCTTAATATTTTTTCGCGGCTGTTCCAAATTTGGTAGAGTGCTTCCACTACACCTGATGGGTTAAAAGATTGGGTTTCTAGCTGCCGGGGATCAGGAGAAATCCCTTGGAAATTGTGCAAAATTTCTGGGGGCGCTGACGTCGCCTACGTAGTGAATGGAGTAGTATGTTATCAACGACAATTATGAGTTGTATGTTAACGGCAAAGCTGTGAATGAACTTATCGATGGGAAAAGTGTTTTACAATTATCTAGTGAGTAAGCCTGAAGAAGGAATACTCAGTCAGGTGTAACGTAGAAGAAGAAGAAGATGGGAAAAGTTAACAATGGATGTACGTTGGATGTACGTTGGATGTACGATGGATGTACGTTGGGATGGGAAAAGTTAACAATGGACGTAAGATGTGGATTTAACTAGTAATCAATATAAAAATCTTCACCCGTTACGTTCATGGCATTATTAAACTGAGCTAAGATTAGAATAAGCATATCCAGAACCGGATCTAAAAACAATCGAGACGAAAAAAATATATATATATATAAAAAGGGGTGGGGGACAAAACACTTTATTTCCAATGCACATTTTGCATATAACATTTCCCCCTGCATTTTACGGTTTTTTTTTAATTCTTGAAAAACGCGTGAAATATAAATAAGTTTAATAATTTTTTTGCCTCTTTAACCCTTATTCGCATTCTGAAAGGGGGCCTCGCCCCCCTTCCCCCCTAGATCCGGTCCTTTGAATATCTATAATCACTAGAATACTATCCAGGGAAGCAATGAACTTTTACTAACAGCTCTCTTGTAGGTTTTCTTCTTAAAACATGTACACTGTTCATTGAGGTCTTGATAACTTGGAAATTGCACCAATACAGGAGTGTTCTCAGATTGTCCCAGAAAGAAATTTCTTATTTTAAATCCTCCAGAATATCATTTTCCATTGTAAAACTGGCATTCACTGTTAACCGTTATTTAACCATTGCACTTAAAAAATAATATTGGTAGGTTTTTTTTTTCTTAGTTCCTCGATTAAAAGTCACATTAACAGAATCTCAAGCAGAAAATGCCAAGAAATACATCAGCCATGCTTGGCATGTTCTAAAACGCTTTAACCATGGAAATATTCAGACAGAATTCATCAGAATCTTTATCTCCTACGTCCACAGAAGATGAAACTAAAGTTTTTAAAATAATGAGCGAAAGTATTTCTGAAAATAAAAAAAAAATCAAATAACTTTCTCTTATTGTTGAATGTAAATTATAAAAACTTCGCCAAAAACGTGATTCTTGCATTTAAAACATTGGGCGACAAATGAACTTTCTAAGAAGCTTCGCAACATAGTAAGAAATATTACGCAAGAATCAATCAATAGCAAATTCACAGATTTTCTGTTGACAAACAATTCAAGAAATAATTTTGTTGAAAAATGAGTTTCGCCGATGACTTGGATTCGAACCTATGCCTCCCAGTTAGCACCTGGCCTGTAATTGGGAGGGGTGAGTTCAAATTCCACTCATCTGAGAAACTCATTTTTCCACAAAATTATTTCTTGAATACCATTACGCTTTCAGTGACGCATGTGGGTGTTGAATGAACATTTTCTACACTAAAAATTACACCAAGTTCCTAGAGAACAAACATCATGTAGTTTATATAATAAATTTGAGGTAAGGCATGGATGCTTGTGTTGTCTTTCTGCTACGGTCCCGCCATCCTCACAGACCTTCTACTATGGCTGTTAAAATTAAAAGGCTCCTGTCAGACCTCTGTGGCAAGCAGCTGCTTGAGGGGGTATTTATTTATTTTAAATCATTGGAAGTGAAATATATCTGCGTTGTATGTTTTCTGATTTGATTAATTAAAAGTCTCCTGTCAGACCTCTGTGGCAAGCAGCTGCTTGAGGGGGTATTTATTTATTTTAAATCATTGGAAGTTAAATATATCTGCGTTGTATGTTTTCTGATTTGATTAATTAAAAGGCTCCTGTCAGACCTCTGTGGCAAGCAGCTGCTTGAGGGGGTATTTATTTATTTTAAATCATTGGAAGTTAAATATATCTGCGTTGTATGATTTCTGATTTGATTAGAAAATAAAAACCGGTTTTAAGTGTATTTTTAAATTTTGGTTCACGGAAACGAAAATGAAATGTATTATTTTGGAAAAAAAAGAACGAAAATGAAACAGAAATGTATTATTTTGGAAAGAAAAGAACGAAAACGAAATACTTCGTTTTCGGTCCCATTAAAAACGAGCGAAATATTTTTCGTGCTTAGTTCCTGATTGAAAATGAGAGTGACTTCTCTGACTCCACTGACTTGATAGCGGAGACAGGATAGGAAGCAATCTAGGTCAAGGGCAAATAAATTGGAAAGAGATGGTATGGGCATACCAGGCCAAATAAATGGGAGTGGGAAATCAAAATTACAGTATGTCACTACTACTGTATCATACAATGATCGCTGTGAGTACCAAAAAAACATGACTATTACTATACTTCTATTCGGAAAGGTGACAAAAAGTAATCCCATATATTCCAGGTGGATTCGTGCTACATCGCTATGTAAAGAACTTCACTAATTTGTAACTGAGAGAAAACTTTTAGCTGGACTAATTGCTGCACCTTTGAATCTGAAGCTTGTAAGCATGAAGTTGCGCTACACTTGCCCACAGGCTAAATTAGTTTCAAAGAAATAAGCCGATTCCTTCAAGAAAATATTACGCATGAGTGTGTTCACACATCGCTATGACCTTGGACTACTGCTGTTCTCTTTCGTTCCTGACACAACCTTCTCAAGAAAGTTTTCATTCCTACAAAATGTTATCTTGTAATCGAATGCTTAATGTATTTTATTGTACAGCAGTGGTTCGCAACCTTTCCTAAGCCACGGACTACTTTCCATAACTTATGCATAGCCGCCTATAAATACGGAAGTTATAGGATATATTATACGGAAGTTATTATATAGTCAGCAATAATAATAACTTCCGTATAATTTACACAGAAGGATCAGATGGTGCATAGTTCTCTTACTCTTTCCCTGTATGTATATTTCTCTTACTCTTTCCCTAAAAACAGGAAATACAAGATAAAAGACTACAACAATTAACATTTGTAGCAACAAAGTTCACTATGAGGTTATTGCTTCCAAACCTCATAGTGAACCTGCGTTGCAGAGAAAGAATGATATTTACAATTTCTTTTGGCCGGTGGAATGTTCATACACATGGAGTTTCTGCCCATGTTGCTAATTTCAATTGTTAGCAAGGGATGTTGGCTATCTTGACGAATTGTACCGTAAATGAGTTTTTAGCATATTTCCAGATCTAATTCAAGCCTTCTCCATTCCAGTGAATGGATATTAAGATATGCCAGCTTTCGTTCATATGTCAAGTTGAAATAACTTGGCAAATCTTTTAGTGAACCATCTCTGTGGCCTTTCTAATGAGACAATATCATAGATCATGAGTGGGCTTCACACTGGCGAGACATATTAAAGTATGGGTCTAACAGACAAATGTGTTGAAGGCATTGATGAGGATAGCATGATTCCACTTCCGACAGCTTCTTAGAATCATTGATATCTTCTTAGACCTTGGTGGCAACTTTCTTACAATATGGGGGAAATGACTCTCGCTGGCCACGGTCTGGGGGTTATGACGCCTGGCATGCTTCTGGGAGACGTGAATTCGAATCCCACTCAGGCCAACCGATTTCTTTCCGCTAATTGTTTCAAGTGTTTCTTGTCTACAGGACATTTTCCTGTGATACTTTATTACTGAATTATTTATATAACGCTGTGAGCGTGAGCGACAGTATTACTATCATCCTAAGTGGCAGCTTGCCTGCTTTGATTTCTGACATAGATGGAAAATATAGATGGACTTCTTGAAAAAGAAATTGGCTGGCTGTTGAAATGAAAAAATGAAACACTTGCGGGTCTCTTGGAGGGGGCCATGACCCCCTCTTTGTGACCGCCACTGATGTGGATACGAATCCCACGCTAGAGTAGGGTAAATTTTTTTCAACTAATTATTTCAAGTGAATCTATGTGCCTTGACAGAATACACTGGATGGCCTTGAGGGACACTTCCATCTATCTCCTAACAGTTACCTCGTGGCCAACGAAGTTGCCTGGTATGACGTACCAGAGGATGGAATTATAACCCCTTTCCCTCCTTAAATAAGGTATATTTGCTAATGAAGTTCCGAAAATCAGAGACTTAAGACTTCAACCCCCCCCCCCCCTCAGATTAAACTCAAACATGTGAAAAAAAAACATTGGGAGTTTCTGGGTACACTACAGGTCCAATGGGTCCACTTCTCCAACGTTCTCCGAGCCCTTGGGGTACTTATGGCCTGGCAATTTAGCCCATTATACGCAGAAAAGCGCCGCTCAGAGGTAAAACAACACCACCTCTAACTACAACACGGAAAAAAGAAAAATTCATTCAATACCTTTTTTGGAAGAAATTTTTATGATCTGAGAAAATGCTATTATTTCAACACCGAAAGCGTTCGTCTACATTTCATTGTATTTCTACTTAAAGGTTTACGTTTTTAATGCTAGTACTCAGTAATGTCAAGTTCTCCTATTATTTACGGATCAAAGTTAGCCGAATTGCTCGTTGCGTGACAATTGCGAAAGGAAGTTACGGTCGCCTGGCAACAGCATCCGCGATCCGTGGTAATCGCATGTCACGTCTGATAACGGCTTTAAGCACGAAAACGATTAGGCGAGGTCTTAAACAGTAAAAGGCAATTTAAAAGTAACAGCAAAGGCACACTTTCACCTACATGAGCGTAGGGGTGTTGGAACTGTCGGTAGCGCGACAAGCTGGGAATTCTAAGCTTACAAGTTTGAATTCCCATCTTTCAAATTTCGTAATGGAACAAGGTAATCGCTCAAAACACTACGACTCGAGCTTTAATCTTGTCGATGTTTATAAAATATTGTGGTATAACTGTTAAAAACATTATAATGTCACATAAAAAGATGAATCGTTATTAAAAATAATTATAAGGACCCGGCGAACTGTTTATCCAGAGACTCGCAATACAACGAATCGGTTCTGCACTATTTAAAAATTTCTTCCTGACACTCTTCCTGATTTTAAGTCCTGAGATCCGTAGTTTCAAGGGCTCCAAAAGCTGAGGAAGTAGTTGGGAAAGGAGATATGACAACAAAGAGGAAATGAATCGCATCCACAAAGAACGATGATTCTTAGCTTTCCGTAACTCTTTATCGAAATGTCTTCTTTCTCAACCAGGATAATTCGGTAATAGCCGAATTACCGTTAAAATTTCGCTATTAATTCTACATCAAAAATATTATCTCTGATATTTATCGGAAGTATATGCAGAGTCGTGCTCTGAATTTCTAGTAGTGGAAGGGGTGGGATGGAGGGGCTGGGTCATTTTTTCTCTAGCAGCAGTTTATTCGCACACAATGGGCTAAATGGTCAAGTCACAAGGGCCTTAAGATTGGAGGAAAAGGACCCACTGGATAGCTGTTAGGAGACAGATGGAAACCTCCCGTCATGGCCATCCAATGTGTTCTTTAACGTGCACAAGGTATGGCTCTCCCGCACATGGGGCCACGGCCTTTTGACTGAGGGCAGAATGGGCGTTAGCGGAGATAAATCTGAACACACGCATAGTTGGGACTTGAATCTTGAACTGCAGATTACGAGTTTGGCGCGCTACCTACTGAGCCAACGCCCGTTCTGTGGGAAGAGACTCTGTTCCAGCAGTCGATTGCGGTTTAAAGCAGTTTAAAGTGGAATCCATGGAAATATGCGAGTGAATTAAAGAAAGGAGGAGAGAGAATCCAACTGGGCGAATGAGTTGAGATGTCCATCCCAATGGCTGAGTGATTGTGTGCGTTTTTTTTTTAATATATATAAAAATATATATTTTTTGGGGGGAAGGCAAAACTGCATGAGCAACGCTAAATGGGCGTGTATTTTAGAGGTGGGTGGGGTCCATCGACCTGGATAAATGTGTTAAGAGTCGATCCATTTTATTGATCGAATTGTTAAAAAGGGGATGGGGAGAATCGACTGGACGAATGAGTTAGAGGGTCCGTCCCAGTAGCCGAGATGTTAAATGCTATGTCACAAGATTTCATTTGGTACATAACTCGTTACAATCGGCCACAGGGTTGGGAAGATATGGTGGAACAATCGTTTTGACAAACATCCAACGGAAAAACAAACTGAGAAATAACGAGCGAAACATTTAGGTAAAAAAATATACATCTAGTTGTAGATATTCCCAAAAATTTAAAAGAAAATGTTTTTTTGACGGAATTATTTTATTTTAGTAACTAAGCACATTATTTTTTAAATTTAACCTCACTTGTCTTATAGTTAGAATTGCATTTATATAACATTGTACCTAGTGCTCCTGAGCACGATAACCTAACTTTCATTCCAATGGTAATTTCGGTATCATGTGCATAAATCTCCGATGGAATGCTTTTTCCCCCATCTTTAAAAAGTATTACTCTTCAAAGCGTACACGTTCTGCAAATTTGCAAAAAAACGCTGAGTTGGGATGAATTTCATTTACAAATAAGGTCGGGGAATAATTGAAATTCCACTGAGTTGCTAGGAGACAGATGAATTGGCTCTCTCCAAGGATTGTCAACGATTTCTGTTATGTTCGCAGAAAGTGTTAGCTTTGTACGAGAGAAAAGAATTTAGCTTCCTCTTTCAACTCTACGTTGAATTTTATCTCATCTCTTCTGCATATTATGCATAAAATTAAATCCAAATAGCACTGCTCTTACATTACAATACATTTAAGCTCCTGATAAAGCATTATTTACATATCTCGAATCCTTTGAAATGCGTTCTACTCAAAGCCAGGTTTTATACGTCTATGCACCAGTCTATTAGCATGTTCAGTAAGTCAAGCCTTCGAGCTTCTGGAATTTGAAATGAATTTGTCACGTTTAAATGGTACAGATAGATGCAATACGACCATTAAAGGGATGTGACTGCACACTAAAAATACAGACTTCATGACCGAGGTCAGGTGTGACTGGGAAGCGACCTGGCTCCGATTCGTACTGACAACATGAATTTATTGATATGGAAAAACCAACATTTTTTCATAACTAACATTATTCCCCCATTAGACAAGTCATGCTGGCTGTAGGGTTATAATTAGAGATAAGTTAGGGCTAATATTTTTGACCCCATTCTATCTCGGTTAAACAAAAGAGTTCTGACGCATCATTAGACATATGTACAAAAATTCATAACATCTAAACCAATTTTTCAATTCTTCGTCTTATTATAGGCTATTACAAACTTTAAAGCAATTATAATTTTTGTAGACGAATTAAAATTTGAATGTTAGTTCGAATGAAATATACTAAAAATAATTCGTAGAAATTAAAAATTCTTTAGTAATATCATTATAAAGGCAAAGGACGATTCATTAATGAAAAAAGAGAAAATACGTGAAAAAACTAGAGATGAATAGTGGTTAACAATTTTAATTCCTAAAGAACTGATTAAATGGCTAAATTATAATCCAAAACATGTATGTGTTTTAGATTATAATTTAGCCACACACTAAAACATGGATGTGTGGTGTCCATACATCCATTACGGGAACCGGCCGTTGCTTAGAATTGGTTTAGAGGAACCAATTCTAGAATTAGAATTGGTTCCTGGGATTTCCATGTTTATTTACCGAACACGCTACAGAAGGTCTTACAACATTCTCATACACATACTAAACCCAGCCTGTAGGCAGGGCCGGCCTTAGGTCGACTGGACCGTAAGATTATAACCTCCGTGAAGGGAGAAAGCCGTCCTGTGGCCGAGTGGTTAGCGCGCTTGGCTACTGATCTATGGGACCTGGGTTCGAGTCCCGGATATGTATGTGTCGTTTTTCTGCTGAGGTCCTGTCATCCTCTCAGACCTTCTACTATGGCACATAAACTGGCAGGCTCATGTCAGACTTCTGTGGCAAACAGCTGCTTGCTGCTATTTATTAAAGGGAGGAAATTTTCATTTGAAAGAGGAAATTGTTGTCCTATTTTGTGAGAACTACAGATTTTAGAATTAGCCACATTGTGTGCAGTGTAAACGTTTTTAGCAGTTTAGTTTTTGTTAGTTGTTGTTTGTTTTTAAACGTATGGGGCCCGCATTTGCTAAGGCCGTTACTGCTTGCAGATATTAATTGCAGACTTAGACCAATAATACGTATACACTGCATATAACGTCACAGAACTGAAGTTGACATTGAAGGCGCGAAAAATAATGTGCTGCAGGCAAAAAGCTAAGCTTCACAGATCAAAGATGCCACCCGTCAGGGTGACACATGTGAGCTTCACTTCCTTATATGGCTTTCATGTTACAATTCTGTAAGATTTGCGACCTGCAGGCATTATCGACAAAGCCGGTTTGCAGGATTCGAGTATGGTCTAACGTTTAAGATAACAGCCAATGAGTTGATTATTACTTCGGTGTTTGTTACTAATGTTCAGTTAGGTCAAAAACCCGAAAGTTCTGGCGTAGCTCCTTTTATTTGGTCCTTCGAGCTCGTTTGCCGCAGGGATAAAAAACATGGTCAGAACATTTTCTTCTAGTTTCGAGATCAATCGTAAGTTTTTTTTAAATATCTTTTACGCTCTGGTGATAAAAGGATATGACTAAGCTATCATTGCGAAGTGATGGAATAGTGTTAGCAAAGAAGGAAAGTTCGTACGAAGCATTTTCTTGTGATATACAGATTTGGAATTTGAGGTATTTGTCAACATGAATCAAAAACCCATCGCTTTGTGAAAGTTATATCAAGGATATGAAACACGTAGCCTCAGGAAAAATCTTTTTATTTGTTTGGTAGTTTACTATGAGCTGATATTAGATAATCGTTTGAAATGAAATATTAAATGCGGAAATAAATCTGTTGTCATTTTCAGGGCAATAGCAATCTGGACAACTGTTGATCTCAGAAAATTTTATTAATCAGGAATATATTGTGCTTTCCTTCTTGTTTATGAACGTTATATGTATTATTAAATAGAGTAAATCCATGTAAGATAGCTTAGGGAAGGAGAGAGATTGAAGAATTTCCCTCACACCCGGTAGAGAAATTTTATTCTTAACAGATCATTATTCATTTGACGAAACAAAATTTTTAAAAGTATTAAAAAATTTTCAAACTCTACCTTCGAAATATTCCGGCTACGATACTGGGCATGTGTATACTTCATCATATGTTTATCTTATGATACGAAATGGGGTTTATAGAATATTGCATGCTTAATTGCATGAATATTTGTTATTGACAGCAGGTATATAGCAGGATTCATTACTGTAGGAAGAATATATTCGCTACGGAGTGCATATTTAAAAGCAGTTTTGATCCAATGATCAACCAATGATTTAAAAGATGATTGATTGATTGATAGGTAAACTCATTGTGGTTTAATAAATAATAGCTTAATGAAACTAATGATTTAAGAGAACTATCGATGGTCAATTGCGCGGTAAGCGCAGGTCACTGCTTCCAGATCTATCATTACACCTCAGCTATGCTTCTAGGGCCGTTAATACCCGGATCTAGAAAATAATAGGGGGGGGGGGGCAGGAGATGGGATTTTCATTGTAGTATAACATTTCCCTCTTCGCTTTAATATATATATAATAAACACATCCCTCAAGCAGCTGCTTGGCACAGTGGTCTGATAGGAGTCTGTCAGTTTAAAAAGCTATAGAGAAGAATCTGTGAGGAAGGCGAGACCTCAGCAGAAAGACAACATAAACATCCATGTCTTACCCAGGATCCTTTGATCAGTAACCAAGCGATTTAACTACTCGGCTCCGATTTATATAAAAAAAAATACCCCTCAAGCAGCTGCTTGCCACAGAGATCTGACAAGGAGCATGTCAGTTTATATGCCATAGTAGAAGGTCTGTGAGGATGGCAGGACCTCAGCAGAAAAACGACACAAACATCCATGCCTTACCCGGGGCTGGAACCCAGACAAGGATTAAAAACATATATTGCAAAATGCATGAAATATACATTAATTTTAACAACTTCTTTGCCCCTTTACCCTTATTAGCATTCTCAAAGGGGATGGGGGATATTGTATATGGCATTACAATAACAGAATAAAGTTTACTGGAAGTACCATTTCTAAAACCTTGTTGTCGCATTTATGCAATAATTAGCAATTTCCTTTCTTCAACGCCTAAATTAAAATAAATTAACTCGTTAAGCTATAAATAAAGCTGACGCATAGGACTTCATCTGGGGGAGGAGGCATGCCCCCTTTCAGAATGGTAGTAAGGGTAATAGGGGCAAAAAATTATTAAACTCATATATATTTCATGCATTTTTCAAGCAA
Source organism: Ryuthela nishihirai (assembly GCA_038380435.1). NCBI lineage: Eukaryota > Metazoa > Arthropoda > Arachnida > Araneae > Heptathelidae > Ryuthela > Ryuthela nishihirai. Next base: position 23,006,717 of record JAWZYU010000013.1, read on the forward strand.
AATTTTAAAGACCTGTAAAACGGAATGGGGAATGTTATACTGCATTGGAAATCCAGTCTTGTCACCTCCCCCCTCCCTTTTGTATTTGTACAGCTAGATTTTGGTTCTTGTCCCCCCTCCCCTCAATTTTTTCCTAGAGCCGGACCTATTCGCGCAATACCATGCCACTCTGCTATTCAAGTGAACCTTTTAATTTCCCAACTATGGCCATTCACACTTCACATAGAACAAACTTTCCAAATCTCAAATTTCAGCAGTATTCGTTAGGTAAATATTTAAAGAGTTGTGGAAGACTGAATTATAATAATTAGCAACTGCAGTCATAAGATTTCACCACAAAAGTTAATTAAAACTTAAGAAGTATTGTTTCTGGAAGTTTAATAAAATAAGTTTACCTTTTAGATGTTTGTGTCAGTAATTCTTTCAATATTCGTCATAGCAGTGCATTACTGATGTTAAATATTCCAGCTTCCATAACTCTGTAAATACCAGCTATTACTTCTGAAATCTTGAGATTTATATAGATTATATCGAGATCTTTCATTTATCTCCATTCACATTTTACCATAAACTGTTTATTTTAGAAGTTACAGAGTATCAAAGATAGTTTCCTATTAACATAAAATGGGGTTGTAACTTAACTTCTGAGCACAGAGTATTTTAACCAATCAGGTAATTTTTTTTGTCATCATAAAGTTTCCACATAACGTATGTTTTGGGTACACCAAGTGCCAAAAAATAACCTAACGATTAGCATTTGGGAGGCAAATCGTTAGACAGGGTTTTTTTATTGTGTGAAATAAGTAGACTGTTCGCATTTTCGGCACTAATCGCAATGTCAAATTTTACTTTTCAGTGGGGAAAGTAAGTCGTGAATGCTGCTCATAAGTTGTGTCGTTTTCGCTTTGTATTTGTAGAGACTACACCTGAATTAGTCCTCGTTTTAATTCTTGCTATTTAAACTCATTTGAACAAAGCTACCATTGAGATCAATCAACTCCCAAGCATCAAACTTGTTTAAATTATTCACTTAGGTGTGTGCTAATGCTGATATTGCCGTTTGCTTTCGCATCTCCTGCTGCTTTAACCAGCATTGGCCTTCTAGTTTCGCAATTACATATACTTGGAATATTGCTTGCGCAGTTTGAGATCTGCGGCATTTTACACATCAGTAGTAACATTTGAATAACCCAGAATATTTGAACCCTTTTCTGAACGGGTGATCTGTTACACCACACTGTTTTGGTGAAGGAAATCCGGCTCTTGTTGGAGATATAGACGCGGTAACTGTGATTTATTTCTCCTATTTATACACATGAGTGAAAGTGCAATTTTAGATGCTATGTTGAACATCCGACAAGGATGTGTCTCTAATGAAGCAATAAACCCACTGTAGCGGAAAACGCTGCACGTAAGGAATTCATGTAACCCAAAGAACAATTTTCCACTGATGTTTTTCATTTAAGTGCTCGAAGGTGAATCTCTAAGCATAAATTGTACATTTCGATCTGGAGCTTTTGTCTATATGGCTAGTGATCCATCAAACTGACTTTTCAACACAAAGTGTTGAAACTGCTCGAAGATGAATTTCGCCGAACAAATTGTACCATTCGGATCTAGAGCCTTTTGTCTATATGGCAAGTGATCCATTAAACTGATGTTTCATCACTTTATGCGTTGTGGCACGATAAAAGAAGTCTCGCTAGTCAGTAAAGCTGGGCTCTTTTAACTCTTAGTATCTTTTTCCTGCACATTGGAGTAAATAATCAGGTCACAAAAATCACAAATCTCAGAACAGGGAAGACAATGCTTTCCCTGGAATATTTGGAAAGTGGGGTGATAATTGATTTTTTTATAAATTTTTAGGGGGGGGTGATGATGTCCCCTCGTTATGCCCATGCCTAACCTTTCGTGACAATATGAATGTTATTTTTTTCTAATTAAAATTCCATGAAATAAAATGGGTGCTGGTTTGAGTTACTGGATATTTGGGATTTCTCTTCAAAAACATCAGTTGTGTTCCTTAATTTTTATAAAACTATGTTTGGCGTAATATACATAGTTGTATTGTAATTAAGACATGCATTTTTCTGATTAAAAGAAAAAAAGTCACACTCGATGGGAGGGGTAAAATTGGGTTTTACTTTTTTTTTAACTGGGTTAAATTAATACAAAAATCTGCATACGATGCCAATAAATAAAAAACTCAATATCCAGATTTCTCGAAACAGGAAAACGAGGTCCAATGTTGTGAAACGAAAGCTTAGTTGTCAATTGCTATTATAAAAAACTGCATGACTTCCGAAATTGCTAAATTTAGCTATTTGTTTAATAATATCCATAATAATAATAATAATAAAATGGGCAACACTGATTGCAACTATTTCCATATATTTCTGGGCTGAAACTGGTTACACAATCGGTACGTAAGTTTTACGTCACTTCAAAGTGACATCATCATAACATTTACATTTTTAATATTTACAGTGGCAATATCGTGTGCCTCGTGATATGTAGTGTATTTTATCGCTCTGTAAGTTTGTTTGGATTTTTTGATATTTTATCATTTTCCCATTAGTTTTCCTTTTAATCTTCAAAGTTTAATCATTTTAATATTCAAGTCAGGAATTAAAGAGCTAACATTATTAGTAAATTTCTTTGAAGAAGAAATTAATATAACATTGAATGTGTAGTAAATTTGTAACGGACATTCGAATCTGAAACTTTAACATAAATTCTACTATGTTATTATTACGTAATCTGGAGTGATATCACGTGTTTGCTGTTTGAGAGATCACTATTTGAATTTATTGCAGTTTTATCTGTTTTATCATTGCATAATTTTAAAAGTATTAGTTGCTACCAATATGAAGTGCTCTAGATGTTTTGAATCACTTGTAGAAGATAAAGATTTTCTTACTTGCTGCTTATGTGATAAATAAATTACATTATTACTGTACTGGCATATCAAAAATAAAGTAATAAGACTCGGGAAAAGAAAAATATTTGGAGATGTTTTAAGTGCAGTGAGTTCTCCAATTCCAAAATCATGTCATGTAATAAACATATGAAATCTAATGTTGAATTAAATAATGATGCTGGAGAATCAGAAGAAAATGTTCCTAATGTGACTGAGTAAATAATCTCTTCCGGGTATGATAAGGAAATGTATACCAGAAGAATTAAAAGTTTGTAATAAAGAAATATTTGATGAATTGTCCCACATAAAAGAGTCTCTTAACTTCAATTCAGATTATTTGCAACAGTTAATGAGCACTATTGACAATATGAAAAAAGAAATTGAACATCTTAGGAAAGAAAATCAGTATATAAAGCTTAATAACAGCAATCTGTTACAAGAAATAGAACTTCTTAAGGCTCAAATAAATGACATTTAACAATATTCCGGAAACTGGAACTTTGAGTTCGTTGGCATCCCAGATGACAAAGAAAAAGATTTAACAGAAATAGTTAATAATATAAGCAAGCAATTAAACATTACAGAGAAAATTGAACTATCTGCTATTCACAGAGTGCCTACAACGATTGGGAAAAAAAAATTAAACCTATTATAGCACAATTCAAATACCGGGACCAAAGGAATAAACTTCTGAAATTTGCTAAAATAAAAAAATTATGCGCTCCTGATGTAAATAAAAAGTTCCAGCCAACAAAAAACTTTGTCAATGAACATCTCACACAACAAACAAAAAAATCATTTTTTTTAAGCTAAACAATTCAAGCTAAGGAACGGATACATATATTTATGTACAAAAGATGGAAAGATTTTTCTCAATAAAGAAGAATGATCAAGGGTACTTAGAATTAGGAATATGAAAGACTTAGATAAAACAAAAAAAAATGTATTCTTTTGTGGATTCTGCTGTTGATTCTGATAATTTTGTTTTTAGCTGTAACCGTTCCAATTATATTAATAATTCTGATGAGTTCTTCGATTTCTTTAACGATAGTTCAGCTATTACTGTTACATTTAAATATACGTAGTTTACGTTGTATGATGAATTTTTATTATGATAGAATATATATAAAAAAAAACATAATCTTGATATCATTCTAAGTGAAAATTGGATACAAGAAAATGAATTAAGTTTATATAATATAGATGGCTACGAAATGATGTATAACTATAGGAGTAAAAATAGATCAGGTGGTATTATAATGTATTATAAACTTTTTTTGACAGAAGCTGTAACAATGGAAACTGCAGAATGTGTTTTAGCCTATGATAACAAAAATGACCTATATATAACTACTGGCAATTTATAGAGCTCATGAGTATTCCATAAAAGAGTTTGTGGCTGAAATAAAATTAATAATATCAAAACTTAAATATAATCGAGTTATTTTAGTAGGTGACATAAATATTGATACTAATTTAATTAATAATGATGTAAATGCTTATTTAAATTTTTTGCTTCATTTTGATTTCTTTCATACATAAATTTGTATACAAGAGTGACCAATGCTTCTCATAGCAGTTTGGATCACATATTTATTAGATCAGCTGATAACACTTTAAATTTGAATTCGGCTGTTTACCAGAATGATATTACTGATCATTACCCCATTTTATTAAAAGTTATTAAGAATACAGTTATTTCAGAACAAAAAATCAGTAAAGAAATTTGCTATTCTTACATGAATTACAACATGTTTGAAGATTTACTTAAAACTTTGAATTTTATATATGATGAGAATATTCAAATAAATACAATGAATGACATCTATATAGATCAAATTAAGTTGTGTATTCGACAAAGTACTACTAAGAAAAAAAATTATATAAAGGATTCCAGTTCAAAGAGACATGAGCTATAGAAAAATTTGGAAGTTTTGTTATCAATTAAGGAAACAGAAAAAGCATATAAATTACACTGAAACTATCCTTTAATATTGATTTATAAAAAAGAATGTCAAAGCATTAGAAACTTGACCTTTGCAACTATAAAAAGAACAAAAACTAAATTTTATGTTAATGAAATTAATAAACATAATGGGAATAATAGAAAACAATGGCAAATTGTTGATAGCATTTTAAAAAATAAAATGAATAATAAACTTATATTGTTCAATGTTAGTAATTCTGAAACACTGGTAGGAAAATTTAACGAACATTTTATAAATGTAAATAGTTAAAATTTATGTTTTAGTAACTCAGATTATAAATATCCTACTGAATTAATTCAACAAAACTCAAAAAATTCTCAGAAAAAGAAATTAGTCGTATTATTGGTAATCTTAAAAATAATAAAGCAGCAGGATATGATGGTATAAATTTAAAAATAATTCAAATAATAGTAAAATATAATTCTAAATTTTTAGTTGAGTTAATAAATAGCAGCTTTCAAAAAGGTATTTTCTCCTCAGACTTAAAAATTGCTATTGTAAAACATATTTACAAAACTGGAGACAAAAATTGTTTTAATAATTATAGACCAATTTCCATTCTTCCCACCTTTTCAAAAGTTATTGAAGCCTCATGAAAATAAGACTTAATAATTATTTAGGAAAAGTTTCCTTTTATACAAGTTTCAGTTTGGTTTTAGGAAAGGTTTAAGTACTGAACATGCATTCTTAGAGTTTACTAACAGTATTTATCAAGGGATAAATAATTCTGAAAAAACACTAGCCCTATTTCTTGACATATCTAAAGCTTTTGATACAGTTAGACACGATATTTTATTAAAGAAATTATATTTTTTAGCAATTAGGGGAAATTTATGGAGATGGTTTAAATCTTATTTATCTGAACGCTATCAAAGGTTTCTATTAATAACGTTGAAAGTACTAAAATACTGATTAATAAATGAGTTCCGCAAGGATCTATTTCATTTTTAACTTATATAAACGATTTTTTTATCAAAATTTAAAAGGAAAATCGATTGTATATGCTGATGATATAGTGCTTGTTTACAATAAAAGAAATCAACATGATTTATTTCTTCATATTTATAATGATTTAAATATTGCAACTTGGTTTAACAAATATGGATTAAAATTTAACTCTGATAAAACATACTTTATGTATTTTTCATTCACCCCGACAACTTTTTTTTAATAAATTACAATTTCATAGTATGCATTGTGTCAACAAAATTTCTTGTAAATGCCCTGAAATCAAACAAATTAAAACTACAAAATATTTGAGAGTTTTAATAGACAGCAATTTGAAACAGAAATCGCATGTTAATATGCTAGTAAATAAAGTACGATTTTACTTAGTCAGACTGTACCATTTAAGAAAAATTATCTCTGGTAAATTTTTAATTACTCTTTATTTTGCTTGGATATAGTCTCTTTTAAAATATGCTTTAACTAGCTGGGGGGAGGGGGTACTTATATAAATATTATTTAATGTGTTAGTAATGTACAATATAAATTCTTAAACGTTATGACATTTCATAATGAAGTCTATATGACTAAAGTTATTTGTGATTATAAAATTTTTAGTTTGAGATCACTATACATATATATGCTACAGCTGTTTTTATTTTTAAAAACTCCAATACTTTTAGAGGTTAAATGTAAAGAGTATGGTACTCGTCAATCTGGCCTTTTATTTGTAATTCCTGGAGTAAAGAAAGAAATAGCTTATAAGAACTTTTTATTTTTAGCTCCTAGAATATTTAATTCCTTAGCTAATGAAATCAGAAATGAACGTTCATATAGTGTTTTTAAATTGAGAGTGAAAAATGCTATTTTTACTCTTCAAATATTGATAATTACATTAAAGTTGTACAATAATATTTTGTTTTTAACATAATGAGACATATTTTTTGCCACTAAAGACATTTTTCTGAATGTAAAAATTTAATTTGGCATCCTAAATGAGTAAATTGCTCAAAGGTCTTTCCTGAGAGGTAACTTTTATTTTATTTCTTTTGTTTATATTTTATTCTTTTTCTGACTTGTGCTAATATTGTTTTCTGTTTGTATATGCAAATCTTTGTATTGCTATTTTGTTCTTATTAAATTCTTATTATTATAAATTCTTATTATTTTGTGATGTTGTCAAATGATATTCATGTGAAATTAGGAGGTGTGGTTGAATGAGCAGAGCCCTCTAGTTGGCTATTGATTATTCTGTTCTTCTATTAGTGTTTTCAGGTTTTACCGGAATATTTAAAGATCATTACGGAAGGAACAAATCGGGTAAAACCCAAAAAAATTCATGCCCTAATTGCAAGTCATATCACATATGTAAGTATTTCGTATCATTTGTAAGAAGAACGTGGGAGAGCAATGCTAGGAGCCTGGTTGCCATATCTGAGAGGATAGCGAAAGTCCTGTCCGTATCCGCAAGGTCTTATTGGCACCCGCATCTACAAATGTTTGAAGTCCGATGTATGTTTGGAGTAAAAGAAATCAGTCTATTGGTTTATTAATGAACAATTAAAAAATGAAAAAATATACTGTTAAAAATTAAGAATTTTGTTCGTAAAAATATGCTTTACTAAATTTAAACAAAAATTTACTTAATTCTAATTTTGCAAATTCTTCTGAATTAATTTTGCTCTTTTGAATGCCGTTATCCGCGATTATGGGAAGACTCCTCCTTTTTATTATCCAGTAACTCTACCTCTAAAGCTTCGTGATCTCCAGGCCTGAAATCTTCATTCGACTGATATTTAATTCCCGTTTTCTATGTAACACTCCAGTAATTTTCTGAATTTATATTCTGCTTCGCCAGCAAAAAAGATCGCTTCTTTCAAATAGAATAAGTTTCTTTACTTGTGGCTTTTATCTCAGTGAACTTTTTATTTTTAGAATGAATATCATCGTTGAATTTCCAAATCGGTTTTTTTTAAAACATATCTCAAGTCTTTTCACTCATGTCAGCCATCAATAATGCAATAACGTGTTCTCATGTTTCTGCATATCTTATCTAATACGGGATTATATCCGACATCGGTGTTAACATAAATTTTTTTATCCGCAGTTTTATCCGCGTTAAGGTTAATCTTTTATCTGGCCACGGCTCTACTGAAGGGGGCATTTTCTTAGCACAATCAAACTATGAAAACTTACATGCTATATAGTGGAAAGACAAATTAGAAACTTTTGAAATAAGCTTTTTATGGGAAAATGATAAGGGGAATAAAAATAAATAGCTAAATCTAATCTATACAGATTTCAATATTTAGCAATATTTGATTCATTTTCGGTATTAGAAGCATTATTTTTTTACAGTAGCTTTGCAAGTCATGAGAATCTAACAGAAAAGTTAATCAAAACAGAAAATCATGTTGTAATTAAACGTTATGCTCAAATAAATATAGTTTTAGTTTCTACAATTTTGGCGAATTTGGAAGCCAATTTTTTGGGGATTTAGGGAAGATGTTTTAAATGTTGAAACCTAGGGCATCAAAATATTTTGTCGGCATGCAAAGAAATATTGTGCTGGTTGTTTAATTTATTACAAAAATAATGCATATAGTTTTATAAAAATTAAGGAAGACAATATGTAGTAGATGAGAGTCCCCAAATATCCAGTAACTCAAACTAGCCCCATTTTCTTCGCCTGCCGACAAATATTATTAGAAATACAATTACAAATTGAGAATGGGAAAAAAAACATGAATTTTTAACTATATAGTCACGATGAACAGCTTTCCAAAGATTCATATATTAAAATATTTTTAAATTAAAGCACAATTTTAAATACCATCACTGAAAGAACCTTACATTCTCGATTTTCATCGTTAAACTCCCCTAGACATTACAGACTTCAAATTTCCCCAGCACATAAAGACAAATCTCTATTAAGCCAACACTGATAATATTCCAGAACAAACGAGTTAATCTTGACTGAGTAGCGGAGAGAAGTTATTATACCGCTTTGTTGGAATGTTTTTTTTAAGTAACATCTTAAATTTGAGCTTTCAAACGAGTAAGTAAATTTAATAACTATTAAAAAAAAATAAATGCACCCTCAAGCAGCTGCTTGACACAGAGGTCTGACACGAGCCTGTCAGTTTACATGCCAAAGTAGAAGGTCTGAGAGGATGGCAGGACCTCAGCAGAAAAACGACACACACATCCATGCCTTATCCAGGACTCGAACCCAAGTCCCTTAAGATCAGTAGTCAAGCGTGCTAACCACTCGGCCATGGAATGACGATTAACTGAAATAATTAATTACGAGTATTTTCATATTTTTTATGTATATAAATAATATAAAAATTTAGAGTTATAATAAATAATAATAGTTATAATAAATGTTAGACTTGTTCACAAATCTTTGGCGTTGTATTAAATATAATGAAACACGATTAAACTTCATATATTGATATTTCATTTGTAATTTTCAGTCTTTCACTATGGCACGCCTGAAAATATTTTCGATCTTTTGCTTATTTTGAAAAGTCTTGCAAAACCTATTTGTAATGGTAATAGAGGCAAAAAGTTCTTTAACTTATTTATATTTCATGTATTTCTGAAGAATGTTTTTTCAGACTTGTAAAATGGAAGGGGAAATATTATACTGCATTGGAAATTCATTTTCTTGTCGCTCGCTCTTGATTATTATTATTAAACACAAGATTAAGATTTTTAATTTAAACTCAGCCTCATTATGCCATAAAAAGTTTACTATTGAAGTCATGGAACTTCTAATTTGTTAAGGTTCTGCAGGGTTGCCAACTCGAGAAAATATTTTACGGAAATATTTTTATGAACCACTTTTGCTTGAAAATAAAATGGTAAAGCACAAAATTGAAACTTTCATTTTTATTACTACACAAAATTGACAAAAAAAAATGATTAATTTTGCAGGCAGTTATTTTCTTTTTTGTCATTAGAATACTCTTGTTGGTGTTCGTAACAAAGCTTTCCATTTCCAACGAATTTATAGAGAAATGAAATCGTTAAGACCGCTTAAAATTAGATATTTTTGTAATCTTTGGCTTTTAAAAATATCTTACATATTCTCTCTAAATTAAAAGGTTGCGGAGTAATAACACGGACGCTTTAGTTATGCCTATTCTAAAATAAATTGCTAAGTGCAGTAACAAGTTAAAGGAGGGCATAAAATAGTGTACAGTAATTTAATATTAATATATATCAATGTATATTAATATATTAGATGAAGATGTAGCTTAAATTTGACAGTGATTAAAAGAACATAGATGATTATTTGTTTAAAAATCATTTTTCCGTAATTTATTAGTATTAAACTTCAAAAATTTAAAAAAGAAAAGATAGTGATAATTTTTCAGCAAACTTGCAAAAAAAAAACAAGTTCAAGTTCATTAAAATTTATAAAAGATTTTTCGTTTAAAATTCTTAGCATTTTTACGGACATCAAATTTTTTGGAGACGTCAAATTTCGGCTAATTTTAATGGACAGTCCGTAAATTTAAGGACAATTGGCAACCTTAGAGCTCTGCATAACAAACCAACTGTGTGACTATTTTTACAAAAAAGAAGACATGTTCAAAGTCTTAAACACACTATATCTCTTCGAAGTCTTTCTGATGATTGTAAATCAGATATTTTGACTAAAAAAACTTTGTATTTGCAGTAATTTGGAAACAACTATACACATTACAACTTGTTGACAAAAACTGGGAATAAATAATAAATATAAAATGCTTACTTGCTCTGCCATGATTGTTTTTGCGATAGAATTGGTAATCACTCATTCGTTCAAGTAGTTCTTCGATGAATTATAGCAACAAACAAAGCGACAGTTTTTCCACCGAGTAGGCCTAACTGTTAACTTTACGCTTTAATCTCTAATGAAGTCGCTTGTCAACTAATGTTGACGGTTGCGACGACAATCCACGTGCCCAGAGAGTTGCTCAGTAAGACTGTTACCTGCGCCCTCTAGTATCAGAAGCAAACTGTGAAATGATCCAGGTATTATTATTTTGTCTCTGCGTTAAAGGTAGCTGATTCTCTCCGCGATTCTGCAAACACTACTCGGGCAAGCACACGACAGCTAAGTTTTCCCCGAAATGAACAAATGGGTCACATGGTTCTCTCTCTGTTATAATTTTCTTCCCGTACGCAATGCAGCGTGTGACGTCAACCGCAAGAGGTTTTTCCCCGAATGTGATTTCGCCCGGAAATTCAGGGGGGTCAGGCAACCCACGCAAAAAAAGGAGCTCTCGTTTCGTTTTTCCTCAAATAGTCGATGTGCCTCGAGGGTAGGTAAAAAAAAGACTCATCGTACCATAAGGCAAAATGTCACTTAGTTGTTTCGTGCGATTGAGTCGTCGAGAATACAGAGAAGGAAATGAATTAAATACCGGATACGGGTCGACCGGTAGACAGACAATGGCTCTTCTCTCTTTTCAACGATGCGCGGGGCCATGTCCCATTCACTTAAAACGATCACGCGGCGCCTTCGAAGAAACACGTTTCTCGCTTTCTGGGTAGTTTAATACATGACATTGTGTTTACATTTCTTCTTGTTAGAGAGCGAAATTTGGATTTTCCTGATAGCAAATTAAAGGTAATATATGTACTTTTTTTTAAATATAAAGTAAGGCTTTAACAATAAGAGTTTATGTAAGCACTATAGGATCAGAATGAGAGGGTGGGGGGCATCTAAACTATTTCTGCGCTACATCCCGCCAGTTTTTCTAGCAGAAATTTGAATCAGTGACAATTTCCAGAGTACAGAAATTTCACAGAATTTTTCATTTACCTCCCATGGCCTAGTGGTTAGCGCGCTTGGCTACTGATCTAAGGGACCTGGGTTCGAGCCCCGGGTAAGGCATGGATGTACGTGTCATTTTTCTGCTGAGGTCCTACCAACCTCTCAGATCTACTTTGGCATATAAACTGACAGGCTCCTGTCAGACCTCTGTGGCAAGTAGCTGCTTGAGGGGGTATTTCAAATCAAAAGAAAATGGCTGATACTTTTTTGCTGCCTAAAAATGTAAACGAGTTTATAAAAAAACACGAATAAATTTTCACTTTTTATTTATTCTTGTAACAATAAGTCATTTATTATATGTGCACTTCATAGTTTTTAAATAACTAAGAAGAGAAATACGAAATGTGTGGTGGGAACCAGTTAGTATTTTGTCTCGTTCCTGAACCCCCAAGCCAATATTTCTAAATTTTCTACACCTCTACCGGGCCATGTACCACACTTAGGGAAACGACGTCTTAGAGGAAGTGGCTTTCATTTTCAGTTAATTTTTTGTGTAGGTGTTACTTTTTCATCTCTTATTATCCTTTTTTTTTTGGTACTTTCTAACATACCCTTTATACTCACATAAAATAATAATTAATATCACATAAAAAAAAGAAGAGGCAAAATCTGATGATTTAAGACGGCAACAACCAATGAAAAGATGACACACCACATGAATTCTAGCAAGAACAACTTAGAGACGTAATACTCCGCTATAGAAAGTAGTTAACATTTTATGCAAAATAATAAATACTTTTTCTAACGTAAATTATTATGTAAAGTTATAAAAACGAGCAATTGAAAACGCTGTTTACGTGTTCATGAATGGAGTACAATAATAACAGGAGCATGCCACTTTTTGTATATTTTTCTAAGGACTGGTATTTTTTTTCCCCAAAGACCAGAACCGGGCCCAGATCATATTTTGGGAAACGATGTAATAGTAGATGAAACCTGATCACGGGTAATTAAAAATTTTGATGGGAAAGGAGTAACGTGGCAATACTATATACCAGTGGTTCTCAACCTTTTATGCTTCACGTACTCCCTGGAAATGTGTATGTAACTGGCGTACCCCTTGTATAGATAGATAAAACTATAGTTATAGTATAACAATGGTTATTTTTACTTTGTTACTAGATCTAGCGACTTTTGAGCTCTCACGGCGTACCCCAAAAAATTTTACCGCGTACCTCACGTTGAGAACCCCTGCTATAGAGAGTAATGTAACCAGAAATTTCCAATTGGGGGCGGCACACTTTAATCTAGGGGACTGCCTTATAAAACATGTCTTATTGAAGCAATCAAGGAGGAGGGGAGGGGGGCAGATTTGTTGTTCGGGTTGTTTTAGCTCTGAACGGCATTTTTTGCATACAATGGGATAAATGGTCAGGTCACAAGGACCTCGAAAACTCAGAGAAGGTTGGGGGACGGGGACCCATTGGAACAGCTGTTGGGAGAGAGATGGAAGCCTCCCGTCATGACCATCCAATGTATTTTTTTTTTCTAGATAAAGGCCTATTTCTTGATAACACACGTAAACTCCGTTTAACGCGGGAGATGCATTTCGGGGAGACAGCGTTAAACGGAGGTATTTTTTATTTGTTTGTTTTTCTCATGTTTTATTGACCATTTTGATTTTTTTCTTTGTTACAATGAATGTTTTATTTCAACAAAGATAATTATAATTCACAGTTTTTATTAAAATATTACATAAATACATTAATAATTACGCGTACTGTACATCAAATATTTAACCGTATTTACCTACATACACAATTTAAAGATTTTTGAAAGACTTTATACTAAAAAAGAAGGGAAAAAGAAACCGCGGATTGAGTTTGCGGTTTAGCGAATCAGCGTTAGGCAAGTCTGTGTTAAACGGGGGTTACCTGTATTGAATAAGATTTCTCATCACCAGTTGGAGTCGTCTTTAAATTGTGGAGTCAGTTCCACTTCCGTTTTCATACACTTCGTTCGTTCTTGGAAGCTTTCAACAGGAAGTGTGACGCCAGAGTGAATCAGATGATGATTGCCACTTCCCCCTTACCTGAGCATGGATGTGTTCATTTTCACTCTTCAACTAAAGTGGGGGAAAAACTACGATGCACTTAATTTTGGAGATTTCATCCTAACATAGAAACGATAACCTTTCAGCCAACAGCTGGCTTAATTAATTTTAGGACTCAATAACAGCAGAGCACAGGAAATGTACTGAAATCAAGAAACTCTTGTAGAATCAGCTCAAAAGGTGAGTTTCGCACTGCTTGCCGAACCCGAGACCTTCTGAAAACCTGTCAAGTTTTTCTACCATTGACTTATCTCAAGACTAGTTCAATTCAGTCATTGTTGGTTGGATTGTTTTACCTCTGAGTGACACTTTTTTTGCACACCATGGGCTAAATGGCCAAGTCGCAAGGACCTCGAAGACTCAGAGAAGGTTGGGGGAGGGGACCCACTGGAACAGCTGTTGGGAGACAGATGGTAGCCTCCCGTCAAAGCCATCCAGCGTGTTCTTTAACGTGCACAGGATATGGCTCTCCCGCACATGGGCCACGGCTGAACGTCCCATTCGACGGACGGCGGCCTTTCCAATCCCATCGGTGTTCCCTATTGACCGCGGGCAGGGCGGGGAGTTTTGCGGAGATAAGTCTCAACGCTGACCCAGCTGGGACTCGAACCTAGGAACTGCAGACTGAGCACGCTGCCGACTGAGCCACCCCCGCCCCAACAGTCACCGTTAATAGGAATTGAACGAGCCTTGGGCCAACTCAGAGACGTTTTTATGAGATAGTGGGTTCGGATCCCATTCCCGACGAAACTAAAAGACTTATCAAAAGTTAACTAGAAGAATAATATCGCCTCTGGGGAACATGAAACGCTCTTTCCATTTTTCGTTTTTTTTTTGCATTCTCAAAGGATGGATATTTGAAATAACGGATGATCCGGAAAATTAAAATGTATTATTTCATTAGTACCAATTCAACTAGAAATTATTTTTCAATTATTTCTAAAAAAAATTATGCTTTCAGACGGACGGAAAACTAAAACCTTCTTTCAAAAAACGAACTAAGAAACATACGCTGCGCTGTCGGCTTTCGATTTATAAGTGCACGGGGTTTGCGTTTTTAGAAATGGAGGCGAAAATCAAGCATAATTTTCCTGTGAGAAATAAATCATGTGGGAGGGATAGGGGGAATGGGTACTGCCTCAAAACTCATACCTTTATTTCCTCCACTGTTTTATTTTCCATTACATGGTATTTATTTGTTGCAATAATTAAGACATAATACAATTATATATATAGACAAATAGATATTACAGTAACGCTAAAACAATAATTAAGACATAATACAATTACATACATAGACAAATAGATATTACAGTAACGCTAAAAGCGGAAGAATATAGCCTAACTAAATAAATGCGGCCTGTCTACTATAAGAAGAAGCGTGTGTAAGAAACAAGGAGTGTGTAAGAAAGAAGCTTGTGTAAGTAACAAGTGTGTATAATAAAGAAGCCTGTGAATCAGCGTGTGTTTTTCTAACACACGCTGATTGTTGTCTCTAGTAATTTTCTAGTTGTGGCGGGATGGAAGGAAAGTGGGACTATTGAAAACTGTCGAGGCGACCTTAAGAATCACATTGAAAACTGTCGAGGCGACCTTAAGAATCACAATGAAAACCGCCGAGGCGACATTACGAATCACATTGAAAACTGCCGAGGCGACCTTAAGAATCACATGGAAAACTGTCAAGGCGACCTTAAGAATCACATGGAAAACTGTCGAGGCGACCTTAAGAATCACATTGAAAACTGTCGAGGCGACCTTAAGAATCATATTGAAAACTGTCGAGGCGACCTTAAGAATCACATTGAACACCGCCGAGGCGACCTTACGAATCACATTGAAAACTGCCGAGGCGACCTTAAGAATCACATTGAAAACTGCCGAGGCGACCTTAAGAATCACATTGAAAACCGCCGAGGCGACCTTACGAATCACATTGGAAACTGCCGAGGCGACCTTAGGAATCACATTGGAAACTGCCGAGGCGACCTTAGGAATCACATTGGAAACTGCCGAGGCGACCTTAAGAATCACACTGAAAACCGCCGAGGCGACCTTAAGAATCACATTGAAAACCGCCGAGGCGACCTTAAGAATCACATTGAAAACCGCCGAGGCGACCTTAAAAATTATACGCTTCTTCTTATTGTAGACGGGCTGCATTTACAGTCTCGCTGTCTCGTTGTCATAGTGATTACGCATTGGTTCTCAGTGACATTGCAACTGACTGGGTTCGAATTCGAATCCCGGGATGGCATGGTTGTTTGTTCTGTCATAACTTGAAAATAAGCTAGTAGCTTTATGGGTGTGATCATAAATTAAAAGGAACGACCTTTAATAGGTTTTCTTTTAAAATTTCTGAGAGTTCAAACAGGCTTATTCGAAAGAAAAAAAAAAGTAATCCGCGCTAATTCAAAAAAGTTTGTGAAATATAGCGACGGCGTTAATCAAATCCGCATAAATCAAGAGCTGATTGTATTTTTTATAACGAAGATTGTTGGATTGTTTTACCTCTGAGCGGCACTTTTTTGCAAACAATGGGCTAAATGTCCAGGTCACAAGGACCCGATTGTTCATATGAAGGTTGAAGGAAACCCACTGGACAGCTATTGGGAGAGAGATGGTAGACTCCCGTCAAGACCATCCAGCATATTCTTTAACGTATACAGGGTATGGCTCTCCCGCACACGGGCCAATGGTTTAACGTCCCATTCGACGAACGACGGTCTTTCCAACCACATCGATGTCCCCTACTGACTGAGGACAGTGCGAATTTTGCAGACATAAATCTCAACGCTGACCAGCAGGGGCTCGAATCTGGGAACTGCAGATTACGAGTCAGGAGCTGTACCTACTGAACTATCCCCGTCCCACGAAGATTGTTAGTTCTTGAATTATTTCCAACATTGAATAATAGGGAAAGAAGAGATTCTCAGCATTCTGAATTCTCCATGCCATTTTCTTTTTCAGCAGTTCGAAGAAAAAGATAATTGCTCTAAGGAAACTGGAAGAAATTGCTTCTGAAGAATATGAAATGCTCATTTCGAAAAACAATCAAGTTAGTAGTCGTTTTCTAAATTTAGCTTCCTCTAAACCGTGGATTGCCGTCCCGTGGCCGAGTGGTTAGCACGCTGGCTACTGCTCTAAGGGACCTGGGTTCGAGCCCCGGATTAGGCATGGATGTCTGTATCGTTTTTCTGCTGAGGTCCTCCCATCCTCTCAGATCTCCCCTACTGTGGCATATAAACTGACAGGCTCCTGTCAGACCTCTGTGGCAAGCAGCTGCTTGAGGGGGTATTTTTTTTTAAACCGTGGAAATTCAAACTTACGGAAGCTTTGGAGAATCGAATGGTACGAAGGGCTATGGCTGATGGATCGGCCGCCCAGGGCGCCAATGGCAGAGGGGCGCCTCGACGGCCTTAATTAAATAATAAACACTGTATTTTATTTGTTTTCCATCTACTAGATTTCACAATAAAAATCAAAGTTTTATGGCATTCGTATTTAAAACTTTTAAAATATGTAAAATGCAATTCTCTTGATCCTATTATGTCCGAAACTTAGACTTTTTTTCTGTTTAAATGGATGTATAAAAAGTAATAAAATAAATATTCCCTCAAGCCAGGGACGTACACAGAAGGGGGTCTCGGATTCAATCCCCCTTTTCCTGAAAATTCGGTCTCTTATACGAAATCTCAAACTTGTCAACCTGCTTTGAAATCCAAAACAGTTGCCTTTGAATAATTTTAGCATCATATTTAGCCGTCCCGTGGCCGAGTGGTTAGCGCACTTGGCTACTGATCTAAGGGACCTGGGTTCGAGTCCCGGATAAGGCATGGACGTTTATGTTGTTTTTCTAGCTGAGGTCCTGCCATCCTCTCATACCATCTACTATGGCATATAAACTGACAGGCTCGTGCCAGACCTCTGTGGCAACCAGCTGCTTGAGGGGGTATTTTTTATTTATTTATTTAGGTCGCAGCAAATATTCCTGGCCTCGGTCAGTAAGGGACAGCAACGGGCTTAGAAAGGACGCCGTCCGTCGGATGGGACGTTAAACCGTGGCGCCTTGTGTGGGAGACATTCTTGCACACGGCGCGGGGAACCAATGTGCAATTTAAAGAACACATTGGATGGTCTTGACGGAAGGCTACCATTTGTCTCTCAACAGTTGTCCAGTGGTTCCAGTTGTCCAGCTCTCAACAGTTGTCCTTCCCCCAACCCTCTCTGAGCCCTATGGGTCTTTGTAACCTGGCCATTTAATCCATTGTGTGCAAAAAAAAAGTGCCGCTCACGGGTAAAGCAACCCAACCCATATTTTATGTCCGACACTAAAAATAGATAAAAAAAAAACACTGTAAAATCTTATTCCATATAGATTATCATTTTAACACGTCCTGGTCTCGGTGGAATATTTTAGTAATTGAGAAAACCTACTCAAGTCTTGCTCTAAGACCCCACTACCCCGAAGATAAATTATCGGACATCCCACTCCTTCCCACGAAACTAAATTCCCGAACCCTCATCCCCAGAAACTAAATTCTAACCTCCCCCCTCCTCGAAACCAAATCCTACGTACGCCCTGCCTCAAGTAGCTGCTTGCCACAGAAGTCCGTCACGAGGCTGTCAATTTATAATATGTTGGGTTGGGTTGTTTTACCTCTGAGCGGCACTTTTTTGCACACAATGGGCTAAATGGCCAGGTCACATGGACCCCGAAGGCTCAGAGAAGGTTGGGGGAGGAGACCCACTGGAATAGCTGCTGGAAGACAAATGGTACCCTCC
The DNA here is from genome assembly GCA_038380435.1 of Ryuthela nishihirai. NCBI lineage: Eukaryota > Metazoa > Arthropoda > Arachnida > Araneae > Heptathelidae > Ryuthela > Ryuthela nishihirai. The sequence goes on from JAWZYU010000013.1 coordinate 23,025,241, forward strand.
CGTCAAGGCCATCCAGCGTGTTCTTTAACGTGCACAGGGTATGGCTCTCCCGCACACGGGGCCACGGCTTAACGTCCCATCCGACGGACGGCGGCCTTTCCAAGCCCATCGGTGTCCCCTACTGACCGTGGGCAGGGCGGGGAATTTTGCGGAGAATTTATAATACGAAATAGAGAGCTGTTAAAAAGGCGAGACCTCAGCAGAAAGACAACACAAGCATCCACATTATCTTCTCATTATTTTTGACTGAATTATTTTTTACTGACATATTTTATAATAGTATTTATTTTGTTAACACTGAATATGAGTTTGTTAAAATGAACTAAATTTAAACTTGCATTAATTTCATTAAATTTGAAGGGTCGAGGGGGCACCAAATAATTTTCTTGCTCTTAGACTCTTTTGACTTTTAAGGGATGTGGATTGTGAAAATATAATTTGTTCATTCACAGGGCAATAAACGAGGTAGAAAATATTTAAAAATGAACACTCTGATTTATATATCTTACTGAACATTGAATGTTTTAATTATGCATAATATTACATTTAATTTTTATGAAATTATCTAACGAAATTGTATTGTTTATTTTCGTTGAAATTCCGCACCTAATTCGATTATATTTTTGATTTACGGTTGCAAAACGAAGAAAACAAATGTATATATTTTATAGAAAATTAGAAAAAAAATGACGCGCGTAACGAGTTCTTACATACGCGCAATAATCTGCTTGATGTAAGAGCACTTAAAATATAAATCAGGCCTTGGCAATTTCCCATTACACTCATCCTGTAACCCGACCACCCTCCCCAGGCCACCCTCTCCCCCATTAGAACTTTCTGGGTTCCCCACTGCCGAAAATGGGTTAGAATTCTCGTTTTCACTCTCGTGAAGGTCCACTGTTCCACATCTGAAATTCAAAATTCATGTCATCTTCCATCTGAACACGTGTGAGGAAAAATCCCCTTTCCACAACCGACTTTTACACCACACAATGGCCTGTAGAATGACCACATAAGTTCATTACTCTTGAAGACTGGGAGCAATCGTGGAAGTTCTTGGCTTTTGCGATTCTCCCTAACGATGATATCTCTCCAACTTTTCCGCAGCGATAGCGATCGCGTTTCGATGCTGCGAAAATGATCCGTTAGTTTTATAGCAGATGACTCACAACTGATGATGAAGTGTCTACGTCAACTCAGGAGCGTTTCGTAATTAGGAAGATTTCGTTCACTCGAGATATACAGACGGATGTGACGCGTCACTTGGTACAAACAGATCTTATAACCTTACGTAACACCGGATCTAGTCAAGAGATTTTGAGACCGAAATCAGGTCCAGTATGCGATAGCCGTGCGCGGGATAACCGGTGAGTCACGTGGCCTACTCGCGAGCCTGAGGCGCTTGCTATCGTTTGCCTTACAGCAGTCAGAACAACTGCACATCCGGTGTGTAACGCGGACGCGACCAGCGCAGTTCTAGACCGGAAGCCAAGACAAGTAGAAAATTTGTTTCATAAATTAGAACTCTTAATTACCATTGTTCTTTAACATAGAAAAGAAAGAGTTAAAATTTGACACCTTTGTGCAGAGAATGTCTGCAACTAACAGACGATAAATTACGGTTAATTGCGACATCTTACGGTTGCCAATATTTGAGTTTGATACTTAGATTAGTAATAAAAGTAGACGGACCATGTCATAAAACTGAAGCTCGCATTGAAAGTGAGAAAGCACGTGACAGGGCAAAACACTAAGCCTTTCTATTCAAAGTTGACCCTAGTCAGGTGATCCAATGCGAACTTCACTTCTTTGTATGGTTTCATGCAGCGATATCTACCTATATAGTATTTATAGTCTGTACAGAGCCGAAATTAGGAAGCGTACCAAAGGAGATCAAGTTATGTGTAGGAGTTGGAGGGACCCTCCAACTCCTACACATAAATTAAAACGGAAATAAATTACCCCTCAATAACTGCTGTCAAGCCAGGGTTGGGTTGTTTACCTCTGCAAAAAAATAAATAAATAAATACCCCCTCAAGCAGCTGCTTGCCACAGAGGTCTGACAGGAGCCTGTCAGTTTATATGCCATAGTAGAAGATCTGAGAGGATGGCAGGACCTCAGCAGAAAAACAACACACACAACCATGCCTTACCCGGGGCCCGAACCCAGGTCCCTTAGATTAGTAGCCAAGCGTGCTAACCACTCGGCCATGGGACGGTGCATGGGTAGCACATTTTTGCACACAATAAACTAAATGGCCAGGTCACAAAGACCCCGAGGGCTCAGAGAAGGTTGGGGGAAGGGGACCCAGTGGACAGGAGACAGATGGTATCCTCCCATTAAGATATGGTTCTCCCTCACAGGGGGAACGGCTTAACGTCCCATCCGACCGACTTGCAGTCTTTCCGAACCCATTGGTGTCCCCTATGACCGAGGGCAGGTAGTGGAGTTTCGCAGAAGTAAAGCCACAGACTGACTCTAAAATTACATTATCATAGAGGTCTGTGTGAAAAGATAGAATTCAGCAGAAAGTTGGGTTGGGTTGTTTTACCTCTGAGCGGCACTTTTTTGCACACCAAGGGCTAAATGGCCAGGTCACATGGACCCCAAGGCTCAGAGAAGGTTGGGGGAGGGGACTCACTGGAACAGCTGTTGGGAGACAGATGGTAGCCTCCCGTCAAGGCCATCCAGCGTGTTCTTTAACGTGCACAGGGTATGGCTCTCACGCACACGGGGCCACGGCTTAACGTCCCATCCGACGGACGGCGGCCTTTCCAAGCCCATCGGTGTCCCCTACTGACCGTGGGCAGGGCGGGGAATTTTGCGGAGATAAATCTCAACGCTGACCCAGCTGGGACTCGAACCTAGGAACTACAGATTACGTCAGCAGAAAGACAACACAAAAGATAGCCTTGCCTACACCTCGAAGCCAGGTTTCTTCCGTCCGCAGCCCAAGACTCTAACCACTCGGCCAAGGGGATAATAAATACCCCCCCAAGCAGCTGCTTGCCACAGAGGTCTGGCAGGAGCCTGTCAGTTTATATGCCACAGTAGAAGGTCTGAGAGGATGGCAGGACCTCAGCAGAAAAACGACACAAACAGCCATGCCTTACCCGGGGCTCGAACCCAGGTCCCGCAGATCAGTATCCAAGCGCGCTAACCACTCGGCCACGGGACGGCTAAGGGGATAATATCCGCAATAAAAGTTATGAAAATATTAATAAAAATAATTCATTATGAGCTTCGAACAGTGCTGCAAAAGATATTAAAGCAGAAGGGTTTTGCCCAATGGCGCCTATTCACGAATCCGTCACAGTTCTATTTACAGAAAGTTTTCAAATAACTCACCGAGTAAAAAAAATAAATAAAAAAGTAAATACTCCCTCAAGCAGCTGCTTGCCACATAGGTCTGACAGGAGCCTGTCAGTTTATATGACATAGTAGAAGGTCTGTGGGGATGGCAGGACCTCAGCAGAACAACACAAACATCCATGCCTTACCCGGGGTTCGAACCCAGGTCCCTTAGATCATAACATAAACATCCATGTCTTAACCCGGGGTTCGAACCCAGGTCCCTTAGATCAAGTAGCCAATCGCGCTAACCACTCGGCCACGGGACGATAGCTTATGAAAAAAAAAAAAACTAAAAACTTAGAGATAAATTTTGTTTCGACAGTTCAGCTTACGACAAATACTTTCGAATGAATGCTAAGAATTATTTTTCTTCTAGTGAATTTTTACGCCTATGCAAAGTTTGAAAAATATTCAGCGGGTCGCTTTATGAGGGAACGAAATCAAATGACCAAATCATAAGTTTTCTAATGATGAAAAAACGACATAATCGCCATTCTGTAACACAGAATCTCGTCCATGTCTTGTAGAGATAAGTTCTGGGCTCACTGGCTGAAGAGATAAGTTCTGGGCTCACTGGCTGGAGATAAGTTCTGGGCTTCAGTCATATCTTAAAATTTCGCTCAGTTTCCAATAGTATTTTTATAAGTTGAAGAGATTTCCATTCTCAGAGGAAAAATTGTCTTGAGCGGGTGGGATACGAACCCATGACTTTCTGATAACATGTCAAGTGTTCTGACCGCTGAGCTATCGGCCGCCGATCAAGATCTCCTCTAATTGATGTTATGAACTTTCTTCCAACAGTACAAAATCTCTTCAATTTATTGAATTGTAGTGGTTAGTGCGTTTGGCTACTGATCTAAGGGACCTGGGTTCGAGCCCCGGGAAGGCATGGATGTACGTGTCGTTTTTCTGCTGAGGTCCTGCCATCCTCTCAGATCTTCTACTGTGGCATATAAACTGGCAGGCTCATGTCAGACCTCTGTGGCAAGCAACTGTTTGAGGGGGTATTTATTTTTCATTGTATACTTAGAACATACTTGTCGTTGTTTCTTGAAGATGAGAGTAGCTGGGGATTTTTCTGCTGAGGTCCTGCCATCCTCTCAGATCTTTTACTGTGGCATATAAACTGACAGGCTCCTGTCAGACCTCTGTGGCAAGCAGCTGCTTGAGGGGGTATTTATTTTTTTATTTTATACTCAGAACATACTTTCCATCTTCATGACATACTTGTCATTGTTTCTTGAGGCTGAGAGCAGCTGGGACAATGCCTTCATGAGACACAGAGAATTGTGATTTGTTGGTAGATAGTTCATAACATCAGTTAGAGGAGATCTTAGTCGGCGGCCGGGAGCTCGGTGGTCAGAGCACCTGACATGTTATTAGGAGGTCGTGGGTTCGCATCCTTCCCGGCTCAAGACACTTTTTCCTCTAAAATTGGTCGATGCTAAATTCAGAGTGATATCTTCCTTGATATACTTTTATATATTAAAAATTTCTTATCATTATGATTGCAATATTTTAATCTTCGTTTAGTGATCAAAATTAATACTTTATGCTTTACATTACTTTTTGGGGAGATTCTCATCTTAATCTTCTGAAGCTGAGCAAGTCACCGAAAATCTTTAGAATTTTCTCAGAATTTTCAATTTTTTTTCGAATTATTTCTAGTACATTTACAGTAATTTCAAATAACACAATAATTTTAATTCTCTCAAAAATAACTGCAATTATTTTAAAGTTTGAAAGTTTCCAATATGAAGTTATTAAAATATATATATATTTAGTGACTTGAATTAAGTTTTACGATTGAGTTAGATTTCTCTTTCTCTAACAGGGGTAAAGCAATAAAATACCCCCTCAAGCAGCTGCTTGTCACAGGTGTCTAACAGGAACCTGTCAATTTAATATGCAACAGTAGAAGGTCTGTGAGGATCGCAGAAAGACTACAGCAGACCTCAGCAGAAAGACTACAAAAACATCCATTCCTACCCGGGGCTCGAACACAGGCACACAGATCCCTTTGATCAGTAGCCAAGCTTGCTAACCACTCGGCCATGGACAGTCATTATCGTAATAGTTGGGGCTCGAAAATTTGAGACCGAAGTCATTTTAATGCAGTTTACAGGTTCCAGTACCAACAATGACAGCGCTGAGATTTATTTCCTCTAACTCCCACCCTGTCCTCAGTCATAAAAGGGGCTTGAAAAGGCCATCGATCAAAGGATGGTATGTTAAGCAGTGGCCACATTTGAAGGAGAGCAGTACTCTATGCAAGTTAAAGCATATGTTAGGTGATCTTGACGTGAGGCTTCTATCCGTCTCCTAACAGCTGTTCAGTGGGTCCCCTTCCCCCAACCTTCTCTGAGCCCTTCTGACCAGGCAATTTAACCCCAGGGCCGGATTAAGAATCTTTTGGCTGCCGACCAAATCTAAAAATGAGTCACCCTCCAGATCAGTGCCAAGTTATGTAATATATAGAGACCAATTTGGTGCATGAGCAATTAACCCCAATAACAATGGATATTAAAAATTAAATTTTTTGTAATGAAAGTGAAGAAAAGATTTGAACGATGCACTGAATGTAATATTTTTGTTATAAATATCCCCTCAAACAGCTGCTTGCCACAGAGGTCTGACAGTTTATATGCCATAGTAGAAGGCCTGTGAGGTTGGCAGGACCTCAGCAGAAAAGCAGCACGAACATCCATGCCTTACCCGGGCTCGAACCCAGGTCCCTTAGATCAGTAGCCAAGCACGCTAACCACTCGGCCACGGGACGGACTATTTTTTATTTAAAATTTCTCCTAAATTACGTCTACAATTTCATTCAAGAATTACAAAAACCAAGTCAATGTTTTTACATGGTTAAAAAATATTATTATAAGGAGTTGCAAATGTATAGACCCTAGTCTTATCTACGGTAGCACGAAAAGGGCAACGATATTAAGTATTGCAGGGAAGGGGGAAGGGTTTAATAACCTTCAAATTTGTCATTCTTTCATTGGATTCTTTCTCTGAAATTTAAAAAAAATTATCTCCTTTAAAAGTGAGGCCATCCTTGAGATGTCATTACGTTAATCAGGCCCTGTTTTACTCATTGTGTGCAAAAGAGTGCCGCTCAGAGGCAAAACACAACAAGATCCCTAATGTGTCGCTAAGGAAAGGTTATATTTTTGACCTTCTTTTTCGTTTACAATAATAACACTAAGCTACAGTTTGATCATCCATACGTATTTTATTTATCTCAGGTGAGGTGGAAGGACGAAACAAATAACATTTCTCCCATTATTTGGAGTTTTTTTCTGGTTGAGTATTTTTTTCTCTACTCTGTTGTCATGCATTTATAATGGTAACGTTCCATAAAAGGAACGATTTGGTTCCATTTCCTCTGTGGGAAATTCCTCGCTTGGAAAGGCACTGCTTAGCAGAGTTAGTTGCAAAGGGATGGGAAATTCCCCCATAGATACAGGTCGTGTTCTGTTTTTTTCTCTTGCTAAAGTTTAATTGTAAAAAAAAAAAAGGAGGTTAGAAGCAGATCAACCAAAGTATAACTCAGGATATGAAAGAATGCTAGAAATCAATAAGTTATAAATATTTAAAATAATGAAAAAAAAACGGTATACAACAAATGTTAATGCCTTCAGTTGTTTTCAAAACTGGTATATGAACATAGATCTATATACCATAGAAGCGTATTTGTGATAATCTATCTGCTAACTAGAAACGAAATATAAATGTTGATAGATTGATATGTTTTATAGGGATTTTTCCATACCCTCCTAGATTCTTACCGAGACTTTTTATATCTAGATTATTAAAATTCTTGACTTCATATTTATGATCATAGAGGAGTTCAAGTTCTGTCATAAATTAAATTTCTAATTTTCCTTGAAATTCCAAAAAAAAAAAATCAAGTGAAACAAAATAATTTGTTTTAATAACACTTTCAAATCAGTCTTCAGAAATTAAAAATAAACAACCTTCGTTGATTCTTTTAGATATTCTCTCTCTCATTAATGAATCATTTCTTAGGATTTATAATAATTTAAACATTTTCAACGAATTATTTGCTGTACTTTTCGTTATGGATAATATTAAGATTTTAAATTTTGACACAAAAAATAAATTACCCTTCAAGCAGCTGCTTGTCACAGAGATCTGACAAGAGCCTGTCAATTTAATTCGCCATAGTGAAATATCTGTGAGGAAAGCGAGACCCCAACACAAAGAAAACAACAAGCATCCATGACTTAACCCGGAGCTCGAACCCAGATCTCTTTTATCAGTAGCCAAGCGCGCTAGCTACTCTGCCAGCGGTTTAATAATTGCATTTAAAGTTTGCAATAGCCTATAATACAAAGAATTTAAAAATGTTTCAGCGACTTGCATTTCTATATGCCCCTAAGCAGGGACAGGTCTTGGGAGAGGCTAATGTGCGAGGGGGTCATGTACACATAGCGCTTGGTAGAGTTTAAACAAGACCACGCAACAGATACTCGCTCCACTTCACTCGATATTGAAGAGTTGCTGTGATTTTAAAGAGATTTGGATATAGCGTAATTTTCCAAATACTTGGCCGATTGGTATCGAAATTCATGCACAGGTTTTTCCCATGTCAGCTCATGCTACTTTAAAAATCAAAGCCTCTTACCTTAAATAGAAATCTAAAATATTACCTAAAATAAATTGGGGTCACACCACTAATTCATCTACTTCTTACTTATGTATAAATTATAATGTTCCTTGGAAACACTGATTTTCAACCTGGGTTCCACGAATGTTGATAAAACTTCATCAATGTTGCCAAAATTATGTACACACAATTCTGTTTTTACATGGTAGAATAGTTTCCCGAAAAAAACATGCAAAAAAAAAAAACGTGTAAAAAAAATTACAGTGTATATGAAAAAAGAGAAAATTGATTCCAGACGTGAAAACCCAGTAATAATAATACATGATTTCAAACAAATCATATCAAAATCTTTAATTAAATCTTTATTTGGTTTTTATTCATTTAAACACATTTTTCATTTTATAAACTTATAAAGATAATTATATGTACATATATAGAATAAATTATCCTTCATAAAGAAAATAATATAATATGTCACTAATTTAAGAATACAAAAGTGCAAAAAAAATTTATTTGCATATGCTTTTATTAACTAGATTTTATTCGTTGTCACTTTCTGACAATAGACGGACCAATTCCAGGCATTTTTGTTTGCCATCCAATATATTGGCAATTTACTCAAATCTACACCTTTCATTGACGGTGGTCTTAGGGATCGATTGATGAGCAGCGGTTTTAACTTACGATCTCCTGAAGCATTGCTGCAAAATAGAAAGGTCACATTATCCTTAGCTGTTTTAAAGCCACCAATAGTTTTTGGTGATTTTGCTACGTAGGTTCTACTCGGAATTTTTCCACAAAAAAGACCAGTTTCATCTACATTCCGAACTTGATCAGGAGTGTATCCACCATCTTCAATGATCTGGGCCAATTTTGGACAAAATTCTTTAGCAGCCGGCTCATCTGCAGATGAAACTTCACCTTTTATCTTTACATTATGAAACGCGTCTTTGAAGAAATCCTGCAAGCCAACTTGTACTTGCAGAAAATTCATATTTTTGTTTAACTGAGCTGATGTGATTGGTTCCATTTCTTGTATCTGCTTATATATTCGTAATGCCATCTGTTTGATGGTATTTCCATCTAGAGGTTTTCCTTTTTTGCGAGTTATATTCTATCCGCATTACTAGTGCCTTTTCCATCTTCACTTTTATAAATCCCTCATGTACGATGACGATTTAGCGCTCAATTTTGTTCCAGAAAGCACAGATTTTCTAAGAGCATCTTCATTTTTCTTGATGGTTCTTACGGTAGCTTCCTTCAAACCAAAATATTTAGCTATGGATGTTGACCTTCTCCAGTTGCAAGACGATCTAAAATTTGGATCTTAGTATCCAAAGAGATATCTTTGCTTTTCTGCTTTTGTATAATTGAATTATCCGACATCGTGGCAAGGCTTACGAAAAAAATTTGAATTGTAGTTAATAAATCAGATGATGAAAAATTGTAAATTACCTATCAGAAAAATTTAATAAATTTATATTACGCACACAAGACTTCAAAAAACAAAACAATTTTTTTTATTTCTTGTATTAAACATCTAAACACGAAATGAGAGACCAAGACTAACATATGTATTGAGGATAAAATTGAGGGGAATTCCTGGAACTCAATGTTGCCACTTTATTCCGAATTAAGTAGGTTTTATGCAATTTTTCCATAAAACAGAGAAAACGTAGTTATGTTAGTGTAGTTTTTATTTTGGGGATTTTAGTGCACAAAATGTGTATCTACAGTACATTTTCAAAGTTAAAATTACTTCGAAAAATGTGACAATAAAAGCGGCCTCTTTGTTATAAATGTAAATTCCAGAATTCTTTTTTTGAATAGGAATATTTTTTCAGAATTAAATTCAAATGGAGATATTTAAAAAGGCGCCATTTTAACCGTGTCAAATCAAAATAAATCGTGTAAAAAAGAGAACTGGAATTTTTTTCTAAACCGTGTTAAATCAAAATCGTGTGAAAAAAAAACCTACATGAGTTTAGATGCTCTTTTGCTAATAAAAGTATTACAAATATTTGCTGTTTGTAACATTATTATAATAAATTGGCGATGATGAAATGTACGTTTTTTGAAATTATTTTTTGAATTGCACACTGCTAATTTAATCTCTATTTTACACGGAGTAAGTCCGTCCCGTGGCCGAGTGGTTAATGTGCTTGGCTACTGATCATCAGGCCTCGAATAAGGAATGGAAGTTTTCTTGTGTTGTCTTTCTGTTGAGGTCTCGCCTTTCTTTCAGATATTCTCTATGGCGTAATACTAATAGGTTCTTATCATAAGTCTATGGTAAGAAGCTGCTGAGGGAGACTAAATGCCAAACGTATGTCCATTCATAACTCTTACTTTGTTCACAGCTTTTCATCGTACTACTCACATTCGGTAGGTGAATGCAGCGACCCCTGAAATTTCGGACATTTTCCGAGGGATCGCTCCAGACCCACTGTAGCAAGGGACCCGACCTGTTACTTCAACAGGATTAGAATTAAGTGGGACCACCACACCAAATTTGAGACCGAACGCTCAAGTGCCCGCCGAACCACAGGGAAAACAATTTCTGCTACCGATGAGGTTACACATGTCCGCCCTCCCGTTCGCCCGGAATTACGGCTATTATATAATTATGACGATTTTCCTTTCCATTAAAATAACGTCATTTGGTAGCACAGTCACAAAGCATTATGATTCCTGTTATTAGATAGTGTAAGTCTAGTTTCAAGATCTGATGGCAAAATAACATTTTTTACGTTTTTTTCTGTGCACAGTGGGTGTGTATTTATATTTGTATGTATTAACAATTTTGCAAAAGTTTACTAGAAGCAAAAATATTTACCATGCTAGATTCCCCACATTTCCAAATCCATTATTATTTTAAGGCGTTCCATTGCAGCTAGCAAAACAAACTGGCTTATGAAATTTGGGACCGTTCGGCCAAGTAGATCGGAACCACAGAGTACCAAAAACTGTCGAAATAAAAATGTCGATAGTTTGCGACGAAGCCACGGGCTAACGTCAGAAACGACCTGAGAAATGCCTGGGAATTCTTCGTGCTGATTCTGTGCTAAAATGTCGACGGGATGGCCGAAATCCCAAAACTAACCTTTAATGCATTAAAAAACAAAATATACAGATTGAAAGTGAGACCCGAGCAGCGCCAGGTGCAGTTCAGCTAATTAAAAGTACAGTGGACCCCCGATATAACGCGCATGTCGGGCGGGAAACAACACCCGCGAGTAGTTGCATCACAACCTACGGATCCCCCTTTGCACAGTGCTTTCCCCCCCTATGTCGCAATCGTCCACGTTGCCTTCTTGACTTGGAACCCTATGTCGCAATCGACCGGAAATTGACCTGTGCTGGGCCACGTTGCCTTCTGAACTTTGACCCCTATATTGCAATCAACAGGAAATTGACCCTGGCGTAGCAACTGTCGTGGTATTAATAATTCATAATTAATAATTCATAATTAATAATTTATAATTAAAAATTCCTCCCCCTTTTAACCCCTTGTGTTATCTAGTTTTTAACTCTAATTTTAAGTCCTCCTTCTCGAATAGTCTCGATTTTTCTTTATTTCAGACTCACCTTTTATTTTAAAACCTCGATTTTGCAAACCCCCATGGTTGAGCTATATTTTAAGCCCTACCCATATTTTAAGTCATGGATTTTGCAAACCACATGGTTGACCTATATTTCAGACTCACCTTTTATTTTAAAACCTTGATTTTGCAAACCCCCTGGTTGACACACCTATATTTTAAGCTCCCCTTCTCGAATAGCCTCGATTTTTCTTTATTTCAGACTAACCTTTTATTTTAAAACCTCGATTTTGCAAACCCCCTGGTTGACCCACCTATATTTTAAACTCCCCTTCTCGAATAGTCTCGATTTTTCTTTATTTCAGACTCACCTTTTATTTTAAGCCCTCTTCATAGACCCCACCCCCCTGGTTGACCTATATTTTAAGCTCCCCTTCTCGAATAGTCTCGATTTTTCTTTATTTCAGACCCCCCAATGGTTGACTTATATTTTAAACCCTCGACTTGCAAACCCCCTGGTTGACCTATATTTTAAGCCCTACCTATATTTTAAGCTCCCCTTCTCGAATAGTGTCGATTTTTCTTTATTTCAGACTCGCCTTTTATTTTAAAACCTCGATTTTGCAAACCCCCTGGTTGAGCTATATTTTAAGCTCCCCTTCTCGAATAGTCTCGACTTTGCTTTATTTCAGACTCACCTTTCATTTTAAGCCCTCTTCATAGACCCACCCCCCTGGTTGACCTATATTTTAAGCTCCCCTTCTCGAATAGTCTCGTTTTTCTTTATTTCAGACCCCCCAATGGTTGACTTATATTTTAAACCCTCCACTTGCAAACCCCCTGGTTGACCTATATTTTAAGCCCTACCTATATTTTAAGCTCCCCTTCTCGAATAGTCTCGGTTTTTCTTTATTTCAGACTCGCCTTTTATTTTAAAACCTAGATTTTGCAAACCCCCCTGGTTGAGCTATATTTTAAGTCCTCCTTCTCGAATAGTCTCGATTTTTCTTTATTTCAGACTAACCTTTTATTTTAAAACCTCGATTTTGCAAACCCCCTGGTTGACCTATATTTTAAGCACTACCTATATTTTAAGTCATGGATTTTGCAAACCACCTGGTTGACCTATATTTCAGACTAGCCTTTTATTTTAAAACCTCGATTTTGCAAACCCCCTGGTTGAGCTATATTTTAAGCTCCCCTTCTCGAATAGTCTCGATTTTTCTTTATTTCAGTCTCACCTATATTTTAAGCCCTGAATTTTGCAGACCCTCCTGGTTGACCTACATTTTAAGACCTACCTATATTTTAAGCCCCCTCCTTCCCTCGGATTACAAGTCTCAGAATAATTCCACAGAAAAGGATGACACAAGTCTCAATTGTAAAAATCAACTCTCAAAGTTGTATTCTTATTAATTAAAACCCTTTCTATTAAAAGTTACCTCTATTAAAAATCTTTTGCTATTCATTTTGCCAGGACTGCTAAACGATTCCCTTTTATTAAATTTCAATTCTTTGGGATTCATTTTTTCCAACCCCGTTAATCGATCCCCTAGTAAATAAAAACTCTCACTCACCTTTATTAAAATCATCCAGCGCTCGTAATAAATCAGTTTAATCGGGAAAAAAAAAATCATTCCATCGCTAGCGTACCTCAACGTTAATTTTGGGAAAAAGTCTCATCGGATCCAAGGTCCACGTATTTTACTAGAAGAATGACACAGTAACTGTTTCACAGAAAAATTAATAAAATTTGGTTTAATTATTCGTAGGACTTGTATATCAGATCTACCTTGTAATAGACGTTCAACAGGCTAAAAGTTTTCCAAGTCCGTTATCGGTGTATCGGAAGTTATACTGTTTGGGTTTGAGAAAGATTCTTTAGTTCACAGGGCACCGCATTACACTAAAGCACACTGTCTTGTACGTATGTCTGTCTGTATGTTTGTTTCTCTCTCTCTGTGTGTGTATTTGTGTCTATGTGTAAATATGTATGTTACTACGAAATGTGTGTACGTGTAGATGTGTGCATATATGTCAAGATGTAACTGTGTCTGCATGTTTGTTTCTCTCTAGGTGTGTGTGTTTCAGTGAATCGTGTATGTGTGCGTATGTGAGTGTGTGTATGTTCATGTATGTTAATATGTTTCTTTATATGTATATATTTTCGTGCGTATGTGTTAAGATGTCTGTGTGCAAATAGTCGTTTCTCTGTATGTGTATATGTCTTCATGTTTGTCTCTCTCTCTGTGTGTGTGTGTGTTAAAAGTGTCTGTATGTGTTTCATCTTTATGTGTATATGTTATCGTGTGTGTGTGTGTTCACATGCAAGAATAAGCATATTGTCTTACGGACACTTGCTTGCTACAGAAGAAGCTAACAATTTAAAACGAGACTAGTGGTTATGCAAAATATTTCATGTGTGCGTATGTGAGTGTGTATGTTGATGCATGTTAATATGTTTCTTTATATGTATATGTTTTCGTGCGTATGTGTTAAGATGTCTGTGTGCACATAGTCGTTTCTCTGTATGTGTATACGTCTTCATGTTTGTTTCTCTCTCTGTGCGTGTGTGTGTGTTGAAGTGTCTGTATGTGTTTCATCTTTATGTGCATATGTTATCGTATGTATGTGTGTGTGTGTTCACATGCAAGAATAAACATATTGTCTTACGGACACTTGCTTGCTACAGAACAAGCTAACAATTTAAAACGCGACTTGTGGTTATGCAAAATATTTCATGTGTGCGTATGTGAGTGTGTGTATGTTGATGCATGTTAATATGTTTCTCTATATGTTTTCGTGCGTATGTGTTAAGATGTCTGTGTACACATATTCGTTTCTCTGTATGTCTATTCGTCTTCATGTTTGTTTCTCTCTCTGTGCGTGTGTGTGTGTGTTAAAGTGTCTGTATGTGTTTCATCTTTATGTGCATATGTTATCGTATGTGTGTGTGTGTTCACATGCAAGAATAAACATATTGTCTTACGGACACTTGCTTGCTACAGAAGAAGCTAACAATTTAAAACGAGCCTTGTGGCTATGCAAAATATTTCATCACAGATCTTAACTTGAATACTCATATTTCAGGAGATGTAAGGATTTTTCTTCAGCACGTTCGAATATTTTTTGAACACGACTGTCTTACGTCTTATACGTCTTACGTTACGTCTTACGTAACGTAACGAGACTAACATACGTCTTACGTTACGTCTTACGTAATACTACTGAAAACGTAATACTACTGAAAAAATCCAGTTGTTTCAAAAAAGAGGCCTCTTTTTTGAAACAAGGATTTTTTCAGTAGTATTACGTTTTATCACCCTTCGTCCCCTTTCGCGAAACAACAGGATTTCGATCGCTTCAGGTCGTGTTTCAGCTGTTAGTATCCCTCCACTTCGTTCTTAACGCATCAGGATGTCGTATTATTCTAAGTTTGAAATATTCTCGGTTGAATGTCCTCTTCTGTATTAGCAGAATACACACGCTTTGTTCGTTACGAGACATCTGACAGGAAACGTAACGTAAGACAGTCGTGTTCAAAAAATATTCGAACGTGCTGAAGAAAAATCCTTACATCTCCTGAAATATGAGTATTCAAGTTAAGATCTGTGATGAAATATTTTGCATAGCCACAAGGCTCGTTTTAAATTGTTAGCTTCTTCTGTAGCAAGCAAGTGTCCGTAAGACAATACGTTTATTCTTGCATGTGAACACACACACACACATACGATAACATATGCACATAAAGATGAAACGCATACAGACACTTTAACACACACACACACGCACAGAGAGAGAAACAAACATGAAGACGAATAGACATACAGAGAAACGAATATGTGCACACAGACATCTTAACACATACGCACGAAAACATATAGAGAAACATATTAACATGCATCAACATACACACACTCACATACGCACACATGAAATATTTTGCATAACCACAAGTCGCGATTTAAATTGTTAGCTTGTTCTGTAGCAAGCAAGTGTCCGTAAGACAATATGTTTATTCTTGCATGTGAACACACACACACATACATACGATAACATATGCACATAAAGATGAAACACATACAGACACTTCAACACACACACACACGCACAGAGAGAGAAACAAACATGAAGACGTATACACATACAGAGAAACGACTATGTGCACACAGACATCTTAACACATACGCACGAAAACATATACATATAAAGAAACATATTAACATGCATCAACATACACACTCACATACGCACACATGAAATATTTTGCATAACCACTAGTCTCGTTTTAAATTGTTAGCTTCTTCTGTAGCAAGCAAGTGTCCGTAAGACAATATGCTTATTCTTGCATGTGAACAAACACACACACACACACGATAACATATACACATAAAGATGAAACACATACAGACACTTTAACACACACACACAGAGAGAGAGAGACAAACATGAAGACGTATACACATACAGAGAAACGATTATGTGCACACAGACATCTTAACACATACGCACGAAAATATATACATATAAAGAAACATATTAACATACATGAACATACACACACTCACATACGCACACATACACGATTCACTGAAACACACACACCTAGAGAGAAACAAACATGCAGACACAGTTACATCTTGACATATATGCACACATCTACACGTACACACATTTCGTAGTAACATACATATTTACACATAGACACAAACACACACACAGAGAGAGAGAAACAAACATACAGACAGACATACGTACAAGACAGTGTGCTTTAGTGTAATGCGGTGCCCTGTGAACTAAAGAATCTTTCTCAAACCCAAACAGTATAACTTCCGATACACCGATAACGGACTTGGAAAACTTTTAGCCTGTTGAACGTCTATTACAAGGTAGATCTTATATACAAGTCCTACGAATAATTAAACCAAATTTTATTAATTTTTCTGTGAAACAGTTACTGTGTCATTCTTCTAGTAAAATACGTGGACCTTGGATCCGATGAGACTTTTTCCCGAAATTAACGTTGAGGTACGCTAGCGAGGGAATGATTTTTTTTTCCCGATTAAACTGATTTATTACGAGCGCTGGATGATTTTAATAAAGGTGAGTGAGAGTTTTTATTTACTAGGGGATCGATTAACGGGGTTGGAAAAAATGAATCCCAAAGAATTGAAATTTAATAAAAGGGAATCGTTTAGCAGTCCTGGCAAAATGAATAGCAAAAGATTTTTAATAGAGGTAACTTTTAATAGAAAGGGTTTTAATTAATAAGAATACAACTTTGAGAGTTGATTTTTACAATTGAGACTTGTGTCATCCTTTTCTGTGGAATTATTCTGAGACTTGTAATCCGAGGGAAGGAGGGGGCTTAAAATATAGGTAGGTCTCAAAATGTAGGTCAACCAGGAGGGTCTGCAAAATTCAGGGCTTAAAATATAGGTGAGACTGAAATAAAGAAAAATCGAGACTATTCGAGAAGGGGAGCTTAAAATATAGCTCAACCAGGGGGTTTGCAAAATCGAGGTTTTAAAATAAAAGGCTAGTCTGAAATATAGGTCAACCAGGTGGTTTGCAAAATCCATGACTTAAAATATAAGTAGTGCTTAAAATATAGGTCAACCAGGGGGTTTGCAAAATCGAGGTTTTAAAATAAAAGGTTAGTCTGAAATAAAGAAAAATCGAGACTATTCGAGAAGGAGGACTTAAAATATAGCTCAACCAGGGGGGTTTGCAAAATCTAGGTTTTAAAACAAAAGGCGAGTCTGAAATAAAGAAAAACCGAGACTATTCGAGAAGGGGAGCTTAAAATATAGGTAGGGCTTAAAATATAGGTCAACCAGGGGGTTTGCAAGTGGAGGGTTTAAAATATAAGTCAACCATTGGGGGGTCTGAAATAAAGAAAAACGAGACTATTCGAGAAGGGGAGCTTAAAATATAGGTCAACCAGGGGGGTGGGGTCTATGAAGAGGGCTTAAAATGAAAGGTGAGTCTGAAATAAAGCAAAGTCGAGACTATTCGAGAAGGGGAGCTTAAAATATAGCTCAACCAGGGGGTTTGCAAAATCGAGGTTTTAAAATAAAAGGCGAGTCTGAAATAAAGAAAAATCGACACTATTCGAGAAGGGGAGCTTAAAATATAGGTAGGGCTTAAAATATAGGTCAACCAGGGGGTTTGCAAGTCGAGGGTTTAAAATATAAGTCAACCATTGGGGGGGTCTGAAATAAAGAAAAATCGAGACTATTCGAGAAGGGGAGCTTAAAATATAGGTCAACCAGGGGGGTGGGGTCTATGAAGAGGGCTTAAAATAAAAGGTGAGTCTGAAATAAAGAAAAATCGAGACTATTCGAGAAGGGGAGTTTAAAATATAGGTGGGTCAACCAGGGGGTTTGCAAAATCGAGGTTTTAAAATAAAAGGATAGTCTGAAATAAAGAAAAATCGAGGCTATTCGAGAAGGGGAGCTTAAAATATAGGTGTGTCAACCAGGGGGTTTGCAAAATCAAGGTTTTAAAATAAAAGGTGAGTCTGAAATATAGGTCAACCATGTGGTTTGCAAAATCCATGACTTAAAATATGGGTAGGGCTTAAAATATAGCTCAACCATGGGGGTTTGCAAAATCGAGGTTTTAAAATAAAAGGTGAGTCTGAAATAAAGAAAAATCGAGACTATTCGAGAAGGAGGACTTAAAATTAGAGTTAAAAACTAGATAACACAAGGGGTTAAAAGGGGGAGGAATTTTTAATTATAAATTATTAATTATGAATTATTAATTATGAATTATTAATACCACGCCAGTTGCTACGCCAGGGTCAATTTCCTGTTGATTGCAACATAGGGGCCAAAGTTCAGAAGGCAACGTGGCCCAGCACAGGTCAATTTCCGGTCGATTGCGACATAGGGGGTCCAAGTCAAGAAGGCAACGTGGACGATTGCGACATAGGGGGGGAAAGCACTGTGCAAAGGGGAATCCGTAGGTTGTGATGAAACTAGCCTCTTTTTTGAAACAACTGGATTTTTTCAGTAGTATTACGTTTTATCACCCTTCGTCCCCTTGCGCGAAACAACAGGATTTCGATCGCTTCAGGTCGTGTTTCAGCTGTTAGTAACCCTCCACTTCGTTCTTAACGCATCAGGATGTCGTATTATTCTAAGTTTGAAATATTCTCGGTTGAATGTCCTCTTCTGTATTAGCAGAACACACACACGCTTTGTTCGTTACGAGACATCTGACAGGAAACGTAACGTAAGACGTAACGTAAGACAGTCGTGTTCAAAAAATATTCGAACGTGCTGAAGAAAAATCCTTACATCTCCTGAAATATGAGTATTCAAGTTAAGATCTGTGATGAAATATTTTGCATAGCCACAAGTCTCGTTTTAAATTGTTAGCTTCTTCTGTAGCAAGCAGGTGTCCGTAAGACAATATGTTTATTCTTGCATGTGAACAAACACACACACACACATACGATAACATATGCACATAAAGATGAAACACATACAGACACTTTAACACACACACACGCACAGAGAGAGAAACAAACATGAAGACGTATAGACATACAGAGAAACGAATATGTGCACACAGACATCTTAACACATACGCACGAAAACATATACATATAAAGAAACATATTAACATGCATCAACATACACACACTCACATACGCACACATGAAATATTTTGCATAACCACAAGTCTCGTTTTAAATTGTTAGCTTGTTCTGTAGCAAGCAAGTGTCCGTAAGACAATATGCTTATTCTTGCATGTGAACACACACACACACATACGATAACATATGCACATAAAGATGAAACACATACAGACAGCTCAACACACACACACACGCACAGAGAGAGAGAAACAAACATGAAGACGTATACACATACAGAGAAACGACTATGTGCACACAGACATCTTAACACATACGCACGAAAACATATACATATAAAGAAACATATTAACATACATGAACATACACACGCTCACATACGCACACATACACGATTCACTGAAACACACACACACACACCTAGAGAGAAACAAACATGCAGACACAGTTACATCTTGACATATATGCACACATCTACACGTACACACATTTCGTAGTAACATACATATTTACACATAGACACAAACACACACAGAGAGAGAGAGACAAACATACAGACAGACATACGTACAAGACAGTGTGCTTTAGTGTAATGCGGTGCCCTGTGAACTAAAGAATCTTTCTCAAACCCAAACAGTATAACTTTCACGTACGTTCTGATATCAAAGATAATGTGCCTTCCTGCAGTGCAGCACCCCCATGGGCTAAAAATCTTTCTCAAACCCAATCGTAGCGTGTTTTTTCACAGATGTGTTCCATGGGCAGTGATCGTTATCTCTATAGATTTAAATGTGAAGCATAGAGTGCGTATCTCTTTGTATGAAATCGCTTATAATGAGACAATATTTCCTTTAAAAGTGTGCTGGAGATATTTGGAGGTGATTCAGCCACACATTTAAGGTATTTTAATGTTTTGAAAGCGATTCTGTCTTTCCCGGTGTGTATTTATCTAATTTTTTACAGTTGTTTTTTCAGCTATTGGAACTTATTTTGAAGTTATTCTGTCATGCGTCCACTGCATTTGAAGATATATTGTCGTTCATTCATCAAATAATTTTAGTTCTTGACAAGAAAATGGGGTGAAATACATGAATGTAATAAAAAAATTAATGTAAAGGATAGTAATTTTTCTAGATCCTAGTACAGTAATATTTCATGTAAGAGGATGTCGGGACCTTGGTAGGAAAACAACACAAACGTTCATGTCTTACTATGGATCTCAGACCTTGGCTTTGTTAGATCAGAAGTAACTAACCTGCTGTCTATGAGATAGATTAGAAATATTCTCATGCAGGAAAAATAACTAAACAAAAATGAAATCCCGTGTTAGATTGCAGTGAAACACCCTATCTTTTTCGAAAAACTTGTGTTTGCAGCGAAAAATAGCCATCCTCACCCACACTTATGTGCTTATTCATGCGGTGCCCTGTGAACTAAAGAATCTTTCTCAAACCGAAACTGTATAACTTTCATGTAGGTTCTGATATCAAAGATAATGTGCTTTCCTGCAGTGCAGCACCCCCATGGGCTAAAAATCTTTCTCAAACCCTATCGTAGCGTGTTTTTTCACAGATGTGTTCCATGGGTAGTGATCGTTATCTCTATAGATTTAAATGTGAAGCATAGAGTGCGTATCTCTTTGTATGAAATCTCCTAGTACAGTAATATTTCATGTGAGAGGATGTTGGGACCTTGGTAGGAAAACAACACAAACGTTCATGTCTTACTATGGATCTCAGACCTTGGCTTTGTTAGATCAGAAGTAACTAACCTGCTGTCTATGAGATAGATTAGAAATATTCTCATGCAGGAAAAATAACTAAACACACATGAAATCCCGTGTTAGATTGTAGTGAAACACCTTATCTTTGTCGAAAAACTTGTGTTTGCAGCGAAAAATAGCCGTCTTCACCCACACTTATGCACTTATTCATGCGGTGCCCCGTGAACTAAAGAATCTTTCTCAAACCCAAACAGTATAACTTTCATGTAGGTTCTGATATCAAAGATAATGTGCTTTCCTGCAGTGCAGCACCCCCATGGGCTAAAAATCTTCCTCAAACCCTATCATAGCGTGTTTTTCACAGATGTGTTCGATGGGCAGTGATCCGTTACCTCTATAGATTTAAATGTGAAGCATAGAGTGCGTATCTCTTTGTATGAAATCGCTTATAATGAGACAATATTTCCTTTGAAAGTTAGAAGATATTAGTATGAACTAAAAAAGTGGTGATGTATACACTATCTGATCATTAAAATCAAACTTTAGCAAGTTAATATATCATTCTCTAGCTAGCGAGTCCGAAATTAGTGTGTCTTTGCTTTAAAAATAAATACGTCTTCACGCAGCTAATTGTCGTAACAGTTACAGGATTTTTTCATACGACCCAGTAGAAGGGGGTGAGAGGATGTCGGGATCTTGGTAGGAAAACAGCACAAACGTTCATGTCTTACTATGGATCTCAAACCTTGGCTTTGTTAGATCCGAAGTAACTAACCTGCTGTCTATGAGAAGGATTAGAAATATTCTCATGCAGGAAAAATAACTAAACACACATGAAATCCCGTGTTAGATTGTAGTGAAACACCCTATCTTTGTCGAAAAACTTGTGTTTGCAGCGAAAAATAGCCATCTTCACCCACACTTATGCACTTATTCAAACGTACCGAGGGGACCAGAAACTCTGAAAAGAGATAGCGACTTGGGATACCGACGAGAGAGCTTACATTACGTTTTATCGGTGGTTGAAGTCAGAGAATGCAAAGTTAGGTCTAGCGGATCGATTCTGGGACCGAACTTTTCATGGAAATACTGAAAATATTGTTGTTTTCTTATCAACACTGAGTTTTCAGATTTTAAATTCCAAACTTCTGTGGTTCTTTACTGATGTTTTCTATATGCAAAGTATTTTGTGATATTCGTCCATCCGTGTGTACGCAATGTAGTATAGAAATGTGTATTCTCATGCAGGAAAAATAACTAATAGTGAAAACAACTTGTGTTTGCAACGAAAAATAGCCAACTACACCCACACTTATGCGCTACGTACCAGGGAACTATAGAACCAGGAAATCTGAAAAGAGCGTGAGATAGCGGCTTGGAATAACCGTCGAATAGTCGTTTTTTTCTATCTTTCAGTATTTGCGTTGTAATTTTCTGCTTTGAAGCGATTTTTTACAACCATCCCACTACATTTTTATACTTTCTCTCTCGTCACAGTATGTTTTACAGTTATTGTGCCTTCCACTTCCAAAGAATTGTGAAAATATTCACCTATCCACTGAAATGTGTGTGCATTTACAGATATTCCAACACTCTTTACATTTTAGTGATTCTCATTGAATTTACCAAGCATTTCGTTGTTTTTCTAATTTTCGTTTATGCATGTAATTTGATTTAACGACCTAGTCACATGGTGTATCATGGGTAAAGTATTACCCATTTCATCTCTTTTCAGGTTTGTATGACAGTAAAGCAAACTTGCAATCAGTTTTTCATTCTAAATGCTTGTTGTCTGCATATCACCGAAATTCCTCCTCGTATGCCTTCCAAAAAGGTACATTGTAGGTTATCAACTCTAGTATTTGTCATCTTCAGGTATGAAGGCAGGAACTGTGTAAACATAGCAGGGGTCAGTATCTGCCACCAAACACATCAGCTAAGAGGAGCACGTCAGTGTACGCGATATTGGCGTAGGTTTTTTTTTTATGTCGAATGAATATTTTCATTACACGGGTATATTCTTCTACCCCCTAGCGCTTCTCGGAGGAGCTAATGTGTGTCATCTCAATTTTAAGCGTTCTAATAAGATTATTTCATAACCTAAAGGACATCCATCTGCAAGGAATGTATTAATTGCATTCCCTATAATATGGAAAACAGCATTCTCCCTTTGAATTTCATAGAAACAAATTCTTAATGGAACAATAATGCTGCTTTTCATCGTCTGACAACAGTAGGAGATTTGCGTGCGCTTTAAATCTGAATGGTGTGATGTAGAGTGGGAACATCTCTTTCTCGTATCCAGATTGTTAAAGGGAAAATTAGACCTGATGTGTTTTCTTCTAAATGTATATAGTTGTTAAGGTGTTCAGTGTTTCCTATTGCAGGATACAAAGTGGCTAAAACAGACAAAACATTTTTTGTCGGAATTACATACATTAACAATAGCACGTTTCCATTAGTAATTCTCTAGGAGTAGGGATATAACTAGGTCCCGCAAGAGGCCAATGTTCATTTCACTATGGAGTACAGTATCCACTATGTTCTCCTTCAAATGAGGTCTTGATCTTCTTGCACATTGAATCCGATTCTCTGTTTAGGGATGATGTAGGAAGACTTGTGACACAGTTACTTCGGAAAAACGGGGTGCAGTGTTCGAAGGGGAGGCTTTTCGCCTGAAGCGCACTTGCACTGTAAGGTACCATTTAATAACTATTTTAAACTTTGTCCACTAAATTATTTTTCTGATCGTAATACATGCAATTGAATTTCGTTGAAACATATTTCTTCCCGACACTGTACCATAATTGTGTATTCTTATGGAAGTTGAGTGATTCAAGTCACTGGTTCATTTCTAACAATAGTTTTTCAAGTAAGCTGAAATCTGGAGATGTTTTAGCACGAAATCAGTTTGGGTTCTTCCCAGTATTTTCCCAGTGATACCCCATTATTTAATTAGTTTTTATTTTTAATGAAGGAAATCGTTTTACCAGTAGCAAATATTGTCGAGCGGATAGCAGGGCCAGAGTTGAGATTTATCTCCGCAAAAATCCGCGCCCTGGCGATGACGCTTCAGCTATCGGCACCGAGGTAGCGCGTTCAAATACGACGACGAAAGCCAATATTTTTTTTTTTAAATACAGGAGACGTACTAAAAATAGTATGGACGTTGGATGACACCGATTAAATGCGCAAAAACTGATTTGGTTTAAAGAGGGGAGGGATTAAAATATAGGTGGATCAATAGGTGGGTCTATGAAGAGGGGAGGGCTTAAAATATGAGTTAAACAGGGGAAAAACAAGAAAATTCGAGAAGGGGACTTAAAATATAGGTCAACCATGGGGTCTATGAAGAGGACTTAAAATATGGTCGGTTGCGACATAGGGGTCAAAGTCCAATCTGAGAAGGCAATGTGGATTCTAGGAAACATCTATTTTTAAACCTTATCAGTGTCAAATGCAGACACAGTGAAGCGCTGGACATTTGACCTTTTGACCTTCCAGCTTATAAAGGATTGCACCATATCGTGTGATGTGGCGAAAGTGTTGTTGCTACCCACGGATAAACGATCTGAAGGATGTCTACAGGAAACGTACGATTTCCGATATACTGATAACGGACTTGGGAAAACTTTTAGCCTGTTGAACGACTATTGCAAGGTAGATCTTATATACAAGCCCTACGAATAATTTAAACCAAATTTTATTAATTTTTCTGTGAAACAGTTACTGTGTCATTCTTCTAGTAAAATACGTGGACCTTGGATCCGATGAGGCTTTTTCCCGAAATTAACGTGGAGGTACGCTAGCGATGGAATGATTTTTTTTTTCCCGATTAAACTGATTTATTACGAGCGCTGGATGATTTTAATAAAGGTGAGTGAGAGTTTTTATTTACTAGGGGATCGATTAACGGGTTTGGAAAAAATAAATACCGAAGTAGTTTTAATAAAAGGGAATCGTTTAACAGTCCTGGTAAAATGAACACCGAAAGATTTTTAATAGAGGTAACTTTTAATAGAAAGGGTTTTAATTAATAAGAATACAACTTTGAGAGTTGATTTTCACAATTGAGACTTGTGTCATCCTTTACTGCGGAATTATTCTGAGACTTGTAATCCGAGGGAAGGAGGGGGCTTAAAATATAGGTAGGGTTTAAAATATAGGTCAACCAGGAGGGTCTGCAAAATCCAGGGTTTAAAATATAGGTGAGTCTGAAATAAAGAAAAATCCAGACTATTCGAGAAGGAGAGCTTAAAATATAGCTCAACCATGGGGGTTTGCAAAATCGAGGTTTTAAAATAAAAGGTAAGTCTGAAATAACGAAAAATCGAGACTATTCGAGAAGGAGGGCTTAAAATATAGTTCAACCATGGGGGTTTGCAAAATCGAGGTTTTAAAATAAAAGGTGAGTCTGAAATAAAGAAAAATCGAGACTATTCGAGAAGGAGGACTTAAAATTAGAGTTAAAAACTAGATAGCACAAGGGGTTAAAAGGGGGAGGAATTATTAATTATGAATTATTAATTATGAATTATTAATACCACGACAGTTGCTACGCCAGAGTCAATTTCCGGTCGATTGCGACATAGAGGTCAAAGTTCAGAAGGTAACGTGGACCAACACGGGCCAATTTCCGGTCGATTGCGACATAGGGGGTCCAAGTCAAGAAGGCAACGTGGACGATTGCGACATAGGGGGGGAAAGCACTGTGCAAAGGGGGGATCCGTAGGTTGTGATGAAACTACTCCCGCGTTATAAGGTGAACCGCGTTATACCGAGCGGCGCGGTGGCGACACAATAAATTTCACACTGTAAGCTTTTCTTTTACTCATCATGCATACAATAATTAAACACTATTCAAAATACATGGAGGAACTCAATACATACACAATTACTCAATACACAGTAACAATAAAATGCGATACTCACTAACGCCGCACGGACCTGTATAAACATGTTTGAACTTATCGCGAACAGTGCCCGCGCTATAACCGAGTTCGCGGTATAGCGAGCAGCGCTATAACGAAGGTCCACTGTATATATACAGGTGCTCCCCTACTTACGAACAATTTGACCGTACGTCTAAAATTTAAATTTCACGCGGATTCGTGGCGTTGAAGTCGATAGCGTGGTCTAATTTTCCTTTTTTGTTATTTACAATAAGTAAGATTATACTGTATTATTTATGTACAAACATATACATTAACAGTATAAGTTGTTTTATTTATAAAATCGACTTTATGTTACCATATACCACAGCAGATTTTTACCGCATTTGAAACACCTGCTAGTAAGCAGTAGTGAGCGGGTAAGCGAGTGTAATGCATTCTAGTAAGTACATTGAAGGATCAAACACTAACAATAAGTGGTTATTCTGTGTACAAATGTACTTTTTAAGTTAGTTTTCGACTTACGACAAAACCTCGGTAACTAAACCTGTTTGTAAGTAGGGGAGCACCTATATATGTATGTTAATAAAGATATAGTCTTGATTCATTAAAAATAGTTTTTTCCTCAAAATTTCTCATTAGATATAATGCTTTGGTTTTTAGCCAATTTTCTTATTACGCTTTAATACATTTGTTTTCACATTAGCTTCTAGCTAACTTTTGGTTGCTGAGCTCAGTTACAGGGAAACCCAATTTCCCTCATGTAGGTGGTTCTGATTTATGACATAAAAAATTATACAACACACAAAACTACTACTCTATGCTTTCCTTAATTTTTACAATGCTTTATCTTAAAAACGAGTAGTCCCCTATAATCTCATTTAGAATTAGGATCTCCATCAAATTTAAATCTGTCTTTAGATTAATATGCTAGACATTGCAAATGGTAAGGAACTACTGTTGCAATTGATAACAACTAATCATCGATTGTTTAAGGATTTTTTTTTTGCTGCACGTGCATCTGTTTCTTGCACAATGACAGTATTGATGTTGGGGAAATTCTGTTGTATTGTTTAACCCTGTCTCAAGGAGGTCGTCTGACGTTCGTACTGCTTCAGTAGGGAATGCCCCTTTTGAAGGGGAATTTATTTAACCAGCTATTTTTGGTAAAAAATTTAACCAAATGCAAAATGGTTTTGCACAGGGAATTGCAATCTTAAACTCAAGTTCAAAATTAATTATATATTATAGCACATATACGGTTTGTAATGATTATTTGAGTACAGGGAAAAGAATAAGTGTTTACAATGGAGAATTGTCAGTATGTTGTCAATTCTGTATATTAGAACCTCAAGGCAACTCTTTTATATAAGTATTATCACCCCTCCCTTAACTATTGCATGAAGCTTAGTCAACTTTAAAAGCTTCCGTCGAATTGCTTAGCTTTTGATAAAATTCACAATAACCAGAAACATTTACTCGAATTGAGATACTCAGGTAACTCATCAGATGGCCGTCGCAGAACCATTTTATAATTTCTTGATATTCTTTAGGGGCGGGGGTCAGTCGATTACGAGCCAGTCGGTAGCGCGCCAGGCTCGTAATCTGTAGTCCCAGGTTCGAGTCCCAGCTGGGTCAGCGTTGAGATTTATCTCCACAAAATTCCCCGCCCTGCCCACGGTCAGTAGGGGACACCGATGGGCTTGGAAAGGCCGCCGTCCGTCGGATTGGACGTTAAGTTGGGGCCCCTTGTGGAGGAGAGCCATACCCTGTGCCCGTTAAAGAACACGCTGGATGGCCTTGACGGGAGGCTACCATCTGTCTCCCAACAGCTGTTCCAGTGAGTCTCCTCACCCAACCTTCTCTGAGCCTTCGGGGTCCATGTGACCTGGCCATTTAGCCCATGGTGTGCAAAAAAGTGCCGCTCAGAGGTAAAACAACCCAACCCTTGATATTCTTTATCTCATAACTTTTCTTAGCTTTTGTAAATAATCATCCGAATATATACTGTTGTGAAATTTTACAAGGAGACCGAAAGAGCATATTTACAAGTTTATTAGCATTTTACTAAGAAATGACTGTAACAAGATTTTTTGATAAATAATTAGAATAACATATCATCTCTGTCGAATATAGGAGATGCTTGTTTTCAAATTGAATGAAGTTTATTTTCCGCCTCTAGCACCCTCTAACGATGGAAATTCGAATTTGTGGATGATTGCGAAAATTCAAATAGTAATATTTTATTAGTACTTATAAAACAAAAAACGGATTTCTCATTTATTTTTTAACGTAAAAAAAAAGTTGCAGTTAGGTATAAAGGGAGCAAATCATTGCTGCCGATGTAAACAAACCTCTTGAATCTCTACCACCAAAATTTTAAATTTCTATCATAAATAGGTCGTTTGCAAAATTCGTTTTAAATTTTGACATTTTCCATTTTATTCCGCCACTAGAGGGTGAATTAAAGTTTTTGCATTTCCCCCTTTAGCACTAACAGTGGAAATTGGAACCAACGGATGATTGAGAAAATTCATACAGTAATATCTTATTAGTACGTGAAGAACACAAAGGAAATTTTTATCAGTCACGTTTTACTTAATTGCCCAAAATATAATAATTCTAGAATTAAATTTTTTAATGAATTAAAAGTAATTGGAATTAATGAATTCACAATGCTAAATTTTTTAAATCATCCAAATTTAGAAACTAAGAAAATTGTTTTTAAACTTGTTGAACAATTTCTTCTTGATGCTGACTTATGGAAAAAAATTTAAATTATATAAAATTAATTAAATCTATAATTATTCTTAACATTTATCATTATATTTCAACTTAAAATTGTATTTGAGAAGCATTTTCACCTTTTCCACATCATTAAAAAATTCCTGAATTTCTATTGGAGGAATGAGAAAGCCGGAAATCGGACCTCTCAGTGGACTGTGATGTGATACGATACAAAGGAAATTTTCCATTTATTTCTTTAAAAAAAAATGTTGCGCTTTCTCACCAATCCTGGAGGTAAGGTTTGCTTCCAAAGCAAAGTTCGTTACCATCACCACCACCGAAATTCCAAATTTCTACCACAAAGAGATGATAGTTTGAAATATTCGTTTAAAGTTTTGTCATTCTAGAGATTCTGGAAATACCAATCATAATAATTCATCAATACCTATGCAACCAAAAAGAATTTTGAATTTATATCTAAAACCCCCCAAAAACGTGAATATCTACAGAAAACAAAATGAAAACTTTAGCTAGTTTTTTTTCTAAATAAGCTGGAAAATACACTAAGTACTAAGATTATTCCAACATGCATTGCACAATCGTATAATTTGCACTGCTCAAAATTTAATCTGATAGGTTTCGAAAATTTATATACAGTACAATGTTATCAGATCAACACTTGCCTGTTAAACTTTCAGCGTTGAGATTTACCTCCGCAAAATTCTCCGTCCTGCCAACGGTCAGTAGGGGACACCGATGGGCTTGGAAAGGCCGCCGTCCGTCGGATTGGACGTTAAGCTGTGGCCCCTTGTGGAGGAGAGCCATACCCTGTGCACGTTAAAGAACACGCTGGATGGCCTTGACGGGAGGCTACCATCTGTCTCCCAACAGCTGTTCCAGTGGTCCCCTCCCCCAACCTTCTCTGAGCCTTCTGGGGGGGGGGGGTCCTTGTGACCTGGCCATTTAGCCCACGGTGTGCAAAAAAGTGCCGCTCAGAAGTAAAACAACCCAACCCTGTTAAACTTATAATTTGCAGCTTTCTCTTACCACAAATATTTATTCAGGATTGATCCTCTCTAATAATGCTGGTTTACAAGGCTTTTATAATATCAACAATTTTAGCTGCTTTTAACTATTTTTCAGATGCTGATTTCAGATCTGGCCTTAAAAAATGGCTGGCACGTCACAATTTTATGTTATTGGTCATTTTGACTCCTATTAAGATCTTACTATACAAACACCTCCAGGCAACTTGGAGGATACTAGATATTTTACTTTTTGTGGTTTACACTGATTGTCAAGTGGGAGAAAACATGTAACAGTAATCTAACCTCAGACCGCCATTCTTGTTGTTTTCATTGTAGGAGGAACACATGCTGTACATTGAAGAGTGAATTTTGGCGTTTAAATGGCATAAAGGCAGCGTCGCGGATGTGTTAATGTGCCAGATAAGTTTTGTTATGTATGTGGATGTGATGACCAGTCCGAACAGGAGAGAGACGATGAAATTACTACTTAATTCTCTTCAGTGAAAAGACAGGTTCGCGGGTTTTTAGACCCGTGCCACTGCACGCCTTTGAAGAGACTGGTGTTGAATGATGAATAACAACAGTCCATTAATTAACTGCATTAGAGTTATATAGGGACGACACACTTTAATAACAATATACACCTATCCCTCGATTTACACGGTACTCAGTTCATACAATTTTGGCTTTGCACAGTCAAAAAATACAACCAGTTTCGATTTACACGGTACTGACTGAGATGTACATCATCATCATCATCATCATCCTCAAGCAGCCATGGGCTACGGAGGTCCAACCAGACCGTGCAATTTAGTTCTCCAAGCAAGTCTATCCTGAGCTACATCTACTGCATCTGACTGCATCTACGTACATAGAAAGGAAATCTCAGTCAGTACCGTGTAAATCGAAACTGGTTGCATTTTTTGACCGTGCAAAGCAAAAATTGTGTGAACTGAGTACCGTGTAAATCGAGGGATAGGTGTATACAGCTACGCTGGGAATGCGCTCAATTCTGTGGGCCTTTGCTGCCTTGCTGCTGAAAACATTAACAATGAAGTGGAGAATCGCACACTCTGCAAGTTCTCACTTTACAGACCTCAAACTCGGCGAAAGGATAACCAACCTTTGCCTACACTGTGGTCCCTATGAATACACAAAAACTATTATCAGATTCTCCAAGAATCTCGATTCCCTGTTGGAATCACACCCTCACTTAAAGGGTTTCCTTTGAGTATGAGCGGCGTCCTTCTGACGCTTGTTGAAATGACCTTTCGCTCAACGAGCTTGCACCGAAACTAATGCTTCAAAATCTACCACCTAGCCTCCTTGCTGTGCTAGCGCCACCTTTGCCTACACTATGGTCCCTATGAATCCACACAAACTATTATCAGATTCTCCAAGAA
Organism: Ryuthela nishihirai; assembly: GCA_038380435.1. NCBI lineage: Eukaryota > Metazoa > Arthropoda > Arachnida > Araneae > Heptathelidae > Ryuthela > Ryuthela nishihirai. The sequence goes on from JAWZYU010000013.1 coordinate 23,056,153, forward strand.
TCTCGATTCCCTCTTGGAATCACACCCTCACTTAAAGGGTTTCCTTTGAGTATGAGCGGCGTCCTTCTGACGCTCGTGTTAGCCCATGGTGTGCAAAAAAGTGCCGCTCACAGGTAAAACAACCCAACCCTGACGCTTCTTGAAACGACCTTTCACTCAACGTGCTCGCACCAAAACTAATGCTTCAAAATCTACCACCTAGCCTCCTTGCTGCATTAGCGCCACCTTTGCCTACACTATGGTCCCTATGAATCCACAAAAACTATTATCAGATTCTCCAAGAATCTCGATTCCCTGTTGGAATCACACCCTCACTTAAAGGGTTTCCTTTGAGTATGAGCGGCGTCCTTCTGACGCTTGTTGAAACGACCTTTCGCTCAATGTGCTCGCACCAAAACTAATGCTTCAAAATCTACCACCTAGCCTCCTTGCTGCGCTAGCGCCACCTTTGCCTACACTATGGTCCCTATGAATCCACACAAACTATTATCAGATTCTCCAAGAATCTCGATTCACTCTTGGAATCACACCCTCACTTAAAGGGTTTCCTTTGAGTATGAGCGGCGTCCTTCTGACGATTGTTGAAACGACCTTTCGCTCAACGTGCTCGCACCAAAACTAATGCTTCAAAATCTACCGCTTAGCCTCCTTGCTGTGCTAGCGCCCTAGGATAGTCATTTATGGCCATAAACAACTCCTGGAGCTGGTTTCATTACTTGCATGCACCCGCTTTAGACCCGAAAAACAACAACAGTGAGTCACATCCCAGTGCAAAACACACTTAATACGTAAAAATATATACAACAATAAAATACAACAAAAATACAGCAATAAATAAATAAATATAAAATTCGGGGGACATGACACGCCCCTTCTTCAAAGAGTTTTATCAGTTTTTATGAGACTTATAAAACTCAGCCTTTTTGTCATTCGAATTTTCCTTTGACTCTCGGCTAGGCACTCGAGTAATGACCCACTGGAAGACTGTCCAGTTAATTAACTATAGTGTTCAAACGTCTCTGTCACTCAGAAGTAATTAACTTGAGTATTCTCAGCGTTCGCAGAACGGGTAACCTTCTGTCCCTTCCATTTTTACACTTTCAAGTTGCCAGTCCCCTTCTCTTATTACAATCGCGAGACTAATTACAACACCCCCCACGAACTTCCCTAAAGGCAGAGTGCTATTGTATAGGCCCTATTTCCGTCGCTTAAAGATTTTGCAGGCTCGTCGGCACCTGACCTCTGTTCGACATCTTGTTTTGATGACACATCCAGGATTCTTCTCTTTCGTCTTCTGAGCATCTGGAAATGTCTTGCTTCCTGCATAATGTCAGGCTATCGTCCGCATTTTATCTCTCATCTTACAATTCTTTCGTTTTATTATGCATCCACAAGTACAATTAAAACTTCATTAACGCTAGTTTTCCTCCAGCCTTACTCCCTTTTTCAATACATCTTATATTACTTTTTATCGAGCTTCTGAATTTTAATGAAACGTTATTTTCGAACAAAACACAATGCCTCGCTCCAGAAACAAATCTTCGCGCCTTGTCTCCGTCAACAGCGTATTTACGCTTACTGCCAAGCACTTTTTAATAATAGCCACTGACTCCTTAGGTCGACTTCGGTCATTGAGACAAAACTGCCTCTCTTTAATCACATTATTCTTATTGTCATCTATATAATTGTCGTCCTTGTATTTAGTACCTAATTCCTGAATCTTCATTCCGATCCTACACAATTTAAGAATCAGATTCTCACTTTAATTAATCGCCTAATTTTCTCGAATCTACTTTTATCTGATATTCCTACATGATCTGTCACCTCAGGATCATGTATATCGCCTTTTTGTTCCTTATTCGACCCTACGTGGCAAATTTCTTCCGTCTTTTCGACACACAAGTTAATCGGGCTCTCTTTACAATTACTTTCATTATCTTTGCTGATTACGGTACCACAATCAATCAGGCTCTCAATGAATTGCTCTCAATCAGGCCACTAGGCTCTATATTTCTTTCTCTGAGATTACTATCATTTCTACCACCCTTCTCCGCATCAGGTATCTTACTCAATATTTTACATTTATCCTTCAGAGAAATACTTTCTTCACTAAATTTAACCACAGCCCTATTACCTTGTTAAATCTACCTTCTCATCCTTCTCACATTTAATTTTGCCAATTTCTACATTACTGCTCGCTTTGCTCTGAATTAAATCACTAGGCTGTAATTCTCCTTCTTTGATAATAATACTGTATTCTTACTATCACCTTTCTCCTGATAAGATATCTTACAAAATATCGCACACTTATCCTTTAGAGAAATATTCTCTTTACTAAATTTAGCCTCATCTCTATTACATAACTCCTTGTTTAAATCTAACTTAATCTCATCCTTCTGACATTTAATTTTCTTACTCTTTACATTATTATCTACTTCGCTCTTAACGAAATCACTAAGTTCTAAATATCTTCCTCTGATAATAATATTTTTTCTATCACCTATCTCTTCATCAGATACCTTATCAAATATTTCACACTTATTATTTAGAGAAATGTTTATTTTTCCAAATGTAGCCACATCGCTACTACATATATCCTTATTTAAATCTAACTTACTTCTGACATTTAATCTCATTCTTCACATTATTATTTATTCTGCTCTTAACGAACTCACTAAGTCCTAAATTTCTTTCTCTGATAATACCATTTTTATTATTATCTTTCTCACTGTCAGGTATCTTATCCAATATTTCACCCTTATTATCTAGAGATATATTTTCTTCATTAAATTTAGGCACATCATTTTCCACCTTAAATTTAATGATATTCTTAATATACCATTTACCCCATTATCAAGGACATTGGTGTCAACGTGGAGACTCTTTACTGGAAAAAATACTCCGATCTTTCCAATCAGCCTTCGGCTTTCTAATGGTTCTGCCAGCTGCATTAGGCCCAAACCTGATTTCACTAGAAATCTTTTTACCTACTGGCTTCTCACCATTATCAAACTTAAGAAACTTCGGGCATTTGCCAACCTTCGGCATAGCCTCATCATTAACCTTTCTGCTGGCTTGTACATCGCCACATTCATTATTCTTCAAGTTACTGACACCATGACTCTTAATAATACCTACAGTATTATCTAATACTTTTCTCGTAGTACCTTTAGATTTATTAAACCATTTTTCCTTCTCAGGCATATAATTGCTCTTGAAAAATGACCGAAAAACAACAACAGTGAGTCACATTCCTGCGCAAAACACACTTAATACATAAAAATATATACAACAATAAAATACAACAAAAATACAGTAATAAATAAATAAATATAAAATTCGGGGGATATGACAGTGGAAATTATATTTTAAAATCCCAGGGTCGTTCTTTGACAAAGATTGTGAAGAATGCGTATAACTTGTATTTTGGATGTCATGCTGGAGATTAGGACAAAACATGGGCTCCACGTATGTGCTGCATTTCGTGCCTTGTTGGCCTGACTGAATGGTGGAAAGGTAAGATAAAATCCATACCCTTTGCAGTTCCAGTGGTTTGGCATAAGTCAAATAGTCACTTGCATGATTGCTATTTTTGTTTAACTGAAGTGTCCGGCTTTTCAAAAACGAACAAAAGCAAAATACAATATCCAAATGTGCCTTCAGCCATAAGGCCAGTTCCTCATGGAGAAGATCTTCCTCTACCAACACCTCCAACCAACTGGGAGGAGATGGATTCACATTCATCAGAGGGAGACTTTGAGGCACATAGAGATCCTGATCCTACATACACCCCTAAAAAATTAGACAAGTCTCATCTGATTCAGCAAAATGAACTAAATGATCTTGTTCGAGATCTAGGACTTTCCAAACAACAAGCTGAGGTTTTAGTTCAAGACTTCAAGAATGGAATCTTCTGGCCCAGGGTGCCACAGTTTCTCTATTCAGAAAGCGAAATTTGGCTTTATCTGCTTATTACAAGATGCAAGATGGTTTGTGTTTCTGCACAGATATTTCAGGGCTGATCGAAGAAATTATAACAACTCAAGACCCTAAGGAATGGCGTCTATTTGTAGATTCGTCAAAATTCAGCTTAAAAGCTGTGCTTTTGCATAAAGGAAACCAAAACCTTCCATTCCAGTGACGAACACTGTGGGAATGAAGGAAACTTATGAAAGCATGGAAAAAATACTCACTACTATAAAACAGTTTAAGTGGACAATATGTGGTGAACTAAAAGTCATATCTCTGTTGCTCGGGCTTCAAGGAGACCATAAAATTTTGCTGTTTTCTGTGTTTGTGGGAAGTAGGACCAGAAAGGAACACTACAAAACAAAAGACTGGCCCAAAAGAGATGTTTTTATTTCTGGAAAGAGTAATGTGAGGTATAAGCCTCTAGTTGACCCCTCTGAGGTTCTGCTCCCACCACTACACATCAGACTAGGGCTTATGAAAAACTTTGTAAAGGCTATGGACAAAACTGGTAAAAGGTTTTTGCACTTGAAAGAAACATTTCCAAAACTAAGTGATGCCAAACTCAAAGAAGGGATCTATATTGGTCCTCAGATCAGGAAGTTACTGAATGATACTGTCTTCGAAGAAAAACTGAATATGAAGGAGCGTGCTGCATGGAAATCCTTCATGGCTGTGGTCCAGGGTTTTCTGGGGAATCACAAAGAGGAAAACTACCATCAGCTCATTCAAGATCTTCTCAAAAGTACGAAAATCTTGGCTACCAAATGTCTTTGAAGATCCATTTCTTTCACTCGTATCTCGACTTCTTCCCAAGAACTTAGGAGCTGTCAGTGATGTGCAAGAGGAGAGATTTCACCAGGATATCCGAACCATCGAAGAGAGATACCAAAGCAGGTGGAACCCAGAAATGATGGGTGACTACTGCTGGTTTTTGCAGAAGGAAGATACCTCAGCACATAAATGAACTTCTTGTAAATTTAAAAGATCCTTACCCATGTTTTTTTTTATTTTTCCGTATAACTATTTTGCACGTAACTATGATGTTTCTAATTTTTTTCGCTGTAATCATGTAATTAATTAATCAATTTTAAGTTGCAATTTAATAAAATAGTCACATTTATTTCCCAGATAAGCGTATTCATTGAAATACACCAATCCGTAATTTAAAAAAAAAAATTTAAGTGCTGCAGATTTTTCACAGCCATATTTGAATTCAGCACCCCAAAATTACACTGGTTTCCATAAAGAAAATCCTTATGATAAGTCAATGGGGAACTAACGTCAAAGCTCTACAACTTCTAAAATAAGTTTTTTGTTTTGGAAAATATGATTGTAACGTAGAGTTGCAATATGATATCCATCCTCAATGGAATCATTGGAACATTACTCATGTTCCAATGTTTATGAGTGATATATGCTGTTTGGAATGTTCTCTCTAATGAGATTATTTGTTTACGGGGCTTTCTTAAGTTGATTCTTTAACGACGAGTGTTATTAAGGATATTTACTTTTGATATTTCCTTTGAATTATATACAGGGTGTCTCAAAAATATAGGTACAAACTTTTAGGGGGGGTAGATAACATCTAAAGGAATGAGAATTGCATAGGAACCCATAACCGGAAATGTCATGGGAAAGTGGTAGCAGAGGTACAAGATCTGAAAGGGCACAAGACAGTGATTAATGGGAAAACATTTATTGGACATAATTATTACAAATGGCGTACTAGATGATACATTTCATAATGTTACAGCAAATGCTCGAAGTTTCCACCATGAGACGCGATGAATGCGTGACACCGACGGTGGCCCGGTACGTCTGTGTGGGAAGCGTTCTTGATACATTCGTTGAGCGGCTCGTCCGTTGCCCTCAGCTATTCCATACACTAAGTGCATGTCTGACAGCTCCCTGTTCGAATACCTTTGCAAGCTCTTCGTAAGCCGACTACCGCTCGAATGAGGAAATCCGAAATTTCCCCTCTAGCACACTGATGAACAGCGTCGCCTATTGACTTACGATGACGTTTCCGATTATGGGTTCCTATGCAATTCTCATTCCTTTAGATGTTATCTACCTCCCCTAAAAATTTGTACCTATATTTTTGAGACACCCTGTATATATATCCTCAATACGCATCTCAAGGTAGATGCGGAACGGACTACTTTTACAATTCAGACTTTTTTTTCACTGTGGCGAAATAAAGCAAGATGGCGACTTAGGACCCTATACTGCACTTCTGCCTATTATTTAAATGAAACAGTTATTTTTAATCGGGCAGTAGCGTGTTATGAAAATTCTAATTGAAATTAAAAGCTGATATGCTTAGATCTCGGATTTTCAGTTTTTTTTATCAAAATTTCTAGAGGCCCATAACTACCTCTTGAGATCCCAAAATCCTTATATCGGCACTGCCTAGTGTAGATGAGTTTGTAAACTGAGGTCACTAACCTCGCCTCTTGTACAGTCATAGCTATACAGAGAATATGCAAGTTATTTTATTTAATTATTCAGCAAGATTTCTTTCTTTGGCTATGTATTTGTTGGAAATACCCATTTATTGGGAAATGAAGCATTAAATACATTTCTATTAATCGCTCAAAGCGACTCTAGTTGACTCATGAATGGCGTCATCTTTAATAAAAATGGGAATGAAATCGTTTGATCTCTTGCCTTGATGGAAAGTACGCTGTATCATATTAACCGCAGTATCACTGTGTCATTATCATACTAAAATAATGGAGAAAGTTACTCCTTTTCAGTTTGTTTTCATGCAAACCTTTCATTAAGTGGATTATTTTTCTTCTCTCTTTGAACTTCTTGCAAAATATTGGTCAACTTAAACCACAACAGATGACGTCGTTGTTGAAGCGTGACGTCAATGAGTCGTCTTTAGAGTTCCAAATTTTAATCCTGACCTTGTACGAAAATAGAATTGTGCTGTCTCCTGCAAACTTACATAACGAGAATGCTTACCTTGCAGCTTGTAATGACGGGCAGCCCCAATGTCATTAACGGCATTAGAAAAAGAACTGGTTCATTGCCAAGCGAATGGTGTTGTAGAACCACTTTTTCCGAGGAAAGTGTTAATGTCAATCAAAACGACAACAAATAAGAAGACTTGTTCGTGTTGCCAGATAATCAAATGAAATTTATTTGGAAGCGTATCAAATTTTGTTTTGATTTTGTTGTTGATTAATTTGAATCAAGGGTGCAATCCAATGTTTTCAAGGTTAGAAAAATTAAAAAAAAAATTTTTTTCGTGCTTCGATAAAATAAATGTAATCAAAAAACCGCCTCACGGAGTAAAATAGGTTATCAAAGAACATGGTTATCATAACCAGGCCCAGATCTGGAAGAAATAAAGACGAGGGGGGGGGAGCAAATGACATAATAGTCAAGAGACTGGAATTTTCTTGAAAAATACATGAAACATGTGCAAGTTTACTCATTTTTGCCTCCATTACTTTTACTAGCCTTCTCAAGTGGGGGTGGGCGGGGGTGGCTCAGTCGGTAGCGCGCCAGGCTCGTAATCTGTAGTTCCCAGGTTCGAGTCCCAGCTGGGTCAGCGTTTACCTCCGCAAAATTCCCCGCCCTGCTCACGGTCAGTAGGGGACACCGATGGGCTTGGAAAGGCCGCCGTCCGTCGGATGGGACATTAAGCCGTGGACCCGTGTGCGGGAGAGCCATACCCTGTGCACGTTAAAGAACACGCTGGATGGCCTTGACGGGAGGCTACCATCTGTCTCCCAACAGCTGTTCCAGTGGGTCCCCTCCCCCAACCTTCTCTGAGCCTTCGGGGTCCATGTGACCTGGCCATTTAGCCCATGGTGTGCAAAAAAGTGCCGCTCAGAGGTAAAACAACCCAACAACACAACTCAAGTGGGGCTGGCATGACCCCTTCCCCCAAGCTCCTTGATCCATCAAGATTCTTTTTATTTTTTTGAAAACGTTTGGTTCTTTTATCATTTTTCTGCTGGGAATCAATAGCCTTTTATGGATTTTAGACCTCTTGATTTTTATTGAGAGTTTCAATGATTTCCGTTTCAAATATTTGTTAAACAATCATTGTCCAAAAGAAAAAGAATTTATTTTTTTTCCAATTTAACTAAGAAAATATTTAAAAAAAATTAGTGATTCTCAATTTAAAGTTAACGAAAAAGCATTCGAATTTGAAATGACCGCATTATCATATAAAGATGATTACATTAATGAGATGGATGGTGTGTTTCCATAATGAAAGGAAACAGAAATATTATTCGGTTCAGTTATTGACAGCTGAAAATGATATCTGGTTTTCCGATATTGGGTTTTCATATTTACTATCTAAGGGACCTGGGTTCGAGCCCCAGATAAGGCATGGATGTTTATATCGTTTTTCTGCTGAGGCCCTGCCATCCTCACAGACTTCCTACTGTGGCATATAAACTGACAGGCTCCTATCAGACTTCTGTGGCAAGCAGCTGCTTGAGGGGAGTTTTATTTATTTTTTTATTTTACATTACGCCTGGGGTTGGAGGGAGAGGGGTTAAGCGGTCCATACCCCCTACTATCTTCGAGAATGTTAATAAGCGTCATGGAGGCGTAAAAATGCTATATAAGTATGTGCATGTATAAATAAATAAATAAATAAATACCCCCTCAAGCAGCTGCTTGCCATATAGGTCTGACAGGAGCCTGTCAGTTTATATGCCATAGTAGAAGGTCTGAGAGGATGGCAGGACCTCAGCAGAAAAACAACACAAACGTCCATGCCTTATCCTGGGTTCGAACCCAGGTCCCTTAGATCAGTAGTCAAGCGCGCTAACCACTCGGCCACGGGACGGCAGTGTGAATGTATAGTGAATTATATATATCATCATATCACATAAATCAAGAAGAATTGAGGATTCGAACTACTTCACGGTTTCAAATTTGGGAAAAAATTTTAAAATTTCGGCAATTTTCGAGAATTGCAGCATATTTTTTATTTATTTTTTTTTATTTGTTGTCCTGTCAATTGCTCCATCCTTTTAATTTGTTGAACACAATATTTTTCATTTATGGATTCGAAAGTATAATATTTTGGGGTCAGTTGGAATAATTGCCACCAAACCAATTTTTACAACAACTACAAAATTAAATTTTAATGTTATAGGGAATTTTGAGTGGACATTTTCTAATAGTTGCATGGGATTCTGGAATCAGGCCGTCCAGGTTATGTGAGAAGAGAGTGTATAATTTGAATATTTCATTAATAAGGTGAGTAAGGATATCATAGTCCTCTATTTAAATTCGTGGTGGCTTTTCAACTTCCGAGCGGTACTTTTTTGTATAAAACGGACTAAATGGCCAGATCACAAATATCCCGTAGTCTCAATAGAAGTTGAGGAAGGGTATCCAGTGGATGGCTATTAGACATGCGGAAATTTTCGAGAAATTAGAAGATCATCCTGTAATTTCTTTAACGTGCACAGATATGGCTCTCGTGTACATGCACCACGTCTCAACGTCCCATCCGATCTACGACGGCCATTCCAAGCCTATCGGTGTCCTCTTTCTCACCGAGGGCATGATGACAGTTAGCAGAGATGAATCTTAACATAGACACGATTGCGGCTCGATCCTACAAATATCACATTGCAAACCTGACGTGCTACCGACTGAGATAACCTGCCACACCCAGTTAAAAAGGGATTGTGGACTCTACTGTCGAAAATTTTCATTTGAGAAAAGAGTTCTGATTTTGGCAACGTAATTTTATTACGTGGCCAAGAATTCATGGGCTTCAGGACGACATTATATTAGGCTCCATTTTAATAGTGACATTTTCTACTGCCTCCATTTTTGTATCCAGTTCACGAAGAGGAACTCGGCCACAGACCCCGAACTTTCCAGATTGAGCCTGGAACCCCAGATGACAGTGGAGCTACGTGACATGCATGGTAAATAATGTTGGCCGGAGAGGAGCTGAGATTCGCACCTCGGCTACTCTGGCCAATCCTGTACAGCCACGCACGAACGTAGGTGACCTCCACAAGGGGGACCAGCGAAAAAATGAAGAAAGAATTTTGGCGAAAACAGACAGTCTCTTCTCATCCAGGCTGTGTGGTCGGTAGCAATGGTCCTCTCCAGTTAGCAGAATCCCGAAGTGTGAACAGTGTATGTGCGGGGGAAGCGCTAAGCAGCCTGGGCTCCCATCTTGGAGCGCAGAGGCCCAGTGATTGATCTCCCGAGGGACTCCTGACTTGCCGAGGTAAGTGGGTACTGTAATGAAACTGGCTCCACTTTTCTTTTGAAATTGAATGTATTTCCGTGAACGGCCGTCACGGCAACTAGAGTAAAACCGTCTGAACTATGAAAGACTGTTAGAGTCACGAGCAAGTAGCTCTTCCTCATTAACTGATGATTAATAAACTTGCAAAGTTCTCTTAATTGAAAAGGGCCATGCTAGAGGCATTGTTGAAGCTATCCCAAAAGTGGGAACTACATATGTGTAGAATGTTTGAAGGTAATTTTGTTAATAAATGTGTATTTTATTGTTAACTGAAAAATTATCTGTTTTCATTATTGCAAATGTCTGTTAACTTGATTGTGTGTCCAGGAAGTTGCCTTGATTTTTAAAGCAAAGAACGCATCACGGCCTAAAAAAGGGGTGGGGGTGGCTCAGTCGGTAGCGCGCTAGGCTCGTAATCTGCAGTTCCCAGGTTCGAGTCCCAGCTGGGTCAGCGTTGAGATTTATCTCGGCAAAATTTCCCCGCCCTGCCCACGGTCAGTAGGGGACACCGATGGGCTTGAAAAGGCCGCCGTCCGTCGGATGGGACATTAAGCCATGGCCCCGTGTGCGGGAGAGCCATACCCTGTGCACGTTAAAGAACACGCTGGATGGCCTTGACGGGAGGCTACCATCTGTCTCCCAACAGCTGTTCCAGTGGGTCCCCTCCCCCAACCTTCTCTGAGCCTTCAGGGTCCTTGTGGCCTGGTCATTTAGCCCATGGTGTGCAAAAAAGTGCCGCTCAGAGGTAAAACAATCCAATCCAATCCAACGGCCTAAAAGTTGTTGCACCCTAAAAATATAACAAGGGGGGTCACAACACAGGTTAACGCACGTCACTCTCCCCCAATTCTAAATTTGTTTCTAAATCCGGGCCTTCTCGACCTGGATGGGTCGGGATGGCTCAGTCGGTAGCGCGTCAGCTCGTAATCTAGTTCCCAGGTTTGAATCCCACCTGGCTAGTGTTGAGATTTATCTCCTCAAAACTCCCTGCCCTTTCCACAGTCAGGGGACAGCTATGGGCTTGGGAAGGCCACCATCTGTTGGATGGCACGTAAAACCATGGCCTCTTGTGCGGAAAAGCCATACCCTATGCATGTTAAAGAACACGCTGGATAGCCTTCACGGGAGACTCCTATCTGTCTCTCAACAGCTATTCCAGTGGATTCCCTCCCCAACCTTCTCTGAGCAAAAGGGGTCCTTGTGATCTGGCCATTTAGCCCATTGTGTGCAAAAAAAAAAGTGCCGCTTAGAGGTAAAGCAATCCAAACCAATTCAAGTCCCAACCTGGAAACCTCAAATTACGAACAACAAAACAAAACAAAAAGCAAAAGAAAGACGAATAATTAAAAAAACAACATTTTTTTTTTTTCATTATTTAGCGAATTCATTCACGGTACAACCTGTACACATTTCGTCCAGTCTGACAGATAGTGGGGCGGGGTGGCTCAGTCGGTAGCGCGCCAGGCTCGTAATCTGTAGTTCCCAGGTTCGAGTCCCAGCTGGGTCAGCGTTGAGATTTATCTCCGCAAAATTCCCCCGCCCTGCCCACGGTCAGTAGAGGACACCGATGCGCTTGGAAAGGCCGCCGTCCATCGGATGGGACGTTAAGCCGTGGCCCCGTGTGCGGGAGAGCCATACCCTGTACACGTTAAAGACCACGCTGGATGGCCTTGACGGGAGGCTACCATCTGTCTCCCTACAGCTGTTCCAGTGGGTCCCCTCCCCCAACCTTCTCTGAGCCTTCGGGGTCCATGTGACCTGGCCATTTAGCCCATGGTGCGCAAAAAAGTGCCGCTCAGAGGTAAAACAACCCAACAACCCAACCTGACAGATAGTTGCCAGACAGCAACACTAGGCATTAATGAAGAAAGAAAAGAAATGTCTCCAAGAAGGGGTATTTCCTGAGATGTCTTCGCTTCCTTTCACGACCGCTCAAACCGCAGACTAATGCAACTTGCAATTGAGAACCAGTTCTTGACTCATCGGCGAGAAACCATCTCAGAATTAGCTCTTACCTGCTCCTTGACCTTCCACACACGTCAAGAAAAGTGGAGTCTGCGCAGAAAGTAACCATTTTTTTTTTCTTCTGCTTCTCCCTAATTTTTGGTACATTGTGGTCATTATGGACTTATAAATAGATGCAGAAAGTTAATGAGAAGAAAAGAACAACAACTTGGGTTAACCACACTCAGTGTTTTCCACATGTTTATCAGTTAGTTTCAGTTCTTGCACCATTCACGAAATATTACCACGCAGAATATCAAATACTGTAGGGATCAATCTTTAAGATCAGCTGAAAATATAATCTTACTCAATGGGAATTCCTCAGTTCGATCGGAAGTTACTGGCCTGGAATGGTGCTAAAGGATTTCCTTCACGACAGTATTTCATAGATTTATATATCCGGGGCGGGGGTGGCTCAGTCGGTAGCGCTCCAGGTTCGTAATCTGTAGTTCCCAGGTTCGAGTCCCAGCTGGGTCAGAGTTGAGATTTATCTCCGCAAAATTCCCCGCCCTGCCCACGGTCAGTAGGGGACACCGATGGGCTTGGAAGGGCCGCCGTCCGTCGGATGGGACGTTAAGTAGTGGTCCCGTGTGTGGGAGAGCCATACCCTGTGTCCGTGTGTGGGCGAACGTTAAACCGTGGCCCCGTGTGATGGAGAGTCCTCCTGTGCACGTTAAAGAACACGCTGGATGGCCTTGACGGGAGGTTACCATCTGTCTCATAACAGCTGTTCCAGTGGGTCCCCTTCCCCTGGGCGGGGGTGGCTCAGTCGGTAGCGTGCCAGGTTCGTAATCTGTAGTTCCCAGGTTCGAGTTCCAGCTGGATCAGCGTTGAGATTTTTCTCCGCAAAATTCCCTGCCCTTCCCACTGTCAGTAGGGGACACCGATGGGCTTGGAAAGACCGCCGTTCGTCGGATGGGACGATAAGCCGTTGCCCCGTGTATGTGAGAGCTACACCCTGCGCATGTTAAAGAACGTGCTGGATGGCCTTGACGGGAGGCTACCATCTGTCTCCCAACAGCTGTTCCAGTGGATCTCCTCCCCCAACCTTCTCTAAGCCTTCGGGGTCCATGTGACCTGGCCATTTAGCCCATTGTGGGCAAAAAAGTGCCTCTCAGAAGTAAAACAACCCAACTCGGAAGTTACTAAAACGAGTGAGAGGTACTCCTGAAGGATGTCCTAAAATTACGTGGAATTTTAATTAAAGTTATTAGATCTATCTTTAAATTGAAATCAATGATAAAATTATTCTTAAAGGCACTAAGGGTTATTGTTGTTTATATAGATAGTGCAATTTTGTTATCAAAATATTACTGCTGCATTTGGTTACTGTAGACCAATTTTATAAGGATCTATTGCAAATGTCCAACCATTCTAGGACTGTTTTTTTTCTTAAAGATTACTGATCAGGGGGTTCGTTAATCTGTAGTTAGGTATATGGCAACGTGGTCAAATCAACTGAATTCCTTTTCGGTTTTTGGTTGGCAAAACAGCAGTTGGGAAAGGTGTAAAAATAAGATCCCAAGAAATCCGTAAAAGTCAGGTTGGAAAGAAATCGAGCCTTGCAAGAACCTAGAGTAGAAATGAAAATACACGAAAGTTGTTTTGCGCATTAGAAACAAATCTTCGTTTAAGCAAGTTCCTGCAGACCTCAGACATTTGTGTCGTATTTTTGGTGGCACACTCTCTCCAACATGTTGTTTTGGAGTGTCATAAGTTGGCTCGTTTGAGATAAAATTGGTACTGTTTCAAGAAGAAGTCGTAAGAAGCCTCATCATGGAGTTCTGAAATGGAACTTCGTTGGCCTTTAGTTTCGTAATTGAAGGCAATGTTATCTGCGATGAAGACTTAGCAAAGGTAACTTTTATTCGAATATTGGCAGAGAGCATTCAAAAGAAATGAAATATAATTACCAATCTTTCTCTTCTGATAAGAAGGAAGTCAACAAATTCCTACCTAACTCTTGCATAAAATATTCTTGACGATGGTTGATGACTCATTTATTGAAACTTATCAGCAGTGGCATACCCAAGGGGGAACGGATGGGTTGTTTTACCTCTGAGCGGCCTTTTTCGCACACAATGGGATAAATGGCCAGGTCACAAGGACCCCAAATGCTCAAAGAAGGTTGGGGAAGGGGGAACCACTGAAACAGCTGTTGGGAGACAGATGGTTGCCTCCCGTCAAGGCTACTATCTGTCTCCCAACAGGTATGCACAGGGTATGGCTCTCCCGCACACGGTGCCACGACTTAACGTCCCATCCGACAGACGGCGGTCTTTCCAAGCCCATTGGTGTCCCCTACTGACCGTGGGCAGAGCGGGGAATTTTGCGGAGATAACTCTCAACGCTGACCCAGCTGGGACTCGAACCTGGGAACTGCAGATTACGAGCCTGGCGCGCTACCGACTGAGCCCCCCCCCCATTCGCCCCCAAGGGGAAGGGAGAGTTATTATTATCACCTGGGAGAGCTTCAATAATATATATTTTCTTAGGAAGTTCCATAAAATCAGCGACTAAAACAATTAAACTCCTCCATCACCCATTGGAACTCAAAGCTCTATTACTTCTAAAAAAAAAAATTTGCTTTGAAAAATGTGATTGCAGATAAAGATCTCAATCAAATAAATCAATATCTCGATTTTCAACAATATTCGTTCAGTATTTAATGAGTTATGGAAGTTTGAATATTTAACGATAACGGTGCCAGTCACAAAAATTGACTTCAGAAGTTAATTAAAACTTAGTAATAAGTTTGTATTTTAGAACTTTGTGTAAAGAATTCTTTCACTATTCTTCAGTTTTGTATAAGTTTCTTAAGACTGGCATTGCTGTTGTTAAATTTTCAAACTTCCATTACTCATTAAATACTGAACGAATATTGTTGAAAATCGAGATATTGATTTTATTTGATTGAGATCTTTATCTGCAAAAATTTTTCAAAACAAAAAAACTTATTTTAGAAGTTATAGAGCTTTGACGTTAACTTCCCTTTGACTTAACCTATGGATTTTCCTTAATTTATGGAAACCAGTGTATTACAAACATCAAAGATTTTTATAAAACCTAGTACGTTAATCCATGAAATCAGCTATCAGTTATATCCTTCGTAGGTAGATCTTAACTAACATCGTAAATAGATCAAAATTACATAGTTTTGCAATATGCCGCTGTAATATTAAAAACACAAACGGTAATTTTAATACGCCGCTGTAATATTAAAAACACAAACGGTAATTTTAATACGCCGCTGAAGCGACTGTCACATCACGTAAAACATGTTTCTAAGGTAACTCAATCATTAAACACACATACCAAGGCCTATCTGGGGAGAAGGAGCCGGGGGGGGGGGGGGGGCTAGTACGGATAATAGAGGGAAAAAGGTTATTAAACTCATGCATTTTTCAAGAAAATTTTTAAATACGTCCAAAACAGAGGATAAAATGCCATACAGCAATGCATTTCTACTATCTTGGCCTCCTCCCTTATTATTCCTGTCCGATCGAGTCACTTGCCCCCACCCCCCCTCCTTTTAATTTTTCTAAATCCGGGTCTGTACTTACTAATCGTTTCATCTATATAGATATCACGTGAGTTTTAATTCAGTCGCAACGTTTCAGCAACACGTTCACTCCAAGATCATATGTCGTCAGATGGAAGGTTAAACCGTGGCCCCGTGTGAGGGAGAGACCTCCCTGTGCACGTTAAAGAGCACGCTGGATGGCCTTGACGGGAAGCTACCATCTGTCTCCTAACAACTGCCCAGTGAATCCCTTCCCCCAACCTTCAGGGGCGGGGGTGGCTCAGTCGGTAGCGCGCCAGGCTCGTAATCTGTAGTTCCTAGGTTCGAGTCCCAGCTGGGTCAGCGTTGAGATTTATCTCCGCAAAAATTCCCCGCCCTGCCCACGGTCAGTAGGGGACACCGATGGGGCTTGGAAAGGCCACCGTCCGTCGGATGGGACGTTAAGCTGTGTGCGGGAGAGCCATACCCTGTGCACGTTAAAGAACACGCTGGATGGCCTTGACGGGAAGCTACCATCTGTCTCCTAACAACTGCCCAGTGAATCCCTTCCCCCAACCTTCAGGGGCGGGGGTGGCTCAGTCGGTAGCGCGCCAGGTTCGTAATCTATAGTTCCTAGGTTCGAGTCCCAGCTGGGTCAGCGTTGAGATTTATCTCCGCAAAAATTCCCCGCCCTGCCCACGGTCAGTAGGGGACACCGATGGGCTTGGAAAGGTCACCGTCCGTCGGATGGGACGTTAAGCTGTGTGCGGGAGAGCCATACCCTGTGCACGTTAAAGAACACGCTGGATAGCCTTGACGAGAGACTACCATCTGTCTCCCAACAGCTGTTCCAGTGGGTCCCCTCCCCCAACCTTCTCTGAGCCTTCGGGGTCCATGTGACCTGGCCATTTAGCCCATGGTGTGCAAAAAAGTACAGCTCAGAGGTAAAACAACAACCCCAACCTTCTTTGAGCTCTCGGATCCTTGTGACCTGGCTATTTAGTCCATTGTGTGATAAAAAAGTGCAGTGTAGATTGAGAAGGGTTTCCCAATTATTGAAATATTCCACTGAATAGGAAAGGTTAAAGTGATATTCTATATAGAATAAAATTTTATAGTTTCCCTCAGGATCCGAGATGTACAGGGGGGGGGGGAAGTCCCTGATCACATGAAACATTTTGACAAATAACCTTGAAGCATGAGGACAGCAATGGAAGCCTGCTGAGTTGTTGCCGACGTCATTCCTTGACTTTTACATACAGATATTTTAGAGTTTTTGTCTCTGTGTCTATGTGCTCACGAACTCCTCCTGAAGGGCAGGGGCATATCCAGAGTTTTGAAATGAGAGTTTTGAAGTGGGCGTAGCGCTTCAATTTGTGCATTCTCAAAAAAACAAAATGCGCGTTTTTCTTCTTTTTTTTTCTCAAAAATGTTAACTCTTAAATCTTGAGGGGCGAGGTTTTCAACCCCGAAAACCGCCCCCGTGGAAACGCCACTGAATTACATAAATGTTTATGGAAAAATGTGGAATGATAAAAGGAATATTGAAAAATGCTTTTGAGTGAATTTAATTTAAAATGTTAAAATGAAATAGCTATTTCAGTTCCTGAGTGGCTAAAAATCGCTATCGTAAGACCTATGGCTTATTATTAAAACCATACCTGGAAAAAGGCTTATAAGCAAATCAAATGGGGCGGGGGTGGCTCAGTCGGTAGCGCGCCAGGCTCGTAATCTGTAGTTCCCAGGTTCGAGTCCCAGCTGGGTCAGCGTTGAGATTTATCTCCGCAAAATTCCCCGCCCTGCCCATGGTCAGTAGGGGACACCGATGGGCTTGAAAAGGCCGCCGTCCGTCGGATGGGACGTTAAACCGTGGCTCCGTGTGCGGGAGAGCCATACCCTGTGCACGTTAAAGAACACTCTGGATGGCCTTGACGGGAGGCTACCATCTGTCTCCCAACAGCTGTTCCAGTGGGTCCCCTCCCCCAACCTTCTCTGAGCCTTCGGGGTCCATGTGACTTGGCCATATAGCCCATGGTGTGCACAAAAGTGCCTCTCTTTGGTAAAACAAACCAAAGCAAATCAAAAACTATAGCGAAAATGATTAAAGTACAGATATAACTGACAGCCAGATTCAAATAATTTTCATAGAAGATTGGCAATTAGATTTTTTTTATATTAAAGTAGGGGACACCGATGGGCTTGGAAAGGCCGCCGTCCGTCGGATGGGACGTAAAGCCGTGGCCCCGTGTGCGGGAGAGCCATACCCTGTACACGTTAAAGACCACGCTGGATGGCCTTGACGGGAGGCTACCATCTGTCTCCCAACAGCTGTTCCAGTGGGTCCCCTCTCCCAACCTTCTCTGAGCCTTCGGGGTCCATATGACCTGGCCATTTAGCCCATGGGGTGCAAAAAAGTGCCGCTCAGAGGAAAAACAACCCAACCCAAAGCCTGTGTTGTGATTTATTTCCGCTAACTCTCGCTCTGCCCTTGGTGAGAAATGGAACACGGATAGGCTTGCAAACGCTATCGCCTTATATTAAGTTTACGAAATGTAAGACCACCCCAAGAAAAGGCTCCCACGTAACACCCGGGGAAGAATTTCTGTTAAATGATAACAGCCAAATTCGGTATATAGCTTTTTCTCATTATGACCTAAAGCAGTGTAAAGATTTAACTTTTCAACATTTCCCTTCCTCCAAAAACAAAAAAGGAAAATTCTTAATACTGGTGAGGCCAATGAGCTAGGCAAGTAACTTTGAAAACGAAGGGGGTGGGGAGGAAGGTTCCAAGCACTGATAACATATTTTTTTATTTTTTGGTATTCAATTCATGGTTTGAGTTCTTTTTAATTGTTGATTGTTGTGTAAAATGTATATTGTTAATGTGGTATCATCGGTCAAGAATAGGGCGGGGGTGGCTCAGTCGGTAGCGCGACAGGCTCGTAATCTGTAGTTCCCAGGTTCGAGTCCCAGCTGGATCAGCGTTGAGATTTATCTCCGCAAAATTCCGTGCCCTGCCCACGGTCAGTAGGGGACACCGATGGGCTTGGAAAGGCAGCCGTCCGTCGGATGGGACGTTAAGCCGTGACCCCGTGTGCGGAAGAGCCATACCCTGTGCACGTTAAAGAACACGCTGGATGGCCTTGACGGGGGCTATCTACTATCTTCATCTCTAGTCATTATCTACTATCTGATCTCTAGTCATATAAGAAAATCAGAAGCAAGTTCAAGTTTGCTTCCGGGAGTCTAGCTGGAGGTACGGTAGCTCGTGAATAATACGAAACGCAACTGAGGCTGTCAAAATGCTTTTAAATATATTATCATTTTAAATTTTTTTATAATGGTGTAAGATTTTTTAAAATATTTTTCAGAGTTTAGAAAAAGTTATTTCGCTAGGGACAGGCAAGCAGTGCTTTCAATGCTTCTATGAACCGGCCGACGGCCACTGGCGATTACCGAACTTAATTATTACATCTCAAAATCTCAAATGGAAGCTTCTGACGTGGGGAATAACACGGGTTATCTGAAATTATGTCCCATACATTCTCCCCTCCCCAAAAAAGGATGAGGAAGAAATTTTTATGTAGCTCGATAAGGAGTTGTATGTCAAATGAAAGCTTTCGATGTTGGGAGTGTCATCCACTCCCTATTGGGGCGGGGGTGGCTCAGTCGGTAGCGCGCCAGGCTCGTAATCTGTAGTTCCCAGGTTCGAGTCCCAGCTGGGTCAGCGTTGAGATTTATCTCCGCAAAATTCCCCGCCCTGCCCACGGTCAATAGGGGACACCGATGGGCTTGGAAAGGCCGCCGTCCGTCGGATGGGACGTTAAGCCGTGGCCCCGTGTGCGGGAGAGCCATACCCTGTGCACGTTAAAGAACACGCTGGATGGCCTTGACGGGAGGCTACCATCTGTCTCCCAACAGCTGTTCCAGTGGGTCCCCTCCTCCAACCTTCTCTGAGCCTTCGGGGTCCATGTGACCTGGCCATTTAGCCCATGATGTGCAAAAAAGTGCCGCTCAGAGGTAAAACAACCCAACCCACTCCCTATTTTAGAAAGTTAAAAATCCTCAGGTTTATAACTCTAATAGTAATAATCATTTTTGAACTTTAATAAATGTGAAATATTAATAACTTTAATAACTTTAATAGTTAACAGCGGATAAGTTTGATCAAATCTGCTAGTATATAAATATATAAAAAATACCTTCTGAATATATCAATTTATCACCCTACAAATACGCAAAACCTAAATCCATATTAAAGGAACCGAAATTTGCAAATAAACTACTTTCGTAAAATATTAATAAAATTGTGCACAGAATGAAACAGCTATTCAGGCAGTTGTTAACTTTAACTTCTGTATTAACCTTTAAAAAAAACAATTTTTCACTTAATCACATATCTTTGTGCTAAGGGGAGGACTTCATGATAGTCGCTGGATGTATATTTATTGTTTGACTTTGCTTAAAATATGATTTCTGATTTCGAGAGAGTAATGATCGATTTAATTCATTCTTCAGCTTAAGAAAAAATTAACGAACAGAAGTTGGGTTGTTTTACCTCTGAGCGGCACTTATTTACACACCACGGGCTAAATGGCCAGGTCACATGGACCCCAAAGGCTCAGAGAAGGTTGGGGGAGGGGACCCACTGGAACAGCTGTTGGGAGACAGATGGTAGCCTCTCGTCAAGGCCATCCAGCGTGTTCTTTAACGTGCACAGGATATGTCTCTCCCGCACACGGGGCCACGGCTTAACGTCCCATCCGACGGACGGCGGCCTTTCCAAGCCCATCGGTGTCCCCTACTGACCGTGGGCAGGGCAGGGAATTTTTGCGGAGATAAATCTCAACGCTGACCCAGCTAGGACTCGAACCTGGGAACTACCGATTACGAGCCTGGCGCGCTACCGACTGAGCCACCCCCGCCCCGTAACGAACAGAAGATCAAATGGCTTACCCCAGAGTAAAGGGAGTTATAATCCCTCTTGAGGGCTTCAATGACTTGTATATCATAAGGAAGTCCCCGAAAATCAGACTGAAGTATGTAAAAACCCACCTATTTGCATCAAACATGCCAACACCACACTCCACCTGTTCAATGTAAGTTTATGGGTACGTCAATATGAAAGAAGTCAATATGAAATTATATAAGCATAACGAACTACGAATGGGAAACCATCAGGAAATAACATTGAATTGAACTTAACACGGATATTTATTCTTGGTAGAGCGCAGTAATAGTATTGGAATTCTGTTATATAAAAGAGTATGCAAAGTACGCTTCGATGAAATTGTTTGTAATTACATTGGGATGATGGGACAGTTTTCAGTGCGCCCTTTTAAACTCTGTCTCATTTCTCGAGAGAATGGTGGTGGTGTTGGTGGATGGAAAAATTCACCAATAGCAATCAGTTTAACCTCCATTACAACATATTATTTTCGTTAAACTCTAAGATTCCATGGGGACACAGTGTAATAACATTTTCTTAATCAGAGATCCCCAATCTTTTCAAGCCCCCCTTTTGTGAAGTATAGAAATTAAACTAGCTGAAAACTAGATGGCTTTAGAGCTCCTGTTATCGATTTGCCAAACCAAATGCCTCTACCAATTTGTAAAACGCCATCTTCGAAATGAATGGTCCAGATTAGGGGTTCTCAACGTGGGGTACACGGTAAAAGTTTTTGGGGTACGCCATGAGAGCTCAAAAGTCGCTATATCTAGCAACAAAGTAAAAATAACCATTGTTATACTATAACTATAGTTTTATCTATCTATATAAGGGTTACGCTAGTTACATACTCATTTCCAGGGGGTACGTGAAGCAGAAAATGTTGAGAACCAATGGTCTAGATTTAAGGAAACGAGGACAGAATATATGTAACAGCAAGTGTAAGTATTAAATGCAATTTTTTTGGCAACTGCGTCTTTGTTTTGCTATAAACGGAACATTTATATTCTTATGCATACAACCCTAAATATCTCTTTTTGTTGATTCTTTAACCATATCTATTCAGGATTAAATATTTATCTGTAGTAAAAATGATTTTTTACAAAGAGAACACCAGGGATCATCCGTTTCTAGTTCTCTAACTCATCCAAAGAATAAAATGCCATTTTTTCAGTATTCAAAGCAATATCGATAACAGAAAGCGTTTGCCTAACCATTCCGATACGATTATTTTCTCATTATCAATTAGAGTCTGCACGTGCCTATCTAATTACCTTCCAGGTGCAGACGCCGATTTTCGTATTCAAGCCACGTTCTGTTGCTTCGGCGTTGTGCAACGTATTTTTGTCTGACTCTCCCTTCCGAGTTGGACAACCATGACCGCAAGGGAAATGCCCAAACTTTGCTTACAGCAGGGAAGGCGACATTTGCCAGGCCCACTAAACATTTGCGAGGTATCGTGAACTACACTGATCAATATCCTGTCGGGTGGAGATTGAGGGGACAGCAACGCCCACATCCGCTTCACCTATATCTCGTATCAGCATAATTACTCGTATTGTTAATGTTAATTCGCATTTCTTTATCTTCTTAGTTAGCACCATGTATGGTTGAGATCAGAAACGAATCTAATACAATGCGAAGTAAGTAGTACAGGAAAGACATTACCCTTAAATACATTAAGAGTAATAATATCAAGTTCAAAAAACTTTATAGCCTCACCTGAATAATTTTTATTTCATGTCTACAGTCGTTTCTTTTTTTCTAGGGGTTCTCAACGTGGGGTACGCGGTAAAATTTTTGGGGTACGCCGTGAGAGCTCAAAAGTCGTTAGATATATCTTATATACAGGGTGAATCTGAAAAAGTGGGCAAAACTTTACGGGGTGGTAGAACGCAGCTATACGAGCAATATTCGTCATAGAATGTATGGTCGGAACGCAAGCGGTGAGAAGTTAAAAGGTAGTTTTCCACTGTCACATTTAAAGAATGAACACAAGAAGGAGAAGAGATACTTCAGAAAACATTTTATTACCGTTTGCGTTCCGCCCATACTTTCTATGACGAATATTGCTCGTATAGCTGCGTTCTACCACCCCGTAAAGTTTTGCCCACTTTTTCAGATTCACCCTGTATATATTTCATTTTATTCCCACTGTTATACTATAACTATAATTTTATCTATCTATACAAAGGTACGCCCGTTACATACATATTTCCAGGGGGTACGTGAAGCATTAAAAGGTTGAGAACCACTGCTCTATATGATCATTTCCAACCTTTGTTCAAAGGAACCTTTTAAAATCTCTAATTGAAGTTTGAAAAGAGAAATAACAATTGTGAAGAAAAGTAAAACATACTGATTTTTTTTTTCAAGTTCTGCATCAAAATTTTGTCTTTTTTTTCACATTTGGTAGTAATAAAACATGAACTTTTGAAAAAAAAAAATTAAGATTTTTTTTCTCGTAATTGCAAACAAGTACGTCATTTTATGAAATGTAAATTTAAGGAAAGTAAAAAAATTGCCATTCAAGCAACTGCTTCCTGCAACAGTGTGACAGGAGCCTGTGCATGGATGCTGGCAAATATTTTTGCAGCGGTGGCGGAAAGAACAAATCAATGGTTCAAGATAGAAATATTTATGTCAAGCCGTTCATTAATGAACGCAGTTGCAAATAAGGAATCATGCCTACATCATATCCTAATGTAAGGGATGGCTCAATCGGTAGCGCGCCAGGCTCGTAATCTGCAGTTCCCAGGTTCGAGTCCCAGCTGGGTTAGCGTTGAGACTTATCTCCGCAAAACTCCCCGCCTTGCCCACGGTCAGTAGGGGACACCGATGTGCTTGGAAAGGCCTCCGTCCGTCCGATGGGACGTTAAGCCGTGGCTCCACGTGCAGGAGAGCCATAGCCTGTGCACGTTAAAGAATCGCTGGATGACTTTGACGAGAGGCTACCATCTGTCTCCCAACAGCTCTTCCAGTGGGTCCCCTCCCCCAACTTTCTCTGAGCCTTCGGGGTTCTTGTGACCTGACCATTTAGCCCATGGTGTGCAAAAAAGTGTCGCTCGGAGGTAAATCAACCCAAATCCTAATGTGGAACTAAGGAAACACGAATTAAAAAAAGGGAACTTATTATTGAAAATTTACATAAAAATATTTTTTTACAATAATAAATGAATGAAATACTTCTGACAACAAAAGAAACGTAAAAAAAATCCCAAGATTTAGATTTCTCTAAAGAAACTGGAAAGATAGCATATTGCACCCCATAGGATGCTCGTTTTAAGAGAAAATGAAGTTTTTCATTTTCTGAATTTTGAACCCTTTAACAGTAGCAATTCGTACAGTCGCTCAAAAAAATATCCGAACACTATGGTTGATTACAGAATTCAGAAAAAATATCTGGCAACTTTTTTTAGCAATCGTGTCACGTGACACGAAGATTGCAAGATCACTAATTTCTAAAAAAAACGTTGCCAGATATTTTTTTTTTGAATTCTGTAATCAACCATAGTGTTCGGATATTTTTTTGAGCGACTGTACTAACGGATGATTGGAAAATGTAAATGTAATACACTGGTTTCCATAAATTAAGGAACACCCTACGTTAAGTCAAAGGGAAGCTAACGTCAAAGCTCTATAACTTCTAAAATGTTTTTTTTTTTTGAAAAATTGATTGCAGATAAAGATTTCAATCAACTAAATCAATATCTCGATTTTCAACAATATTCGTTCAGTATTTAATGAATTATGAAAGTTTGAATATTTAGCTATAACAATGCCAGCCACAAAAATTGACTTCAGAAGTTAATTAAAACTTAGTAATAAGTATTTTGTATTTTAGATCTTTGTATAAAGATTTCTTTTACTATTCTTCAGTTTTGTATAAGTTTCTTAAGACTGGCATTGCTGTTGTTAAATTCCATTTGAAAAGTTTGAAACTATGAATCATCGTATTTCGTTAGACCTATTTAACTCAAAAGGAATTTTTTCTTAGTCTCTTAAAATAAAGAGCTGCATTTTCCCACCCACACTGGGAGTAAAGGGACAAATTATTGTTGTCAAGCTAAATTCCTTGATCATCACACTCTCTCACTAAAATATCAAATTTCTACCCCAAATAGTTAATATTCATTTAAAATTTTGAAATTTTCAAAATTTCCCACAGTCAAAAAGCGCAATTAAAGCTTTTGGAAGATTCTAAAATTGTGAATTATAGTATTATCCAAGACCTGTCCAACCCCAAAAAAGAATTTTCAAATTATCTCTAAAAACAAGCAATTTTCACTTAAAGCACAAAAATTTCGTTTTCTCACCCGATCTGGTGGTAACGGTGAAAATTCGTTGTTACCAATGCAAACTTCACGACAATCACATTTTACAAACAAAATTTCAAATTTCTAACGTAATTGCATCGCTTCCGTTAATTAGTTCGAAAGTTTTCAGTTTTCAAAGATTTCCACCGTTAGAGGGCACAATTATAGCTACGGGAAGATTCCGCTAGTGCAAAATATAATATTTCATCAATATACCGATCTAACCCAAAAGCAATTTTAAATTTGTCTCTAAAAGCAAAAAGTTCAACGACAAAGTGAAAACATTAGCTTGTTTTTTCTGAAAACGAGCTAATGAGAATTGCTTATTGCCCCCCCCCCCCACAGAAAAAAAAAACTGAGTCTACACAATAGATATAGTAAAAGGGAACTAGATTAGTATTTTCTTGCTGGCAACTTGTATCCAAACTATTTAAAATCATGAACCGAGTTTGACACCAAAATGCAGGTTGTTTAGTTAGTAGTAGAGTTCGTATTTATATTATGTTTTGCAAATTTTGTTTTAATATCGTAGGTATTTATTACTTTGAGCCGTTCCGTGGCCGAGTGGTTAGCGCGCTTGGCTACTGATCTACGGGACCTGGGTTCGATCCCCGGGTAAGGCATGGCTGTTTGTGTCGTTTTTCTGCTGAGGTCCTGCCATCCTCTCAGATCTTCTACTGTGGCATATAAACTGATAGGCTCCTGTCAGACCTCTGTGGCAAGCAGCTGCTTGAGGGGGTATTTATTTTATTTTTTTTTATTTATTACTTTGATCCGCCCTGTGGCTGAGTGGTTAGCGTGCTTGACTATTGATCAGAATGACCTGGGTTCAAGCCCTGGTATCAGATGGATGCTTGTGTTGTCTTTCTGCTATCTCGCCTTCCTCACAGATCTTCTATACGGCGGCGTATTAAACTGGCTGGCTCTGTTAAACATATCTGGCAGGGTGTGTGTATAAACTGCGGTTTTACATTTTGAATTAAATGTCAAGATATTACAGTTATGGCAAAATGTTGTGATTCTACACCGAAGAGCCAAAAGATTATGACCAGCACGTGTTTATGCAAATCAAAGCAACTGCAGGTAAACGATGGCGCGAGTGAAGATCAGGAAATGGTATAAAAAACACCTGATACTGAGCTCTATTAATCAGTATTATTCTTGTTCTTCAGATGGGAAAGGCAGCAGACTTAAGTGAATTTAACAAAGGCCGAATTGTAATGGCCAGACGACTGGGTCAGAGCATTTCCGAAATGGCAAGGTTTGTGGGAAACTTGCGATCAGCCATGGTTAGTACCTTCAAAAAGTGATCCTAGGAGGAAAAACCCACGAACTGCCAACAAGGTGTGGTCTGACCATGGCTCATAGATTCTAGAGGTGAGCGAAGGCTACCCCGTATGATATGAGCCAGCAGAAGGGATATTGTGGTGCATCTCACTCATAATTTGAATGCTGGTGATGGGAGTAATGTGTCACAACACACAGTACATCGAACCCTTCTGAAAATAGGACTGCATAGTTGCAGGCCACTCAGAGTGCTTATGCTAACCTCGGTTCACCATTAAAAGCTCCTACAGTGGGTATGTGAGCATCAAAACTAGACATTGAATGATTGGAAGAAGGTCGTCTGGTCTGATGAATCTCATTTCCTGGTGCACCATGTGGACGACCAAGTACGTGTGCATTGTTTACCTGGGGAAGTGTTGGCACCAGGATGCAATGTGGAACGAAAACAAGCCAGTGGAGGAAGTGTAACGTTTTGGACAATGTTCTGCTGGGAAATCCTGGGTCCAGTAATTCACATCCAGGAAATATGATGTCTACAACCTACCTAAACATCATTGCAGACCAGGGACATCCTTTCAAGACAACGGATAGTGTGCCCCTCCAGTAGTGTCTTTTTTCAGCAGAATAATGCGCCATGCCACACTGCCTGATTTTTCGAGACTGGTTCGCAGAACATGAGGAATTCTTTCAGGTATTGCTCTGGCCTCCAAATTTCCCAGACATCAATCCAATCGAGCATCTGTGGTTTGTGTTGGAACAGCATATCTGATCTGCTGCCACTGAACCATGTAATTTGAAAGTGTTAAAGGATCTGCTGGTAAAGTGTTGGTACCAGATACCACAAGACACCTTTAGAAATCTTATAGGTCTATGCCTCACTGGATAAGAGCTGTTTTGGCAGCAACTGGAGGACCAACATCATATTAGGCAGGAGGTCATAATGTTTTAGCTCTTTGGTGTATAAATTTCTTCCATAGAGCTGTGAAAGGAAGTAAAATATCTCTAAATATGTAAACACTCGTTGCATTTTGCTGTGCAAAATTCCACTTTTAGTTACTGACAAGCCATCTGTTGTGAAGTGGGTGGTTTCGAAGGACTCGCTCCACCCTGGAGTGTCTTGAAGGAGTCTCCCCTGGAGAAAAACTTGTGAATCGTTTCCACAATACTACATGAGTGGCGAGAGTCTTGAAGTAGAAGTCAAGAGATTGTCTCAGATGTTACCAGTAGAGATTGGAGTATGGGTAGCGTTAAAGCATTGTATGGTGGCATTAAAGGGGGTGCAGAGAACATCCCAGCTAGAAAAGTATGGAAGATAAGTAGAAGAGCAAAAGCTGCTTTGGTCTTAAAGTAGCGAGTCCTGGAGCTGGCAGACGAGACAGTCCAAATTCCTCAGGTTTGCCGACTTGGGTATTCCCAAAGGATTTTGTGGTCGGTCTACCTGGTAACCTCTCTGATTACGTGGGCCCTTTTGAGTTCGTTAGCGAGCCCCTCTGTTATCGGACATCGGAGAATGTTGTGACAGTCGATTTTTATTTTAGGTATACATTAATAGGATAAAACGTACTGTATAAAAGAAATAACAGATGCAATAGTATAGTTGCAGTCGCTATTTAACGTACCTAAGTCATTTCATACTCTTCTTTCGTTTAGATAGCATTTCGGAAGCAATGCAAATACATTGGGAAACGTCGAAAATTTTTCATTTGCTTTCTTTTCTAGTTAGCAACGTAAAAAGTTATTTCTTCGTTGTCTCATAAGGGGGAAAATTGGCTTTCTTTGAAGAAATATTGCGAATCAATTATTTCGACAATTCAATCATTAGGCCACAGTACAAATAAAACACAACAGGAAATCCTTAAAAGTGAAATTAATAAACACTATTTGGTAACAGAATTATCCGACTTGAGATATTTTTATTTCAATTACAATTTAATAATATTTAAACTAGTTCATTGAATAGGAAATACCAGAATGAGTTTCCTACACTAAAAAGGCTGCTAGCAAGGTCACGGAGGTAAGAATCTACCAAGGAGAATAGAACAGGCGGTGCTCTTTGAACGAATTCGTGAAGCATTTTCGTATGGTCAACAGCCATTTGTTTGTGCTTGTAACCAGAGCCTCGCCATGAGTTTCTACGGAATTTGTGCAGTAAGGAAATGAGATTTTATATGAATAGTTAATTGTGTGTCTAACAAATCCATCTGCAGATCACCCAGAAAGATACAAGGAATATCGTGCAATACGTCAATAAACGTATAATCTGTTTCATTTATTTAAAATAATTGCTCATTTATACAAGTTAACGCATAACTGTGAAATCAGTTTCGAAAATTTAAAGGCGATTTTCAGTGTTGTTAAGTTTAACTTTAACATTATGAAAAGCAAAGAATCATGTAGTTACGTTTGTTCGCATTTCATTTAAAATGATGTTTCATTAACGAAGCTTAGACAATTCTAAGTATGAATTATCGATGTCCGAGCCGCCATAAGAAATTTAGCCCCCCAAGTGGCACGGTAAAAACGGGTTTTGGACGGTCTTCGGCCGTTGTAAGCTGTGCTTCGTGAACGATGGATACCGTAAGAATACCAGTCGCCCGAACTCAAAGGTAACATCGCACAACATTGCGTCGCACAGTTATAAAAGTACATGCAGTAGACTCCCTCTTATTCGGCCCTTATGGGACCGGATCCCTGGTCGGATGAAAAAAAGGCCGGTTAATCCGAAAATTGTGTCAGAAAAATAAATGAAAACGTCAAACGTTTTTCCTGACGACTATGGCATTCAAACATTAAGTAATGAATGGTATATAACCTGTTCTCTTAAAAATGATTAAAACTAACTAACACATTAAAACTCTGAGGAAAATGTGAAAATCAGATTTGCAAAAACCTGAGACACTTTCAAGAAAAAGTTAAGAGATATGGGTTTCTAGATGCATAGTTCATTCGTGATATTTCCCAAGGTCATCCAAACTATTAATGAGTGACTAATGCTCTGTACTCTCTATATATATATGTTATTTTGTGATCACTATTTCTTAAACCTATAATTCACATAACTATATAAAAATCTCATATTCAATACCCTCCCTCAGCAAAAACAACCACGATGCAAATAGAAAAGGATAAATAAACAACTAATTGTGACTAAACGTATAGAGTTAAGTCATATGAATGTATGGCACAATATGCTCTTCACAATTATCATTCAAATCCTTTTATATACTCTTGCCAAATATTGCAATTTTGCTAGAATTTCAGCAATCTCAAAATTTTATCACAAATATACTTGCTATTATAAAAAGGCAAAAAAAAATTGGCATACCTTGCTAAATTTTGTTACTGTGAAGTTTTCTCTTCTTATTGCTAGAAGCCATTTTCTGCACAACTCTTCATCCTGGGGAAAACTGTAAACGCGCACATTTCTTGAACTTTCATAGTTTTCTCTACAGCCAGGAACAGAACAAGGATGAGGAATTTCTTCAAAAACTATGATTCACAAGTAAAAACTTAATCACAGAAAAATAAAGCGCCACTTCGAAGATAACACAACATTAGAAAATCCCGTTAAGAAACACACAAGCAGCTATGGGGTGTCAAGATGCTAGATCCACGAATGCTGACGTCAGAACATATGACGTCATCAGTGAAATGGCTTTGAGTCTCGATGGTTACGCTTTGGCACGGGGAGGCTGATTTTGGCTCCTGTGAACTCTGTTATCGATATTCGCGTTCAGTGGTAGTAGAAGCGGGCGGAATTCAGCACGCGCAGCGAGAGTTGCGGCAGCATAAATAAAGATTACATTTCATATCTGGCCAAGCAATAACCATAAAATCTAATATTTTATGCTGTAAAGCCGCTCTGCACCTGAAAGTTTAGTTGTCTATAGCAATAAATGGTATTTAGGTAGAAAAAAATTCGGAAATAAGGAAAAAAATCTATGGTAAATGCATTATGAAACGGTAACCAGAAGGCCCTTTCTAGAATTGCTATTTATTTCCTTGCTTTAAACAATTGCGTGAATAAATCTGGCACCATGAAATAGTAGCTAGTGTTTTATGGTTGGGATATATTTGTTAGTTTTAATATTTTGTTGTTAGTTTCTGGGCAAATGATGATAACAACTGAAATTAAATGAAGGTGCTGACGATTATTGACGTGCTGCCTTTAAGGATCATGTAAATTTGCCGTAAATTTAAGGTATTGTCGCTTTTCAGAGATCACATCGTTGAATGATTGAACAAAATGTTGAACTGTTTTCAGATGTTTCTTATCTGTAACAAATTTGAACTTTTTAGTTTTACCCTTAGATGTATTTCTTTTCAAATAAGTTCTTACCAGATAAGTTTCTATAATGTCGATTTCATTTTAAATAGATCGCTTTTGTTTATCAGCGCTGTCAACATACTTGAGTTGTATGTTGATGCCGTATATTTTAGTAGATATTAAATGTTTCGGAACAAAATGTTAATATGTTAATGGTGATATAATAGTTCAGGGAAGAATACACATCTTTGTATAGAGTATTATACTGGGTATTGTGACACAATACCCAGTACATTAGTTATACTTTAAGTAGGGAATGAAACTGAAATTTTACCAAATTTTTTTACCTCCAAGATAATCTCATGAAATTTGCTAATGTTCAAAGATACAGGAATGTGTAAAAGAGGATACCTTGATGAGAGGGGAAAATGATGAATTGATTGAATAATGTGTACTGCAAATAAACAACCAGGCAGAAAATAAAGGTTATTTCACTTCAGTCCTTTCATTTTTGGTATGACACTGTGGTTTCTGTGAATGTATAAAATTTTACCTGCAGATCTTCATATGAGGCAATGTGTGATCCCCACAAGGAACTAAAAAAGAATGTAAGCAGCATTAACATTTTCACATGCTAAATGCATTAAGCTAATAATCTCATCATCCTGACTCTTCAGTTTTTTTTTTTTTGCATTTTCTCACAGCATTTGTACAAATGATTGTAATCAGAAATATTTTATGGCTTAAAAGTAAGCAGAAATTTGATGAGGTAAGTAAATCATAATATCTGACCTTAAAGTTAATAATTAAAACTCTGACATTTACTTTCTAAACAGTATGAAACAATTATTAATATGTTTGTAACAATCAAAATAATATAAAAAGAGTTTCCAAGTGCTCTGTCTTATGCAACATTTTAAGATTTGATAAAAGCACTTGAAATTTCAAATTCTTGGCTCTTTGTATAAATATAAAATAATGAACTTTGTAGCTTTATATGTAACTGAAATATACTCTGTTGAAACATGCTGTCTTATCAACCATGTGAAATGATCTTTGATATGTTTTTATCCATTCTCTTTATGCCACTGATACAGACCATATTAGCAGTATTCAAAATTTTTTAAGGATTATTTTGATTTTATAATAAGCTTAATATATAGTAAATAATTCATAACAGGATGCAGATGTTTTAAAAGAGCTATAAGTTGAAGGCACTATAGCATTAAAGGAACTATAGCAGCTCAGAGAATGATACGATATTATATATAGTGTGGCACAAGCTTGGTTGTACTTTAAACAGAACTAAACTAAAATTTTGCCAAACTTTTTACCTCTTATATGATAACCTCATGAAATTTGCTAGTGTTCAGAGATACAGGAATATTTAAGCGAAGAATTTATTAAAAAAATTAAGAACAATAGCAATTTTTGTATTGCATACTGCACTATTATTTTAATTAAAGAAAATTGTATCTTACATTATATCTTCATCTATATGTCATTAGTTGAGTAGAGAACAAATATTAGAACAAACATTGATAGAGATGAGAATTGAAATGCTCACCATTGGGAATATACCAGTTAATTTTACTTTTAATATTGAGACAAAAAGTTCCTCCATGTGCTGAAGCTAACTTTTATGTCCCAAAGTCATGATAAATTTTTTTCAGCTTAATTGTTCATTAATCAAACAATTATCATGAGAATTATAAATTGCCTTTAAATGAAAAATAAATGATTTCTAGCTGTAAAATTAGTGTATGCTAAAAACTCAATATTGCTAATTGGTTGACTATTGCAATCATCTAGTAGTTTGTGATAAAAATATTTATATTTGAATGTGCAATAAAAATCTTCCAGATTTTTATTTTTTGACTTAATTTGCCTCTGCCATTTCTAGTAATTTTATATATTTGTAGCTGGAATAGAAAATATTTTAATGATATAAATCAATTTATATCATTGTTAAATTTGTGAAAGTTAAGCTTTCTTGCATCTCACTTACCACAAATTCACCAACTTCAGATCTTGGATAAGGCATGAATGTTAGTATTTTGTTTTTGTTTAGGTCTCACTTTATGCACAGATCCCCTCTGTGGTATATATCATTAACAAGCTTTTTTTTTAAAAGCTCTGCAAGTAGGCTACACGAGGAAATTTTTCAATAGGATACCATTCATTTACACAGTCATATCAGAATAATATGATTACCTACCTTATAATGGGAATAACCACCCTTGGCTCAGATGATAGCAGTGAGATGGTGTGGCATGGATGCAGCCCTGGAAGGTTGCCAGAGGCACATGTGCCCATTCAGATTCCAGCAGAGCATGGAGGTTCTGGAGATGATGGGGTTGTGGGTCTGCATGCCCAACCTGTTGATCCAAATGGTCCCACAAGTGCTCTATGGGATTGAGGTCGGATGATTTCGCCGGCCAAGGGAGACGAAGACATTGCTGTTGTGTTACTGGAACCAGTCACACACCATGAATTGATTGAATGGACAATGCGCTCGACATGTCAGGTTGGTAGACACTGTCACCACCAGGGTAAACGTCCAACATGAAGGGATGCATGTGGTCAGCGAGGATGGACAGGTAGCCATTAGTGTTCAGAGACCCATCCAGTGGTACCAGTGGTCCCAGGTCATACCAGTAAAACATCCCCCAGATATGCACACTACTACTGCCAGCCTGTACTTGACTGACAAACGTGTCTGGGTGTTGATTCTCATGTGTTTGATGCTATATTCGTTACCACCCATCACTTCTGTGGAGTAGAAACCTTGATTCATCAGAGAAGGCAACCTTTTTCCACTCTTCCACTGTTCAATGACGGTAGTCCCGTATGAACTGCAGGCATCATTGCTGATGGACCTTGGTTAACATAGGTGCCTTTATGCAGCATTGACTCCGGAGACCCATGCGTAACACGGTTTGCTCTGCTGTTATCGGGGACACGTACCTGGGTGCTCCAGCGTTCATTTGAGTGGTCAATTGCTGCAAATCAGTGCGTGTCAATTGCCTTTTACCAGTCGATGGAGGCGACCTTCTCCCCTGGGGTTAATGGCCTTTGGGGCTCCACAGTTATAACATCTGGAGGTCTGGAGGTTCTCGGTGTGCCAGCGGTCCATTCTTGGTATACCCTTACTACGGCACCTCGCAAACAGCCCACGAAGTCTGCTGTTTCCGAGATGCTTCCACCTTTGGCCCGGTAGTCGATGATCATTCCTTTTTGAACGTCCGTCAAATCAATACCTCTTCCCATTGTGCTCACGTTATGCACTATGGCTCATCTGTCCTGGCCGGCCACTTATATCTCCGTGTGGTCAACCTTGTCATGTGCACTCTGTGACATGCCTGGGTGGGTACACTGTGATTCTGTGGGTGGTCATATTATTCTGATACGACTGTGTATGTAATGTAATAGTGATAGCAGTAGTATAGCATGAGTGCAACTAGGGAGACCAAACATAGTTGCTACTTTGAGAGTTTTCATAGGTCAATGGTCAGTGACCTGTCAATCAACATGTATGAAACGATAACTATAAAAGCATCAATTGCAGTCTTGGTCTCTTGTAGACACTCAGTTACCATTCACAAGCCACCACTTATAATGAGTATAATTTGCCCCTTTTTCATTTTTTTTTAAGTTCTGATATACTGGAACCTATTAAAAACCTCTCAAATTGACATCAGAGGTAAAAAATTAAACAAACTGAATCTTTTAGTTTTTGCTTAATTATAGTGAAAAGTAGTTCGTTGTATTAAAATTTATGGGAGGACCTCAATAATAAATTAAATATATTATTCCATATTTGCTTTTTTCCAGATCATGGATGTACAGGTATCTTTTCGTTCATGCCATGCTAGTGATGTGATTAGGTATGACTAGAAGAGTCTTGGACAAAAATATTTTGGAAATGTAAGTCTTTTTCTCTTGGGCTAGATATGCAGATTTGCTGCTATTCACTTGTATAAAGCTTTCAAGTAATAAAAAAATTGTCAGATATAAAGATTTATTTGTTGAACTTTTTAAATGGGATTATAAGAATTATTGAATAATTTTTTTTTCTTGTTTAGTCGAGGAACTACACATTCAGCTTTCCATAATACAAATCCTTTTACTTCTGATGAATGTCAAGGTTTCTCATCCGAATCTTCCAGCATGGGAGGTGATCTTAGTCCAGTCAGGTAACTTTTTTAATATAAAATTAAAATGTCAGTATGCTATGACACTGTATATGAGTGTTATAGTGCTTTTGACTAATGTTATAAAAACTAAATATTTTGAATTTAGCATAAATTTTCTCAGTATAAAAACATCACTTATGTTTATGGAAACAATCCTCCATTTATTATATTTAAATATTAAAATTCTTATGTAGATTTTGTTACTTGGTAATGATAAGTAAGAACAGTTCTTTTTATTGATGGATGGTAAGTGTAATGATTTCTTTGGAGCAGATGGATATCAGTTAATAGATGGTACAGAAGACATCATCAGCCATGACATCCAAGTATAATCTCTTCAAGAGTTGAGGTATAAATCAGTAAGCACTTACATATAATTTAAGATGCACTTGTGATACCTGTAGTTGAACAGTATGTTTTAACTATACTGAGTGATCCATTCCATTTATAAAATATCTTACTCAGTAATGGTGCATTTTTAAGCATGTTTAAAATTTATACAAATTCAGCTAAATGCTGGAGTACTTACTTACTTACTTTCTGTGTCTGGAACACCAAATTTATATTTTCCCTTTGCAGTATGCAGCAGTGGCAATTGCCTTGTCATTTATGAGGGTCAAAACATCCATATTACAGGGTTCTCCCATATTTCAGCATGTCAGCAGGTGTGCATAGTCCTGCATCTCCCTGAAATCACACCTCTAATGTTTGATCTGTATGTTCCACTTCAAATTTGTCTTGCATCGAGTGACTCCAGTTTTCAGTCTATTTAATGCTTTCCTGACAGCATATGGGAGTTGGTACCCAGGTGCAGTTACTCCTTTGGTTTACTCCACACACTTGGGTTTTGTTCCTTCCAGAGGTTGACACAGCATCTTTCTGGAGAGATCAGTAGTTGGTAGGTATTTTTCATAAAGCTCCTTCTAGAATTAAGTTTTGATCTTGCTGGCTCGTGTCCATAAAGCGGATGTCTAAGGTCTGTTTCTTGTGTTTGTTTTTCCACTTCCATTGCTACTTTCCTTCGGATGTTTGGTGGGGCAATGCCAACCAATGGGTATATTTTTCCGATTGGGGTTGGTCTTAAGCAGCCTGTTATAATGCGGCAGGTCTCATTTATTGTCACATCAACATGTTTTGTATGTACTGAGGTGCTCCATACTGGTGCTGCATATTCAGCAGCAGAAAAACAAAGGGTGAGAGCTGATGTTTGTAGCACATTAGACTGTGCTCCCCAAGATGTTGCTGTAAGTTTCCCGATAATATTGTTTCTAGCGAAATTTTTTTTATTATTATTCTGGCAGTATTGTTTGAAGAAAGAGTTCGGTTAAGTGTTACGCCTAGGTATTTTGGGAAATCACATGTTTGTAGTTCTTGTTCTCTCCATGTGATTTTTAATTTTTTTTTTTTTTGCATCCCTGTTCCTTAGGTGGAACGCACGTCTGTGTTTTACTGGAATTAAGTTCCAGATGATTTTTATCATAGTATTCACCCAGCTTGTTTAGGGTTCTGGATAGTTTAATTTCAACTTCTTGGAAATTTTCTCCTTGAGCAGCTACAGCGGTATCATCTACGTAGATAAATTGCTTTGTATGTTGGTATATTGGCTGGTCGTTTGTATAGATGTTATACAATATGGGGGCTCCCCTGTGGTAAACTGTTTTTCTGTTCCCTCCATCAACTGTTTTAACCCTGCAATGTGATGAAAAAGCATCTATTTTGCAGGAGAGTTCTAATTAAGGTTGTTAGGTGAAAGTCTTTTTCCAACATTGTGTAGTTTTAAAAGTACTTTCTGGTGGTTTACTGTGTTGTAGGCAGCTGTTAAATCAATGAAAACTATCTCTGTAATCTGCTTTCATTCAAATCCGTCCTCAATATGCTGAGTTAGGTTTAAAATTTGTCCGCAGCACGACTTACCAGGTCTGAAGCCTGCTTGCTCTGGTATTATAAGCTTGTCATTGCTGTTCGAGATGTGGTTTAGTACCATTCTCTCCAATATTTTGATGAGATGACAGAGGAGTGAACTTGGCAGGAAGTTTTTAGGGTCGGCCTGGTCCTTCCCTAGTTTCAGAATCCCTATGATCCTTGCTTTTCTCCATATTTTTGGTAATCTGAATGGTATTGACACAACAGTTCATCAATTCGCTGATCTATATAATGTTTTTTACCTCCAAAGTTCTTGATTTGTTCAGTTCTAAGTTCATCAAGACCCACCACTTTATTATTTTTCATCCTGTTAATTGCATTTTTCAGCTCATATATTGTAAACGGTGTGGAAAGAAAATCTTATTATTATTTAGGTCTCTTTGTATCCTTGTTTTATCACATTTTCCTGATGTTTTTCCATTTAATAATAATCGGTATGCTATTTGATCTGGTGTCACTTTTGTTAGATTGAGTGGAGGGCTGGAGGAGTTGTTAGTTAGGTTCTTATTTAGCTTCCATGTTCGTCGACTACTTTGTTTCATATCAAGATTCTCCATTAGTTGGCACCATCTTTCTCTTCTTGCTTTGGATAAGGCTTGTAGGAGTTCTTCACCTGCCTGGATGGTGTCCTCTGAAAACAATCATCTTCATAAAACCTTTGATAGTGTTCCATTTGGTTCTTGGTTTCTCCAGTAAGTTCTGTCACCTATTCAGTTCTGCAGCCCCTTGGTATTTGTTTCCTGAAGTTTTTTTTTGACAAGTTCTATAAATCTGTCATACATGACCCCAATTCCAGGTTTAGGCTCTAAGAAGGCAATTTTAGAGTCTAGGTCTGAAGAGAAACTATCCCATTTTGCCTTTTTGAAGTTGAATCTCCTTTTGAAAGGCATGACCTCTGGTCTTACTGCCACAGCCATGGTACAAGTAATAGGTCAGTGTTGTGTTTTGGGGATTAGTTCTTCTATATATTTTGATGTTAAAGGTGGCAGATGGTCACTCACGAATATGTTATTGAGATTGTATCCTCTTTTCTATCTCCACTATTAAAGGATGTTGGTAATTTGGGGTCATGTATGAGTTGCAGGTCTTTACGTTCCACCCAATTCTCAAGCTCAGTGCCATTCTTGTCTGTTGTATTATATCCCCATGTTGTACTATGACAGTTGAAGTCTCCCATAACATTTTTCAAATTTTGTGATTGGAAGTTCATAGTCTCCTCAAAATCGAAAACAGCATTAGGTGGCTTTATATATAGATGTTACAGTGAGGGACTGTACTTCAGCTGTCAGGATTTCAATGTCATTTCTCTCAGTTATGTGAGCAGATTGGATGTCAATTTCTGGTTTGGCAAAGATGGCACTGCCATACTGGTCACATGGCCTCTCCAAAACCAGTTTCATACCTTGTATCTTGGGTCTTCGGCTAGTAATGCCGCAGTGAGTTTCTTGTATTAGTAAGAAGTTGCACTTTATGTGTCTGCATAAGTCAGATAATAATATCTCCTTATCTCTAGAGAGGCCCTCTAGATTAATAAAAGTTGTCATAAAAGTCCTCATAGTCATGGTTTGGGTGTCTCGGTGTTGGAAGGATTAGCCGATAGTATACTATTGTTTCCAGGGAACACCCGAAGGTACTTTAAAAAAAAAAAAAGCAGTATGTTACGCACAATCTACTACTTGTATAATGAAGTACAATGTTAAAACTTATTTGAAAAAGAGATGTAATAATAATTATAATATTTTAAAATTATTTATTCCTGGGTCTTTCAATTATAAAATGATGGTCTGTTTGTGACAGTTTTACAATGGGGTAATTGTATCATTGCATGATATTAGACAATATTGCTACATTACTAAGGTTGATCTCATATAATTAGTGCTGCTATCATTATTCTGAGAATGATCTAGTTGACAATTCAGTGATAAAGTATCACAGGAAAAGCATCCTGTAGACAAGGAACACATGAAATTATTAATTGAAAAAACTTGGTTGTCCTGAGTGAGATTCAAACCCATATTTCCCAGAAGCATGCCAGTCGTCATAACCAGTAGACCACCAGAAACTGTTTTCTTCAACAATGCAACATAAAAGCATACCCTCATATGATGGAAGTAATATTTGTCACTCATGCTCAATCTTCTCTATGCTGTCACCATTAAAATAATTTTAATTGTTATAACTAAGCTATGTTGTTGAATGTTTATGCAAATAATTTTTTTCTATTTGATCTATTTTGATTCTGTTTATTTCTTGGATGCATATAAATATATATTTGGTTGATTAGAACAATTGAGTTTTAGCTTGAAGTTTGCAATTTAATCCATACCATTTTGTCTTGTTTTAAAATTTATAATTTAACATTTGAAATTATGAGCAAATTATGTCTGGAGTAGTAATTTTTTTTCTACTATTGCAGTGACATATTGTCACCAGTCAGGCATAGGACAGAAATTTTATGGTCACAGGAAAAAGATGACTTATTCTTGTTTGATAAGGAATGCATAGTTGAAAGTAATTGGTCTGAAGCTACAGGGAGAACACTGAGTTCATGTTCATGGGGTGATGATGTAAGTGAAATTTATTTTATCTTAGATAAACTACAGTGAAATCTACATGAGTTGAACAGCTCATTATTTCTGGTAATACCATCTTGATAGGGTCAGAATTATCTTTAGGCTATATAAAAAGATATGATTTCCACTCAGTGCTGAAGAATGTAATCATTTTAAGCACTTTATGAAATACTTTATATAGCCAATGCCTGGTCTAGTGGTTAGTGTACCTGACTCTAAACCAGTGGGCATGTCCCTATTTGTGTTTGTATGTTGCATGAGAAACAAGGACAAGCCAATAAAGCTTCTAGATTATCTCTGTCCTTTGTATAGGGAATACCATCTTTCCTTAAAAAAAAAAACTGCTAAAATATTTAAAAAAAAGTATATATTGAAAATGCAGTTATGATTTGATTGTTGGTATTTTTCTGTATGTGCATTAGAGGAGAGGTCTCCAAACTATTGTACATTTGAAACTGATTTAGTACAATCATCAACCACTCTCAGAAAAAAAAACAAGCTTATTGCATAATTTTCTACTAATAATTTTAATATTGGATGTTATGCATTGTGATGATAAATTGTCAATTTTATTTTTATTAAAAAAAGGGCAGAGATACAGGAGCCAAGTAACTTACTTCTAAATTTATGGTTAGCTACATTTTATTTTAAACAATAATAAACAAAATATAATTACTTATATGCTGTTTTAGTATTTCAATATTACATACTTTTAATACCAAAACATAAATTCATGTGTAGTGACTTCATCTTTGACCGAATGTGACCATATTCTCCATATGTGAGAGATTGCAGTCGAACCAATTTGGTAAATAATAGTTCACTACAATGCTTATAACAGAATACATTGTTTGTGGACCAAATGTTTCAGATTGCTTCCCTGTATTTGGTTTCACTAAATTGAGACCTGAAACACAAACAACTTTCGTGGCTAAAGATTCATCAGTTCTTTAAGGATTTAAGGTTTTTCAGGATTGGCTAAAGACCTCATCAGTACTTTAATATGTGTGAAAAAAAAATGTGCAGAGTTTTCTGATATATTAGTTTCAACAAAACAATGTTCAGGAAAATTAAATTTAATAATGCATTATTTGGTTGCAAGATAATGCAATCCAACTTTATTAGCACTTAATACTAATAATTAAGCAATTTATGAATTTGAACAGCAGATTTGAAACAAAAAAAAATTCATGTTCATAAACAAGCTTTGTGTCAATTGCACAGCTGAGGACAGCCACTTACAGTAAGACAACAGGCAGGCAATAGCAAGTTCATAAACAGTTGCAAAAATGTAATATTTACCTTGATAGCTATCAAGAAAAAGGTTCATGAATTCTTCAGAAATAAACTGCTGAGTTTATAACAAAGTATTAATATGAATAAATTTAGATCTTTATTTGTTTAGTTTCAGCTGAACACACTACATATTCCTAAAAGGTATCATATTATATATAAAGTATCATATAATAGAAATTTGTTCAGATTTTCTGTTCACAAATATGAAGCTGCTTTTACTGAATGAGAAAATATGATAATAATAAGAAAAATTATATACAGCAAATTAAAGTATATCATTGAAGTAAGAGAAAAATATGCTATTAAGATGAAACTTGAGTAAATTCAGGGTGCACTAACATAGGAAAAACCTTATGATGTAATAGCATTAATTCTATTCAGCCATATGGAATGGAATAAAGAATGGTGAAAATATTCTTCGAACATGTAAAGGATTAAGAGCAGTGTTGCAACCTGCAAGCCATAAAACTTTCTCTCAAACGTTTTATGACTTGCCAAAGAGTTAAACTGTTATATCAAAGTCTATTAAAATAAAAGTAAGTGATTATGCTGTTTTCCAGTTTCCATGATTTTTCAAATATTTAATAAATATTGTTAGAAAGAGAGATTTATATAAATTTGATTTAAATCTAACTTTGTTTTTGTTTTTTCTATAGAAAAGTATATAATTTATAAAGCTTTGAGAATCTCACTTTTCATTCACTTAATAAAGGGTTGCTCATATTTCTTTGGATTCATATTATCTTGGGATATGTGTATAAACTGATAAGTATGTGCTTTATTAAATTTTAGGAATTTGAAAGAGAATCTACCGACAAAGTTAAAAGCTTGTTAAATGCTATCGATGAAGCGTTGTATGAAGGAATTAAACAACCATACTTAGATCAAGAATTATTTGAAGAATGCCAGAAGTGGGCTACAAAATATCCATACTTAAGGTATAATGATTCTTCAAATGCTTATTGTTAAGTGCTTAATGTAACATGCTTATTCTAAAGACAAATGGGTATGGAATCATTATAGAAAAGTTTTAAGTATTTAGTTGACAGTCATTAAAGTTCGAACTTTTTATTATGCTGGGGGACTTAATTTAATTAAGCTCTTTTTGTACTGTATTCTTTCCCCAAAATTATTAAGTAAGTTATTTTCTCTAGTAGAGTGAAATTGTTTTGGT
Source organism: Ryuthela nishihirai (assembly GCA_038380435.1). Lineage (NCBI taxonomy): Eukaryota > Metazoa > Arthropoda > Arachnida > Araneae > Heptathelidae > Ryuthela > Ryuthela nishihirai. Next base: position 23,097,864 of record JAWZYU010000013.1, read on the forward strand.
TTAATCAGTGTAACTAATTAGTGACATTTTCTTCAGACATAAAAGTGGAAGAAAAATTTAGTTCAGTTAGAATAGTGATATCAAATTCAACATTTTTCTTAAGAATTAATTTTGAACCTTTGATAATTGGAATTATTAAACAGAAATTTAGAATTGACATATACCATATTTACTTGAATTTCAAACAACCTCCAAAAATGCAGGCCCCTCACTTATAATTATTTTCTGTTGAAGCATTATATGTCATTTTTCTGCTCAAACATTACTCCCTTAATATTTTCAGAAATTTGCCACTACATCATAGGTGCTTTCTCAAATATAAAAGATCCAATTTTTTGGGGATCCAATCAAGAAACTACTCCTCCTGGGCAGTTTCACTGCCCAGGAGGAGTAGTTTCTTGATTTTCTGGAGTAGTTTCCTGGAGTAGTTTCTTGATTTCTCTGTCTTTTTTGCTTTCAAATAAACATGTTTTTTTGAATATATATATATTCTCAGGACAAAAAAAAAATACCAGGTGCTGTTTGCATTTAAAGATGCCATATGAATTATTTAAAAATGAAAGAAAGTCCTGTGTTTTCAAACAGGAATACATTGCTTGAGAGACTTAAAATGGGAAAAAGATAGAATAGTTTTTTAACTATAGAGTTAATTTATTAAAATTTAATGTAACATAACCAGAGTTATTAGACACTAAGATGGAAAAAAGGACATGTATGAGAAAGACTCCTATATATTATATTTTCAAACTAATAAACTATTAGTAAGTTACAAATAAAAAGGAGATTAACATTATGATGCATTTTCTTCGTATTTTTTAAGATGACTTCTTTTTGTTTTCTAAAGTGGAAAAAAAAAATTATAGATAAATGCAAAAAGTGAAAACTATGGTGATAACCATCTCTAATAATAAATAGTGGAATCTGCAAACACTTTAATAGATTTGATATGAACCATTTAAAAAAAAAATACCCCCTCAAGCAGCTGCTTGCCACAGATTTACTGTTTCAAAATATCTGATTTGAAAGCAAAATTTCCCTTTTATATAAGTGCATAAAAATCACTACTATTATAAAATGTTAAGATCCAGTCAAAACTCTGAAGATCAGCAGCCCAAGATTTCCCATTAGGCAGGTTAGGCATATGCCTAACATATTTTACGTTAGTGCCTAGGCGTATTTTACTTAGTATCTATTATGTTAGTATCTAGGGACACCAATGTAATAGAGGTGCTATCAGTTTATGTGCTTAAGCAACAAAATTTAGTTTTTTGTAATTTGTTGCAAGTATCCATAGAGTGATTATTTTCTGTTCAAACTAATCTCTCTCCTGACAATTGAAAATGAACTTTTAAAACAATATGGATTTTGAGACAATACATTATACACCTATCCCTCGATTTACACTGAAGATAGGTTCCGCACAAAACTGTGTAAATCGAAATCTTGGATTTTGCTATGTAAAACCGTGTGAGACGAAAAAAGCACTAAAATGTGCATAATTCAGTTTCGATTTACACGGTTTTGATTTCAATTACATGGATTTCGATTTACACAGTTTTGTGCGGAACCTATCTTCAGTGTAAATCGAGGGATAGGTGTATTACAAACATATTGGGATACTTCCATGTTTTGTGAATGGGAAACCATGTTCAAAACTCCTAACCTTAAAAATAAGCTTTTTAGCAGAAAAAATGTTGCAGACAATATTTAATAAATGCTCAGCAAATTGAATCAGATTTATGAAAATTTTGATTTTGGAACATATTCTTTTAATATTTAAGAGTTATTCAAGCTGAAATTATAACAGTAGCAGATGCTACTGTTACATTTTTCCTAAACACTGTTTAAAAACTGATGCAAAATGAAAAACATTACCCAAATATTAAGGAAGATATCACTCTGAATAATCTCATCAATCTCAGATAACAGTAGCATCTGCTGTCAAGTTTAACGTCGATCAATTTTAGCGGAAAAATTGTCTTGAGCCAGGTGGGATATGAACCCATGATCTCCTGATAATATGCCAGGTGCTCTGGACCACTGAGCTACTGGCTGCTGATCAAGATCTAATTGATGCTATGAACTCTACCCATAATACACAATTCTCCATGTCTCATGAAGGTATTTGTCCCAGCTGCTCTCAGCCTCAAGAAACAATGACAAGCATGTCATGAAGATGGTAAATGTATTCTGAGTGTACAGGTTAGAGGAGATCTTGATTGGCAGCTGGTAGATCAGTGGTCCAGAGCACCCAACATGTTATCAGGAGGTCATGGGTTCATATCCCACCTGGCTCAAGACAGTTTTTCCTCTAAAATTGTTCGATGTTAACTTCAGAGTGATATCTACTTTAATATTCATTAAATATATCAAAAAATATCTCTTCAATTTAAATTACCCAAATTTTTATAATTACCTTTATTTCAATAAATGATTTATTTTAATTTTAAGGCAAATTCTTACAAGTATCAACATTGATGTTAAATGTCCAGTAAACAAATATTGCTCAAAATCTAGACTCTGGGAATTTTTTTAGATTTTCCATTTCTTATGATATTTTGCTACAATATACTTAAAGTTGGAGAGCTTTTAATAAAGTTATTTTAATTCACACAACATGGAAATGTTCCAATACTTTTGAAAAATTTAGAGTAATTGTTTTTTGTTTTCAGGACAAAAAAAAGTGAGGAAGAAAAATTTTTAAATTTCAGATGAATAATTTTATTTTTAAATGTCACTATCTACTTAATATTATCTATGTATAATATTTATTGCATTAATTTTACTATTTATTAATTAAACTGTAATAATTATCCTACATCCGTCTTATCCAACATCCATTTCAATTACGCTATTTCCTTTCTTCCATTTTGTGTGCCTAAAGGTGCATGAGGTGTAAATCCAGCCCTGCATATCAGCAGATAAATGATATTAGGAAAATTAATTAGAGAGAATCTTCACAGTTCATAGTCTGATTAACAATTGTTATAAACGCGGAAAATGCCACTTACCACACAAATTGTAATATATAAAGAATAGGAGGATTTTAGTTTTTTTTTAAATTCTAAACCTGTTATTGTGCAGTGATTTTATCCTCTGCCATCTAATTACCCTGATTCCAATTTCAGCAATAAATTGAAAATTTATTTCTAGCTACATAAAGGGTTAATAAAGTGACTTAGATGAATATCCTTCCATAATATGATCAGTATATAATATTGGTAGTCCTATCTGTTGGTTAAAGAAGTTTAACAACAACATAATATTTTGCAAAGATTATGTCTAAAGCAGAAAAATCAGAGGACTTGGTAGCTTAATGGTTGAGTAGCTGACATATATGATTGTGTGGTTTATATCATACCTATGTTACAAAATTTGTTCATTATTGTAAAAAAATTGTTAACCAGAGAAAATATCCTAAGTATTAATATTCATGGATGTTCTTTCTTCAGTATTTAAGCTAAAGTTTGGTTATTGTATCTTGCAAGTATATATTCTATAAAGCTTTGTAGAGAGTTATCTAAGATTTGTTTTTGCTGAAGTAATATATTGTAGTCAAAACATTGCATTCCTACTAATTCTACTTGTTATGAGTTTTACTTAAAAATGAAATTTAGACTAAAGGGCAGCTAAGAATAAAGTTAAATGAGGTAACTTTAATCAAAATCAAATATATCTGCTAATGCGACTTATTATAAGTTAAAACTTTGTAAAAAAAATTAAGTGAAAAAATTGAAAAATGAAAGAAGGGTCAGTCAATAATAAAGTTCACAATAAATTAATTCAGTACTTTAGTGTTAATCCCAAACTTTTACCAGGCCACTATGATTTGATTTCATTTTAAGTAATTTTATAACTTTATTTATTTATTGAATTATGTGTTTGTAATTGTTTTACAGGATAAAAGGAGAACAGATAGTAGAACCAGTAGATGACAGTGTCATTTTCTTCCCAACAGTTCAAGAAAAGGGTGTATTAAATTTGTCTCATGACTTAGATGATTCTTCTCAGGGGTAACTATTAATTTTATACATATTTATGGAGGGTTATTTTGAACACACTTTATTTTACATAGTATTTTGCAGTTTGTCATGTTTAGTTTGCACTCTCTGTGGTTAAGAGTCATAGAAGTGAATTATATAAAATGCAAATATTCATTTTCTGTTAAGTGGACCTTTCATATGATGTAGTTGATGATTATATATGTAAGCATTTATTTATATATTGGTGAAATTTATCAAATTTATCAAATCAATAAAAAATTTTATCAGCTACATATGTGTTAATTTACCATTGATGTATTTCTTTAAAACACTTCCAAAGCAAAATTTGTCATCTTTATTTTGAAATATGTTGGACTAATGTAATTTTTCTGTATCATATATAATCTAATTAATTTGTGGAAAAAGTCTGCCTTAAATTGTTTTATCATTTAATTACCTTTGACTAACAAGTATTCATATGGCTGAAAGTTGAAAGATAGTGCTAGGTCAGAGGATGTTGATACAAACTGATTTCCTTAAAGCAGAAAAAACAAGATTATGAAAACTTTGAAATGATTCTGATATGTTTATAGGCTTGTTTACAACGTTGTGTAAATAGAATTGGTAACTCCATCTATAAAATGATGTAACTTGCACATATAAATCTCTGTTAATTACCAGAAAAGTGCAAAATATGAAGCAGTTTTTTAAATTCTGAACATAGAAGTATTGCATAATGTCTCTATGCTTAATATGTTCATCATAATATCCAAACCATAAGTATTGTTTTACATTAGTAAAAATGTAGCTACTTAAAATAATATTGACACAAACTATGTTGTTTCTTATTTGCAGAAAAATGTTTACATGCCAAAAGTATATTATTTTTGAACAATGCCACCTTCTACTACCCTTGAATTCTGTGCCTTTTATGTAATATAGCTAGTTCTGCTTTTAGCTTTTTACATCTTTTTACACCAAGAAAGGTCCTTTAGAGAAATTAAATTTTATGTTTTTGTTTTCTAAAAAAAAATCTGTATTTCTGTCTTTGCAAAGGACTTTTATATCCTTAGTATGTGTTGCCAGCTCTAGTGCATACTTTTTTTAATGCATGGTCTGATTTTGTACACTAATGGGCTCTAAAAACACCATTATTTTTTACGAAAATAGAGATTTCAGTGAAATATCTATAAATTTTATTTCAAAAATGTTTTTTCAATATTTAAACAACTGTTGAAGCCAGAGTTTCTAGTTCAGTTGAAAAAAAAAAGGTGAAAACTTGAAAGAATAAAAGTTTACGAAGAACATATGAGTGACTATGATATATGTTGACTATTTTAAAGGAATAATATTTTCTTTCACAACTTTATTGTATTGTTGATGTAATGAATGTATATTGGTGAAAGTCAAAATAAATTTTATGTATCTTTGAAAAGTTCATGGAAAATGCAATGGGTTCATTGGTATATTGCTTGCCTGTTTAGAGTGCTATCAACAGATAGGTTGATATTGTACATAGAAAAAAGTTGAATGTATGAAGTATGGCTGCAATACAAGACTGTTCCTATTTCTGAATGGATTTTTCTAAATGATATCTGTTATTGAGTAAAGGCCAAGCACTAAATATTATATGTTAATGAAAACAAGGTGAATTTTTTATTTTTTGGAATATTTGAAAGTGTTCAATGAAGTGAAATTGAAGTGTGAAGAGTGGAATGTTTGAAATGTTTCAAGACTCTTCTGGTGATTGGAAATATCAGTATAGGTTAAATTAGGGTTGAGAAACCTGTGGCTTTCATCTATATATTTTAGTGTGTAATGTGGCTGTGTGATAAAATGTAGAAATCCAATTAAGAGTTGTGACACCTGAAATTGATGCAAACTATCAACTTTGGATTATCAGAGCAGTAATATGGAAGAATAAATCTCTTGTCAGAATTTTTTTTTCTTACAATATGATTTTTTTAAATATATTTTGCCTCTACATTTTTTTTGTCAAGAATTTTTCTTTGATTCTTTAAAAATTTATAGTTTTTATCAATTCATATTATTCATTAAAATGCATTTTTTGAATAAAGATATATTTTCGATTCTTTAAAAGTGTAGTTTTTTTCTCAATTTCACTAGAAATGTATGTTTTCATCTTTAAATAGATATTAAAAATAATTTAAAATTCTCTCTCATTGAGCAATAAAATTTTAGAGTTTATCCTTCAAACTATTTGCATGTTAAAAGCTTTTCGGAGCAAGGACAGCGCTCCATCTTCAGTGAAGTGATGCTATATAGTGACGTTGATCTGTTTAGACAAAAAGCTTCTTTCAACATGTTGTGAAGGGCGATTCCGGTGTCTCAGTTGCAGATGGGGACGGACGAGGTCATTATTCAATAGCCTCACGGACTATGGTTTCGTAGAAAGTGGACACATGTGCAAGCAGTGTGGCGTGATCCCAGTCTATTGTTGCCATGTGTTGTACTCTAGCTTGGAGGTGGCCATCATTAGCTTCTTTTGGCTGACATCAGTTTGGTGTTCTGTGAACCTTTCTTGTAAAGAGCATATGGTTTTGCCGATGTAGTATAAAATGGCAAATGTATAATTTTTCCTGTGGCTCTTTAAGAATATAATTATTTTTACTGACTCTTCGCTAAGTTTGGGTGGCTCAGCCCTGGGTTTAGTTTCACCTGTTTAATTATATTGAAGTTGCCAATATTTGTAGTTGTAACGTCAAATAAAGACAAGTGATTTTTTTGTTAAGTTTTAAAACATGTATTATTTCTAGCATTTCACAAATGGGAACTTGTTTTACAGGAATGAACTTTGTATTTTTTTATTGGCACAATGATTAAAGCACATGGTTACTTTATAGGGATTTCATGTTTTACCCATTATTTTGTTCTTTTTTGCATTAATTTTAATTTATATTTCAACTTCTTATTAAGTATTTTGTCTTTATCATTTGATTTGTTTCTTTATATCTCATATATTTCAGCCTTATAATTGAAGGCAAAAAGATGCCAATTTACCATACCACCAATCCTGAGGAAAGAACAATTTTTCAAAATGAATGCATTGATAGCTTGGAAAGCATATTATCAGAAGATGTTCCTGATTACATAGAAGAAATAATAGAACAAGATGGGGAATATGAAGAATTTCTAGTCTACGATAAAAGGTGATGACTTAATGATAGTAATTCAAAAAATTTGCAAAAGAAACAGTTCAAAACATTAGAAGCTTCATAGCTATAATCTTAATTCTGATTTTGTTTACATGAGTTTATGGTATTGTATATAGTTAACAGCAACTAAATAGTACTAGAGTGATTCATAAGTCTGCACTTTCAGCTTGAAAAATGTATATGGTGACACATTACCGTGTCCCATTTGCATACCTCTGAATGTAGTACTGTCGTGCCCACATTTGTTTTATCCCGTAAACATAACTTTTGGCGTGGAGGGTCATGGATGCCCCTATCCTCGTTCCAATAGTGCCTTTCCATATTGCCCCCATTTTTGTTACCAGTTCGACGAAGAGGAACTCGACTGCAGGCACAGAACTTTCCAGATTGAGCCTGAAACCCCAGATGGCAGGGGGTCTACGTGACATGCCTGGTAAACAACGTTGGCCGGAGGGGAGCTGAGATTCGCACCTTGGCCAATCACGTACAGCCACACATGAGCATAGGTGACCTCTGCCAGGGGGACCGGGCAGTGTGCCTAAAAAAAAACCGGAGAAAAAGTATCAGTTATTATTTGTCGCTCTGAAAGGAAGGAAGTCTTGAGCTGCTGCCACTGGAAAGATGGAAATGTGCTGAGGAGCAAAAGCCTGCAGCCACGGGAAAGAGGCCTGCTAACTTGCGATGTCGTTCCCTGGGATCAGCCTGCATGGAACGAGGAGGTAGGGTTGAGATCGATTTTACTCTGGTTTAACTTTTCCCACTCAATTACATTGCTACCACTGTCACGCAGCCTGTATGGAACTAATACATGGTGTCATTGGCTCACCTTTTGAAATTGTATTCAAGTAATTTATGGACTGTGCTGCGCTATCGCTGGGGTAAGCCCCGTAAATTGAGAAGTGTTGTGCCGAGGGCACCTGATGAAATTGTCCGATGAGTGGACCTACATGTGTGTAAAATGTCTGAAAGTAATTTGTTAATAAATGTTGAGTTTTTGTTAACTGTGAAATCATGCTAGTTTTGCCTATTGTTAAATGTCAGTTAATTTGAATATTGTGTCCGGGATCTGCCTAGATTTGGCAGCAAGTAAACGAATCATGGCCTAAGTGCGTGCGCTGGCCAAAAAATACTTAGGGGTGGTCACCACAGTACTAAGGAAATGCATAAAGTTCACTGCTTCAGTCCATAACTATTACTAGTATTGGAGTTTTGGTTTCCATTGAGTGAGTTAAGTATTGAAATTGAAAATTCATTTTACATCATTACCGGAAAAAGGATTAAAAGCTGCCGATGTAGCCTTAGAAATATGCAAAAGTGAAGATGAAAGGGCAGTCTCCATTCATGCTACTTCAAGAAATTCAAAGACAATGACATGAAAAGAGCCATGATTGGGATGGCCAATATTGGTAGATCGCAACATTCTGTGCCATGCTCTTGAAGCTGATCCATTGACAAACACTCGCAGACCCTTATCTAAATTTCGTTGCTCACAAACTATAGTGCTGCAATCTGCAATGCATTGGTAAGGTAGCCAGGAGTTGCTGCAGTGTTGCACACAAAATGACTACTGAATAAGCAAACTATTACCTCAATGTCTGCAGGAAACTCCTTGCTCATCACCTGGATCAGTGTTGAGATTTATCACCCCAAAACTCCTTGCCGTCAGACAATAGGGGATATGATGAGCTTGGAAAAACTGCTGTCTGTCAGATATGTTACGCTGTGGCCCTGTGTATGGGAGAGCCATACCCTGTGCATGATGTTAAAGAACATGCTGGTTGAGCTTGACTGGAGGCTACCATCTGTCTCCTAACAGCTGTCCAATGGAGCTCCTTCCCCCAACCTCTGAACCCTCAGGGTCCTTGTGACCTGGTTATTTAGCCCATTGTATGCAAAAAAACAACCTAATACAACCCTTGATGATCCATGTGACTACCTTTTCATCAAGCGAATTGTTATGCATTATAAAAAAATGGATCTTTTTTAACAATCTGAACACTCAAAAGCAGTGGCTTGACCCAGGCCAACTCGCACTTCCTGTCTGAAAGAGGGGATGATCCAAAAAGAAGGCAGTGTTGTGTGTTTGGTGAAATTTTGAGGGTGTAGTGCACTTCACACTGGTAGCCAATAGATGCACCACTAATAGTGCTGATCTCTACTCTGCATAACTGGAGTGCATGCACTCTGTGATGCTTCAATGATACCCAGGATTGGTAAACAGACATCAGGTATTCATCCAAGAAGACAACACAAAAATGTACACCACACTTTGGACCATAGAAAATCTTCAAGAACTGGCATTTGAGTTTCTTCTTCACCTAGCATATAATCTGGACCTAGTTCCTTCTGACTACCACCTCTTTCCTTCCATGGCTCATTGTTTTCAAGGTAGGCAGCTAAAATGTTTCAGGAAGTTGAAAATGGATATTGGGAGTTTTTCACCTCTAAGGACCAAGCATTGTATTGAAGAGTAATTGAACAACTTGCCAACAGAATTGAAAATAATGATTTTTATCATGGTGACTAAGGTTCATTATTTATAGTGTAATAAAATGGAAATAAATAAAATAAATACCCCCTCAAGCAGCTGCTTGCCACAGAGGTCTGACAGGAGTCTGTCAGTTTATATGCCACAGTAGAAGGTCTGAGAGGATGGCAGGACCTCAGCAGAAAAATGACACAAACAGCCATGCCTTACCCGGGGCTCGAACCCAGGTCCCTTAGATCAGTAGTCAAGCGCGCTAACCACTCTGCCATGTACAGACTTATTATTCAGCCTGGTATATAAAAATAAATTATCCTTTAAACAGCTATGTGCTGAAAAGGTCTGATAGGATCCTATCAGTATTATATGCCACGAAGTCTGAGGTAGGCAAGACAGCAGAAAGACACAAGAAAAGTAATGTCTATGTTTTATCTGGGACTTAAACCCAGGTTCCTTTGATACATAGCCATGTACGCTAACCATTTAGCCATCCTCCTGTGTATAAAAATATGGAATATTAGTGAATCTTTTAAGTGCTTTTTTATTTCTAGTCTCATTTTTGTAGGCTCTTTGATCATGTGTTTAAAGGATTTTGTTTTTTCCATAGTTGCTTAAACTATTCTAAAAGTAATCTTTTTAAAAAAAAATATTATAGCATTTTTCCAATATAGAATTGGTTTTCTGCTATTGCTCTGATCATTGTTTACATTTACTGTTATTTCCATAAAACTTCTCGCTCAGAGGGGGGGGGGGGGGGGCTCAATTGGTAGCGCACCAGACTCGTAATCTGCAGTTCCCAAGTTCGAGTCCCAGCTGGGTCAGCATTGAGATTTATCTCCGCAAAACTCCCTGCCCTGCCCATGGTCAGTAGGGGATACCGATGGTCTTGGAAAGGCCGCTGTCTGTCAGATGGGACATTAAGCCATGGCCCCATGTGCAGGAGAGCCATACCCTGTGCACATTAAAGAACATGCTGGATGGCCTTGACGTGAGGCTACCATCTGTCGCCCAACAGCTGTTCTAGTGGGTCTCCTCCCCCAACCTTCTCTGAGTCTTTGGGGTCCTTGTGACCTGGCCATTTAGCCCATGGTGTGCAAAAAAGTTCTGCTCAGAGGTAAAACAACCCAACCTTGCTCTCGGTCAGTAGGGGACACCAATGGGCTTAGAAAGGTTGCTGCTATCTATTGTCACAATAAGCCGTGGCCCTGTGTATGGGAGAGCCATACTTTGTGCATATTAAAGAACAAACTGGATGGCCTTACCAGGAGGCTACCTCTGTCTCCTAATAGCTGTCCAGTGGGCCCCCTCTCCCCAACCTACTCTGAGCCTTTGAGATTCTTGTGACCTGGCCATTTAGCTCATTGTGTGCAAAAAAAGTGCTGCTCAGAGGTAGAACAAACCCAATCAAAAGCTTTATCTTATTGTCTTAATTAGCTTGTTCATTGATGATATTTTAGTGTAACTGGAAAATGTTGCTTACAGTTTTGGATTGTCACACATTCATATTGTGAAATATTGCTTTCTTTTGAGAGTTGTGTAAAGTCTATTCCATGAGATGTTAGTCATGATGCTTTCATATTGCTGTAAATGATATTTTGTTCTTGGACCATGGTCGAGTGGTTAGCGCGCTTGGCTACTGATCATAGGGACCTGGGTTCGAGCCCCAGGTATGGCATGGATGCATGTGTTGGTTTCTGCTGAGGTCCTGCCATCCTCACAGACCTTCTACTCTGGCATATAAACTGAAAGGCTCTTGTCAGTTCTCTGTGGCAAGCAGCTGCTTGAGGGGGTATTTATTTTATTTATTTTTACACAAATTGTTTATTTTAAATTGCTATTATTTTGAGACCAACATTTATAGTGATGAATAAAAATGACTTGTACTTTCAGTGTTGACTGTGATAAAGAAGAGTGTCCTGACAATCCGCCCACACCAAAATTAAATTCATCTGTCATAGATGATATTAAGGATAAAGTTATTCAAAGGCTAACAAATAAAATTTGGCCTGAGGTGAGAAAACTGGTCTTTGCAAAAAATTTTCTTTTTGGTAAAGAGAAAATATTTATTAATACAATATGGATTTTTAATGACTTTTTGTTTTCAATATCAAGATTGTTTTTTAACTGTAATATGTATAAGAGTCTTTGGAGAATGAAATGGCTGCTCAAAGTTCGTTCAATGAAAATTAGGTAAAAGAATGCATTTAGGAATTTGAAGCAGTTGCATAACTTTATTTTAATTGTAGTTTGTGTAACTGAAAACTTTCAGAAAAAAGTCTCCCTGTGTAATACCTAGAAATATTCTTTGTAATGCATGCATATTCTTATTCTGTGATTTGTGTTCTTGTTCTCTTGAATAATATTAATTTTTTTTATCCTTACACAAAATACACTCCTGTTAGTTGTTTTTTCTATTCTTGGATATGACTTTTACAAGATTTGACTGGTTTTGCAGCATAGCTAGTATTTATGAAAGTGTAATTTATTCAGTGAGAAGCAAAATTTCTAACTTTGTAATACATAAAAACCCTTTGTTTAGAAGATTTGAGATAAATTAAAGAAATAAAAAATGAAATGTTCATTAAAGTGTTGACTATTTTTTAAACAATCTCTCAATATTTGAAGATTTATATAGACTTAGAACATTTAAAAGTAGCATTATTTTAAAGTTAAGGAGTTTTATTCCAAAGCTGACCCCCCCCCCCCCCAAAAAAAAAAAAAAAAAAAAAACTCAGCTGATGAATTATTAACTCTTCCAATGCCCATGTCATCTGTATATGTTCACAAAATCTGAAATGAGGGGCCAAGGATGTATGTATCTGTTTTTTGTTAATAATTTAAAAAAAAGGAATCTTTTTTTTTAAATAAAAATTTCTATTGTAATTTTTTTAATATATATATCTAATAAAAATATATAATTCAGGCTTGAAAAATAATATTTGTTTTTTAATTTGATTCATATTTTATTAAACTACGATATTAATACTTTTATAAAGCCATCTGATTTTCATTTCTTAGAAGCACTAAACGGTATTGCCGATTTGCTTGTTAACTTTCCTATTTGCTGAAGCAACCTTCTGATTTAAGCTTACAAGTTTGATTTGAACTATTATCAACAAATTTTTCTTTAAATTTTTTAAAATCTCCTAAAAATTAACAAAAAAACTGCTATTTTTAAAAACGGTAGATTTTGGAAGTATTTACAAAGTACATACTGCCATTTTTTTCTGTTTCTCACTCTTTTTCTGTCATGAACTTATTTCAGTATTTCCAAAATTATTTTTATCTTTTTTTTCCAGCATTCTATGCATTATCTTTCCTGCTCTTAAAATCGAAAATGGAAGTAAACAATCCTTCTTAGAAATTCTGGGTGCAGCTGCATTTATGCTTTACTCAGGCAAACAAGAGGCAGATGACTGACACATGTCAGCGTTGAGATTTATCTCTGCAGAAATTCTCCGCCCTGCCCATGGTCAGTAGGGGACACCAATGGGCTTGGAAAGGACACCGTCCGTTGGATGGGACGTTAAGCTGTGGTCCCATGTACAAGGAAGAGTCATACCCTGTGCACATTAAAGAACACGCTGGATGGCCTTGACGGGAAGCTACCATATGTCTCCCAACAGCTGTTCCAGTGGGTCCCCTTCCCCAACCTTCTCTGAGCCTTCGGGGTCCATGTGACCTGGCCATTTAGCCCATGGTGTGCAAAAAAGTGCCGCTCAGAGGTAAAACAACCCAACTGACACATGCGATCTCCGTTCCATGTGCTTTAAGTGTTTTTTACAGTTTTGGTCCAGCATATTGGATACCTTTTGTAAAAATAGTATTTGCTATTTTATATTTAACCCTTCCAGTGTCCAGGCTGAAAAACAGGGTATCCATCCTGAAAAACAGGTTTCCATCTAACTATGCTCAGCCAAAGAAAACTTTAACTTCAGAACTTTTTTTCCAAATAACTAATGAAAGGAATTATGGCATGTTGTATACCAAATTAATCAGCATTTAATTCTGGATTTTCTGAAAATCAAGTATTTAACAAAAAAGACGATATGTTTTATTTTAATAGGACTTGTATAGTCATGTAGTAAAAAAAAATGCATCTGGTAACGGACAACTTTGGGATATTTTGGAAAGAGAGATATTCAAGAAAAGGGGATATTACACTTCTTCTAGGTGACTTCAATGCCAAAGTTCGTACTGACTCTTACCTTTGGGGAGGGATGATAGGCCCTTTGGTATTGGTAGCTGCAATGGCAATGGGCAATACAATTTTGGTATTGGTAGCTGCAATGGCAATGGCCTACAGGTAAGTAAACTCAATGGTTTCAGAATAACTAACACTTATTTACAAACACCGCGACATACATAAGTAGACATGGGTTTCACCCAATGGGCTGCATAGGAATATGATTGATTATATATTAATAAACAGCAAATGGGCTAGTTCTATCAGGGCATACAGGGGAGCTGAAATTGGATCTGATCATTACCTTGTTAAAAGTGTCTTTCAACTTAAACTTAAAAAGTGTTGTGCTAAAGTTAAAAAATTTACCTTTAATACTGAAGCACTGAAAGACCCAGTTATAGCTAAAGCTTATCATGATAGGTTACTTAGTCATTATGACAGTCATGGTTTGCCTACTACAGAAGTTGAGAAAGAATGGGACCTTTTTAAACAGGCTTTTTTGGAAACTAACAGTACTCTTTTAGGAAAAAAGGAATAGAGGAGGCAGAATTATTTGAGTGATAAGGCACTTGAGCTTATTTCAGAAAGAAGGAACTGCAGGAATGTCCTTAATCAGTACCCTATTAGTCCTAATAGGAAGCATTACAGAGAGCTTAATAAACGTGTAAAGGATCAGTTAGCTGCTTATAAGAATCTTTGGTTTGATGACTTGGCTAATAAAGCCAAGGAAGTAGTTAGACAGCACAACAGCAGAGAGCTGTACCAGATAGTTAATGTTTTGTGTGGTAGAAAATGGACAGGTATATAGGGATGGAAGGATAAGTGAGGTAAGTTTATAGAAGATGAGGATTCTGTCATGACTAGGTGGGCTGAGCATTTCAGTGGTGTTCTAAACAATGTGGTTAGTTCTACTCCCATTGTTTGCAATGATGATAGATGCAATGTTGGCTTTAATGTTGGCCCTATAAAACAATCTGAAGTTAGTTTGGCTATTTCTAAACTTAAACTTCATAAATCCCCAGGGGTGGATGAAATTACTACGGAAATGCTTAGAGCTGGGAATGTTTCTGTTACCATTTGGATGACTGAAATTTTGAATAACTTTTATGATAAAGGCATGGTTCCTAAAGATTTTACCAGAGCTATTATTATCCCCATTTTTAAAAAAAGTTGATCACAGTTCTTTTGATAACTATAGGGGTATCAGCCTACTTTCTGTTCCAGGTAAAGTTCTTTGCTTAATTGTGCTTAATAGAATTAAGAATCTGGTTGACAGTCAATTGCGTGATGAGCAATGTGGATTCTGAAGTGGTAGGGATGTGTAGATCAGATATTTTCACTTAGGCAGATTCTTCAGAAATGTTTAGAGTTTCAGAAACCTTTGTTTGTTAGCTTTGTTGATTTCAAAAAGACTTTTGACTGTGTTGATCGTTATAATTTGTGGTTGATTGTGAGATCGTATGGCATACCAGACAAGTTAGTTAACATAATGAAAGCTCTATAATAACATTGAGTCATGTGTGAGAGTTGGTAAGACTTGTAGCAATTGGTTTAGCATTGCTTTTGGTGTTCAACAAGGGGTGCATTTTGTCCCCTTTTCTCTTTAGTTTGGTTATTGATTACATTATGTGAATTTCACTGCAAGGGAAAGATTTTGGCCTTAAATGGTCTAGAGATTTCAAAATTTCTGATTTTGATTATGCAGATGTTTTTGCCTTGTTGACTAATGATGTTGATGAGATGAATTCTTTCATTAGGGCTGTTGATGAGACTGGTAATAGAGTTGGGTTGGTGATAAACAGAGATAAAACTAAAATGATGATAATTGGTCATGCAGTTGATGCTTCAGTCACTCTGAATGGTTGTGCCCTTGAGCAAGTGTCTCAGTTTAATAATCTTGGGAGTTATGTAATAGATACTGGTGATGTGTGGCATGAGATTAACAGGCAAATAGGGATTGCCTCTGAGACTTTTAGGAATCTATGGAGAGTGTTGAGAAATAGGCATATACACCTAAAGACTAAAATTATACTGTATAATTGTTTGGTTCTTTCTGAGGTTGGTTATGGTAGTGAAACTTGGACACTTTGTAAACAAGATAACAGGAAACTTTATGCTTTTGATTCTAGATGCTTGTGCAGTATCTTGGACATTAGGTGGTTCGACTTTGTAAGTAATAACGAGGTTAGGCAAAGGAGTTAGTAACCTCCTTTGAGCAGCATATTGTGCAGAGAGAGAGATTGTTGGCTTGGCCATGTTGCCCATATGGAAAATTATAGATTGGGGAATAGGGTTATGAACAGTGTGCCTAAAGGTCTCAGAAAGAGGGAGAGACCTAGGATGTGGTAGACAGACAATGTCAAACAGGACCTTGTTAGAATTGGTGTGCTGTGGCCAGATGCAGCAGACGTAGCTCAGGACAGACTTGCTTGGAGAACTAAATTGCATGGTCTGGTCAGACCTCCGTAGCCCATGGCTGCTTGAGGATGATGATGATGGCTACTTTTTGCAAATGGAGAAATGTTAGTATTAATATATTTGTTTAGAAATGTATAATATTAAATGCTGAATAAACTTGACTTTTGCACAATTAATATTATTTTTAAAGTGTGCAATTTGTCTTCGTAGGTGAAGTCTTTACTGCAAAGTTTTGAAGAAAACAAATTTAAAAGTAGGTACTTAAAATTGTATTTTTAATTTCAAATGCAAGGAACCAAAATATTCTTGCATTTAATATTTAAGTGATTTATAATAAACATATTGAAAGGTCCTTAGATCAACATACAGTAAATATAAAAATGTAAATACTTATCTTTCAAACAGCTTATTGCAATAATTGAAAAGAAATTGTTCTTTATAGCTGGTACTATTTTTGACTATCAAATAATTTTGACTATCAATTTGTTTTTTGTTCTAAAGACACACAATTCTACCCCAACTGGATGCTTTTGTGTGGTAATGCCTTAGGCTTGTAACACATTTAGGTATTTCTTGTCTGACAATATAACCTCTTTAGATATTCATTGTATAGTTATACAATGTTATTGTCATTGTTCAGTCACCACACTGCAAACAGACTTTCATGATATTTCTTCAGTGTTTTAAAGTGCTTACAATTTCTTAATGCATACAGTAGTTCTGTACATTCTATACTGTATACTATTTGCTGTTATGTCTTCCATGTATTATTTCACCTTTTTTGTTTTTAGATATGAATGAAAATTTTTTTGAAATATTAGGATTTACATTTTCCATCTCCCAATAATTTTAATATCTGAAATTTAATAGTTTTAATCATTAATGGTGAAAAAGTTGGAAAATGGCAAAACTTTAAATGACTATTGTAAATGATCTATTCATGTTAGGAATCTGAATGATCTCACTTGACAGTAACAGTCTGATCCCTTGTTCCCAGGGTGTTGTGGTGGTGATGAAATGCAATTTTTTAAGAGATAAGTGAAATATTCTTTTTTGGGTTGGATAAGCATTATTAATAAGTTATATTCCTATTTGGACTTTCTGAATCATCCATTAGTTTGAATTTCCACCATTAAAGTGGTCCAAAGTTGGAAAATGATAAATTTAACTCTCTTTGAAAATGAACATTCCATATTAATGAGGTGATATGTTTTTCTTTTAGTTACTGCATAATTTTCTCACCTATTCCCCCACATAAATTACATGCTTTCTACTTCATTTTTTCTACCTCAAACATTTGTTTGAAAAATTTTGAGTTTTCTCCAGAATTTTGATTATTCAAAGCAGCTAGCACTCTAAGATGGTGCACTATATATGGCCCATAAAACACTTTTATCCAGCCCATTAAGTGAATGAATAGTTGCACCTAGATAACTGAATTAGTAGTTGTAACCAGATGACTGAAATGATAGATAAAAGTATGCAATGGAAACTATGCTTATAGGTCAATTTTATTAAATTAATCTTAACACCATTAAAGTTAAACAATTTCTGTAGGTTATTTAAGAGGAACCATAGAAGAGATTCTGAATTTATCAGTACATTATAATTTGTGGATTTGTTTATGGTAAATGATAATTGTAATCTAAAAAAGGCAGTTAAAATTTTTAAAAAATTTTAAAACAATTTTCACATTACTTGATCAGCATAGTATATTAATATTCTGGCCAGAGAGTTGCCTCTATTATTGCAAAATGGCTCACTTATTACATTCACAGTTGAAAAAATGGTCCACTAGAGAGAAAAAAGTTTGAATGCTTTGATATAAGGTAATTACTAACTTTTTGTAATATAATGCAAAAAAAAAAGGTTTTTTGTAAAATACTGTTACTTTTCCAGTTTCATTTTTAAATGTTTATGATATTAATTGGAATGTATTGTTGATAGTTTACAAGTTTTTGCTCAAAGTTTTAGTTATGTAGTATTTTTTTCCGAATAAGAATCAAATTATTCATTCTTATTCCTTTTAAGTGTTCAAAGCCAGTTAGCTACTTTTTTTTAAAATGATGCCTAAGTAACTAATTTTAATTTTAATTTCTGCTATATTATTCTCCAGAACTAAATGCTTTTTCATTTGGTATGTAATGTGGACCTATTTATATGTGTTAATTACTACAGAATAAGATTCTAAAGTAAGTTGTTTTTATGCTGAAAAAAGTTGCAAATTATATTGACCATGATTGCACATTTTGTGAGAAACCTGACACTTTAAGGGTTGAGTTGTGTTGCTTTACCTCTGAGTGGCACTTTTTTGAACACAATGGGCTAAATGGCCAAGTCACAAAGATCCCAAGGACTCAAAGAAGGTTGGGGGAAGGGGACCTACTGGACATGTATTTGGAGACAGATGGTAATCTTCTTTTAAGGCCATCCAGCATGTTCTTTAACATGAACAGGATATGGCTCTCCCACACACAGGGCCACAGTTTCGCATCATATCTGATGGTGTTTTTTGTGGAGATAAGACACTTTAAGGTTAAAGGCAATGTCAGAACTGAAATGATAGGTAAAAACTATACAATCTTATATCTTATATGTTAATCTTTTCTCATTTCAACTCAATTATTCAGTAATGTTTGAGATACTGATTAAATATTATTTCTAGGTAATAAACAAGACAGCTTGTTGCCACCAATAATAGTTCCATCAGAATATTCAAGACCTTTATCTCAGCTAAGGCCAAATACTGGACATAGAAGCCTACTTGTATCACCTGATTTTCCCAGTCTGGATGGTATTCTTACTGTTTCATCCAAAGTATTACAGAAAAAAAGAGAATATAGAACTGGGTATGATAATTTATTTGTTATAATGTTTATATATATTGAAATGACAATTTACTTCACACATTCACCTAATAATGCATGGCTTTTGCCCTCATAACAGTAGCAACATATCATGAAATGGACTCTACCAGGTGCTGGAAATGTTCTGGTGGTATTGGAGCACATGAATTCTGGTCAGCTGGCCATAAAATGTCAAGAGTTGCCGGTGATGGGTTTCAGGCTCAAGCGTATTACTCCACTTCATCCCACAGATGCTCACTAGGGCTCAAATCTGGAGAGTGAGAGGGACATTCTAGGGTTGTGAACTCACTGGAATGCTCCTCCAACCAGTCCTCAGCCAAATGAGAGATGAGACGGGGTATTCTCTTGTTGAATGAAGTCATCCTGTTGTGGGAAATGAATAGCCATGAATGGGTGTAAGTGGTTGGTGTGTTTTCAACAGTGTTGTGCAGGAATGGTGGTCTCAAGAAGTACAAGGGGCCCTAAGGTGGCTAAACACCCCCGGAACATTACACTGCCTCCACTGGCCTGTAACACCCAAACTGTAGTCCATAGCTTCATATGGTCTATGACAGACATGCAACCCTCCATTAGCACGTTATAATTAGAACCTCAATTCGTTGGACCAAGCTACCTGTTTCCAGTCTTCCATGGTCCATTGGTGATGTTCCTTTGCCCCCACTGCAGCTTCACAGACAATTAGCATGCTGTTAACAAGGGTACTCGATATGGGTGTTGGCTACCATAGCCCAGTTGTGCTATTGTATATCAAATGGTCTTTGTAAAGCTTGTTGAATGCTGACATTATCATTTGTGCTGTAGTCTTCCATTCCAATGTTACTATATGGGAGAGGCAGTGCTGACCTTGAACATCAATACCCCAGTTATGGCCATATTTTTCCTGACAGCTGCAGATTTTGCCAGTTTTGATGTAGTCCTGGTGCACACATGCGATGGTCGCATGCAGAAATCACAGATGTTCTGCAGTTGTGATATGGAACACCCCTTCTTTTTTGCTCCAACTATCTGCCCACGATCGAACTCACCCAGGTCACCATGTTGTATACCCATCGTAACAGTTGCAGGTACGCTATACAGCAGGTGGGTATCTGGGCTATTTATAGCCTCAAGGGGTTTTGGCTGGCTGAATTATTGTGGTGGGTAAGACAGATATGTGGATTGGTGCAGTGTCTATAATAAATTGTGCTTTCAGTGTATACGTCAGAATTAATGGGGCACAATATACAAATGTATGTGAATATCCTCTCATATGCAAAAAAGTTATATTTGTAATATAAATAAAAGAAGAAATTTAATTGTTTATGACTTTATTTTGTACTTTTTAACACCTTTTGTTAAAAGTGAATCTTATTCTTCATCACTTTTTCATATAAGGAATGTCAAATGGAAAAGCTGATGCAAAGTACAGTAGACACTCTCTGATTCTTGAAGATTACTGTGAATGGCAAAACCAGAAAAAAGGCTGATGGGGGAAAGTGGGGTTAAGAACCAATGATACTTCACACTCTTAACATTTTACAGAATTATAAGAGTGTGTATTGCACTGTGTATTTCAGCTTACTTTGCATAAAAGTTCAAAAAAGAAGGTATTTTTAAGTGATGTAGTAGAGTTAAAAATAAAATAATGCATGAGATAATAAATTATAAAAAATACAGTGACCCCTAACTGATTGCAGGGATTATGCACCTGATGATTGCCAAGAATGGCAAATGTGTGAGACTTAAGATTTATGGGAAAAAGGGGAATTATGAACCAACAGCATTATATTCTCTCAACTCTATTCAATGTAAATATATTTCAGTTTATTATACACTGAAAAGTCTCAAATACATGTTTCAGCTTACTCCACACTACAAAAAGGCTGAAAATAGTGTTTCAAAGTAAATACAGTGATGTTAAAGTGAAATAATACTTGATATTATACATAATGATAAAAAAAATATGATATAATGATGGTGTTACTAATTGTATTAGAGGAGAACAGAAATTTAAGAGTCCTGGGTGTGTGTCATCATGGGATAGTGAGACTACTGGGAACCTGCAAGGGATTGTGGAGAGTTGTTAACAATGCAATGTAAGCAAACTTATATTGGGACCATCGAACTATAAGAAAGTTAAAATAAGAGCCTTTAATTGCTTAACATGTAAATCTTGTGACTTGTTATATTTTGCAAGATTTGGTGAGATTTACACATGCATTGCAAAGAGCAAAAATATTTCACAACTGTTATTTTCTAAGTTGTGTTTAATTTCAGTGTGTTCTAAGTTGTGTTTCAATTAAACAAAATTAATATTTTGAATAAAAATATATTAAAATATGGAAGGAATATATCCATATTTTGAGGTAGTTTTTTCTAAATAATGCAAATTAATATATATAGGAGAGAAAGGTTTATTTGCATCTAGCTCCTTAAAACACTTTTTGGCAAAATGGTTGAAAATTCCACTGAAGAATTATTGAAGATTCCATTCAGCAGTGATTGCTATCTATTAAGAAAGCGTAAGTATTTCTTTTACCTCTGTGATTGGCTAGCAGTCTGAAGCATATGCTGTGGGAATAGTATTCTATGGATTGAGCAGTGCACGTTAACAGCCTGATGGGAAGGAATATCTTGTTCACTTCCAACTCACATTAAATTAGCAATCTGGACCTCTTTTATAATACTCTATTACGGAACAGAAAAATTTGAGGATTATTCCAAATAAAATGAAGGTTATTATGGAATAAAATTATAAAAGTTAAGAAATATTTTGGCTTTTATGTTAGTTATCAGTTTATATTTTAAGTCTTTGTATATGTTTAGTTAGCATATTTTTCTTCTTGTTTTCAGTTATCAGAATGTGTCTCTAATGGATGCTTCACAATTGGAAATAGTAAAAATGCTAATGTTAGGTACTACTAATAAGTTCAGTACGACTAATAAGCAGCTGATATGTAAAAGCTTCAACATTACTTTTGATAGCATTTAGATTTGCTGTATCTGATTTAGAGAGAAAGATAAAATGAAAACCCTTTGAATGTAACCCAGTCCTTGATAATACTGTAGCCTTAGCTATTTCCAAATATCATTCTTCCAGGAAAGTAATGTAGATGTAGGTGCACTTCTTTTCTGGAGTAGCCCCAAATAATAAATGTGCAGGAGATGAGCATTGTAAAACACCATAAATATGTAGATCAATGCAGGTATGAACTAGTTTTGTAGCTATTGAAGTGAAGGGCTAATAGTTGAATAACTATAAAAATAGAAACCTAGGTTATGAAATATATATATAAATTTAGCTATGCAGTTTTTAGTTGTAATATATTTTTAATACAGAAAATGTTTTGCTTCAAGAAATTGTTTCTTATCCTTTTCATTTTGTAACTTAATATTGGTTTTATGCTATGAATTATTTATATAATGGAATGAACACTATAGTTTTGCTTGTAAAAACTAAAACTTTATAAAGTTGTAACTTTAAAAAAAAATGCATATTAGTTGGGACTAAAATAAATTTTTAAATATTATCACTTTATTAATTTTTAATTTATTTAGTTAGGAATTATATCTTGAAATATATATATATTTTTATTATATAATGCATTTTTTTTACAGTTCTGAATCAGAAATGAGAACAAGACCAAATTCAGGAGTGTTATTACATTCCAAATCTCCAGAATTGAACCATTCCTCTCTTCCCACCTACAATCAGCAGACACCTTCCAAATATCTTTTTCAACCTGTAAATATGTGTGAAATTCCTGAAAATTCAAACTCTTCTTTTGGAAAGGGAAAAAAAACTGCAGCAAGAGAATTTGATGTACTAGGCTTGTACATGCCAGTTTTGGAAGTTAGTATTATATATTTGTTACACTGAATGTTTTTTAACATTCAGTGTAACCCTGTTTTAATTTAAAATTTATGTTGTATGCTTTGTCGTAAATGATGAGCAAAAAGTAATCATTTACAACAAAGCATAAATTAGCTTTAATTTAGAAATCTGGACTACATTTAATATTTTATTATGAATATAACCAAAAATTTAAAGAAGTACGAAGTTATATTAAAATGAAAAATGATTAATTTAAACTTCAGCATTTGGCTGGAGCTAAGAGATTACTTGGAGCTGGAGTTAAACTCCAATAACCTGACTCCAGAGCCCAATATCCAATTGTATCTCTTGTTTATGACACTTTTTGATTTTACCAGTTAACTATTTTTTGTTATCTTATCAACTATAATTTTTGTTACCAGTTTTAGTTTTGTATTATTATCAAAATCCTTAAACATTTTAATGATATTTAAATAAAGTTGTTCAAACTTGTGTACATTATGTAAAAAAGGAAAAAAATATGTTTTTTTTTCCACTGAAAGTGGTAGCTAGGTATTCATTGTAAGGAGAGCTATGCACAATTCTCTGTGATGATGCACAAAACTGGTCAGGCTTAGTACCTAAAAGCTGACCTCACCTTCTCGTGGTGAAGGCTGTTAGTACCTTTCAAATGAGATACTCTTGTGGAAGGGAATGGAAGAGGCGGGCAGCCAGATCAGTGTGACCTACTGACCTGGACTACTATTGCTACTTCTTTTTTTCTACTCTGCTGAGGAGTGGTCAACCACACAGAGTCCTGATGCTGACCATATATACCAACCTAAATGGAATAATGGCTGTGAGCCATTATTCCATTGATTATGAATCCTGAATATTCATTGATTTTGAATTTGCTGCACTGGTGGGCTTTTATTGGTAAAATCTTCCACTATGTTTTCGGTTTGTTTGTAGATTGACAGCCTCAAGTGAATGGATTCACAGAATATATTTTCTCAGCTGGTGGAAAATCCTGATCAGAGGCCACTGCAGGTATCTGAACCCTGCTTTTATAGACATTGTCAAACCTGGAGCAAGTCTTCCAGTGTAGATGATTTTTGGCCTTTAATAGTAAGGGGGAGGGGACAGGTCTTTGTTCCATGGTTGTGATTAGAGGGCTGTTTGATATTGTCAGCATTTCCTCTCTCAATAAACATAGTTTCTTTAAACATCTCACTAACCATTTTCTCTCCAATGGTTCTTGGAATGTGAGAATTCTGGACAGAGATTATTCTCCTGATGTTCTCACACAAAAATTCCACCTTTATAACTATGATATTCTCAGTTTGCAAGAGACCAGATGGACAGGTAAACTCAGATATTAAAAATCTTGAATTTCTCTTTTTCAGGGATGGAAGATAGGAAGCATCTCCAAGGAGTAGACTTGTTCTCAGCAGACATGCTAGTGATGCTCTTCTAGGACATGAGTGCATTAAAGAAAGATTTCTTACAGCTAAATTTAAAACAAGCATTAAAGACTTGATTGTTATAGATGTTATACCCCACTAAGGATGCCAATGAGGATGAGAAAGAAAGGTTTTTGGACAACTTCAGGATATTTTGAATTCTGTCAAGAAAGGAGATATTACCCTTGTTCATAGCAACTTCATTTCTAAAGTTGGTACTGACTCTGACCTTTGGGGAGAGGTGATAGGCCCCTTTGGTATTGGTAGCTGCAATGGCAATGGGCAGTGTATCTTGCAGGTAAGTAAACTTAATGGTTTGAGAACAACTCACTTATTGCATACATCAGGATATATATATATATAAGTACACTTGGGTTTCACTAGATGGGCTGCATAAGAATATGACTGATTATTTATTAACAGAAAATGGGCTGGTTCTGTTAGTAATACCAGGTCATGTAGGGGAGCTGAAATTGGATCTGACCATTACCTTGTTAAAAGGGTCTTGCAACTTAAGAAATGTTGTGCTAAGTTAAAAGCTTACCTGTAACATTGAAGCTCTGAAAGACCCAGTTATAGCTAAAGCTTACCATGATAGGTTACTTAGTCATTATGACAGTCATGGTTTGCTTACTACTGAAGCTGAGAAAGAATGAGACTGTTTTAAATAGGCTTTTCATGAAACTACTAGTACTCTTTTGGGTAAAGAGGAGCAGAAAAAGCAAAATTATTTGAGTGATAAGGCACTGGGACTTAAAAAAAACTATAGAAATAACCTTAACACTCTACTAGATCCTAACAGAAAGTGTTACAAAGAGTTTAATAAATATGTAAAGGATTATTTGACAGCTGATAAGAACTTTGGCTAGATAGCTTGGCTGACAAAGCAGAGGAAGCAGCTAGACAGCATAACAGCTGAGAGCTGTACCAGATAGTTAATGTTTTGTGTGGGAAGAAACTGGCAAGTATACAGGGATTGAAGGATAAACATGGTAAAGTTTTGAAAATGAGGATTCTGTCATGGCTAGATGGGCTGAGCATTTCAGTGATGTTCTAAACAATGTGGTTAATTCTACTCCCATTGTGGTGATGGTAGATGCATTCATCATCATCCTCAAGCAGCCATGGACTACGGAGGTCCAACCAGACCATGCAGTTTAATTCTCCAAGCATATCTGTCCTGAGCTACATCTGCTGCATCCAGCCACTGCACACCAATTCTAACAAGGTCCTGTTTGACATTGTCTGCCCACCACCTCCTAGGTCTCCCCCTCCTTCTGAGGCCTCCAGGCACACTGTTCATAACCCTATTCGCCAATCTATAATTATCCATACGGGCACACAATATGCTGCTTAAAGGAGGTTGCAGACTCCTTTGCCTAACCTCATCATTAGTTACAAATTTGAACCACCTAATGCCTAAGATACTGTGTAAGCATTTATAATCAAAAGCATCTAGTTTCCTGTTATCTTGTTTACACAGTGCCCAAGTTTCACTACCATAACTAACCCTAGAAAGAACCAAACTATTATACAGTCTAATTTTAGTCTTTAGGTGTATACACCAATTTCTCCACAATCTCCATAGATTCTTAAAATTCCCAGCAGCAATCCCTATTCATCTGTTACTCTCATGCCGCACATCGCCAGTATCTATTACATAGCTCCCAAGGTAATTAAACTGTGACATCTGCTCAAGACTGCAAACATTCAGATGAACTGAATCACAGCCTACCTGACAAATTTTCATCACTTTAGTCACTTAGTTTCATCACTTTAGGTAGTCACACCAGTCTCATCAACTGCTCGAATGAAAGAGTTCATCTCATCAACATCATTTGCCAAAAGGGCTAAATTATCAGCATAATCTAAATAAGAAATTTTTGTATCTCCAGCCCATTTTAGGCCAAAATCTTTCCCTTGAAGTGAATTTCGGATAACATATTCAATAACCAAACTAAAGAGAAAAGGCGACAAAATGCACCCTTGTCGAACACCAGAAGTAATACTAAACCAATTGCTACAAGACTTACCAACTCTCACACATGGCTCAGTGTTATTATAGAGAGCTTTCATTATGTTAACTAACTTGTCTGGTATACCATATGATCTCACAATCAACCACAAATTATGAAGATCAATAGAGTCGAAAGCCTTTTTGAAATCAACAAAGCTAGCAACCAAAGGTTTCTGAAACACTAAACATTTTTCAAGAATCTGCCTAAGTGAAAATATCTGATTCACACATCCCCTACCACTTCTGAATCCACATTGCTCATCACGCAATTGACTGTCAACCAGATTCTTAATTCTATTAAGCACAATCATGGAAAGAACTTCCCCTGGAACAGAGAGTAGGCTGATACCCCTATAGTTATCACAAGAACTGCGATCACCTTTTTTGAAAATAGGGATAATAATAGCTCTGGTAAAATCTTTAGGAACCATGCCTTTATTATAAAAGATATTCAAAATTTCAGTCATCCAAGTGGCAACCAAAACATTCCCAGCTCTAAGCATTTCTGTAATAATTTCATATACCCCTGGGGATTTATGAAGTTTAAGTTTAGAAATGGCCAAAATAACTTCAGATTGTGTTATAGAGCCAACATTAAAGCCCCCAATACATTTATCATCATTACAAACAATGGGAGTAGAATTAACCACATTGTTTAGAACATCACTGAAATGCTCAGCCCACCTAGCCATGACAGAATCCCCACCTTCTATAACCTTACCTTGTTTATCCTTCAATCCTTGTATGCCTGTCCGTTTTCTACCACACAGAACATTAACAATCTGGTACAGTTCTCTGCTGTTGTGCTGCCTAACTGCTTCCTCAGCTTTGTCAGCCAAGCCACCAAGCGAAAGATTCTTATCAGTAGCTAACTGATCCTTTACACGTTTATTAAGCTCTCTGTAATCCTTTCTATTAGGTCTAATAGGGTACTGATTAAGGACATTCCTGCAGTTCCTTCTTTCTGAAATAAGCTCAAGTGCCGTATCACTCATATATTTCTTCCTCCTCTGCTCCTTTTTTCCTAAAAGAGTACTGTTAGTTTCCAAAAAAAACCTGTTTAAAATGGCCCCATTCTTCCTCAACTTCAGTAGTAAGCAAACCATGACTGTCATAATGACTAAGTAACCTGTCATGGTAAGCTTTAGCTATAATTGGGTCTTTCAGAGTTTCAGTATTAAAGGTAAATTTTTTAATTGTAACACAACACTTTTTAAGTTTAAGTTGCAAGACACTTTTAACAAGGTAATGGTCAGATTCAATTTCAGCTCCCCTATATGCCCTGGTATTTCTAACAGAACTAGCCCATTTGCTGTTAATTAATATATAATCAATCATATTCTTATGCAACCCATCAGGTGAAACCCACGTGTACTTATTTATGTCGCGGTGTTTGTAATATATGTTAGTTATTCTGAAACCATTGAGTTTATTTACCTGTAGGAGATGTTGCCCATTGCCATTGCAGCTACCAATACCAAAAGGGCCTATCATACCTCCCCAAAGGTCAGAGTCAGTACCAACTTTGGCATTGAAGTCACCTAGAACAAGGGTAATATCTCCTTTCTTGACAGAATTCAAAATATCCTGAAGTTGTCCGTAAAACCTATCCTTCTCATCCTCATCATCATCCTCAGTGGGGGCATAACAGCAGATAACATTCAGGTCTTTAACGCTTGTCTGAAATTTTGCTGTAAGAAACCTCTCATTAATGCACTCATATCCTAGAAGAGCATCACTAGCATGTCTGCTGAGCAGCAGACCCACGCCTTGGTAATGCTTTCCATCCTCCCTCCCTGTAAAGAGAAATTTAAAGTTATTTTTAAGTATCTCACCTTTACCTGTCCATTTGGTCTCTTGCAAGCCTAGAATATCTAGGTTATAGTGCTGGAATTCCTGCGTGAGGACATCAAGAGAATAATCTCTGTATAATGTCCTCACGTTCCACGTTCCTGCAGAGAGAAAATGATTAGTAGGATTTTTCAAGAAACTAGGTTTATTGAGATAGGTAGGGCCAACAATATCAAACAGCCCCCTGATCGCAGGCATGGGGCAAAGACCTGTTCCTCCTTCGCTAAAGGCTGAAGTCACCGATGCTGGTAGGAACTTCAGGCACCACCTTTACTTTTTCAAGAGCCATATGACCTGCCTGAGGCACATTACTCCAGTTTAGTCTTGACAATGCCCAACTAGCTAAGTAAGGTTCAGGTACCTGCGATGGCCTCTGATTAGGATTATCCACCAGCTGATATAAGGTATCCCATGCCTCTGTTCACTTAGAGCTGGCAACCCAGAAGCAAACAGGAAACACAGCGGCAGACTCTCTCTCAACAGAGGCCCACCAGTGCAGCAAGTCCAGGATCCATAATCAAGCTGAAATCCATAAACAAGTCCAGTCTAGTAAGTATAAATGGTCAGCACCAGGACCCTGTGAAGTTGACCACTCCTCAGCAGGGTTAAAACAAAAGAAAAAAGTGGCCATAGATGACCAGATCAGTAGGCCATACTGAACTGGCAGCCCTCCCCTTCCGTTCCCTTCCAAAAGAGAATATCTCTTTTGAAAGGTACTAACGGCCTGCACCACGAGAAGTACCTGCTTTAATATTGACCCTATATCACAGTCTCAGGTTATTTTCACTCTTTCTTAAACTACATATCCGGGGGGGGGGGGGGGGGTAGATGAAATTGCTACTTAAATTCTTAGAGCTGGGAATTTTTCTGTTATCATATGGTTGAATAAATTTTTGAATATCTTTTATGATAAAGGCATTGTCTCTAAGGATTTTAACAGAGCTATTATTATCTGTATTTTTAAAAAAAGGTGCTCACAAAATATTTTTATGTCATGAAATTTTTTTCATGACATAAAAATTTGGTAACTATCCAGGTAAAGTTCTTTGCATGATTGCTCTTAATAATTTTAAAAATCTAGTTGATTGCAAAATGTGTGATGAGCAGTGTGTATATTCAGTAGTGATAGGGGATGTATTGATCAGATTTTTTTTCACTTAGCATATGGTGTTTGACAAGGGTGCATTTGCCTCCTTTTCTGCTTAGTTTGGTTATTTATTATGTTATGCAGAATTTACTGGAAAGGGCTTGGAAAAACAATATTGGAAAAAACTGGAAAAAACTTTGGGCTATAAATGGTCTAGATATCTGAAAATTTCTGATTTAGATTATGCTGATGATTTGACCTTTTTGCCAAATGATGTTGATGAGATGAACTCGTTGATTAGAGCTGTAGATGAGACTGGTAGTAGAGAAGAGTTGGTGATAAACAGAAAGAAAACTGAAGTGATGAAAATTGGTCAGGCAGGTCAAGCAAAGGAGTTGGCAACCTGTTTGAGTAGCATATTGTGCAGAGAGTGACTCCATTGGTTTGGCCATGTTGCCCATATGCATACCTATAGATTAGCAAATAGGGTTATGAATAGTGTGTCTAAAGGCCTCAGGAAGAGGGGGAGACCATGGAGGCAGTGGGGAGACAGTATCAAACAGTCCCATGTTAGAATTGAGGTACAGTGGGCAGGTGCAACAAATGTAACTCAGGACAGATGCGTTTGGTAAACTAAATTGCCCACTCTGATTGGACCTCCATAAGCCCAGAGCTACTTGAGGCTGATGATGAAATTAAGTCTTTTGAATAAAAGTAATTGTTTTCAGGTTCTGACTAATGTAGAGAATAACTGCTGTCCAGAACTGTCATGCAGTTTATTGAGTATCAGGATCATGTAATAATCAGTTTCAGACCCAGATCTTGAAAAAAACAGAGTCTAGGTAAGTGATGCAATCAAGCTGGAAAAGAGTAAAAGTGGTGGTGGTTTGTGTATGTGTGTTGGGGGAGGTCAACAGACTAGATTTCCATTGCAGTATAACATTTCCCCTTCTGTTTTAGAGCTCTAAAACATTTCTTGAAAAGTGTGTGAAATATGCACAAGTTTAATATTTGCCTTGTGTCATATATCCTATATTCTCCAGTGTAGTATACCCTATAGCATTCTCATGGAGAGCCATGACCCTTATGCATATTATGTATATTGCTATATACGTATTTTAAAGTGTTAATTTTAATAATTTTAAAAATTAACTAAAATAGTAAATATAGGAAAATATTTAAAGAGATTTTAAGTAAAATAAAATTGCATCAGAATGGAAATGAAAGCTAGGCAGATTATTGACATCAGTATTTCTATATTATGTTTCAAATAGTTGTCAACTAATCAATATTATTAGTGATGAGAAATCAACTTTCAAATTATAGGACATTAGACATAAATATTTAAACATAAGTCTGAAATATGTAGCCAAACTTGGACTTTCATGTGCAGAAACATATATACACATGCAGATTTAGTTTTTATCTTCTTTACTGCATAATAGTGCATTTAAATTTTTTGCTGTTTTTTTTATCAGCATTTAATAAACAGAGAAGCAGAGAGCAAGGATTAATCATTTTTGTACATTAGAACTCAGGTAATATGAGTTTTAAGAAAAGTTGCTTTAACCTGAAAATTATTCAAAGGTTTAGAGCACTATGAAACAGCATAGCTAATATTATTAGGAATTTCAGTTACTAGATTTGAATGAGTAGCTCAGTTATATTTTGATACAAGGTTGGCTTCTCACACTTGCTTAGTTTCATTTATGAGGTTTACTCTTTTTCCCCCTCAGATAATGCAATATTTTATTATTAACTGTTAGTATCTGCGATGCTTCAATATTGTAAAGGATCAACTTATTTAGTAAGTTAAAAAAAACTTGTCTCTGATTCATGTATAAGTAATTAAAAATGAAATAAGGTATATAATAATAAGGCCCCATATTCTTCAATATTTTTATCAGTTTTTTTATAAATAGATGCTGAGTGAGTATATGCAATGCTCCTATTCAGTGGATTTCTATTCAGATGATGAGTAAGAGATTGACATATGAGTTTCTGTTTTTTCGTAAAACAAGTTACTTTTACAGCTTTTGTTTAGGAATGTTTGCACCAGATGGTCTTTCATGACATAAATCTTCCTATGTAAAATTAAATTTTTTATTGTGATTTTATTTTAGATTTTTATAATTGATGAACTTATTTGAACACTCATTACATACTTTTGAAGATTTGCTTTCTTTGAAAATATTTAATAATTAATGAGAATATTTAAGATTTGAGATTTTAGTTCATTATGAAACTTTGGTCTTCATGTAGTTAACTTAACATTTTAGAATTTATTTTTTCAGAATAAAAATGAAAGTTTCATAAATATAATATGATTATAACAAAATATTTAATTTTTATTATAACTGCAGGAGGATAGTACTTCTTTGCCAGACATTTTACGTGGGATTCATGTTGAACCTGAAGTTAGAGAATCAACCTCTCAGCAGAGTAAAATAAGTGATATATCACATAATTCTGTAAAGTCACAGTTTTTTCTACCACCTATCAAAGATAATGAATCCACATCTGTAAATAACAAACAGGTATTTTTTTGTTATTAAAACCTAAGAATGTATCATAATTTGTACTGTGTTGTAAATGTACTATATAGTGCTCAGTGAATTATGATCACCCCCTTCCATGTCATGCCAGTGGAAGCTAACTTCGAAGCTCTATAACTTAAGCTGTTAAGAGTTTTGGGACAGAATGGAACTGAAGATAAATTTTTATGTATGCTAAAATATTATTGAAAATTGACATTTAGATAGATTTGATTGAGATCTTTATTTATCTTCCATCACATTTTCTTATAAAACACTTATTTAGAAGTTATAGAACTTTGAAGTTAACTTCCATTTATATAACGTGGAGGGAGGTGGTCATAATTCAGTGAGCACTGAGTGTATATATTAATATAAATATGTGATTCCTTTTTTTAATATAAAGTATATTTTATTTATAAAGCAGTGGGTTTTTTCTTTACAGAACTTAGTATTTATTTATTTGAAGCGCTGTTGTCATTTATACCATAATTGGTTATTTGAATTTTATTGAATTATAGCACATTATTCAGTAAAAAATTGGTAGGATCAAAACAAATTTCCTTACAGCCATTGGCATACCCAGAAAATTTTAGTGTGTGTGTGTGTGTGGGTGGGGGGGGATTTGACATGTTTGATTTTCTGATATTTAGGGTTTTGGCATGTTTGAGTTTCTGATTTTTAAGGACTGCTGTACAAAATATATGAAATTCAAGTCTCAGGGAGTTGGGGTATCCCCATCTTATTTCTCTGGGTATGCCATTACCTCTGGCAGTCTGAAACTCTAAATCAAGTTCTTTGACTAGAGACTTGACTTTTTAATGCAATATGGGGTAGCATAGAGAAAACATTGGAAAAACAAACAAACTAGCAAGTATTAGTAGCCCATACGTGGTCTGGTGCTAGTACACCTGACTCCAAACCAGAGGACATGTCCCTGTCTATGTGTTTATGTGTTGTATGAGAAGCCAGGACAAGCCCAATAGAGCTTCAAGGTTTTCTCCATCCTTTGTGTAGGGGAGTACCATCTTCCCTTAAAAAAATTAAGGTATTTATTGGATGCCCTAACATGTTGAATAGAGAAATGTAATAAAAAGAACAGTAAAAGAAGTGCCTTCTGAAATCCTATCTCTGGTTTTGTTAAAGATAGACTTGAGTTTTTGAATGCAATAGGGGTTACCTGAAGAAATGGCACACTCATCCAGTGAAACATGATAGACATTGCTTATTATATTGTATTTAGATAATAACATATATTTAGATGTAGACAGGCTCAGAAATATTTCTCAGTGATGGATAATCTGATGAAGACTGGTATTTTAGAAGTGTAAATCTAGTGCTAAGGCTAAAGTGAAAATAGATATCAGCAAAATGAAGTTCTTATAGGCATTAATCTTTCAATCTTCTAGGCAAGTCTTCCCTTATATTAATCCATTTGCTTACTTTGAGAAGTGTTACTTGCATAGATTTTATGGTTTTAACTTTAATGATCATTACTCATGTTTCTTGCCAACGTACTTTGATGGGCAACACTTGCAATGTTAAGTAAATATATATCTGTGCTTGAAATAGTTTTCCAGTTGTCACAAATGATGTCAAACAATCATTGGATCTATTTTCTGTTGAATGAAGCTACTTTTGCTCCTTTGTCTTCTGGATAATATCATTACTTAAAATTGCATTGACCAGCTGTCAGTTGTTGTTTTGTATATGTAGGTGACATGATGTCAAAATGAGAAATTCATAGAATATTTTATGTAATGATAAAAATAGTGTCTTTTCATAAAAGTTGTCCATTACATATTAATAAGCAAATAGATTAATTGAATATGGCTTATTGGTTATTCATTAGTATATTCATATTGAATGACATTAAATTTAAATAGCTCCATAAAATTTTATAAAACATTGCAACTAAGCAGTATTATACAATTAAAAGTAGTATAGAAACATGTAAAATTTATTTGTAGTAACTGATTTCCAGTCTTAACTGTGAGCCATCTAATATTCTCTGGGTTTATGATAGTAAATATTCTTATTAAAATATTTTTAGCTTTAATATGTAGAGCCACTTCAACTCTTAGACTGATAAATATAGAATGTTTTTGTTTCTTTTATATCTGTTTTAGCTGAAAGTTCTATTTTAGTTAAAGGCTTGAAATATCCTTCATACATGTAAATGAAGTGACATTATAGAATTTATAAACATATTAGAAAAGAAATAAGGCAATACACCTATCCCTCGATTTACATGGTACTCAGTTCACACAATTTTGGCTTTGCATGGTCAAAAAATGCAACCAGTTTCGATTTACACGGTACTGACTGAGACGTACATAGAAAGGAAATCTCAGTCAGTACTGTGTAATTCGAAACTGGTTGCATTTTTTGACCGTGCAAAGCCAAAATTGTGTGAACTGAGCACCGTGTAAATCGAGGGATAGGTGTAGTTATAAACTTTATTCTACTTCATTTACTCATAAAAAATGTAGTTTTTTTCTGTGATGCTTCAATTTTAGTCTGTGATGAAATATTAAACATGGTTTACTTATGCTTGCAGAATCAGCAGTTCTCCCCATCTGAGAGTCGGTTTAACAGTGGTATGAATAGAAACAGGTCAAATGTCTTTGGAAGGTACCTGAACAAAAGCAATTCAAGGCCAAGTACAAGCAGAAGCTTTAGGGTTAGAATAATTATGTGTATACATTGGGTTGTTATTTCCTATATATAAGTTGTAGTGAATTTTGATGACTATTAGCAATGGCAGTATTACAATTTGAGTATCACTTATTATCTCTTAATTCATAATAGCATTAGTAAAAAGTTTAGTTATGAATTAAAAATAAATATTACTTAAACTTCTTTCCTGTTTGTGATTATTACAAACAGAAAAAACTATGTTTTCTAATTGCTCATTATATCACTGTCACAAAATGCTGATGTTTTATGAAAATATATTCAAACTAAGAAAACTAAATTTATGTACCTGAATAGTTTTTAGGACATGATAATATACTGAGTTAAAAGTTAATATATTATATAATGCTTTTTATTTGTAATCATTATAAACATTATCAGGGAAAGCATAATAACATTAGCATATTTCAAGGGATACACATGCCTAAATGTGCAATGCCTAGCTAAATTATTATGAACACATAACTAATATTTTGTTGTATATACCATGGTACAGTTTCCAATTCTCTGTACATAGTTCTTGTTGGCATGGATTTTGAAGTACTGCTAGTGGTCATCTCTCTCATCTAATGAACTGTCACCAGTATTGCCCATTCACAAATAAGAAAATAAGCTAGACCAAGCTCTAAAAAAAGCATTTTGGCATTAAAAAAAGCTTTTTTTTTATTGTGTGGGAAACAACATTTTCTTTACATCATAACTTTCATTGTGCAATGAAGCCTATATTTGAGCTTTCGGAAGGTGAAATCTCTCTATTTCATAAAAATTGAAGTAAGATTTCAAAGTTAAATATTATAAAAAAAGATGGAATAGTGACTGAAGTGAAATCTTCCCAGACAAAGTGTATTGTATAACCCTAATTGAAACTCTTATACTGATATTCGTTTGTTTCTCATTGTGGAGAGGGAATTTTGAGTCTCCTTATATTTTTACCACATTCTACTAAATAAATGCAGCTCATTTAACGTAGAGTTTATGGCTAGGATGGCATTTTGATTTCATTTTTAAAGGAAAACAATTTTGACCTTGCTTGATTGAGAAACATAAATTTATTAATTATGCAAAATTAAAAAATAGACACTAAAAAATTCTACCATGCAAAATTTTAATTGTTAATGGATGCAATGAGGATTTTTATTTTCTCAGAAGGCAAAATCTCTCTAGATATAGCAATATGATATTCAATTTGAAAATAACTTGATGGAACATCAATATCTCCCAGGATCGCAAGAGTTCAGTTAGATCTGCACTGGAACTTGGAAGTTTAGAGAGTATGTCTGAGGTGATAGAACTTGCGCAAGCTCTCACCCATGCTCCATTTGGGTAAGTATAAGTAATCCATGATGCTAGTCTTATGCAGCACAGCCTGCAGATTTCATAACTGCTACAGCATTTCTTTTGTTGCCTAAGATCTAATTGAACAGCTAAAATAGATTTCTCAATTTTAGTGCTCATTCAATTTCAGGTCTTATTTTTTTGAGTAGGTTCATTTGTCTATGGATCCATTCCACTTCAGCATTATTTATGAAAGCACAAGGAGAATCAGAGCAAAGTTAGCAAATTCTTATAATAAATTTAGGCCTGAGGCATCTCAGTATAAGCTGATTGCATTCCATAACTGAATATACTGACAGTTATTAGCCCACTTTACCATTGCCAAGTTTGTCCACTGCACATGATGCAAAATACACTATTCTAAAATAGTAACTTAAAGAGACAATGTAGATTGTATTAAATTTATGTATAAAGATTATGAAATAAGATCATGAACCAGAATTAAAAAAAAATGATTACAGATGCACACTTTACTAAAGTAATGCTAAATTCGATTGTCCTCCCCCCTTTGAGTTCTTTTCCCTTTTAGACGTGGTTAGCACTATATGAGATTGAGGCAGTATTTCATTGGAATCAAATGCTGCATGTATGAGACAGGTTGATTAACAGTTATTAGAATGAACTTAGAAATTTAATTTAAGCAAAATTTTAATAGTTAGAAAAGCAGTTTAAAAATGCAAAAATGAAACAGAAAAAGGCAGTTTTTTTTTATTAAAAAAAAGTCAAATTTCAAGTTATACAGCTTGTAAAAAAGCTAGATCTAGATTGAAAGAAGCTAAGTTGGTAACACTGACTGTAGCCTCTCTATTTTGCTGTGCAGTTTGTGCTAACAAATGCCTGTCTGTTGGAACTTTTTTTTTTCCCTGCACTTGCCACAATTGGCAGATTATTTTGAGATTGTTGCCATTTTCCATGTACTTGGCATATTATGCCCTGGGATTTTCTACTGAGCTCCATCACCTCCATTATTCATGTCCATCATGCTCCAATGATGAGCCCACTTTTGAAGTCGGTCATATCAGCTTTTTTACTCGTGTCACATATGCCTTTGTGAGTTTTGTAGGACTTTGTAGTGACATAGAATATTTACATCAGTAAGAAGTTTTGCATACATTGGCATGTTTCATGGTACTTCACACATGATGCATTTTTCATAAGAATTTAGGCTGGCAATGCATTTTGCATGGTCTTGGTGCCAATTTCAAAGAAGAGATGGATATATTTTAGATAAAGTGTAAGGAGAGGGCAAAACATATAATTGAATCCCGAGTATACATAATTTCATTTTTGGTATATTTAGGTATCATTATTTTTAAAATCAATTATTTTCTCTATTTGCAATAGGAAATGTACGAATTTTTTTTATGAAGTTCTTGATATGTGTATTTAGATTTGCACTTGTTCCTCTCAAGTTAATGAGCTAAGACTTTTTTGAAAACTTGTCTGAACTTGTCATTATGTTTAAAAACAAAGACCATATCATCGTTTCTCTCTTTGCTGGCAGTTCTATAAAGTTTGGTCTATGAAATCTATGAGTTGTTGTTATGGAACATACTAAAGATGGGGAAAGATTTTACATTTTCACAAGGATGCAGCTTGGGGATGATGCAAAAAGAAAAAAAAAATCGCAATTTATCACAAGTATATAGGGATTATGCCTGTTCCTATGGCACTGTTATGAGATGGATATGCAAATTAAGAGAATGATGGCAAAGCTTTGAAAAATTTCCTTGTGCAGGAAGACTGAAGGAGACTGAACAAGAGAACCATCCCTGCTGTTTGTGAATTCATTATGTTTGTGATTTCACTCACACATCACCATTCAGGTAATAAGTTTAGATGTCAGTGTATTGATTTGCAGTGTGGAAACAATTATTCATCAACATTTAAAATTCCAAAAGATCTGTGCCAAATGGGCATCCCACAAAGTGTAGAACAGCAAAAAAGTGCTAGGGTCAACTCAGGCAAGGCAATACTGGCAATGTTTGAACCCAGTGGCCCCAAATGGTTAACAGACATGGTCACAGGTATAGACACAGACATAGTTTTATTACAATACAACTCCCAGAAAAATCGACAACTATGTATAGGTTGTGGAAGATGAACCACTTCCCCAAATCCTCCAACAAAATTTTTGCTCAAAGAAGAAGGTGTTCACAATTTTTTTCAATTTCCAAGGAGTGGTAGTTGTGGACATCTTACCTGAAAAAAGGACTGTAAATGGCCAATACTACAACAATATCGTTTTGCTCAAAATGGTTAAGGAGATGAAGGAGCAGCATCCAACAACAGGCATGTCAAGGTTCTCCTTCATGACAATGCCAGTGCTCACAAAACCTGGTATGTTAAGCCTATCTAGAGCAGGAAAAAATCAAATAGTTACTCCATCCTGCTTATTCACCTGATCTTGTATCATGCAATTTTTGGTTTCCAAAAATCAAAAACGAACATGCTAGGAAACCTTTTTTAAAGGTGCAAGACTTTGCAAAATGTGTTCATTCAGAGTATTCCCCATAGGAGTACCACCAAGCATACCAGGATTGTCATTAGTGTCTGCAGCTTTGCATAGATACTGGAGGGGAATACTTTGAAGGACAAGGAAAGTTTTGTTGAGGTAAGTGCAATGGTTTTTGTTCTGCAGATGCATGCAAGAACTTTTTGAATACCCCTTGTATGATGAAAATACACCATGCTGAACTATATGTTGAAATGCTGAACTGAATTTCGATATATTTTAGGGTACATCTGGCCATTTGTTAAATAGACAGAAATCTGTAGCTGGTGATACTTCTTCACAGTTTAATGGTAAGTTCTTAATCTAGCATTAAGGTAAAAAACAGTACACAACAAGGAATGAATAAATTTGTTACAATCAAACCAAACTAATCTTTCGATCATTTCTTGAGGTCGAGTTTCATTTCCATTGAATAGAACTGCAGAAACTTAACTGGTGAGATGCTTCTTGAATTTAAAATGCAATCATAGAAGGTCTTAGCAATATGCTGTTAGTCATAGAGGACCTTTATTTGTAGATTTTTTTTTAGTTTCTTTTCAAAAATGACTAGTTTTCTCATCTGTCTGTCTGTAGAAATTCAACTTTTTTGTTTTTAGAGATAAAATTCTTCTGTTAAATGACAAATTCATTGATAAAAAATTAAATTGATTTTATATAGGTATTGATGAAATATTATGATTCACATTTTCTGAATAATCAAATAGCATCCTTTAATAGTGGAAATAGTTGGAAAATTGCAGATGATCTATTTGTGCTAGATTTTTGAAATTTTGATGGTAGAATATGTTGATCAAGAGGTTTACATTGCCAGCAGTGATTTGCTCTTTCTAGGGGATGGAAGAAGTGG
This sequence comes from Ryuthela nishihirai, assembly GCA_038380435.1. Taxonomy (NCBI): domain Eukaryota; kingdom Metazoa; phylum Arthropoda; class Arachnida; order Araneae; family Heptathelidae; genus Ryuthela; species Ryuthela nishihirai. The sequence goes on from JAWZYU010000013.1 coordinate 23,137,118, forward strand.
GAAAGTGCAACATTTTTGTTTTAAGAGATAAAGGAAAAATTATTTTTGTATTGTGCAGGAATTAATAAAATATTACTATTTGTATTTTCCCAAATCCCCATTGTTTCAAATTTCCACTTTTGGAGTTTGAAAATTAAAATTTTCTTTTAAAACTGAGCATTTCACTATCACCAGAGGTGATAGTTATTGTTCTATTTTTTTTTACTGTAGAATGAATTAAAGTGTCTGTAATTGAGTTCCTAAAATTATTTGTTCATGCATATTTGAGATGTTCAACTTCTACACATTATGATATCATTTGTATCTTATAATTTGATATTTGAATTAAATATATATATATATTTTATATTTTTTTTACTCTGTACAAGAAGTTCACTATAATTAGTTGCAATTTTGTGTTTGATTCCTTCTAATATTCTGCGATAAAGGTGTTCATTTGAAATGTGTTATAGTAGTGTGATATATTAAGTTTCTATCAACACGAATATAGTTTGTTTTTTTCACATTTTTGGATAGTTGTAATTAACTATGTAGTAGCACAGTGACCAACATAAAATTTAAAGTGTAATGCATTTTGTTACAGGCAGAATTCAAATTAGCAAAAAATAGGAATATAACACATTGTACTCTACTTTAGTGGTGACTGCAGAACTCTGTTTATGGCTTTTGTAGACATCACACAAAACTTTTACATTTGTAGACATCACACAAAACTTTTACATAAAAGTTCAATATCCTATATGATGCACCAGGTCTTCCATTATCTTTCAAATTAACACATTATCAGTTAACAGAATAAAAGCCTTTGTTTACTGATATCCATCTAACACCCAATACACTGCTGACTTCAGTGGTAGCCTTTAAGGTTGATGCTAAAGATATTATTATATATTGTAAACTTATGACAAGTTACCATAAAGAATGTACTTTTAATAAATTTATTCTGGTATATTTTTGTTTAATTTTTGATATGAGCTTATAAAAAATTGTGCAGTTGTCAAATACATCAATATTAGCAATTCAAATGATTTGATACATGAATATTAAATATTTAGGAGCTCTGCACTGAAAAAAAATTGGAAAACTTTTATTTACAGAATAATAATGCTAATGAAATAAGATTTAAGTAATATATGCAAAACATGGTTTTGTCTTGCTTTGGCCATGAAAAAATTGATGTTGCAAAAATAGAATTTGTTATTTTAATTTTTTTACTGAAAGCATTTTGAAATATTTACAGGCAGTTGCTATCTTTTTATGTTTACCATCTATAAAATAATGTTTTTTTTATATAGATGATATTTTTGCAAACAAAAAAGAAGCTAATATATTAAATGTAAATGTTATTCAGTTTATGCCATAGGTTAAAGCCATAATTATGAGTTAGTATGAAATTTTATAACTCTGTGTAATGTCTTACTAGGATTTGGCTACCAGCCGAAGTCACCCATATCTCCAAAATCGAATTTCTCATCTCTCCCTGTCACAAAAAATAAAGATTTTACTGTTCTAAATGCCAAGAAATCGGTCACTTTATTTCCTTTAGTTACATCATTGGGGCCTGGAAGGGAAAATAATAATGCCAAAGCCAAAGGGCAGCACAGTGTCAAGAGAGGAGGTAATTTCAAAAAAATTTTATTGAATTTAAAAGTATATACACTTTTTTTTATTGAATTATAGCTTACTGCTTAGAAAAAAAATAAGAATTTACATGATATGGAAAGTGCTAGTGGAAAGTCAAATTTGATGCTCCACAATTTTCAAAATAAGCTTTTCTGCAGAAATATGTGACTAAAGAATATTAAATAAGTGGATATTTAACAACAATGCCATTGACAAGTACAGGGACACTCATAATTAACATTCTTCTGTTCATAGGTCATTATACACTTACAGAATGCATTCATAATTGGGATGTACATGTTTCAAAGCATATAGCAAACGATTATGTTTCCCTCCCCCCCCCCAAAAAAAAAAAAGGAAAGAGAAAATTTTAAATTCTAGAACTTGCCACTAGAGGGGCAAGGGATTGTTGTCACATACTATTGGGACAAAATCTGTTCTATGTGGTGCCCCTCACTGGCTACAATGTGCTGAAATAAAAGGATATTGTCCACAGCATATCTGATGAGATGTTGGTCACATTTCAAGTCCATAAGTATCTGATGTCAACACGGTACACCTGGTCCTTCAAATAACCCCATAGCCAGAAGTCACAGGGTTTAAATCTGGGGAACAAGGTGACCATAAAGTTGGAAATTCGTGACTTATCCTTTTATCACCATTGAAGTTTGCATGCAACAATTCTTTGCAATGTCTGTGATATGTGGAGGAGCTAAATCCTTCATGAAGACATCCAGGTTGTTGTAAAGACAATGAGAATATCGTGTAAAAAGGGCTTGGCAGTGACAGAAAATGTTACAGGTCCTGTTGCATGGACCTCCTAAAAAATGGGGACCAATGAGAAATTCAGCCATAAAGTCACTTTAGGTAAGTGTGATGACTATTCCTGTATCACAAGTAGATGGTTGTTGCCCAAATCTAATAGTTGAAGGTATTCGCTGCTCCATTCAAGTCAAATGAGCATCATTACACCATAACATTCCATAACCATGCATTCTCCATCTCCATTCATGCAAGAAAGTAAGTTCTGTGCGAGGACCAGTTGAGTTGACAGATCACCATTGAGAAACCGAAAGGTGAATCTTGTATGGACAATGGTGAAGCACTTTTCTCAACACTTTATGTACTGTTATCTTGGGCAATGACAGTTGTCCTGCAACATGTTGAGCACTGCTGCTTCCATGTGTATCATGTTTTTCATGTAGTTCATCTTTTGCTTTTAGTAGCGTGATGGATATCACCTCTATAATGTTGGAGTTATGGGTTTCTGTCATCCACTTCTGAGACCAAAGTTTCCTATTTCCTCAAATTTGGTCATTTTTATTTTTGAAGCCCTTGGGTGTCATAGGGCCCCCTTCTGAATCTTTTCCTTCTATGATACTACTTTTAATGCTTATGTTGTAATGCTTTGGCTCTCATAGAACAATTTTACCAGCAGTGCACAACAAACCATAAGTCCAGAGACATGATTCTCATCATCAAGAATATGTATTGTTTGGGCAACTATCTTTCATTGTTTTATGCCCTACTCCTTGGAATCATGTACAGATGCATGCATTTACATATGCTTGTACCTCTGTGTCATGTGGTAGTTTTCCCATAACATTTTATTTGCATTATCATTTTGTGCATGCTTTGCAACATGCAGATCCAAAATATGAATGCATTACATCCATTCCAAAGTTCCACACTGTGTTTACCTCAGAAGTTAATTGAAATTTAAGTAATAAGCATTATTTCAAACCATTAGATGGGATAAATGCATATTCTAAAAGTTTGTGCAAATAATTCAGTGTTTGCCAATTTTGTACAAGTTTCTTAGACGGATTGTGGCTGTTAAATATTCCAGCTTGCACAACTCTTTAAATACTGGCTAAATATTTTGAAATTCAGGATTTAGATAGATTTGATGTAGATCTTTAATTTATTTCAATCACATCTTTTTGTGAAAAGCTTGTTTAGAAGTTACAGAGCACTGAATTTATCTTTCCATTGGAAATAATCTATTTTCCTTCTTTTAGCAATATATAAAATGTAATTGCACAATGTCAAAAATAAAATTTGGAAAAGCTTATATTTTTGTATTTTTACCATTGATATTAACTATAACACTGGATTTCCAATACACTTTCTGCACTTGGTACCTAAATACTCTCATTTTGCCTGATTAAGTCTTTACAGCTTTTGTATCACATTCATTCAAACCAATAAAAATAAAGTATTTGAGTGTACAATTTCACATCTGAGTGAATGAGGTTAAATGATAAGTGCTTCCCATAGAATCAATGGGATGAAGCTAGGAGTTCAAGGATGATTGGGAAACTGGGTAGCACTGGAAAAGACTTGTTTTCATAATTGATTTAGTAATAAGACAAATAGTTTCCCTATTTTGCTTATGAATGTATCAATGAATATATTTTGAATAAATTGACATTTGCTCTTTGTTGAAAACTTAGTTAAATTGCATTTGTATATAGGAGAGTTTATTAATCAAAAAGCAATCATCTAACCTTAAAGTGTGAATCAAAATGCAATCATTGTAAAAATAATAGTTTAGAGAAGTATTTTCCAGATTTCTTGTTGCAAGAATTTTTTATACTGTGGGATATCATGAAGCTTGATATGCAAAATCTTGTGAAAAACTGTACAATTATTTCTTTCTCACGTTGAATATGACAAAGTGTAGAATGAAGACTTCTGATTGAAAAAAACTGAAGACTGAAAATGTGGGCACAAAAATTATAGCGTAAAATCTTCCTATGTGCATATTTTTGAACTTGTTACTATGTCTAGAAGCGGCCAATTAAAATGATACAGAAGTATACCACCCTCTGAATGAAATGTCTGGTATTTATTACCTCAACTAAAAGTGTGCTAGATAATGTAATATTTCATGCTATTTAATAACAGAGGAAAGTGAAGGTTAAAGCACAAAGCTGCTAAATAAAAGTAGGACTGTTATTATTTTGTATTAAAAAGTACATCTTCTGTTGCTAATATTTTTTATAAATCCCAACTTTGTTGGAACACTTGATTTCCAACACACTGTCTGCACTTGATCTTAAATACTCTCATTGCTTTATTAACTTAGTTTGCACCAGTTCGATTTTGTATAATATTTAATCAAACCGTTAATAGTAGGCAATATGATTTTTCCCAGAATCCTAAGGACCTGAGGAACACAGTTTGACAAACATTGCCTAGTTATCACCAAATTAACTTTTTTTTAATTTACTTATTAGAATTTTATTTTGATAAGTTTTTTAAACAGAATGTTTAATCAGGGAAAAATATTAAATTTGCAAATAAAATTTTATATCCATTTTTTCAGGTCTCTTTGGTGCCTTTACTAGTGGGAACAGAAGATGACACCTATGAATCACAGGAATAGCTGTCTATAACACAATATAAAATATGTTTCATGCTATTTTTGGGAAGGAAGGTGATAGCTATACATTGCATTGTCATGTAAATTGGCGGATATTTATTTTTGTCACTTTCATTATACCTCCTATGGAGGTGAAAATGGTTCTTCAGTATTTTTGTAAATAAATATTTTGGCATTAAATATTTCTCTGAATATTTGCCCTTTATTTTCTTTCCATTAGTAATCAGATCACAAAGGTTAAAACCTCAGGTTATTAATAGTTTAAGTGATCATACCAACTCGGGTTACAATTCCAGTCTTTGGCAGCACCACACAATATAACATTACGTAACGAGAGGATGAAAAAATTCATTTCGATCAGTGATCAGATAAAAGAAACTTGCTTTTAGCAGTACAATAGAATGAGCAATGCAATCAATTAACCAACTTGGGGATGGTGGGTTGTTCCGTTATGTCGAAAGGTTTGATACTTGAGGAATAAAACAGTTAAAAAAAAGTATTTGGAAATACTGTTTAATTACAAACAATAAAGGAAATTGCAACAAAAGACATGTCAAAAATATGAATATATTATTATATGCAGATAATCTACAATAAAGTAGTCAAAAGATAGTAAACATCACCTTAACGTTGTTAAAAGCCGCTAGCAGATATATCTAATTTCACAGTGAATTATCTGTATAATTGCTCTCTCCAAGATAAAAACTTTTAAAAAACGTTTTAGGATACAATAATCAGGGGAAAAGGTGTAGAATGAAATTAATCGAGTAAATATGTTATTTAATATTCTACCGAAAAAGCAAAATAAAGTTTAGGGATCAGCCCTGATATCTCCCATAAGAGTTGTGTATAATAAGAGGTATTAAATTACTACTATGTGGGATGTTGATAAGCATACCGTTACCTAAAAAGCTGACAAGGTAAACTAATAACTGGATGATGAGATAGTTGCAAACTAATGAGGCGGGGGTGGCTCAGTCGGTAGCGCGCCAGGCTCGTAATCTGTAGTTCCCAGGTTCGAGTCCCAGCTGGGTCAGCGTTGAGATTTATCTCCGCAAAAATTCCCCGCCCTGCCCACGGTCAGTAGGGGACACCGATGGGCTTGGAAAGGCCGCCGTCCGTCGGATGGGACGTTAAGTCGTGGCCCCGTGTGCGGGAGAGCCATACCCTGTGCACGTTAAAGAACACGCTGGATGGCCTTGACGGGAGGCTACCATCTGTCTCCCAACAGCTGTTCCAGTGGGTCCCCTCCCCCAACCTTCTCTGAGCCTTCGGGGTCCATGTGACCTGATCATTTAGCCCATGGTGTGCAAAAAAGTTAGGGTTGGGTTGCTCAGAGGTCAAACAACCCAACCCTAACTAATGTTCTACTGTAAGAAAATTGGCTACAATATAAACAAAAATTACAAATAAGTTTTAACATTTAGAATTAATTCCTCATTAAATTACAGAGTGTTTGACAATAATCGTCTAAAATTAATAATGAATAATTTTTTCCTTAACAAAAATCGACATTTTAAAAGTAGTTTGAAATTAACCATTTAATAGTAGTTAATACATTTAGTAGTGGTTAGCACGCTTGGTTACTGATCAAAGGGACCTGGGTTTGAGCCTCGGGTAAGGCATGGATGTTTGTGTTATTTTTCTGTTGAGGTCCCACCATCCTCACAGACCTACTATGCCGTATAAACCGACAAGCTCCTATCAGACCTCTGTGGCAAGCAGCTACTTCAGGGGGTATTTTTTTTATAATATGACTAAGATTTGTAAGTTATTTCTTCAGGGTAGGTTTCTAAATAAAAAAAAATAAATACCCCCTCAAGCAGCTGCTTGCCACAGAGGTCTGACAGGAGCCTGTCAGTTTATATGCCAGAGTAGAAGGTCTGAGAGAATGGCAGGACCTCAGCAGAAAAACGACACATACATCCAAGCCTTACCCGGGGCTCGAACCACCCAGGTCCCTTAGATCAGTAGCCAAGCGCGCTAACCTCTCTGCCACGGGATGGCTGTAAGTTTCTACTGTTCTTTAAATTTTTTAATATAGCGAAAGATTTCAAATTAATTCGGCACCTTAACGGTTAAGGATTAACTCGCTTCTTCAACTTATTACTAGATGAACGGTACCCAGCTTTATTGCTCATTTTTTATTATATCTGTATAATAAAAGGTGTCTATCTGTGGCAGCCATAACTCATCGGGAAATTAACGTACATGTTCCAAATTTTCAGAGAATGTTTCTAGTTGTGGTCCGGATTGAAGTGCGAAATATCAGCTCGAAAGTCCAAAAGGGGGGCTTGCTAGAAGCAAAAATATTTACCATGTTATTCCTACGGGAAACTAGAATCGCTGTCAAATTTATTGATGCAAAAAAAAAATAGCATTTAAATCTGCTGCCGTTGCCAGATTCCCCACATTTCCAAATGCGTTATTGAGGCTTTCCATTGCAGTTAGGGACCTGATTTTCTAACCAAACATGGGGTCGTGCAGGGGAAACCCGCCTACGAAATTTGGGATATTTCCGTGAAGTACGTCAGGAATTACAGAATATCGAAATCTGACGAAATATCTCGATCGTTTGTCACGGGCTCTGAGAGCGCTCGCCAAGTCGGCAATGACCTTTGCATCACTCGAAAATTCTTCGTCTTCAAACTGTGGTAAAATGTGGGGGGGGGGGATGCTCACGAACTAACCATTAATGCAAGAAACAACAGAATATGCAGATTAAAAGTGAGACACGAGCTGTCGCAATTTGTGTAGAAGCCACTGACCAAGTGGGAATCTGATTTTTAAACCAATCACTGGGGCACATGGGGGACGCTGTGTAGGAAATATGGGCAGTGCGGATGAATATCACACGAGCCATAGGGGGACAAATTCTGTGGTAACGGAGATAAAAATCTCTAGCTTACGCAGAACTAAGCCACGGGATATAAGAGAGCTCGCTGAGGTCGACAACTGGGCAAATTTCTTCCTGTTGAAAATCTGTGCTAAAGTATCGGGGGGGGGGGGGGCTACTTACAAAATTTACCTTTAATGCAGTGAAAATAAGAATATACATATTAAAAGTTACACCCGGGAAGCGTCGGGTACATTGAGCTAATTATAAACTCATTATTAAACGCATTCGAAAGGGATAAAGAGAAAGTCTAAATGTAAAAGTAATTTCATGGTAAGTAACAGTAATTCAGTACAATACCATATAAACTTATGAAATTTTACGTTTTTTTGGTCATGCATAAAAAGGTTAGCTTATTTGCATTGAGAGAAACCTACTTGTGAGAAATACCTACATTGAGAGAAACCTACTTGTGTGTCGTATCACAGCCTTAACTCATTGGCATGTGCAGTAGAACCCAGGTGGTCGGATAACCAAAAATATTTGCTTGAAGGCGTTTTTTTGCGCATTTTGTTTTTCTCCTTCCATGATGACAGTTTTAAATTCGTTTCAGGGGTTTGTTTTCTTGAGGGCGTTTTCTGCGCATTTTTTAATAACTCCTTAATTTGTTTCTGCATTTCCAGCAGCTTTCTTCATTTTTCCTGCTTGTTGATTGCATTTTCTCAACTCTGAGAGATCGTTTTTGAGAAAACTTTTAAGGCTTTTTTTGGATTGTTTATTTGTTGCTTTGGGTCGTTTTTCCGGCACTTTTCTATTTGTTAACTATACTGCTCACAAAAAATAGGGGATATATTATCGCTTCATATTCATTTTGAAATATCCCCTAATTTTTGTGAGCAGTGTATATTTAAGTATTTTCTGCATACGAGTTGAATTGCATTGTTCGAGGATTCCATAGTTTTTACTTTTAAAGGATTTTCTGCTCTTTTAGAGATATTTTTGGAGAGTGGGTTTGTTAATTTGGGATGCATTTTTCGGGCTTCCTTTCATATATTTTCACTTTTTTCTGTGCTTTTTCAGTATATTTGTGTGTTTTTCTCCCTCAATGATGGCAGTTTTGAAAAATTGAAACAACTTTACTGGGAAGTTTTGGGGCAAATTCCTTTCAGTTGTTTGTTTGCTGGAGGGCGGTTTTTGCGCATTTTTTTAATAATTCTGTTTCTACATTTCCAGCAGCTTTCTTCATTTTCCTTGCTTGTTGATTGCAGTTTCTGAATTCTGGGAGACCCTTTTTGGGATAACTTTAAGACTTTTTTTCGAGTGTGTATTTGTTGTTTTGGGGCCTTTTTTTTTGGCATTTTTTCTATTTGTTCACTATATTTAAACATTTTCTTCATGTGAGTTGAATTACCTTGTTCAAGGAATGCATAGTTTTTACCTTTAAATGATTTTTTTGGAGCGTGGATTTGTTATTGTAGGATGCGTTTTTGGGCTTTCTTTCACATATTTTCCCTTTTTTCGTGCTTTTTCAGTAGTTTCGTGTGTTTTTTTCCTTCAATGATGGTAGTTTTGAAAAATTAAAACAACTTTATGGGAGAGTTTGGTAGCATTTTCCATTTAAACTGCCAAAGTCCATTTCCTGTAGTGAAAGCTGTTTTCTCACGGTCTTCAGATGTACAGCAACTTGCCAATAGTCGCTCTTCACGTCTAATGTTGAGAACCATTTTGACCCAGATAGAGTGTCCAGTGTGCCATAAATCCTGGGTAAAGGAAAGCAGTCTTTATTTGTTATATCATTCAATCTGCTGTAATCCACACGAAATCGTGTATATCAATCCTTTTTCATGACAAGAACAACTGGTGATGTCCAGGGACTCGATGATGGTTCTATAATGTCTTGACCTTCCATGTCCCTTAAGTGTTGTTCTGTCTCTTCCCGTTCTGCTAATGGAAGCCTTATTGCTGTAAATGGATTGGAGGAGATTTGCCAGTGTTGATCTTATGTTCTGTCTGTCTGTGATGTAGCAGAAAAAATGTTAGAAAACTCTTTAAGCATGTTCTCGACCTTAGCAGCTTGGTCTTCAGTTAATATCTTCCTTGTTTCTCTCCACAAGTCAGTAAGATGAGAGGGAATGTCTGTATGGTGTTGGTTTGAGTCAGTAACTTCTATTGTATTTACATTTGTTACCCAAGTAACAGGTTCACATATTTCTAATTCTTCACCCTTTTTCAATATACTATTGAATTTGCTACAGTTTATCACTCTGATAGGAATCTGTTCTTTATCGACACTGACTAGAGTCCTTGCAACCAGGATACGATGAGCCAAAGCTCCTTTACTAGGGGCATCAGTGACCGCCAATCTGAAGGCCCCAGAAGGCTCCGCCCGATGTCCATGGACTATAACTTTGTGCTGGGATTTCTGTGTCTTCCATCACTAATACTGTGGTCACATTTGATAAAGGATCAGATGTTCGGCTAAGCAGAGGGATTTCTTCTGTCTTATAGATGAGTAGGCTGTCACTAGGTCTAATGCTGAATCCATGTTTATTTAGGAAATCAAGGTCTAATATTCATTCATCGTATATGTCAGCAATGTAAACAGGATGGCATACCAGACAGCTACAAACTCTGATGTTGAGTTCTATCTTTCCATGGACTTTAGCACGATTTTAAATGGCTGTTTGTAGGGTTATATTAGACACTCTAGGATTCCAGTTTGGGTGAGGTATTATCTTTATTATGCCTGTTCTGAGTAAAGTTACATTTGCACCACTGTCTACTATCATACGGCAAGGCACTCTATTCATGGTTCCATTAGCTACCAATCCGTTATCTCCACCATGCAGTGCTGAAACATGGTCCACTTCCCCTGGGGCCAACAATCAACAGCCAGCATCTGCCCTTCACGTTGCTTAAGCTAATTTTGTTGTCTGTTAGACATGCTTGAATTTTGCACCCACCACTTTTTGCAGTTGACTCGAATGTGTCTGGTCTTGCCACAATTCCAACACTGAAGGTCTGTGGAAGTTTTTGAAGAGGAACCTTTTATCTCTTTCAAAACGGATAATATGGCTTTGGTTAGTTTTTGCATTTCACAATTCTTTTCTACACTTTCTTCTGCATTCACAATCCTCACTGTGCCTTTGTTAGCTCGGGAGGAAAGCCTGGAGCACTCGTACTTCATGGCATGTACTACAGCTGACTTTAAGGATTCACCTTCCAACATTCTCATAGATTGTTGAGTTTCAGAGTCAGCAATAGCATCAATAAATTGTAATTGAGCTGAATTATCTTGAATTTCTGGTGGACAGTTATTATAAGCCAATCTAACTAGACGCTCAATATCATTAGCAAGTTCTTGCAAAGTTTTACCACTCTTCTGCATACGATGTTTAAAATGAGCCATATAGTATTGTTTTAAATAACTATCGCCAAACCTGAGTCCTAGTGCAGAAACCAGACTGATAATCAAGTCGTTTTTCTTCTGGAACAGACTGTAAAACTTCCGCAGCAGAATTTCTTAAGGAAGCTGCAAGAAAACTGGCCTGGAATTCGTTCCACTCATTAGCTCTAGTGATGACTTCAAACTGTATTTTGAAGACCACCATATGAGGATAGTTTAGTTGTATTTCTAGTGATATGTGTAAAAACATTATTGTCACTAAAATTATTATTATCACAAGAAGAAGGTAACATTTCATTTTTTAAAGATCTAGAATTAATTAGAAACTGGACCACGAGTAATTTTTTTAACAATTAATCCGACAAAGACAAATGCAGTTTATTTCTACTTAAAGAAAAATAATTCTGTTACAGATATTTTGCACCGCAATAAATTGAAATATCATGATACGAATTGTTCATCGAAAAGTCACTGTAATTGTCCTCAAATTCCTTTTGTACCGTCTGTGAAATATTTAGGTATTTGGATTGATGCAGGCCTAACTTGGAAAGTGCATGTAACATGGGTTAAAATAAAGGTCATCCGTAACCTGGCCCGCTTATATCTTGTAAGACATTTAGTTTCATTTAAATTTATGTGTACACTATATTATGCATTAATCCATTCTCAATTAACATATGGTATGAAATCTTGGGGAGGCACGTATTTCAATAATTTTAAACAACTTTTAGTGCTGCAAAAGGAATTTATTCGCTTATTAACTAAAAGCCCCAAAACGCAACCTTCATTACCTTTGTTTCGAGAAGCAGGAATTTTGCCTTTACGCTATGATTATTTTTTCGAAATAATTAAATACTTTTACTTTAGAAATGATAGCATTAAAACTGACACGAATAATTACCAATTACGACGAGATAAAAACATAAATTATGAAATTCCTGCATTACATAAGGAAATTTTTAGGCACTATTATTTGTATTTAGCACCGAAATTTCTTTCCTCTCTCCCAGTCAGCATGAAAAATATCACGAATTATCATTTGTTTTCTAAAGTTCTCAAGAAATACATTTTGAAACTGGATGATGTGGAAACTTTTTTGCATTAATCTACAATAACTGTTATATGTAACATGGATATTGAATGTTTCTGACTTTCTGACTTTCACACTTCTGGATTACTAGAAATTTTTTGTTTTGAGTTGTTTTCGTTTTTTTTGTGTATTATTCAATGTGACGACTAATGTTTTCAATTGAAATTGTTTCTATGTTGAGATCTCACGAACGAGCCTGCTCTTGTGAGACCTCAAAAGTTTTTGTATACTGTAAAACATTATCTGAAATAAAAATTATCTATCTATCTATCTATCTATATTGTCTGTTGAGTTCGGTCTTAATGGCTTTGCATTGGTCGGTAATTTCACTGATTTTTTTTTGTTAAGTTCATTATTCTGATCAGTAATCTTACTAATTTGAGAAGCCAAATCGTTATTTTCAACTCTCAATTCATTATTTTGTGTAGCCATTTCGGCTTTCAAGTCATCTGTTTGAGAGACTATTTCAGCTTTCAAGTCATTATTTTGTGTAGCCAGATCACTAATTTTGCTGCTTTGGGCAGCTATTTCACCTTTAATGTCATTATTTTGACTGGCAAGATCACCAATTTTATTGTTTATGTCATTTATCAGTTTTACTAACTCATCCATACTTCTTGTTAAAGGCACTCAATAAAATTATCCCGCTCCTGATGTCCAATGTTATGAATTATAAAGATGAAAACTGAGCGTCAGTTCAAATAAATAGTATATAAAAATTGTAACTCTAAAATAATGTAATTTATTACAAAAGTATGAATAAAATCATTTATATAAACTAAAGTCAATCAACACAAATTATATATGTGAACAAACCTGCAATCTATCGAAAATAACCTTACCAATTCCTAAATAACTATTCATCATATCACTTCTTTCTAAGGTTTTAGACTTAAGACTGCAGCTAAATATATTTGTTTCTCAGGACGAATTCTTTTCAGACGTTGATCACTACACTTCAAACGATGAATTTTTCTTTTCCTCTACTAGTTTACTAACATGATCACACTAATTAAATTTATTTAATCTTCCGCGAACACACCAAATAAAATCATTTCTACTCCAAACTTTAGTGCACAGACAAAGACAAACTAAGTGTTCCTTCGCACTATATTTCATCTTAACACTTGTTCCTTATCTTAATTGCAACAACTTATCCTTTCTTCTTTCAGTCAAGTTCGTTCGATGTCGTTGGGGACGTAACTCGCACGCTGAGGCACATGCGAGCATCAAGACGACACATCACAAGTTCATTGTAGCACGTTCATCTGGTTGGGTTGTTTTACCTCTGAGCGGCACTTTTTTGCACACCATGGTCTAAATGGCCAGGTCACATGGACCCCGAAGGCTCAGAGAAGATTGGGGGAGGTGACCCACTGGAACAGCTGTTGGGAGACAGATGGTAGCCTCCCGTCAAGGCCATCCAGCGTGTTCTTTAACGTGCACAGGGTATGGCTCTCCCGCACACGGAGCACGACTTAACGTCCCATCCGACGGACGACGGCCTTGCCAAGCCCATCGGTGTCCTCTACTGACCGTGGGCAGGGCGGAGAATTTTGCGGAGATAAATCTCAACGCTGACCCAGCTGAGACTCGAACTTGGGAACTACCGACTGAGCCACCCCCGCCCCCGCTCCTACGTTCATCTGTCGTAACAGTATTCTTTAATTTGAATAGTACAGGCACTACTCACCTTTCATTTTCTCGTGTAAATTTTCATCTTTTCTAGTGTAGTTGCATAGCAACATCGTCAGCTGCGAACTGCCTTTTGTTATCAGACCATTGGTACAGTTACTTTCAAGTAACTCAACTGCTCACGTGAACAAGGCTCTCCCCTACACGGGCCATGACGAACGGAGTCTTTTCCAACCTATCGGTATCTCTTATTCGGCCGAGAGCTGGGAGTTTTGTGGAGATAAATCTCAACGCTCTCCCAGATGAGGTTCGAACCTGGGAATTGCAGATTACGAACCTGGCTTTCTACCGACTTAGCCACCCCCTTCCCGAACTCTAGTAGTAATACTAAATCAATCATTAGAGTCTTCACAATGGAATAGTTATAAGCAACGCTGGATTAAGAAATTGGGGGCCCTGAATCCAAGCTCCCTGAATCCGTTGAGATTTATCTCCGCAAAAGTCATTCGATCCTGCCAAATTAAATATAATGAAAAGTGCACTACTTTAAGTAAAATCATCGATTGAGGCGATTAAAAAGCAAAATGAAAAATAAAGAAGTAAAAAGAAATCAGGCCAGTACTCTGAATCATTTTTTGGCCTTTCAGTGTATGATTTTTGGAAGCACTCAGAAAATATTAGTCCTTACGCACGGCACTGTATGAAAATAATCTGATTTCAGCTCTGGGGTCTTTGTGATATCATCAATTACTCCACTGTGCAGAAAAGGGTCTTTCAGGAGTAAAATAACCCGAGGGTTGGGTTGTTTTACCTCTGAGCGGCAATTTTTTGCACATCATGGGCTAAATGGCCAGGTCACATGGACCCCGAAGGCTCAGAGAAGGTTGGGGGAGGGGACCCACTGGAACAGCTGTTGGGAAGACAGATGGTAGCCTCCCGTCAAGGCCATCCAGCGTGTTCTTTAACCTGCACAGGGTATGGCTCTCCCGCACACGGGGCCACGGCTTAACGTCCCATCCGACTGACGTCGGCCTTTCCAAGCCCATCGGTGTCCCCTACTGATCGTGGGCAGGGCTGGGAATTTTGCGGAGATAAATCTCAACGCTGACCCAGCTGGGACTCGAACCTGGGAACTACAGATTACGAGCCTGGCGCGCTACCGACTGAGCCACCCCCGCCCCAAAATAACCCGACTAAAGGCCCTAAGTAACGCATGCACCTTTATATTGAATTTTGAATTTTGGCGAATTTTGAAACTTTAGGATTCATAAATGCATTCCCAAAACTATTCTTTTTCTCGTGTTATTTTTCATCCTTTTCAGTTTAGCTTGCATGGCAATATCGTCCGGCTGCGAACTGACTTTTGTTATCAGACCAATGACCTTTCAAGGGCATATTGCATCATCGTGAAGTGACCTCACGTGCGAGCCGAGTTTCCACATTCTGAGAAGCCGTCTGATGCAGGAAGTGACGTGTGTAGCTGGTGCGACCTAATTATTATTATTTTTCTTATTCTCTGTCACAGAATTAGAATGGACGACAACAACGAAGTGGTTTGGCTGACCCTTTTTAATCTCTTTACCTTCTAGGATCGCAGTTTAATGGGGCGCGTTTCTCTTTGAGTTGCACTCTACTGTTGATGGATGTATTCTAGCGCGAGTTTTGAAAACAGTTATAGACATGGACGTAGACGATCATTATCATATTGGTTCCTAAGACGAAAAAAAACTATGCAAAATTTGATGGTTAACAAAAGTTAAAAATACAATAGCAAAAGGATGAGTAAGGCAGAGTTTTCCGATCCTGTGGCCCTTTCTTCCCTTTACCCCCTAAGGACGTACCCGGGGGGCGGGGGTGGCTTAGTCGGTAGCGCGTCAGGCTCGTAATCTGTAGTTCACAGGTTCGAGTCCCAGCTGGGTCAGCGTTGAGATTTATCTCCGCAAAAATTCCCCGCCCTGCCCACGGTCAGTAGGGGACACCGATGGGCTTGGAAAGGTCGCCGTCCGTCGGATGGGACGTTAAGCCGTGGCCCCGTGTGCGGAAAAAGCCATACCCTGTGCACGTTAAAGAACACGCTGGATGGCCTTGACGGGAGGCTACCATCTGTCTCCCAACAGCTGTTCCAGTGAGTCCCCTCTCCCAACCTTCTCTGAGTCTTCGGGGTCCATGTAACCTGGCCATTTAGCCCATGGTGTGCAAAAAAGTGCCGCTCAGAGGTAAAACAACACAACCCAACCTGCGGTCCGGTTCCCCCCCACCCTTCGAAATCCTTTGGTGTTGTGCGAACTCTCGAACTTGTCTACCTGTTTTGAAATCGGAAACAGGTTTCTTTGAATAATATTATTTTAGCCTCATATTATATGGCCGAAAGTAAAAATAGATTTAAGCGATAAACAAATATAAAATTTTATTCCATATAGAATATCATTTTAATCTTACCTGTTTGATGGAGTAATTTAGTAACGGAGTTGGATTGTTTTGCTGCTGAGTGACACTTTGTTTGAGCATAATGGGCTAAATGGTCAGGTCACAAGGACCCCGAAGGCTCAGAGAAGGTTGGGGGAACATGACTGTGATGTTAACTCTTCGTTTGTCGGTCTATTGGGACCACTTAGGACGTTCCCTCGGTTCGATCGCTATACGCGACGGGTGAAAGAGTCTTTCGGATAAAATCAACGGTTTATTCACAATTGCAGAGACTCGATACTGAGGCTCCTCCCCCATAAATTAGTTCAACTTCAGACTTTACTCAAAAATAACAAAGATTTATTTAACCTTCCAAACATACTTGATGGACGAGGACATATGCTCAATTACATAGATTACAACAACACCAGCTTACTATGCCTGTTCAGCTGTATTTACAGAGCCAATGCCGCTATTACCAGTCGGCATTTCCCAGCTTTACAATTTCTCGTCCGCACGCTTCCAAACTCGACCGGCTCTGATCTCATCGTTGCCAAACCCTTTCTTCCTTTCTTTCTCTGCCTGACCATCTGGGCCGTCCGCTAGCAGTTGGGCGACCTCCGTCCCTCGGGGCACTGCCCCTTCAATTAACTTTCCAGATGCCGGGACAGAGGGCCTCCCCGTAGCATATGACTATTTTGGCGAAATCCAAAATAAATATACACAGCCTGAACTAAAAAAAAAAATCGAAAAAGGCTTCTAGCCTGACAATGACCCACTGGATAGATGTTAAGAGACAGATGGTAGCCACCCGTCAAGGTCACCTAGCGTGTTCTTTAACGTGCACAGCTCCCCGCACACAGAGCCACGGATTAATGTCCCATCCGACGGACGGCAGTCTTTCCAAGCCCATCCGTATCCCTTACTGACAGAGGGCAGGGAATTTTGTGGAGATAAACTCAACGCTGGCACCAAGTAGGACTCGAATCTGATAAATGCAGGTTACGAGCTGGCGTGCTACGGACTGAACCACCCTGCGTCTAAAAACTGGAAAATTATTCATAAGTGTTATTCTTCCCCCCCCCCCCCCTCCCCCACTGAATCCGAGGTAAGTGTCTGTTACTCCCATTCACATTTTTTTCGTTAGGGTAGGATTTAAGGTGCATGGGGCTAGGAGCAGTGACAGCACGTGCAAACTAGCCGACTGCACCTGGCGGCAAATTTGGAAACTAACTACTATACCTGCAGTAAATTTGACTCTAATAAGTATGGCCTATTTTTAAATAGACGATTTTCAATTGCTTTTTAAAACGATATTTAATTTAGCTAAATTAATGATTAATGCCTAAGATCAGACTTGGAGAAACGAGCGGCAGACTCTAAGGCTCGCTCCGGACGGAGAAATTGCCAGCGCCGACCCTGGCTATTACTCCATATACAATCAGAGCTGGCTAGAGAGGATTGGACTCAGGAAGCCCACTAATAGAAGTAAAAATTCAAATATATATTTTAATTAAACTTCCATTTTAAAAATTTCATTCTTCTATTATTTATTTTTAAAAATGTTTGGAATTAACTTTAAAATATGCAATAATAATTTAATAAAGTCGTGATAAACAAATTATTTATCGTAGAAATTTAAACTTAATAACTCATAGTTAAATCTTAGACAAATTAAATCAACTACAAATTTACAAATATTTAATTGAGCGACCTGATCCCTCCCCCCCCAGGTAAATATTACAAACCAGGTTGGGTTGTTTTACCTCTGAACGGCACTTTTTTGCACACCATGGGCTAAATGGCCAGGTCACATGAACCCCGAAGGCTCACAGAAGGTTGGGGGAGGGGGACCCACTGGAACAGCTGTTGGGAGACAGATGGTAGCCTCCCGTCAAGGCCATCCAGCGTGTTCTTTAACGTACACAGGGTATGGCTCTCCCGCACACGGGGCCACGGCTTAACGTCCCATCCGACGGACGGCGGCCTTTCCAAGGCCATCGGTGTCCCCTACTGACCGTGGGCAGGGCGGGGAATTGTTGCGGAGATAAATCTCAACGCTGACCCAGCTGGGACTCGAACCTGGGAACTACAGATTACGAGTCTGGCGCGCTACCGACTGAGCCACCCCCGCCCCATCTATTTCAGGAGTAATTTATTTTTTATTATAGTTTACAAAAGGGTGACTGCTTAATTTTCGTCGAAGCAATAGAGCCTCTTCCACAGCGATCGATCACGACACTGATTGGAGTTCAATTGGAGACACTGACTGCAATCAATAGATTGGAGTTCAGTTGGTTGGAAAACACTGATTGAAGTTCAATTGGAGCTACTGACCGCAATCTTGAACATCTTGAGAAGAAATAAAATGCTTTCCTCCTCTTTTCAAATTCTTTGATACTTCATTGAATGTCAATACGATGTTCCTTTCCCTTTAACTAGGGGGCGGGGGTGGCTCAGTCGGTAGCGCGCTAGGCTCGTAATCTGTAGTTCCCAGGTTCGAGTCCCAGCTGGGTCAGCGTTGAGATTTATCTCCGCAAAATTCCCCGCCCTGACCACGGTCAGTAGGGGACACCGGTGGGCTTGGAAAGCCCGCCGTCCGTCGGATGGGACGTTAAGCCGTGGCTCCGTGTGCGGGAGAGCCATACCCTGTGCACGTTAAAGAACACGCTGGATGGCTTTGACGGGAGATTACCATCTGTCTCCCAACAGCTGTTCCAGTGGGTCCCCTCCCCCAACCTTCTCTGAGCCTTCGGGGTCCATGTGACCTGGCCATTTAGCCCATGGTGTGCAAAAAGTGCCGCTCAGAGGTAAAACAACCCAACCCAACAATCCCTTTAACTAAAGTCTGAAAGATCAAACTTTTAAGCAATGTTCTGTTTCTGCGAATCTTATGACAAAACAAGGTTCTGATTCCAAGGGGAGATTCCGTGTCAGATACAACGAGCACGTGTCATTGCTGTGCTTCAGGTCTAAACAAGGTTAGTCGTCACACTTCCGACATGACGTCAGAGGAGATTTGACCTTCACTGTGAGAACACAAGAGTCGTAGCAGTCACGGCAGAGCCGATAGTCGCCGACCATTCTGGATATATCTGTTCGAGAGGCATGGAACACAGGAGCCCGACCTGTTGGGCATTAGTGAGTATCAGACATTACTTCTTCATTTCGATAGATTTGTTACTGGATAACCGATCAATTTGTTGTTGCACAGTTTGGTTTATTTAATACCAGCCAAACGGCGCCCGGCTCCGACCTGGTCTCACATTTAATACGTATATTCTGTTTTGCACTATAAGTTATGCACTATAGGTTATTTTTGTGATCCCTACCCGCCTCTTCTCCCCGACTTTTTAACACAGATGCAACACGAAGGATTGCCCGGCGTTGTTTAGGTTGGTGACGTCAGCACGTGCTCTCATGGCCCGTGGCTTCGTCGCAAACTGTCGAAATGACTGAAGTATCGAGTTTTTATTTGGACATAATTTAGTACGCTGTGCTTCCTGATGTACTTGACTGGGTAGTTTCAAATTTCACAGGCGGGTTCTTCATGCCTGACCACGTGTTGGATTAAAAAATAAGGCCCCTATCTGTAATGGGACGCCTTAAAATAATAATGGCTTTGGAAATGTGGGTAATCTGGCAACGGCAACATATTTAAATGTTATAATGACTCTTATGATCATAGTTAGGGAGCTATAAATGGCAACAATAAATTCGACAACGATTACCGTTTCCCGTAGGAATAGCATGGTAAATATTTTCGCTTCTAGCAAGCACACATTTTGGACTTTCGACTTGAAATTTGGTACTGAAAAAACTTTTTTCTCTGAAAATTTCAAGGTCTAATATGATTTCTCGATGTGTTATGGCTGCCACAGACATCTTTTATTATTATAAGACTAGCTGAACTGCCCCCTCCGCTGCCTGGTTCTCATTTTTAATCTGCATATTTTTATTCTCATTTTTAATCTGCATATTTTATTCTCATTTTTAAACTGCATATTTTTATTCTCATTTTTAATCTGCATATTTTTATTCTCATTTTTAATCTGCATATTTTTATTCTCATTTTTAATCTGCATATTTTTATTCTCATTTTTAATCTGCATATTTTTATTCTCATTTTTAATCTGCATATTTTTATTCTCATTTTTAATCTGCATATTTTTATTCTCATTGCACTGAAGGTTAGTTTTGTGATTCCCCACCCCCGACCTTAAGCTCTGATTTAACACGAAGATTAATACGCTCTGATTTAATACGGTTTGCTGACGTCATTGCACGTTCTCATAACCCACGGCTTCTTTTCCGTCTAAACCAGAGCCGGCGTTAGCTGTTTTGCCGCCAGGAGCAAGCTTGGACTCTGACGTCCCTTTCTGCAAGTCTGGTATTGGATATTAATTATTAGTTTGGCTAAATTTAATGTCATTTTTAAAAGAAATTGAAAATCATTGTTGAAAAATAGCTCCTACTTCTCGAATCAATTTTATTGCAGGTATTGCCGTTAGTTTGCGAATTTGTCGCCGCTAAAAAAATGCCGCCGATTTCGACTTGAAATTTGGCACTACAACCCAGACGACAACCAGAAGCAGTCTGGGAAAATTTGAAGCGTCTAACACAATTTCCAGGGGCGGGGGTGGCTCAGTCGGTAGCGCGCTAGGCTCGTAATCTGCAGTTCCCAGGTTCGAGTCCCAGCTGGGTCAGCGTTGAGATTTATCTCCGCAAAATTCCCCGCCCTGCCCACGGTCAGTAGGGGACACCGATGGGCTTGGAAAGGCCGCCGTCCGTCGGATGGGACATTAAGCCGTGGACCCGTGTGCGGGAGAGCCATACTCTGTGCACATTAAAGAACACGCTGGATGGCCTTGACGGGAGACTACCATCTGTCTCCCAACAGCTATTCCAGTGGGTCCCCTCCCCCAACCTTCTCTGAGCCTTCGGGGTCCATGTGACCTGGCCATTTAGCCCATGGTGTGCAAAAAAGTGCCACTCAGAGGTAAAGCAACCCAACCCAACCACAATTACCATCCTATCAAGTAACTAATGCGCGGATTTAAGTGCAATTCCATCAGAGTGTAGTCAAAAAATATGGGGTGAAATGTACTGTGAAGGAATGGGTAGCAATCAACTCCATTTAGAAATAATTAAAAAAAAAACTTGGTCTGTGAGACCCAAACCGATTATTTACAGTGTAGAAACTTTAATGCTAATTTTGTTGTAAATGTTCAGCGTTTAAACTGCAACCTTTCCGAAGATGTAAGCTTCATATATTTAATGTAAACAATATAACCGGATAGTTATTCTTCAAGCATTCAGCCGGTGTTTCAGATTTGAACTTTTCAGGTCTTTGGCCTGACCGTCTCAACCGTTCTTAGCGAAATGTTTTTCATTTGTGAACAAATCAAACCAGTCATGCCAGCTGGGACGAGAAGGGGGAAAATGTGACTCCTAACTGGGATGCCTTGCACAACCAAAAGAATGCAAATTCAACGTCACGGAAACCTTTCCAAGAACATCGCAATTTAGTCGGATGAGTTGAGTTGAGGGCAGCACATGAGAGATGGTGAGGATTCAGACTCCCACCATCTCTCATAGTGGTGGATTTCGAGAACCAATACGTAGGGAAATAATGCACATATTCAAGAAATACTTTAACTGAAAGCGTACCTCAAATAATTTTGAATATAATTAATGAATTTCCACGTATGAAAAGTTCATGATCCTGAATATGTCTAATCGGTATTTTCTTGCCGTATACACTATGTTGAAAAAAGTGTCCGCACACTTCCATGTTATGTGAATGGAAAGCCACTTTCAAAGTTTCCTAACATTGAAAATAAACCTTTTACGCAAAAACTGTTATTGGCGATAAATTGCAGATGTCGCTCAAATCTCTCTAAATATGTTTCCCGCAATATTCGTTTAATATTTAAAGAATGAATGGAAGCTGAAGCATTTATCTTCAACTTTTGACACTTGTGAAAAAATGCTTCAATAGATAAAACACAACTCTTGTAACAATTTGTTCACTAACATAAATTAAATATCTGAAGTTTGTATGAGATTTTTTAAGATTTCGTCAATTTGGAAGCAATGTGACAGTGTCAATTTTCAACAATCCTCGATCAATAATTAAGCAGTCATTGAAGCGGTCATTGACATTCAGTCATTGACTTGGAAAGGCTGCCGTCCGTCGGATGGGACGTTAAGCCTTGGTACCGTGTGCGGGAGAGAACATGCTGGATGGCCTTGACAATAGGCTACCATCTGTCTCCTAACAGTTTTCCAGTGAGTCCCCTGCCCCCAACCTTCTCTGAACCTTCGGGGTCCTTGTAACTTGCCATTTAGCCCATTTTGTGCAAAAAATATGCCGCTCAAAGGTAAAACAATCCAACCCAAAGCGACTATTTTTTTTTCTACCCTGCTGAGGAGTGTTCAACCCCAAGGTCCTGCACCAACCGGATCGGAATTATGGCTCTGAGCTTGATTATGGATTCTGTATTTATTGCACTGGTGGGCTTTTGTGGAGGGAAAATCTTCTGCTGTGTTTTCTGTTTGTGGGTTGACAGCCCCAGGTGAATAGATTCACAGGATATGTTTAGTCATACCTTCGTGCCTCCCATTCCACATGCCTGCAGAGAGAAAATAATTAGCAGAATTTTTAAAGAAACTATGTTTATTGAGAGCGTATTATCTACCTGATCACAGGTGGATAATCCCGATCAGAGGTCATTGCAGTTACCTGAACTCTTGCTTCTACGGGTATTCATCAAACCTACATTGGGTTGGGTTGGGTTGTTTTACCTCTGAGCTACACTTTTTTGCACACCATGGGCTAAATGGCCAGGTCACATGGACCCCGAAGGCTCAGAGAAGGTTGGGGGAGGGGACCCAGTGGAACAACTGTTGGGAGACAGATGGTAGCCTCCCGTCAAGGCCATCCAACATGTTCTTTAGCGTGAACAGGGTATGGCTCTCCGCACACGGAGCCACGGCTTAACGTCCCATCCGACGGGCGGCGGCCTTTCCAAGCCCATCGGTGTCCCCTACTGACCGTGGGCAGGGCGGGAAATTTTGCGGAGATAAATCTCAACGCTGACCCAACTGGGACTGGAACCTGGATACTGCAGATTACGAGCTTGGCGCGCTACCGACTGATTCTCCCCCCCCCCCCCCCCGTCCTTCTGAAGGAGAGCCATATCCTTTGCACATTACAGAACATCCTCCGTGGCCTTGACGGAAGCTTATTTGTCCAGTGGATCCCCTTCATCCAACCTTCTCTGAGCCCTTGCGTTCATTGTGACCCGGCAGTTTAGCCCACTGAGTACTAAAAGTGGCTCTCAGTGGCAAAACAATCATCATCATCATCCTCAAGTAGCCATGGGCTACGGAGGTCCAACCAGACCGTGCAATTTAGTTCTTCAAGCAAGTCTATCCTGAGCTACATCTACTGCATCCGGCCACTGCACACCAATTCTAACAAGGTCCTGTTTGACATTGTCTGCCCACCGCATCCTAGGTCTCCCCTTCTTGCACCCAAAGATATTGTGAAATAACTATTTAGTGAAATATGCAATAGACAAATGGTAAGCAAGGAAGGAAAATTGGAAGATAACTAAAAACAGAGTTTAGAAATATGTCGATACGTTGCGAAAGCACAAAACCATCGAAACAATACTGGTATTTTCCCAGTTCTTTTTTGTCTTTGTGATGAGATCTCCCTTCCTCACAAATCTTCTCTTTGGCGCATCGTATTGAATAGGCTCCTGTCAGCCATTGTGTGTAGAGTAATTTATTAACTCTGTTTTTATTTCTATTCTTTCGTGGTCGTTATCTTTAGGCACTAATCATCATGTCATAAGCATCAACAAACTCATTCTCAGATTTATGGCTGACTAGGAGACGAAAAACTTCGTGTGGGAGATTCTTCTTAGAATTCGATTAATATAACTGAAAGGAAGATGTACTTCCTTCCGGTACGTCGAAACTGGGATTTCCCTGGCTGAGTCAGGAATATGTTACATCTATGAGAATATAATCGATGACATTGTAATATTTGCTTCATTTTAAAGACTGTGCTGCAGTTCTTTATCTAGAACAGAGGTTCCCAAACTTATTTGTCCTACCGCTCCCTTTTCAGAAAAAAAATTACTCAGCGCCCCCTGGAAATCTACCTATTTTAAGCGAACAAACAGAAAGATGCAATGAAAAATTTGCGTTCTTTTATGTATCTATATTTCTACCTACGTCCTGCAACATAGTAAAGAAAGATGTTGTTGTAAATAAGACACTTTGAAGCTTGAATTATAAAATTATTTATTAAAATCAAGCATAGTAACATTCAATTTTAACTCTACCTTACATAACAGATGAAACATGTACGGACGGTTTCTGAAAGATTTCTTATCTCCCAATCTTTCTTTATTCTTCCACCGCCCCCCAATTGAACCCGAGGCTACTACCTACCCCCTGGATCGTTTCAACGCCCCCCCCCCCGAGGGGGCGGTATCGCCCACTTTGGGAAACATTGATCTAGACCCAAGGGGACGTAACCAAGGTGGTGGTGGTGACCTTGGGGGCAAGATCCACCCCTCCTCGAAAATCCTATCGTTTTATACAAAATCCTGCTTTGAAGTCCAAAATAGTTGCATTTGTATAATTTAATTTTAGCTATACTCTCTTGTGGAAGTGAACGGAAGGGGAGGGCTGCCAGATTAGTGTGGCCTACTGATCTGGACAACTCTGGCTACTTTTCTTTTTTTTTCTACCCTGCTGAGGAGTGGTCAACCACACAGGGTACTGGTGCTGACCATATATACCAACCTGAACGGAATTATGGTTCTCAGCTTGATTATGGATCCTGATTTTGCTGCACTGGTGGGCTTCTGTGGAGGGAAAATCTTCCGCTGTGTTTTCTGTTTGTTTGTGGGTTGACAGCCCCAAGTGAATAGATTCGCAGGATATGTTTATCAGCTGGTGGATAATCCTGAGCAGAGGTCATCGCAGGCAGCTGAACTCTTTGCTTCTATTGGCATCGTCAAATTCTACATTGGAGGAAGTCTTCCAGTGTAGATGGCTTCAGCCTTTAGTAGTGGGGGAACGGGTCTTTGCCCCTTGTCTGCGATTAGGGGGCTGTTTGATATTGACGGCATTCCCTCTCTCAATAAACATAGTTTCTTTAAACATCCCACTAACCATTTTCTCTCCATAGGTAGTTGGAATGTGAGGACTCTGCACAGAGCTTTTTCTCTTGATGTCCTCACACAAGAATTCCACTGTTATAATGTAGATATTCTCGGCTTGCAAGAGACCAGATGGACAGATAAAAGTCAGATTCTTAAAAATAATCTTAAATTTCTCTTTTCAGGGAGGGACGACAATAAGCATCAAGGCGTGGGTCTGCTTCTCAGCAGACACGCTAGTGATGCTCTTCTACGATATGAGTGCATTAATGAAAGGTTTCTTACAGCAAAATTTCAGACAAGCGTTAAAGACCTGAATGTTGCTGTTATGCCCCCACTGAGGATGCCGATGAGGATGAGAAGGATAGGTTTTATGGACAACTTCAGGCTATTTTGAATTCTGTCAAGAAAGGAGATATTACCCTTGTTCTAGGTGACTTCAATGCCAAAGTTGGTACTGACTCTGACCTTTGGGGAGGAGTAATAGGCCCTTTTGGTATTGGTAGCTGCAATGGCAATGGGCAACGTCTCTTACAGGTAAGTAAACTCAATGGATTCAGAATAACTAACACTTATTACAAACACCGCGACATACATAAACACACATGGGTTTCACCTGATGGGCTGCATAGGAATATGATTGATTATATATTAATTAACAGCAAATGGGCTAGTTCTGCTAGGAATACCAAGGCATATAGGGGAGCTGAAATTGGATCTGACCATTACCTTGTTAAAGGTGTCTTATTAATAATATAATAATAATAATATTTATTATTATTTTTATTGTTATCTTGATTAAGCCTTAGTATGGTTATATACATAGATTACCCCGCTAAGCCTTATGGCTTGTCAGCAGGATTCCTTTGAATCACACGACAGGTTTATTAAAGAATATGACATGTGTAATGGAAAATAAACACATAATTAAAAACATAAACTAAAACAATAACAACAACAAAAAAAAAAAGAAAAACACGTATTAAAACACAGACATGAAAAATTAAACACATTTATAAAATAAACCTATAGAATATCGGATTACAGCACATATTGCACAAAACTAACACCATACAAGTCATCATTTCACATTAAAATTGCACTTGCTTAAAAGATACCAGATACAGGATATGACTTTTTAAACATTACTTTTCAATTATTTACATCTAATAACCATTTCGAAACATTTTTACAACTTAAAAAGTGTTATGCTAGGGTTCAAAAATTTACCTTTGATACTGAAGCTCTGAAAGACCCAGTTATAGCCAAAGCTTACCATGATAGGTTACTTAGTCATTATGACAAGTAGTCGGTATTATGACAAGTAGTCGGGATTATGACAAGTAGTCGGCATTATTTTGACAGTCATGGTTTGCTTACTACTGAAGTTGAGGAAGAATCGGACCTTTTTAAACAGGTTGTTTTGAAAACTAAAAAAGGAGCAGAGTAGGCAGAATTGTTTGAGTTATCACTCAAACAATTTTGCCTACTCTGCTCCTTTCAGAAAGAAAGAACTGCAAGAATATCCTTAATCAATACCCTACTAGTCCTGATAGAAAACATTACAGAGAGCTTAATAAACATGTAAAGGATCAGTTAGCTGCTGATAGGAATCTTTGGCTTGATGGCTTGGCTGACAAAGCCGAGGAAGCAGTTAGACAGCACAACAGCAGAGAGCTGTACCAGATAGTTAATGTTTTGTGTGGTAGAAAACGGACAGGTATACAGAGATTGAAGGATAAACAAGGTAAGGTTATAGAAGGTGGGGATTCTGTCATGGTTAGGTGGGCTGAGCATTTCAGTGATGTTCTAAACAATGTGGTTACTTCTACTCCCATTGTTTGCAATAATGATGATACATTGGTGGCTTTAATGTTGGCCCTATAACACAATCTGAAGTTATTTTGGCTATTTCTAAATTTAAACTTCATAAATCCCCAAGGGTAAATGAAATTACTACAGAAATGCTTATAGCTGGGAATATTTCGGTTACCACTTGGATGACTGAAATTCTGAATATCTTTTATGATAAAGGCATGGTTCCTAAGGATTTTACCAGACCTATTATTATCCGTATTTTCAAAAAAGGTGATCGCAGTTCTTGTGATAACTATATGGGTATCAGCCTACTCTTTGTTCCAGGAAAAGTTCTTTCCTTGATTGTGCTTAATAGAATTAAGAATCTGGTTGACAATCAATTGCGTGATGAGCAATGTGGATTCAGAAGTGGTAGGGGATATGTGGATCAGATATTTTCACTTAGGCAGATTCTTGAGAAATGTTTAGAGTTTCAGAAAACTTTGTTTGTTAGCTTTGTTGATTTCAAAAAGGCTTTCGACTCTTCATAATTTGTGGTTGATTGTGAGATCATATGGTATATCTGACAAGTTAGTTAACATAATGAAAGCTCTCTATAATAACACTGAGTCGTGTGTGAGAGTTGGTAAGTCTTGTAGCAATTGGTTTTGCATTACTTCTGGTGTTCGACAAGGGTGCATTTTGTCTCCTTTTCTCTTTAACTTGGTTATTGATTATGTTATGCGAAATACACTTCAAGGGAAAGATTTTGGCCTTAAATGGACTGGAGATACGAAAATTTCTGATTTAGATTATGCTGATGATTTAGCCCTTTTAGCAAATGATGTTGATGAGATGAACTCTTTCATTCGAGCTGTTGATGAAACTGGTAGTAGAGTAGGTTTGGTTATAAACAGAGAGAAAACTAAAGTGATGAAAATTGGTCAGTCAGGCTGTGATTCAGTTAATCTGAATGGTTGCAGTCTTGAGCAGGTGTCACAGTTTAATTATCTTGGGAGCTATGTAACAGATAATGGTGATGTGCGGCATGAGAGTAACAGACGAATAGGGATTGCTGCCGGGACTTTTAAGAATCTATGGAGAATGTGGATAATAGGCGTATACACCTAAAGACTAAAATTAGACTGTATAATAGTTTGGTTCTTTCTAGGGTTAGTTATGGTAGTGAAACTTGGATGATGTGTAAATAAGATAATAGGAAACTAGATGCTTTTGATTCCAGATGCTTACTGTGTAAGCATCTGGAACTGATGCTTACATCTGCAAAATATTCATCTTCCTCACAGATCTCTTTGGAATATTAAAAACTTTATATAATCCAAAGATTATATAAAGATAAATATATATTATTATATATTTGCAGAGAGAGACTCCGTTGGTTTGGCCATGTTGCCCATATGGATAATTATAGATTGGCGAATAGGGTTATGAACAGTGTGCCTAAAGGTCTCAGAAAGAAGGGGAGACCTAGGATGCGGGGGCCGACAATGTGAAACAGGACCTTGTTAGAATTGGTGTGCAGTGGCCAGATGCAGTAGATTACCTCAGGATAGACTTGCTTGGAGAACTAAATTGCACGGTCTGGTTGGACCTCCGTAGCCCATGGTTGCTTGAGGATGATGATGATGAGTACATGTCCGACACTAAAAATATATTAAAAAAAAACACTATGAATTTTTTCCTGTATAGAATAACACTTTAATCTTTCCTGTCAGATGTAATATTTTAGTAATTGGGAAATCCTAGTCAAGTTTGATTGACAGACCTCCCTCCCCCGCTCTGAAAATAAATTATGAACCCTCCTCAAAACAAAATTCTCGCCCCCTCCCCCCTCCTTCCCGAACAAAATCCTGGGTTGGGTTGTTTTACCTCTGAGCGGCACTTTTTTTTGCACACAATGGGCTAATGCCCAGAGCACAAGGACCCCAAGCGCTAACAGAAGGGGAAAGAAACCCCACTGGACAGCTGTTGGGAGGCAGATGGT
Organism: Ryuthela nishihirai; assembly: GCA_038380435.1. NCBI lineage: Eukaryota > Metazoa > Arthropoda > Arachnida > Araneae > Heptathelidae > Ryuthela > Ryuthela nishihirai. The sequence goes on from JAWZYU010000013.1 coordinate 23,166,489, forward strand.
AGCCTCCCGTCAAGGCCATCCAGTGTTTCTTCAACTAACCAGTGTTTTTTCTGTGAGGAAAGAGCTAGAATTCAGCAAAAAGACAATAGAATTAAAAGCAAAACATCCATAGCTTATCGAGGTTCGATCCGAGGCCCTTTTATCCTTAGCCAAATGCGCTAACCACGCTGTCATAGGGAGATTTCGCAGGAGCCTTTCAGTTTTTAATATTCCAAAGAGATCTGTGAGGAAGATGAAACTTCAGCAAAAAATAACACATAAAAAAAATCCTTACCTTATCCGGGGCTCGAATCAGGTCCTTTAGTACATTCGCACACTCCCCGCCATAGGGCAGTAGAAGACGGCAATGGGCTTGAAAGACCGCTGTCATTCGGATGGGACGTTAAGCCGTGGCCCGTGTGCGGGAGAGCCATACTCTGCGCATGTTAAAGAACACGCTGGATGGCCTTGATGGGAGACTACTCTCTGTTTCCTAACAGCTGTCCATTGGGTCCCGTCTCCCTAACCTTCTCCGAGCCCTCGGGTCAGAGAAGGTGACTCAGGGTTCTTGTGACCTGGTCACTAACGAGTGTGTTTACTCGGAGTCCTTGTTACTTGGTCACTAACGAGCGTGTTTACTCGGAGTCCTTGTGACCTGGTCACTAACGAGCGTGTTTACTCGGAGTCCTTGTGACTTGGTCACTAACGAGCGTGTTTACTCGGAGTCCTTGTGACCTGGTCACTAACGAGCGTGTTTACTCGGAGTCCTTGTGACCTGGTCACTAACGAGCGTGTTTACTCGGAGTCCTTGTGACCTGGTCACTAACGAGCGTGTTTACTCAGAGTCCTTGTGACCTGGTCACTAACGAGCGTGTTTACTCGGAGTCCTTGTGACCTGGTCACTAACGAGCGTGTTTACTCGGAGTCCTTGTGACCTGGTCACTAACGAGCGTGTTTACTCGCAGTCCTTGTGACCTGGTCACTAACGAGCGTGTTTACCCGGAGTCCTTGTGACCTGGTCACTAACGAGAGTGTTTACCCGGAGTCCTTGTGACCTGGTCACTAACGAGCGTGTTTACTCGGAGTCCTTGTGACCTGGTCACTAACGAGCGTGTTTACTCGGAGTCCTTGTGACCTGGTCACTAACGAGCGTGTTTACTTGGAGTCCTTGTGACCTGGTCACTAACGAGCGTATTTACTCGGAGTCCTTGTGACCTGGTCACTAACGAGTGTGTTTACCGGAGTCCTTGTGACCTGGTCATTTAACCCATTGTGTGCAAAAAAGTTCCGCTCAGAAGTAAAACAACCCAACCTATTAAAGAAAATGGAACGTCTAAAAAAGATATTTTTTTGAAAACGAGCTAAAAATGTGGTCGTGTCAGAAGCTTCATACCTCTGCATCCTCACTAAAGTGCAACCTCTCACTAAAGTGTTATTCAAGTTTTTGATTCTTCCTTTTCTTGAGCTGGGTTGTTTTAATTGTGATTGACACTTTTTTTTTTCACACAATGGACTAAAGGGTCAAATCATTTTCTGCCAACGTTCCTGATTCTAGCGGAACTATAAGTATAGGAGTATGTAAAGGAAATGAGTTAAACCAGAAAATCCATATAATCGAAATTCTACTGTATTATTTTCAGGCCAATATCTAGAAATCAAAATTAAGCAGGAGTGGCAAGGGAAAGAAACTGAACCCTAAGGATATTCCGATTCATAATTTTTTACGCCGTTTCAGTTGGGTTGTTTTACCTCTGAGAGGCAGTTTTTTGCAGATCATGGTCTAAATGGCCAGGTCACATGGACCCCGAAGGCTCAGAGGAGGTTGGGGGAGAGGACCCACTGGAACAGCTTTTGGGAGACAGATGGTAGCCTCTCGTCATGGCCATCCAGCGTGTTCTTTAACGTGCACAGGGTATGGCTCTCCCGCACACGGGGCCACGGCTTAACGCCCCATCCGACGGACGGCGGCCTTTCCAAGCCCATCGGTGTCCTCTACTGACCGTAGGCAGGGAATTTTGCGGAGATAAATCTCAACGCTGACCCAGCTGGGACTCGAACCTGGGAACTACAGATTACGAGCCTGGCGCGCTACCAACTGATCCACCCGTTTTAGTTTTTTCGTTTTAAATGTCACGTTTAATATTATTTTTCTTCCATTGTCATTTATTAACATTCTGAAAAGGAGACAGAGTTAGAAATGGTTCCTTTGTGTTGTAACCCCTGATGTGACGCTGTTTGTTATTAAGTTCATTCTGATGCGACATGCTAACTTAACAGTTTCGTTTTTCTTCACTAGGTGGTACTACTGTCACTCCAGGGACGTTCCCTGGCTCACCCTCAAGGCGACAGGTCGATCATATTATTCCCGGACACGAATACCACAGAGCGTTCGTTGCCCGTGTTTCCAGACCAAGCAGTTGCCTTCGTTGGAAGGCGACGTCCTTTCGCACCCCCCGTGGACAAATTCGGCCATCCTTTGTGCGCATCGTCTCCAGAGGACACCTTCTGCGAAGAGGTGCCGAATTATCCAGAGTGAGTACCTAATGTGAATTGTTAACTAGAACTGGGGGAGGGGGGGGGGCTAATATTAGATTGTTTTCGTCTCTTCACGACACAAGCAGTATTGGGTTGATTTTTTGGTGACAGGGTATTAAAATGATTTTTTTCAAGAGACACATTGTATTGGATCAGGGCCTGATTTAGGGGGGGGGGGGGGAGGAAAGGAGGGATCATGCCCCCCCCTTACAGAATGCTAATAACGGTAATATAGACAAAAATTATGAAACTTATGCATATTTCGTGCATTTTTCGAGAAAATTTTAAAGATTTTTAAAAAGGTGGGAAAAATGTTATACTGCAATAAAAATCCAGTCTCTTGCCCCCCCCCCCCTCCTTCCCTCGATTTTTTTTTCTAGATCCGGGTCTGTATTGGATTGATTTCTTCGGTGCATATATAGGATTGATTTCATCATGGCACACATGTAATATTGAAATAATTATATTGATGAATTTCTAAGGTTTTTCTTCCGAAGCAAAACATACCTAACTACGTACAAATATGTTCATCTCTAAGAACTTTTCGATATTCTATTTAATCTATCTCTATCAAATAATGCAAGGAACCGCCGCCCCCACAAAATAAAAATAAAAAAAAAAGCGTTCTAAAACGGTCCCTTTGGGGGCCATTGCTGTGGAGTATTAGAAACGGGTCACGAAACCAGAATAGTGTTTTAACGAGGGATATTAGTTAATAAACTTTGTATAACACATATTATTGAAATGTACAGTCACTCAAAAAAGTATCCCAACGCTATGGTTGATTACAGTACACGAAGGTTGCCATATGACCAATTTCTAAAAAAAAAAATCGTTGCCAGATATTTTTTCTGAATTCTGTAATGAACCATAGTGTTAGGATATTTTTTTGAGCGACTGTAGGTGGTCATATTATTTTGATACTAGATCGAGTGGGCTCACTCACGGAAATATTGAGCGTGTGCAGTTACCGTTCACAGCTGGAGCTGGAGCGTGTGCAGTTACCGTTCACAAACTGGAGCGTGTGCAGTAACTGCACACGCTCCAGTTTGCTGTGAACGGTAACTGGAGCGTGTACAGTTTATGTACACGCTCCAGATATTTTTTCTGAAATCTGTAATCAACCATAATGTTCGGATATTTTTTAATATATATAATACGTATGAATATATAATGCAATGAATATGGAGCGTGTGCAGTTACCGTTCACAGCAAACTGGAGCGGTTGCGGTTAATGTACACAGCACATTGGATCGTGTGAGCTCACAAAGACCTGGATCGTGTGGGCTCACACGGAAATATTAAGCGTGTGCAGTTACCGTTCACAGCAAACTGGAGCGTGTGCAGTAACTGCACACGCTCCAGTTTGCTGTGAACGGTAACTGGAGCGTGTACAGTTTCTGTACACGCTCCAGATATTTTTTCTGAATTCTGTAATCAACCATAGTGTTGGGGTATTTTTTTGAGCGACTGTACTAATAGCGAAAGTACTAACGATATTTCCTATTGCTCTCTCTTTCAGCACCGAAATCCGGAAAGCTATCAACTACTCGTCTGATGAATTCCAAGAGATTTATGGTTCGCTTTCAGTCAGTGCTAGGAAAATGTATCCTGGAGATTCATCCGAGGAACCAGTCTGCTCTCAGCAATCGCGTCTCTTCTATCCAAAGGCCGCTATGAACGAAAACAAGGACTGGGCCTACGTAGTCAATGACGTCGATTATGTGCAGGCCGTCATAGCTGAAATGTGCGAGTAAGTATCAAACCCCTAAAATGCTTATTCTTTCATTTGTAAAGCTTTGTATGTCGGAGGGTTGGGTTGTTTTACCTCTGATCGGCACTTTTTTGCACACCATGAGTTAAATGGCCAGGTCACATGGACCCCGAAGGCTCAGAGAAGGTTGGGGGAGGGGACCCACTGGAACAGCTGTTGGGAGACAGATGGTAGCCTCCCGTCAAGGCCATCCAGCGTGTTCTTTAACGTGCACAGGGTATGGCTCTCCCGCACACGGCGATACGGCTTAACGTCCCATCCGACGGACGGCGGCCTTTCCAAGCCCATCGGTGTCCCCTACTGACCGTGGGCAGTGTGGGGAATTTTGCAGGATCTCGAATTTTAACTTCGGCGCACTTTAACCTATACCATGTGCTTTAACATGCACATGGTATAGGTTAAAGTGCGCCGCCCTTTCCCTAACCTTATCCGTCAGGTGCGCCGCCCTTTCCCTAACCTTATCCGAACCCTTGTGACCTGGCCATTTAGCCCATTGTGTGCAATAAAGTGCCAAGGAAAGTTAAAAACAACTCAACCCAACTGCCATAGCACAATAATTGCGACAGTAAAAAATAAAACAAAAATTTTAATGGTTTGGAAGAGAAGGTTTGTTGACAGCTAGATGTTATTAATTCTGATGATATCTCTACATCGATGAATGGCATATTGTCATCGTAATCGAAATCATCGAGGCTTCTTTCCTGTTATAAATAAGGCCGAGAAACAATTCTGTTTACTCGCCTTACTTGTTTACGAAATATTTTAATGTTAAAAAGTGACCAACGGATTTTGACCTGCAGTGTATCCTGTTGCCATAAAGGAGGCAGGAAATTTTGTTTACAAGATGTTGCTTGTTTGCGAGTTGCTTTAAGTAAAAATTTAAGAAACATATTTCTTAAACTATCAAGGTTGAACACGTTATTTATGGATCATACCCATGACGTCAGAAACCTCGTTAATTGGCAACAAGGAAAAAAGTCTTTGAAAATAAGTGTTTTTGTGTATTTCGGGTTATTGTTCGCTTATAAAAAAAACAGTTACAGAGTACGTCTGAAAATCAGTGAGAAAAAAATATAAAAAAAGCAAATGTTCAGGGACAAAATTTATTGTGAAAATCATTCAAAAATGGGGTGGGGGTGGCTCAGTCGGTGCGCGCCAGGCTCGTAATCTGCAGTTCCCAGGTTCGATTCTCAGCTGGGTCAGCGTTGAGACTTGTCTCCGCAAAACTCGTTGCCCACGGTCAGTAGGGGACACCAATGGTCTTGGAAAGGCCGCCGTCTATCGTATGGGGCATTAAGCCGTGGCCCCGTGTGTGGGAGAGCCATACCCTGTGCACGTTAAAGAACACGCTGGATGGCTTTGACGGGAGGCTACTATCTGTCTTCTAACAGCTGTTCCAGTGGGTTCCCATCCTTCTCTGAGCCTTCGGGGTTCATGTGACCTGGCCATTTAGCCCATGGTGTGCAAAAAAGTGGTAAAAAAGTGGAGAGCCAACTCAGAGGTAAAACAACCCAACTCATTCAGAAATAGTCACCATGGGACACAATGGTAACAAGTTATACACTTGTTACCATTGTGTACAAGTTATACACTTGTTACAACAAAATAAATATCCCGTCAAGCATCCGCTTGCCACAGAGGTGTGACAGGAGCCTGCCAGTTTATTACGCCATAGTAGAAGGTCTGTGAGGATGGCGGGACCTCAGCTGAAAAGACGACACAAACATTCATGCCTTACCCGGAGCTCGAACCCAGGTCCCTTTGATCAGTAGCTACTCGGAAACTCTCTTTAAATCGTTGAAAGAATTCTTGAAATTCATCCATTGCTATCTCCTTGAGTTTTTTTTTATTTTGCGTGACATTGCACCAACGCATTCCGCGTTGGATTACTTCTGAGAAGCACTTTTTTTGCACACCATGGGCTAAATGGCCAGGTCCACAAGGACCCCGAGGCCTCAGAGAAGATTGGAGGAGAGGACCCACTGGAACAGCTGCTGAGAGACAGATGGTAGCCTCCCGTCATGGCCATCCAGAGAGTTCTTTAACGTGCACAGGGTATGGCTCTGCCGCACACGGAACCACGGTTTAACGTCCCATCCGACGGACGGAGGCCTTTCCAAGCCCATCGGTGTCCCCTACTGACCGAGGGCAAGGTGGTGAGTTTTTCGGAGGTAAATCTCAACTTTGACCCATCTGGGACTCGAATCTGGAAACTGCAGATTACGATCCTGGCGCGCTACCGACTGAGCCACCTCTGCCCAGAATTACTTTAGAGGGAGTGATCTTAAGTTAATGTTCAGTGTCCGTGGGCGTGCCCACAAAGCTGTAATTAGGGGAGGGGGGGGGTCAGGTTGATATATTTAAGTGTCTGATATTCTTGGACCGTTTTGGAATATATGCGTTTTTCAAGTCCTCGGGGATTTGGGAGATATTTATTACCCCATGTGGCCGAGTGGTTAGCGAGCTTGACTACTGATCAAAAAGACCTGGATTCGGGACTCTGTAGCAAGAAGCTACTTGGCTTGAACAGGTATTTAATTTTTAATTAACCCTTGTTTTGTACGTCACAGTCAGTTCAGTCGGTTGCATGCTTGGTTGGGTTGTTTACCTCTGAGCAGTTTTTTCGTGTACAATGGGTTAAATGGTGAAAGGGGTCATGGTTTAAGCTCCCATCTGATGGACGGTGGCTTTTCCAAGCCTAATGGTGTCTCCTTTCTCATTGAGGGCAGAACGGGAGGTAACAGAGAAAATTCTAAATGCAGGCATCAGTCTGAACACGAATCTAGGAAATGCAGATTACAAACCTGGCGTGCTATTGACAGAGCGAACCCTTGCATGCCAGAATCTAATGATTTTAGGTCTCGGGCTTCTGCTGAGAATATTTCTGCTAATCCTCACTCTGCCAGCGATTAATATTTAGGTTATTTAATTTTATTGATCTGTTGGCCAAACCAATAACTATATTTATTTGTTTTTCTATTTCAAGATGTATCCTTCTTCATAACTCGGCTTCTCTTGCCATTCAATCTTAGGCCAAATATCTACAAATCACGTGCCATGCAATCTTAAGTTGATTACTTGCCATTCAATCGTAAGTTGATCACATGCCATTCAATCTTAAGTTGATCACTTGCCATTCAATCTTAAGTTGATCACTTGCCATTCAATCGTAAGTTGATCACTTGCCATTCAATCGTAAGTTGATCACATGCCATTCAATCTTAAGTTGATCACTTGCCATTCAATCTTAAGTTGATTTCTTGCCATTCAATCTTAAGTTTATCACTTGCCATTCAATTTTAGGTTGATCACTTGCCATTCAATCTTAAGTTGATCACTTGCCATTCAATCTTAAGTTGATCACTTGCCATTCAATCTTAAGTTGATCACTTGCCATTCAATCTTAAGTTGATCACTTGCCATTCAATCTTAAGTTGATCACTTGCCATTCAATCGTAAGTTGATCACTTGCCATTCAATCGTAAGTTGATCACATGCCATTCAATCTTAAGTTGATCACTTGCCATTCAATCTTAAGTTGATCACTTGCCATTCAATCTTAAGTTGATCACTTGCCATTCAATCGTAAGTTGATCACTTGCCATTCAATCTTAAGTTGATTTCTTGCCATTCAATCTTAAGTTTATCACTTGCCATTCAATTTTAGGTTGATCACTTGCCATTCAATCTTAAGTTGATCACTTGCCATTCAATCGTAAGTTGATCACTTGCCATTCAATCTTAAGTTGATTTCTTGCCATTCAATCTTAAGTTTATCACTTGCCATTCAATTTTAGGTTGATCACTTGCCATTCAATCTTAAGTTGATCACTTGCCATTCAATCGTAAGTTGATCACTTGCCATTCAATCTTAAGTTGATCACTTGCCATTCAATCTTAAGTTGATCACTTGCCATTCAATCTTAGGTTGATCACTTGCCATTCAATCTTAGGTTGATTACTTGCCATTCAATCTTAAGTTGATCACTTGCCATTCAATCTTAAGTTGATCACTTACCATTCAATCTTAAGTTGATCACTTGCCAATCAATCTTAAGTTGATCACTTGCCATTCAATCTTAAGTTGATCACTTGCCATTCAATCTTAAGTTGATTACTTGCCATTCAATCGTAAGTTGATCACATGCCATTCAATCTTAAGTTGATCACTTGCCATTCAATGTTAAGTTCATCACTTGCCATTCAATCGTAAGTTGATCACTTGCCATTCAATCGTAAGTTGATCACATGCCATTCAATCTTAAGTTGATCACTTGCCATTCAATCTTAAGTTGATTTCTTGCCATTCAATCTTAAGTTTATCACTTGCCATTCAATTTTAGGTTGATCACTTGCCATTCAATCTTAAGTTGATCACTTGCCATTCAATCTTAAGTTGATCACTTGCCATTCAATCTTAAGTTGATCACTTGCCATTCAATCTTAAGTTGATCACTTGCCATTCAATCTTAAGTTGATCACTTGCCATTCAATCGTAAGTTGATCACTTGCCATTCAATCGTAAGTTGATCACATGCCATTCAATCTTAAGTTGATCACTTGCCATTCAATCTTAAGTTGATCACTTGCCATTCAATCTTAAGTTGATCACTTGCCATTCAATCGTAAGTTGATCACTTGCCATTCAATCTTAAGTTGATTTCTTGCCATTCAATCTTAAGTTTATCACTTGCCATTCAATTTTAGGTTGATCACTTGCCATTCAATCTTAAGTTGATCACTTGCCATTCAATCGTAAGTTGATCACTTGCTATTCAATCTTAAGTTGATTTCTTGCCATTCAATCTTAAGTTTATCACTTGCCATTCAATTTTAGGTTGATCACTTGCCATTCAATCTTAAGTTGATCACTTGCCATTCAATCGAAAGTTGATCACTTGCCATTCAATCTTAAGTTGATCACTTGCCATTCAATCTTAAGTTGATCACTTGCCATTCAATCTTAGGTTGATCACTTGCCATTCAATCTTAGGTTGATTACTTGCCATTCAATCTTAAGTTGATCACTTGCCATTCAATCTTAAGTTGATCACTTACCATTCAATCTTAAGTTGATCACTTGCCAATCAATCTTAAGTTGATCACTTGCCATTCAATCTTAGGTTGATCACTTGCCATTCAATCTTAAGTTGATTTCTTGCCATTCAATCTTAAGTTTATCACTTGCCATTCAATTTTAGGTTGATCACTTGCCATTCAATCTTAAGTTGATCACTTGCCATTCAATCTTAAGTTGATCACTTGCCATTCAATCTTAAGTTGATTTCTTGCCATTCAATCTTAAGTTTATCACTTGCCATTCAATTTTAGGTTGATCACTTGCCATTCAATCTTAAGTTGATCACTTGCCATTCAATCGTAAGTTGATCACTTGCCATTCAATCTTAAGTTGATCACTTGCCATTCAATCTTAAGTTGATCACTTGCCATTCAATCTTAGGTTGATCACTTGCCATTCAATCTTAGGTTGATTACTTGCCATTCAATCTTAAGTTGATCACTTGCCATTCAATGTTAAGTTCATCACTTGCCATTCAATCGTAAGTTGATCACTTGCCATTCAATCGTAAGTTGATCACATGCCATTCAATCTTAAGTTGATCACTTGCCATTCAATCTTAAGTTGATTTCTTGCCATTCAATCTTAAGTTTATCACTTGCCATTCAATTTTAGGTTGATCACTTGCCATTCAATCTTAAGTTGATCACTTGCCATTCAATCTTAAGTTGATCACTTGCCATTCAATCTTAAGTTGATCACTTGCCATTCAATCTTAAGTTGATCACTTGCCATTCAATCTTAAGTTGATCACTTGCCATTCAATCGTAAGTTGATCACTTGCCATTCAATCGTAAGTTGATCACATGCCATTCAATCTTAAGTTGATCACTTGCCATTCAATCTTAAGTTGATCACTTGCCATTCAATCTTAAGTTGATCACTTGCCATTCAATCGTAAGTTGATCACTTGCCATTCAATCTTAAGTTGATTTCTTGCCATTCAATCTTAAGTTTATCACTTGCCATTCAATTTTAGGTTGATCACTTGCCATTCAATCTTAAGTTGATCACTTGCCATTCAATCGTAAGTTGATCACTTGCTATTCAATCTTAAGTTGATTTCTTGCCATTCAATCTTAAGTTTATCACTTGCCATTCAATTTTAGGTTGATCACTTGCCATTCAATCTTAAGTTGATCACTTGCCATTCAATCGTAAGTTGATCACTTGCCATTCAATCTTAAGTTGATCACTTGCCATTCAATCTTAAGTTGATCACTTGCCATTCAATCTTAGGTTGATCACTTGCCATTCAATCTTAGGTTGATTACTTGCCATTCAATCTTAAGTTGATCACTTGCCATTCAATCTTAAGTTGATCACTTACCATTCAATCTTAAGTTGATCACTTGCCAATCAATCTTAAGTTGATCACTTGCCATTCAATCTTAGGTTGATCACTTGCCATTCAATCTTAAGTTGATTTCTTGCCATTCAATCTTAAGTTTATCACTTGCCATTCAATTTTAGGTTGATCACTTGCCATTCAATCTTAAGTTGATCACTTGCCATTCAATCTTAAGTTGATCACTTGCCATTCAATCTTAAGTTGATCACTTGCCATTCAATCTTAAGTTGATCACTTGCCATTCAATCTTAAGTTGATCACTTGCCATTCAATCGTAAGTTGATCACTTGCCATTCAATCGTAAGTTGATTACTTGCCATTCAATCTTAAGTTGATCACTTACCATTCAATATTAAGTTGATCACTTGCCAATCAATCTTAAGTTGATCACTTGCCATTCAATCTTAGGTTGATCACTTGCCATTCAATCTTAAGTTGATTACTTGCCATTCAATCTTAAGTTGATCACTTGCCACTCAATCTTATGTTGATCACTTGCCATTCAATCTTAAGTTGATCACTTGCCATTCAATCTTAAGTTGATCACTTGCCATTCAATCTTAAGTTGATCACTTGCCATTCAATCTTAAGTTGATTACTTGCCATTCAATCTTAAGTTGATCACTTGCCATTCAATCTTAGGTTGATCACTTGCCATTCAATCTTAAGTTGATCACTTGCCATTCAATCTTAAGTTGATTACTTGCCATTCAATCTTAAGTTGATCACTTGCCATTCAATCTTTAGTTGATCACTTGCCATTCAATCTTAGGTTGATTACTTGCCATTCAATCTTAAGTTGATTACTTGCCATTCAGTCTTAAGTTGATGACTTATCAATCAAAATTTAGATACTTTAAGCGGTCCACATTTGATTCGCTATCTAATTTTGGTGTTTAGGGTAAAGTAATGCTAGCAGTCGTTGCCCTGACCCACAAATTCTTAAGGGCTGACTTCTACTACTGCAACAGAAATGGATCTAGGAGAAAGAGGGAGAGGCAGAAGGGTCATGTCCAAACCTTTAAAAAATACAAAAGTTGGTTCATACAGTAACCCTTGAGAAAAAAGTCCTCTTGTAATAAAAATAGTAAATGTAATAAATAAGATCCTTCTCCTTGTAAAAAAGCAGAAAAGTTAATATAGGGTCTCTTGTAAAAGGAGCGGCGGTTGATTCAGTAGGTAGCACGTGAGTCTCGTATGAGCAGTTTCCAGATTCGAGTCCCAACTGCTCCAGCACTAAGATTCATCTCTGCTCTCCTCAACTCTGCTCTCTAGGTGAAAAGACACACCGATGGGCTTGGAAAGACCGCCGCCCGTCGGATGCGACGTTAAGCCATGGTTCCGTGTGAGGAGAACCACAACTTGGGCACGTTAAAGAACACACTGGGTGATTTTGATAGGGTACTTCCATCTGTCTCCTAACATGTAATTCAACGGATTCCCTTTCCAAATCCTCTTTGAGCCTTTGGGGTACTTGTGACCTTACCGCTTAGTCCATTTTGTGATGAAAAGTACCTCTCAGAGGTAAAACAAACCAACCCAACAACCCAAAAAAGCACTCTTTTAAAAAAATAATCATTTTGAAATAATTAGTTAAAAAATTCAATATAATTCGCAACAACTGTTTTAAAAAGTTACTAGAATGGGGGGAAAATACGTATTGGACTATTTGACAAGAACAAATTAAAAAAAATATATCTGAACAGTGTTCTGATCCGTTCCAGTACAATCTGATCTCTTAGTTCTATTCTTATCCGTTCCAGTACAATCTAATCTATTAGTCCTCTTCCTATCATTTCCAGTACAATCTGATCTCTTAGTCCTGTTCTGATCCGTTCCAGTACAATCTAATCTATTAGTCCTCTTCAGATTATTTCCAGTACAATCTGATCTCTTAGTCTTCTTCCGATCCGTTCCAGTACAATCTGATCTCTTAGTCCTCTTCCTATCATTTCCAGTAAAATCTGCTCTCTTAGTCCTGTTCTGATCCGTTCCAGTACAATCCGCCATCCTTATTCCCCCATCCTTTCTCCAAATCTTTTTCTAAATTCGAACCTGCATTACTTATTAAAGGATCAGCAATGAACTGAATCGTCCCATTTGTTTTCTCTGTGATAAAATACTGTGATCCAGTTGCAAATAATGCTAAGAATTCCCATTCAGATGTTCCCCTTTTTTTTACTGAGTACGATTTTCTCTTCTTACAGAACGAAAGACCAACCTTGCAGCTACTTGGACGGCATGCTGCCTTCAGGAGTGAGCTCCCGATGTGGACAGAAATACGCCTACAAGCGCCTGCTCGCTTTACACCCCGGTCACAAGAAGACCTACACCGATTCTTTCCGTTTCCCTTCGTGCTGTGTGTGCTATGTGACAAAACCTTACATCTTATCCAGGACTCGGTTGGGTAAAGAAATCAGAGAACCTTGAAGCATTTGCGAAATGTTGCTGGTGATTCCAATACTGTCCCCACTCGAATCCTTTACCGAAGGTGAAAATTTGTGTTCGTTTCACTTTGACGGAATCGCCCATGGAGCCTTTGGTCGTATGAGTTGGAGATGCAGTAAACCAGTGGTGTAGCATGCGTGCAGTAGGGAGGCTATGAGACCGTGTCGTTGACGCTTTGACGGGGGGAAGCAAAATTTCGAAAGGAGTTCGTGGTAATGAAACATAAAAAAATCCGTTTAATCGAAATATTTGTTCTTACTGATAAAGTACCTCATTTTGCAGCATATAAGACGCACCTCCCAAAAAAAATAATGGCTGAAAAAATCACTCTGCCTCCAATATACGAAGTTGGGTTGGGTTGTTTTACCTCTGAGCGGCACTTTTTTGCACACCATGGGCTAAATGGCCAGGTCACATGGACTCCGAAGGCTCAGAGAAGGTTGGGGGAGGGGACCCACTGGAACAGCTGTTGGGAGACAGATGGTAGCCTCCCGTCAAGGCCATCCAGCGTGTTCTTTAACGTGCACAGGGTATGGCTCTCCCGCACACGGGACCACGGCTTAACGTCCCATCCGACGGACGGCGACCTTTCCAAGCCCATCGGTGTCCCCTACTGACCGTGGGCAGGGCGGGGAATTTTTGCGGAGTTATTTATGATATTTACTTTAATCTCAACGCTGACCCAGATATTTACTTTAATCTCAACGCTGACCCAGCTGGGACTCGAACCTGGGAGCTACAGATTACGAGCCTGGCGCGCTACCGACTGAGCCACCCCCTCCCCCAATATGCGAAGTTCGGGTTCCCCCATAGTCTAATGAATTCCCCCTGAACTTACCTTTCATTTGCCATTGAATCTTAGGTAATGATGACCTACAAATCACTTGTCAATCAATCTTAGGTTGATGACTTACCAATCACTTTTGAATTAATTTTAGGTCAATGACCTCAAATCATTTGGCATTCAATCTTAAGTGGATGACTTATCTATCACTTTCCATTTAGCCTTGGGTCAAATACCTACAAATCATTTGTCATTCAGTCTTTGATAAATGTCCTTCCAATTACTTTTCATTCGATCTTAGATCAATATTTGCTATTTAATCTTAGGTCCGTGACCTATCAGTTCCTTACCATTCACTCTTAGATCAATGACCTTTCAATCACCTGTCACACAATCCATGACAACTTAATCAAATGACGGACACGTGGTTCATATCTAGCTTATGAATGTAGCCCGTGGAAAACACGCAAAAACTCTAAAAAATAATTCAGTCTTTGAAATATTAATTCGAAAATTCAGATATTGATTTCGACAAAAAGCGTAAAAAAAGGGGGAAAGGGCAAAAAATATGAAACAAATTGCATAAAAGCAAGGCTGTGTGTTTGTTTTATTTCGAGGGGCGGGGATGGCTCAATCGGTAGCGCACTAGGCTCATAATCTGCAGTTACCAGGTTCGAGTCCCAGCTGGGTTAGCGTTGAGATTTATCTCCGCAAAATTCCCCGCCCTGCCCACGGTCAGTAGCGGACACCGATGGGCTTGGAAAGGCCGCCGTCAGTCGGATGGGACGTTGAGCCGTGGCCCCGTGTGTGGAAGAAAAAACCCCATACCCTGTGCCACGTTAAATAACACGCTGGACGGAGGCTTTGGATCCATTTATTGGCCTAGAACTCTCATTTATGCTACTACTACCATCTGTCTCTCAACAGCTGTTCTAGTGGATCTCCTCCCCCAACCTTCCCTGAGCCTTCAGGGTCCTTGTGATCTGGCCGTTTAGCCCATAGTGTGCAAAAAAGCGCCGCTCAGAGGTAAAACAATCCAATCCAATGTTTTATTTCGTTTCTCGCCTGTTTCCATTTTTTCACCTTCAACTCTGGCCAGCGTAAAGTACGGAAAAAATCTCTTTTCAAAACGTAGTTAAATTGTCTTCATCTATGAGAACCATCGCAGCTCAAATGCGCAGTCACAGAGTTTCCCCAGTTGCCACCCAAGCTATGCCTTCACGACCTATACCACTAACAAGGACTCATTGCCAATTCCTGGTTCTTATTCGAAGAGGATTTCGTTAAGACAAGGAATATTATTTAATTGCACCTTTCTTGTACAAGTGAAGACTTTAAAGTGTGGAAAATAAAGTTGATAAAAAAAGACTTCTTTAAGAACAACTTTAAGACAACTTCTTTAAAGAAAATAAGTTGAAAAAATTATACGAATAATATCGTCTGATTTGTATGTGAACTGTTTTTTTTTTAATTGTGTCGTATTTGTTATTTCTTTTTGAAGCCTATAAAATCCATTTATGGAATTTATTCGGGAAACCATTTTGTTAAAGTGTATCTAAAGCTAGAAAGTCATTTGTACTAATCAGGTCCGCATGTAGAGGCAAAAAATGGTTTAAATTTCGTGCATATTTCGTGCATTTTTCAAGAATTAAAAAAAAATCTTCTAAAAAGAAGAAAATGTACTTTAATTGAAATTCAGCCTCTTTTGCTTCCGACTTTGTTTTCTACATCCGGGCCTGGTCCAAATATTCCGATAAATCAAAGGAAAATTCCGAATTTTTAAAAAAATATTTCAGAGTGTGAACAGCTTGGATACGACAGAGGAGGAGAGATTTGCGCGGAATTTTGAAAAAGGAAAGCTCAAATATTAACCAGCAAGAATCATCAGTTGAACCTCATTCTCCCTGTTACGTAAAGAACTTCATTATTTTATAGGTTTTTTCCGTTGGAGAAGATTTTCCGCTTTCTTTCTCTCAACATTCATAGGTAATACTTACTGCACATTGGTTTCCATAAATGAAGGAAAATCCCTGTGTTAAATCAATGGGAAGCCAACGCCAAAGCTCTATAACTTCTAAAATAAATTTTTTTGTTTTGAAAAATGTGATTGCGATAAAGATCTCAATCAAATGAAATCAATATCTCGATCTTCAACAGTATTCGTTCAGTATTTAATGAATTATGGAAGTTTGAATATTTAACAACAGCAATGCCAATCTTAAGAAACTTATACAAAACTGAAGAATAGTGAAAGAATTCTTTACACAAAGTTCTAAAATACAAACATATTTTATTAAACACTTTGATCCAATACTTATTACTAAGTTTTAATTAACTTCTGAGGTCAATTTTTGTGGCTGGCATTGTTATCGCTAAATATTCAAACTTCGATAACTCATTAAATGCTGAACGAATATTGTTGAAAATCGAGATATTGATTTATTTGATTGAGATCTTTATCTGCTATCACATTTTTCAAAACAAAACAAAAAAAACTTATAACAAAGTTATAGAGCTTTGACGTTCGCTTCCCATTGACTTAACATAGGGATTTTCCTACATTTATAGAAACTAGTGTATCTATTTTGCTCCCTTTTCTAGGAAAGAATCGGTTCTTTTATTTTAAATTTTCTTTTACCTTTAAATACTAATAAAAAAAAATCCTTACTCCCTAGGAAATAAAAATAAAGTTTGTTTCTGATTATTTTTCTCTTGAAAATGAAACTTATATTGCAAAATACCCCCCCCCCCCACTTCCTCTCCCCAGAGAGGTCAGCTGGGTCATTTCATAATAATAATAACGGAGACTACCATCTGTCTCCTAACAGCTGTTCCAGTGAGTTCCCTCCTCCCAACCTATTTTGAGCCCTTGGGGTCCTTGTTACCTGGCCATTTAGCCCATTTTGTGCAGAAAAAGTTTCGCTCAGTTGTAAAACAACCGAATTGAATCTTTGTCAGGAGAGGATTTCTGGATAAGTAGGTTAAATGGCAGCTTAGGGCTCCTGAGGGGGGGAACGCCAATTTTTGATTATTATTGTAAAAGTGAAATTATCATTTTTCAGTAGGAGCATAGGAAAATTAAAAACGGTTTTATAATTGTAGAGGTCATTTCAACTATACACCATAGGGGGGCGGGGGTGGCTCAGTCGGTAGCGCGCCAGGCTCGTAATCTGTAGTTCCCAGGTTCGAGTCCCAGCTGGGTCAGCGTTGAGATTTATCTCCGCGAAATCCACCGCCCTGCTCACGATCAGTAGGGGACACCGATGGCCTTAGGAATTAGGCCGCCGTCCGTCGGATAGGACGTTAAGCCGTGTGCAATGAGAGCCATACCCTGTGCACGATTAAAGAACACGCTGGATGGCCTTGACCGGAGGCTACCATCTGTCTCCCAACAGCTGTTCCAATGGGTCCCCTCCCCCAACCTTCTCTGAGCCTTCGGGGTCCATGTGACCTGGCCATTTAGCCCATGGTGTGCAAAAAAGTGCCGCTCAGAGGTAAAACAACCCAACAACCCATACACCATAGGGACCCTGAGTGCTGGTCTGCCTAGGACTACTGGACTACCTAAATTCGCTACTGATCTCTGCAGAATTTGACAGATATGCACTGTTAGCATTTAACCTTTCTTTTAACGTAAAGGAGAGGAGATTGGTTCAGTTGGTACCGGGAAAGTCACGCAATCTGCAGTTCCCAGGTTCGAGTCCTACCTGGGCTGGCGTTGAAATTTATCTCCGTTGAATCCACACGCTGTCCTCGATCAGAAAGGGGAATGCCGATTGTCTTGGATAATACCGCCGTCCGTTGGATGGGACATAAAGCCGTGATCCCGTGTTCAGGATAAACCATAACCCATGGACGTTAAAAACACACTGGATCATGAATTATCACCTGTTTCCTAACAGCTATCCAGTGGGTTCTACTTTCTCTGAACCTTGTGACCTAGCTATTTAGCTCAATTCTTCTTTTGCGTTTAGTACTGTTTAGAGCAGGGTCCGACATTTTTTTTTTGCATTTCGCTCACCACTCCTGGTGAGTCCGATGCAAGGTGATGTGACTTGGCCTTAACCGACTTGTCGCATAGTCTGACGTTGAGGACTCTGAAGACTGGGAGAGGAGGACCACTAGAACAGCTGTTGGGAGGCAGATGTTAGCCTTCCCGTCAAGGCCATCCAGTGTGTTCTTTAACGTGCACAGTGTATGACTCTCGTATACGGAGCAACGGCTTAACGTCCCATCCGACGGACGGCGGTATTTCCAAGCCCATCGGTGTCCCCTACTGACCGTAGGCAGGGCGGGGAGTTTTACGGAGATAAGTCTCAACGATGATTCAGATGGGACTCGGACCCGTGCTGGGCTGGGCTGTTTTACCTCTGAGCGACACTTTTTTGCACACCATGGGCTAAATGGTCAGGTCACATGGACCCCGAAGGCTCAGAGAAGGCTGGAGGAGGGAACCCACTGGAACAGCTGTTGGGGGACAGATGGTAGCCTCCCGTCAAGGCCATCCAGCGTGTTCTTTAACGTGCACAGGGTATGGCTCTCCCACACACGGAGCCACGGCTTAACGTCCCATCCGACGGACAGCGGCCTTTACCAAGCCCATCGGTGTCCCCTACTGACCGTGGGCAGGGCGGGGAATTTTCCGGAGATAAATCTCAATGCTGACCCAGCTGGGACTCGAACCTGAGAACTACAGATTACGAGCCTGGCGCGCTACCGACTGAGCCACCCCCTCTCCTTTAGCTCAATGTGCGTAAAAAAAAAGTGCATTCGGAGGTAATAGTCCAACCTATAATTTAAATCCAACGCAAAAAAATAAAGGGATGCATTGTGCTTATGTAGGAATTTCGCAACGAAGCTTCTTTGCAACTGCTCAAAATCCTTCACGGATTGATCGACGTCACAATTGATGATCGTATTTTGTTGTGACGATCATATTTCAGAAGTCGAGCTTTTTACTTTTTTCGGCACGCTTGACTTTCGGAGATGGACGGAAAACGATATTGACAAAAAGCAAAACGGGTTTTATGTAAAGACCGTGATTTAGTAATGACGTGCGAACAAAACTTCCTCGTAGGAGTTGTGCGAGTGTTTGCGCGATCCGTGGCTCCGAACAAGTTGTTATTGTCGACGTTTGCAGTCGAAACTTGGGTCAATTTCGGCAGTTATGCACGAGGGAGAGGGTGAGATGCCAGGTTCTTTCCTTGTTCGGGAAAATTGGGCATTACGTTACAGTGATGGTTCATAAACTTTTGCAAAGGTCGATAAAGAAGCGAGTCAGCTCACAGCCGATGGTGATTGTGAACTTAAAATAGTTTTAATTTTTGCTGATAAAACTTATGTAACCAAATCTCAAATGATATTACGCGTTCTCATTTTGAGTGGGTCTTGAAATTGCTGATTACTGCAAGAATATCAATTCACGGGAGTGGTATGTGAACGCTCCCTGGCGGATAAATAAAAATATTTCAGTTGTTTTACATCTGAGCGGCACTTTTTTTTGCACACAGTGGGCTAAAGAGGGGCTCAGTGAGGGATAGGGCCGAGGGGACCCACTGGGAAGCTCTTGGGAGTCCTCTCAAGGTCACTCAGCGCGTTTTTTAACGCGCATATTCCCGTACACGGAAATAAACCAGGCCTTAACGTCCTATCCGACGGACGGTGGCATATTCCAAGCCCATTGGTGTCCCCTACTGACCGAGGGCAGAGTGGAGAGTTTTGCGGAAATAAATCTCAACGACTGGCCCAGGCGGGATTCGAACCTGGGAACTTCATATTACGAGCCTGGCGCGCTATCGACTGAGAAATTCCGCCGCTAAATATTTGAGGACAAAGAATTTTGCTGATTGTACCAGTCATACACATGTACGGGATCTCGGTTAAACCTTAGTTTTCAAATATTGATAAATGGGAAAGCAACTGTAAAATATATGGAGTCTTTAAACTAGTGGTTATTGCAGGAATGCCAAACATAAGTACTGTGAGACCATTTTTCTGACCGTAAATAATTTTGTAATGTTGATAGTTTTCATCTCACGTTCGTTAACCAAGAAATCGGAATCGAACACAGGAGAAGAATATTAGTCTTGAATTATATTAAACATAGCGAAGATAACTGTCTAAGCACAGTTTTAACTTTCATGTACTAAACATGTCGAAGAGAAATGGGTCTGGCATTTCGAACTTTGAAATACTCAGAATACAGAAAGTAATTGGACAACCGTGGCCAAGTGGTTAGAGTACTTGGCTACAGACTAATGGAACTTGAGTTCGAGCCCTGGGCAAGGCTTGGATGCTTGTGTTGTCTTCCTGCTGAGGTCATTCCCCGCCCTGCCCACGGTCAGTAGGGGACACCGATGGGCTTGGAAAGGCCGCCGTCCGTCAGATGGGACGTTAAGCCGTGGCTCCGTGTGCGGGAGAGCCATACCCTGTGCACGTTAAAGAACACTCTGGATGGCCTTGACGGGAGGCTACCATCTGTCTCCCAACAGCTGTTCCAGTGGGTCCCCTCCCCCAACCTTCTCTGAGCTTCGGGGTCCATGTGACCTGGCCATTTAGCATATGTTGTGCAAAAAAGTGCCGCTCAGAGGTAAAACAACCCAACAACCCAACCTGATGAGGTCTCGCCTTCCTCACAGATATTCTCTATGGGGTATAAACTGACAGGCTCCTGTCAGACCTCTGTGGTAAGCAATTGCTTGATTGGTAACTTATTTTTTTTTCATACTGAACCTTATTTCCAAAACACAGACAATGGAAGGCAACTGGTAAGGCAAGTTGAACCTTACTCCGAAATTACTACCTGTGCGAAGACAACAAATAAAAGGCATTTGCAACACGAGATCACCGATCTTAATTCCTTTACGGGAAGACGTGTGCGCTAGCTGATGTTTTTTGCCGCTAGGAGGCGGAAACAAAATTCTCGAAGTTGTAACATTTCAGTTTGTTTTATTCTTTCAAGCACGATATTTGTATGACTCAGTGGCAGAAAGTCATATTTTAAGTTTAACTGGCAAAACAAAGAAACTTGCAAACTTAATAGCAACTTTATAAATAAAATTCAAGTACACGATGAATCATAAATTCATCATCATCATCCTCAAGCAGCCATGGGCTACGGAGGTCCAACCAGACCGTGCAGTTAAATTCTCCAAGCATATCTGTCCTGAGCTACATCAGCTGCATCCGTCCACTGCACACCAATTCTAACAAGGTCCTGTTTGACATTGTCTGCCCACCGCATCCTAGGTCTCCCCTTCCTTCTGAGGCCTTTAGGCACACTGTTCATAACCATATTCACTAATCTATAATTAACCATACAGCCAACATGGCTAAACCAACGGAGTCTCTCTGCGCAATATGCTGCTTAAAGGAGGTGCCGACTCCTTTGCCTAACCTCATCATTAGTTACAAAGTTGAACCACCTAATGCCCAAGACACTGCGTAAGCATCTGGAATCAAAAGCATCTAGTTTCCTGTTATCTTGTTTACAAAGTGTCCAAGTTTCACTACCATAACTAACCCTAGAAAGAACCAAACTATTATACAGTCTAATTTTAGTCTTTAGGTGTATACGGCTATTTCTTCACACTCTCCATAGATTCGTAAAAGTCCCGGCAGCAATCCCTATTCGTCTGTTAATCTCATGCCGCACATCACCACTATCTGTTGAATAGCCCCCAAGATAATTAAACTGTGACACCTGCTCAAGACTGCAACCATTCAGATTAACTGAATCACAGCCTGCCTGACCAATTTTCATCACTTTAATTTTCTCTCTGTTTATAACCAAACCTACTCTACTACCGGTCTCATCAACAGCTCGAATGAAAGAGTTCATCTCATCAACATCATTTGCCAAAAGGGCTAAATCATCAGCATAATCTAAATCAGAAATTTTCGTATCTCCAGCCCATTTAAGGCCAAAATCTTTCCCTTGAAGTGAATTTCGCATAACATAATCAATAACCAAGCTAAAGAGAAAAGGAGACAAAATGCACCCTTGTCGAACACCAGAAGTAATGCTAAACCAATTGCTACAAGCCTTACCAACTCTCACACACGACTCAGTGTTATTATAGAGAGCTTTCATTATGTTAACGAACTTGTCAGGTATACCATATGATCTCACAATAAACCACAAATTATGACGATCAACAGAGTCAAAAGCCTTTTTGAAATCAACAAAGCTAGCAACCAAAGGTTTCTGAAACTCTAAACATTTCTCAAGAATCTGCCTAAGTGAAAATATCCACACATCCTCTACCACTTCTGAATCCACATCTTAATTCTATTATTATTCTTAATTCTATTAAGCACAATCATGGAAAGAACTTCACCTGGAACAGAGAGTAGGCTGATACCCCTATAGTTATCACAAGAACTGCGATCACCTTTTTTGAAAATAGGGATAATAATAGCTCTGGTAAAATCCTTAGGGACAATGCCTTTATCGTAAAAGATATTCAGAATTTCAGTCATCCAAGTGGTAACCGAAACATTTCCAGCTCTAAGCATTTCGGTAGTAATTTCATCTACCCCTGGGGATTTTTGTAGTTTAAGTTTAGAAACAGCCAAAATAGCTTCAGATTGTGTTATAGGGCCAACATTAAAGCCACCAATGCATCTATCATCATTGCAAACAATGGGAGTAGAACTAACTACATTGTTTAGAACATCACTGAAATGCTCAGCCCACCTAGCCATGACAGAATCCTCCCCTTCCATAACCTTATCTTGTTTATCCTTCAATCCTTGCATACCTGTCCGTTTTCTACCACACAAAACATTAACTATCTGGTACAGCTCTCTGCTGTTGTGCTGTCTAACTGATTCCTCAGCTTTGTCAGCCAAACCATCAAGCCAAAGATTCTTATCAGTAGCTAACTGATCCTTTACACGTTTATTAAGCTCTCTGTAATGCTTTCTATTAGGACTAGTAGGGTATTGATTAAGGACATTCCTGCAGTTCTTTCTTTCCGAAATAAGCTCAAGTGCCTTATCACTCAGATAATTCTGTCTCTTCTGCTCCTTTTTTCCTAAAAGAGTACTGTTAGTGTCCAAAAAAGCCTGTTTAAAATGATCCCATTCTTCCTCAACTTCAGTAGTAAGTAAACCATGACTATCATAATGACTAAGTAACCTATCATGGTAAGCTTTGGCTATAACTGGATCTTTCAGAGCTTCAGTATTAAAAGTAAAATTTTTAACCCTAGCACAACACTTTTTAAGTTTAAGTTGCAACACACTTTTGACAAGGTAATGGTCAGATCCAATTTCAGCTCCCCTATATGACCTGGGTTTCCTAACAGAACTAGCCCATTTGCTGTTAATTAATATGTAATCAATCATATTCTATGCAGCCCATCAGGTGAAACCCATGTGTACTTATGTATGTCGCGGTGTTTGTAATAAGTGTTAGATATTCTGAATCCATTGAGTTTACTTACCTGTAGGAGACGTTGCCCATTGCCATTGCAGCTACCAATACCAAAAGGGCCTATTACACCTCCCCAAAGGTCAGAATCAGTACCAACTTTGGCATTGAAGTCACCAAGAACAAGGGTAATATCTCCTTTCTTGACAGAATTCAAAATATCCTGAAGTTGTTCATAAAACCTATCCTTCTCATCCTCATCGGCATCCTAAGTGGGGGCATAACAGCAGACAACATTGAAGTCTTTAACGCTTGTCTGAAATTTTGCTGTAAGAAACCTTTCATTAATGCACTCATATCCTAGAAGAGCATCACTAGCGTGTCTGCTGAGAAGCAGACCCACGACTTGGTGATGCTTATTGTCGTCCCTCCCTGAAAAGAGAAATTTAAGATTATCTTTAAGAATTTGACCTTCATCTGTCCATCTGGTCTCTTGCAAGCCGAGAATATCTAAATTATAATGGTGGAATTCTTGTGTGAGGACATCAAGAAAAAAAGCTCTGTGCAGAGTCCTCACATTTCAACTACCTATGGAGAGAAAATGGTTAGTGGGATGTTTAAAGAAACTATGTTTATTGAGAGAGGGAATGCCGACAATATCAAACAGCCCCCTAATCGCAGACATGGGGCAAAGACCCGTTCCCCCACTACTAAAGGCTGAAGCCATCTGCACTGGAAGACTTCCTCCAATGTAGAATTTGACGATGCCAATAGAAGCAAAGAGTTCAGGTGCCTGCGATGACTTCTGCTCAGGATTATCCACCAGCTGATAAACATATCCTGTGAATCTATGCACTTGGGGCTGTCAACCCACAAACAAACAGAAAACACAGCGGAAGATTTTCCCTCCACAGGAGCCCACCAGTGCAGCAAAATCAGGATCCATAATCAAGCTCAGAGCCATATATCTGTCCAGTCCAGTGGTCAGCATCAGGACCCTGTGTGGTTGACCACTCCTCAGCAGGGTAGAAAAAAAAGAAAAGTAGCCACAGTTTTCCAGATCAGTAGGCCACACTAATCTGGCAGCCCTCCCCTTCCGTTCACTTCCACAAGAGAGTATCTCTTTTGAAAGGTACTAACGGTCTGCACCATGAGAAGGCGGGGTCGGACATTAGGTGCTAGGCCTGGCCGGTTCTATGCATCATCACAGGGGATTGGTGCATAGCTCTCCTTCCAGTGACTACCTAGCTATCATTTACAGACCTGCAAGACATTAATAAAATTAAAGTGAAATGAAACTGATAGAACTGTTGACAAATATACTCTTATGCCGGCATGTTTCAGACGGAAATGTCGAATTAAAATGAAGATCTGTAACACTTTCCATGACGAATATATCAAATGGATATCAAAATAAATTAAAACATGCTATTTAACGCTAAATGTTACAGCTTAGAAAATCACTTCATACGCCAGAACGTTTCCCCGCCTTTTTACTGTCTTGCATTTCAAATGAATTTTTACACTCTTAGATATCGAACAGCAAGAACTTCCAAGCGCAAAATGGGACAACACTAATGCTGTTAATAACAATTTAGATGTTAATCTACGAAAAACTAGAATTCGAACAAAAATACTCCCAAAACAAGACGACGATTCGATATGATTTACAACATGACGGCGTTCAAGGAATCGTATGTCAATGTCCTCTCGTGAATAAATTGTGGGCGGACAATTATTGTGCGCCCACAATTATTGTGCGTCCCGAATTTCGCGAACAGTTGCAGCGGCGACGAGGTCTTCATCTGAGTCAATGGGAGTCTCATACACGAGTATTTGTGGGGGTACACGAGTTATTGTGGGCGGACTTTGTTGAGTGGATATATATATTTCTAAGCAAAGTAAAAAAAAAAGTAACTTAGTAAAGTTAAAAGTTTCTAATTTCGAAGTAAGGTTCAAGCTGCCTTACCAGTTGCGTTTCCCATTGGAAATAAGGTTCAGTATGATAAAATTATAAGTTACCTATCAAGCAGTTGCTTGCCACAGAGGTCTGAGAGGAACCTGTCTGTTCAATACGCCATACAGAAGATCTGTGAGGAAGACGAGATCTCAGCAGGAAAACAACACAAACATCCAAACCTTGTCAAGGGCTCGAACTCAAGTTCTTTTGGTCAGTAGCCAAGTACTCTAACCACTTGGCCACGGTTGTCTGATTAATTTACTTGAATAATTGTGGGCGGATAAGGATTTTGCTGATTGGATATATACATGGTGTTTCAAAACTCTCTGTGCAAATTTTAATGGGAGATAGGGAACACCAAGACAAAACCTTTTTCGTCAATGAATATATGTCCGCTGACGTAACCCTTCGGTGCTAGAGGGCGCTGACAGAAATATTGGTGGAGCTGGTACATAAATGAATGGAAGCAAGTGTGAACAACATGTTTATTTAAAGAAGGTGCTCAAAGTTGCCTCCGGCAACAGCATTGTATGCATGACAGCGTCGAAGCATTGATTGCCCAACCTGTTGAAAGATTTCCCGAATTTCGCGAACAGTTGCAGCGGCGACGAGGTCTTCATCTGAGTCAAGGGGAGTCTCATACACGAGTGCGCTAACCACTCGGCCAGGAAAACGATTCGCATTTTACAGCGCCCTCTAACTGTGGAAAGCGTTAAAAAATGTGTACGAAAACTTCAAACTAATATTGCAAACGATTTTTGCTAAAAATTACCCCACATTGAGAACCCTTAATATAGACGATTGCGAGTGAGTGATTGATAAGGGAGCACACTAATTCCAATTATGATTCGGATATAGTAGAACTCTGAAAATTCGCACCTAGGTCGTAGATCTTGGTAAAAATCCGAAATTTGACCTCCGTCGTGTCCTTCAAGGTCAATTAGAGATCACAGAGATTAAACTTCAATCTACAAGTGCTAGAAACGTGAAAAATGGTGTCCGGGAGTATTTTGGGTCGTAGATCTCAGAAATGTTACGAAATTTTGGATGCGATGGGTTCTTCGAGGTCAAATGTCAAATTTCGACATATCGGCCTAGAGAGTACATCTCAGCATTCCGAAATTTTGAATATGATGGGTATTCAACAGAATCAAAAGGGGTGAGATATATATATTTTGCGACGAAAAATTCTAACAAATGGAAATAATCTAATTATCAGTCGAAACTATCCAAAAGGCGTTTTAGAAGACATGTGAATGTCACAGATAATCAGTCGTTTGTGAGATTGAGTTTTTGAGAGTGCTAGGAAGGGTAGAGGAGGTCAAAAATCATTAAACTGGGCATATTTCACCATTTTCTTCAAAAATGTTACATTGTAATAGAAACATTCTCTTGCCGCACTCTACCCCCCCCCCCCCCCTCGTGTTTCAAGCCCGATTGCATCCCTTCCTCCACCACCGCCCTAATTTTTTTCTACATCCGAGCCTGGAGGTGGGGAGTAGAAGTTTCAAGTAAAAAATTTAAAATCAGCAGGAAATCTGTTACCATAAATGTCCTTACCCTTAGGAAAATGGGGGCGGGGGTGGCTCAGTCGGTAGCGCGCCAGGCTCGTAATCTGTAGTTCCCAGGTTCGAGTCCCAGCTGGATCAGCGTTGAGATTTATCTCCGCAAAAATTCCCCGCCCTGCCCACGGTCAGTAGGGGACACCGATGGTCTTGGAAAGGCCGCCGTCCGTCGGATGGGACGTTAAGCCGTGGCTCCGTGTGCGGGAGAGCCATACCCTGTGCAAGTTAAAGAACCCGCTCGATGGCCTTGAAGGGAGGCTACCATCTGTCTCCTAACAGCTTTTCCAGTGGGTCCCCTCTCCCAACCTTCTCTGAGACTTCGGGGTCCATGTGACCTGGCCATTTAGCCCATGGTGTGCAAAAAAGTGCCGCTCAGAGGTAAAACAACAACCCAACCCAACCTTAAGAAAACCCGATTTCAAAGTCTGCAATCTCTTTTATACCCATTCTTTTCATTTGCTATTTCGAATTTTTAGTTTGTTTAAAGTTCCTTACATTTACTATTGTTTTGCAACGTTATACGAAAAGTAAAAAAAAAACAACTTTTTTTGCCAAAAGGAGACTGTTATTCGAAACGAAAAAAGAACAAGCGTTATTTCACAATTATTTTATTTCCTCTGACAAAGACAGAACACTGAACTGTACATTTAAGCTCTCATTCACTATAGAGTACAATAAATTACTGCCAGCTCTATGTTTACATTGCTCACAGAACATATGCACATGTAAAACATTTAGAAATAATGATTCAGAGCTGGGGTTCATCTTTGTGTAGAAAAACGTCTGAGCAAAATAGTTTGTAGGAAGTAGTTATAATTTTCAATTGTCGAAAACAGTTCGTTTGTGGGATGAGGATGCCGTTACAAATTTCACGGGAAATGACGTTGGTGGTGGTATCACAAGAATCAGTGCTGTTACATCATAAAACATCTACATTTCAGAACACACAATAATGGTTATACAAATACTAAACGATCCAATAAATATATGCTGCTATACACTCAGGATGGAAAAAAAGATTAACCTATTTTCTTCAAAAAAATTTCTTTTTTGGTTTTGGCACTTTATTTTGTTCTTTTGATATTTATTCATAGTGAATAGTCTCTTGACCGTCATACTGATTACGAGGTATTAGTGGGGGGGGGGGGGGGGGGTGACAGTGCTCGAGGGTCGTAATCCGCAATTCCCAGGTTCGAGTCCCAACTGAATTTTTGCCACTAAACAGCGTTGAGATTTATCACCGCTAACATCTACAGCGCCCTCGGTGAGAAAGATGGACACCAATGGCTTCAAAAAGACGCTCTCCATCGCATGGAACGTTAAACCGTGAACTCGTGTTCAGGGAGACACATTAAAAAACCTTGGTGGATAGTCTTGACAGGAGATTTCCATCTGTCTCCTAACAGCTGTCCAATGATTTGTTCATTTAGCCCTTGTGTGCAAAAAAAAAACAGCCAATCACAAAGTAAAACAGCCCAAACGATTAATATCAGCGTTTTTTTTACACTTCAAATTAAATCAGGAAGACAAAAGACAGATAATTTTGTGAAAAAAAAATAAAGATTCGCCGATGAGTGGGATTCGAACCCACACCTTCAGTTTTAAAAGTCACAACTAAGTTGAACGGGGGTGGCTCAGTCGGTAGTGCGACAGGCTCGTAATATGCAGTTCCCAGGTTCGAGTCCCAGCTGGGTTAACGTTGAGATTTATCTCCGCAAAACTCCCCTTGACGGGAGGTTACCATCAGTCTTCCAACAGCCGTTCCAGTGAGTCTCCTCCCCCAACCTTCTCCGAGTCTTCGGGGTCCTTGTGACCTGGTCATTTAGCCCATGGTGTGCAAAAAAGTGCCGCTCAGAGGTAAAACAACCCATCAGTCTTCCAACAGCCGTTTCAGTGGGTCTCCTCCCCCAACCTTCTCCGAGCCTTCGGGGTCCTTGTGACCTGGTCATTTAGCCCATGGTGTGCAAAAAAGTGCCGCTCAGAGGTAAAACAACCCATCAGTCTTCCAACAGCCGTTTCAGTGGGTCTCCTCCCCCAACCTTCTCCGAGCCTTCGGGGTCCTTGTGACCTGGCCATTTAGCCCACGGTGTCCAAAAAAGTGCCGCTCAGAGGTAAAACAACCCATCAGTCTTCCAACAGCCGTTTCAGTGGGTCTCCTCCCCGAGCCTTCGGATCCTTGTGACCTGGCCATTTAGCTCATGGTCGGCAAAAAAGTGCCGCTCAGAGGCAAAACAACCAACACAACTAAGTTTACAATTGACAGAGTTGATCGTATCTTAGCGGGTGACGCACCCGTGGGTTCGTATCCCACTCATCGGCGATTAATTTTTTCACAAAATTATTTCTTCAATCATCTTGACAAAAGGGAGGTCTCCGTTTTTTTTTGAAAAGTGTAAATTAGTAATGAAATTGATTAAATTGGCGACATTGCAATTGTTATCTCCAGGGTCGTTAAGAAATTTCAAAGGAGAAGAAGGGCATAAAGAAATCATTTTTGGGGTATAACGAAATCTTTGGAGAAGATTTACTGATGATTTTCTTCGTTTGATGTAAATAATCTGTGTTAGAGACTAGGAATCGGTACCCATTTCGAAACATCAAACTTAGTTCAACATTCTGTTATAAATTGTTTCTCAAGTTGGGTTGTTTTACTTCTGAGCGCCACTTTTTTGCACACCATGGGCTAAATGTCCAGGTCACAAGGACCCCGATGGCTCAGAGAAGGTTGGGGGAGGAGACTCACTAGAACAGCTGTTGGGAGACAGATGGTAGCCTCCCGTCAAGGCCATCCAGCGTGTTCTTTAACGTGCACAGGGTATGGCTCTCCCGCACATGGTGCCATGGCTAAACGTCCCATCCGACGGACGTCGACCTTTCCAAGCCCATCGGTGTCTCCTACTGACCGTGGGCAGGGCGGGGAGTTTTGCGGAGATAATCTCAACGACTGACCGAGCTGGGACTCAGAACCTGGGAACTACAGATTACGAGCCTGGCGCGCTACCGACTGAGCCACCCCCGCCTCTTGTTTCTCAAGTAAATAAAATAATCTGTGGCGCTTTGCTATACCTAACTTTGAAAGTTTCAAGACCGCAATTCCTGACCATATATCTTGTTATTTGTGCAGTAGGAGACATGATTGTTCGGTTTCGGCAAAATGGAGAAAATACTCTTTCATGGACAAAGTGTATTTGTAAAGCAAAATAAAAGTATTAATGAAAGCTCTTGATTTTTTTTTTATAATCTTTCTTCACTGTTTAAAAGGGCGGGGGTGGCTCAGTCGGTAGCGCGCCAGGCTCGTAATCTGTAGTTCCCAGGTTCGAGTCCCAGCTGGGTCAGCGTTGAGATTTATCTCCGCAAAATTCCCCGCCCTGTTCACGGTCAGTAGGGAGACACCGATGGGCTTGGAAAGGCCGCCGTCCGTCGGATGGGACGTTTAGCCGTGGCGCCCCGTGTGCGGGAGAGCCATACCCTGTGCACGTTAAAGAACACGCTGGATGGCCTTGACGGGAGGCTACCATCTGTCTCCCAACAGCTATTCCAGTGGGTTCCCTCTCCCAACCTTCTCTGAGCCTTCGGCGTCCATGTGACCTGGCCATTTAGCCCATGGTGTGCAAAAAAAGTGCCGCTCAGAGGTAAAACAACCCAACCCACTATTTAAAGAATTGTGGAAATTGGAACATTAAGCAAATGTTCCTTAGGAAATTTTTTCTTCAGAATTAAAAGATAAAGTAAAAAAGAAATTTTAGTAAACTGTTTAATATCAGTTTTTTAAAAATTTTTCTCTACTCTAAAAGCAATTAACACTCAGGATTTCTAACGGATTTAATTTATTAGTTATTATTTTATCTGATCTAACTGCATTATCTTCTTATACATTTTTTAGTTTAACATTTTAAACTTTTCGTTATTTTTTATCGCGAGCTAGATAGCTTTTTTTTCATGGATTGGATTGGATTGTTTTACCTCTGAGCGGCACTTTTTTGCACACCATGGGCTAAATGGCCAGGTCACAAGGACCCCGAAGGCTCAGAGAAGGTTGGGGGAGGGGACCCACTGGAACAGCTGTTGGGAGACAGATGGTAGCCTCCCGTCAAGGCCATCCAGCGTGTTCTTTAACGTGCACAGGGTATGAGCTCTCCCGCACACGGGGCCACGGCTTAACGTCCCATCCGACGGACGGCGGCCTTTCCAAGCCCATCGGTGTCCCCTACTGACCGTGGGCAGGGCGGGGAAATTTGCGGAGAAAAATCTCAACGCTGACCCAGCTGGGACTCGAACCTGGGAACTACAGATTACGAGCCTGGCGCGCTACCGACTGAGCCACCCCCGCCCCCTTTTTCATGGTATACTTACTAATGTTTATTGCAATATTTCCTGAGAAGTAATATTATTAGAAATAAAATGATGGCATCTCATGGGCAGATACAAGTTTCATGTCAAGGACATCCAGCCTTTCTGTAAAATCCATAAATTGTAGACTCTATTGCACACGGGGCCACGGTTTAAAGTCCCAACCGATGGGCGGAAGCTTTTCAAGGCTCATTGGCGTCCTCTTACTCACAGAAGGCGGTTCAGAAGTTAACAGAGAAAAATTCAACGCATGCTCACGAAGGAATTTGAATTTGGCGGGAACACGAGGTTAAGAACTTGGACCGCTACCGGTTGAACCAACCTCGAAAAATTTTTTTTTACCCATCACTACTGTCGTCAGGTTAGCTTTGCTGGGAGTACAGTCGCTCAAAAAAATATCCGAACACTATGGTTGATTACAGAATTCAGAAAAATATCTGGCAACGATTTTTTTTAGAAAATTGTGATCTGGCAACCTTCGTGTTACCTGATACGAAGGTTGCCAGATCACTATTTTCTAAAAAAAATCGTTGCCAGATATTTTTTCTGAATTCTGTAATCAACCATAGTGTTCGGATATTTTTCTGAGCGACTGTACAATTTCTTTTTTTAAAATTTCAGACAGGAGAAATGTTACGAAATCAGATACAGGGCAATAGCAAAAAATAACACCAGATCTCAATAAGATACAAGTTATGCAAAAATTATTACTTCATGTAGATCTTTGAAAACAAAAAGGGTTAAATAAATTTTTCTGTATTACTTAAAAAAATATTTGCAGGTTTCCAACTTTTGAGTTTGAACTATAGATGTTCCTTACCGGAAACCGAAATCTTTTTGAGTTGGTTGTTTTACCTCTGAGCGGCACCTTTTTTGCTCACAATGGAGTAAATGGTGGTGGACCCCAGGTGGGACTCAAATCTGGGAACTGCAGAACTACCGGGATACCGACTGAGTCACCACCCCCCTGAAATTTTGTGTGAAGGAAATACGGAAAAAAATTGAAAGAATTCAATAATGTGGTTATGATGGCACGGATGTCTGTGGAAACTTCAGTTAAAGCAATTCAAAGAAAAGTAGATTTTTATTTCTTTTTTAAACCAGCTGGAAGTAAGAAGTATTAAATACCAGTCATTCTAAGCATTAACTCTGTTTTTATGACATATTAGCTCAAGAAATGAAAACAATAAATTTCTTTATGAGCCGAGAGTGTTAGTGGTGCATAACCCAAAATCCACGAAGTGGCGTTCACTGATGTTGAATTCAATCACACATGCAAATTGGAAGAATTTTTATAGATAATAAAAATCTGCACGCCGTAAAAAGATATCATTAATGTCGGGAAGGAATTTGCGCACTGTCTACTATTGCAGTTTCTGAACTTTCAATGTTAGGCTACGAGCTAAGTAGGTTCACTGTTTATACATAAACGAATAAATGTTACGTGACTTTCTTAAAAAAAGTTTTAAATTTTAGTAGAAGCGAATAAAAGTTGCAATTTTAAAAACTGATTTTTTTTTTTTGTGTTGGATAACTGTATTGATTACTCTGAAAAAATGCAAACCTATTTAAAATGGGCTAGACAGTTTGGATACAATGACTTCAAGACCAAACACCATCTACCTGATAGTTTCTCTAAACACGGATTGGGAAACACATAAAAAAAATAACACAAATAAACAAGGACCCAATGGATAGCTGTTAGGAACAGATTAAGTGTGAACAAATGCATTTCAAGTTTTACCATGTAGCAGTTGAAAATTTGTATTAGTAGTTATAAAAGGTAATGAAACTTTTTTTTACCACATCATGTTTACTTTTTTTTAATATTTGTTCAATCATTATAAAAATATATATTTGGACTTTGGCATATTTGGCGCCTCCTGACATAGCTTAGAGCCTCAAAAGATTATCGTCCGGCCCTTCGTCAAGGCTTTTAATGTGTATAGGGTGTATAGGGTATAATAACAATTATGATAAAAAAAAAAGGTCTGGTCCATTGTGATTCAATCCAGCCACTTGCTATCCTTCTTCCTAGGATTTTCTTTGTAGACAAGTCTTTTTACTATCGCATGTCTCTGGCAATTGTTAGATTTAAAACTTGTGCTGCCATCTAGTGAGAACGTTTTACACTTCAAAAATTCCTGTGATGAAAGATTTACGCAAAATATTCAGATGGTTGAATAAACCATGAAAATTTACATATCCGTAGATAATGTCGTATATCCCACATATCACGAAGATAATACTTTAAAATTCATCTTCAATTTTAAAATTTGGTATAAATTTCCGAAAATACTTTAGTTAATTTGTGATAATGTATGCTGTTTTACTTTGGTGATACAAAATAAATAAATAAATACCCACTCAAGCAGCTGCTTGCCACAGAGGTCTGACAGGAGCCTGTCAGTTTATATGCCATAGTAGAAGGTCTGAGAGGATGGCAGGACCTCAGCAGAAAAACGACACATACATCCATGCCTTAATCCGGGGCTCGAACCCAGGTCCCTTAGATCAGTAGCCAAGCGCGCTAAGTGATTAATAATAGTTTTCGTTTCCAAACACTTTAATAGGGTTTGGTATAACATTCGACTAATTTTTCTCTACTGGAAAATACATAATTATTAAAATATAAGGAATAATTACTTCTAGTAACAAACGTTATCAAAGTAAAGATTATTTTTTTCAAGAATTTAATTTACAGCGTATAAAGCAAAATATTGATGTGCCATATAATAAATCCTTTGATATGATGTTTTGAAAAGGTAAATATGTGCAAATGAAGTAGTTCTGCGTATTTGTATAATCTCAGAGGAGTAAGAGTTTTTTTTTTGTTATCCAGTTTTTAAAAAATATTCAGCAAATACTATTGTAGGAAGAAATATTTTTCGGATAAAAGAATATTTGAAGTAGGCAAGGATGGATTAAACATTGGGTGTCCTGGAGCGAAATTCTAAATTCCAAATTGCTATAATGAAATTCTATAAAGAACATTTCCCTACTTTATGTAAAATCATTGATTGAAACGATTAAAACGCAAAATAAGGAGTACCTAAAAAAAAAAAGGTAGGACCCCCTCTAATGAAAGAAATTAGGTCCTGCCCCTACAGGAAAAGAAATCAGAGTTTATAAATCTGGTCTTATCCTCTAGGGCAGGGGTGGGCAATTGTTTTCGTATCTACACTGCGCATGCGTATTGACTTGGCCGTCCTAGTGGAAAATACGAGACGAATCTTCGGTCGCGCACGGGAAGGAAATCTCGGTTCAAGGCGGATTTTTCTGACTGTCTTGGCGGGCCACAAAAAACTCTTAGCGGGCCGCTATTTGCCCACCCCTGCTCTAGGGACAGCTCATTAGGATAAGAAGAAACATGGCTCCATCATTAATCTGGCGAAATAGGGCAAAATATTTTGAAAGATGGCATAGATATACTTTACTCCATTTAACAAAATATTCAAAATTTTTGGGATTCAAATAACAAAACTCTTGAAATGCTCTGATTGAATGAAAAGATTAACAACAAATGTCTGTATCCAACTACTTATGGGACAAATTGAAATGTAAAAAGGTTAGGGTTGGGTTGATTTTACCTCTGAGCGGCACTTTTTTTTTTTTGCACACCATGTGCTAAATGGCCAGGTCACATGGACCCCGAAGACTCAGAGAGGGGGAGGGGACCCCCGGAACAGCTGTTGGGAGACAGACCCCCCCAATAGGGGACCACCTTGTCGTGGTGGGGGGGGCCTAGGGCCCAGCAACCCGGCTGAAGGCTGTGCCGACCGGGTTGGGCGCCGGTTGGACATGGCCAAGGCCAACCGAGGTCGAAGACGCTGCTGGCCGGCTTGATTGCCGGTCGGGTGGTGACGGCGTCGGAGACCTCACCTCAGGGACCTTGGGTGGTCAGTTCGACGGCTCGGTCGAAAGGTCCCTCCTGCCTAGTAGGCACGAGCCGTCCAAAAAGTCTGGGTCCTACTAAGAGTCTCCACCCCGGGTGCCGATCGAGCTTGGATCTTTATATCCTTGCACATTTGCAAACCGGGGAATAGATTAAATTTAGGTTTCTTCCGGTGGTTAGCTTTCCTTCTATAGGACTGCTGCCATGTGAGGCCGGGGTTGAGGTGCGCCTATAGGGCGTATTCCTTGCCCCCGGCTCTAGATAGTCATGGCTTTTCTTTAACCAGGTAGTGCTGTCAGGCGGAACCGGGAATTGCCGTGGTTGCACAAGATCGCAACATAGAGATCAATTGTTGGGAGACAGATGGTAGCCTCCCGTCAAGGCCATCCAGTGTGTTCTGTAACGGCACTGGATATGGCTCTCCATCACACGGGGCCACGGCTTAACGTCCCATCCGACGGACGGCGGCTTTTCCAAGCCCATCGGTGTCCCCTACTGACCGAGGGCTGGGCGTTGAGTTTTGCGGAGATAAATCTCAACGCTGACCCAGCTGGGACTCAAAACCTGAGAACTGCAGATTACGAGCCTGGCGCGCTATCGACTGAGCCACCCTCGCCCCAAGTTTATAGGCCTAGGTGACTTGCAGATGCTTATACAAAGGTGTAGGCAGGGCCGGATATAGGGGGCCATGTCCCCTCCCTTTCAGAATGCTAGTAATGATAATAGAGACAAAAATTATTAAATTTATTTATATTCCATGCATTTTTCAAAACTTTTTTAAACAGAATGGTGGGAGAAATGTTATAATGCGTTAGAAATCCATCTGTTAGCCCCTCGCTTGGTGCGGCAAAATTTCAAGAGCATCATGCTATTAATTGGATAGTCTTGCTCTAATTTCAGTTCACAATAAAATTGCCATGAATGTAGATTACTAAGTTTTTTACATAACTTTGCGAACATATTAATTCTGAAATCGTATACTCTGTTAGAACCATGAAAATGTTAAGATCGTTTGAGACTATAAAAAAAGATATAATTGCTCGAGGCGGTAAAAAATAAAATTTTTGCAATGGCAATAAAAAGCAAATTTTTGGAGGGGCGGCAAAAATAAAGAGACTCGGAGCGGCAAAATGTAACTTACTTGAGGGAGGCAAAATATCTTGGGACGGGGCTTCAGGTATACACTGAAGTGTCATTGAATTAGTGATAGCAACCTAGTAACGTGTTGCACCCCTTCTGGCCCTGATAACAGCCGCCACATGACGAGACAAGGACTCCACAAGTTTGCGTAAATGTTCCACAGGTATGGCGATCCATGCATCCTCCAGAGCTGTCCACAATTCTTTCAAGGTCGTCACTGATGGGACACGGACCCGAATACTCTGCTCGACGGTATCCCAAAGATTTTCGATGGGATTTAAATCGGCTTCTAAGTGGCCAATTCATTATTTTGAAGTCAGCAGAATGCTCCTGCAACCGTTCAGTAGCGAACCTGGACCTGTGAGATGAACAGTTGTCTTGCTGGTAGACGCCATTGGGATGCATGATGGCCATAAATGGGTGTAAATGGTCAGCCATGAGTTCTACACACAGGGATGCATGGAGAGTTGTCGGTATACATACCAAGGGTTCCACAGACATCCAATTGAAGACACCCCAGGCCATCACTGAGCCACCAGCAGCTTGTACTGTTCCGACCTGACATGCAGGATCCATGGCTTCATGGGGTTGGCGCCATACTCTCAGTCTCCTATCGGCGTGATGAAGTTTAAATCGGGATTCATCACTCCAGGCTCTCCGTTGCCAATTTTCGATGGTCCAGTTTAGATGTTCTTTTAGTCCAGGCAAGGCGTTGAACCCTTGCCTGGACTAAAACGGTTGTGCCATTAGAAGTGGGACTCTCGTAGGTCGGCAGCTCCCGAAGCCGTGACGAAGAAGTGAGCGTTGCACAGTCCATGCACTGACTTCCCGCCTGGAACCCGCGCTCAGATGGGAGGTAATTTCAGATAATGTCTGGTCCCTATCGGTCCATATGATGCAGGTCAGACGGCGAAGCCCATGATCGTTCAGGGTTGGTTGTCCTTTGCAGTTTGTCCGGGTGCTTGCTTTTTTGCTGGAATTTTCCCTTTCCCGGAACACTCTTGAAACTTTCATACGAGAAAATCCAAGTTTGTTGACAATTTCGGAGATCGAGTGTACCATCTGTACGGCACCTACGATCTGCCCTTTGTCAAATGCATCTAAATCTCGCGCCTTTTCCATTAAGATTCTGACGACGAATGCTTGGGGAAGCCAAAGCTGACAGCTATATATGACCACAGTTTCAGCCACGCATGCGCGCAAATGCGGGACTTATGGTAGTGAATTTGGATAACGTCTCCTATCCCTAATTCAATGTCACTTCAGTGTATGAATGGAACAAATAACCCAGCTAGAATTTTCCAATGGCCAACTAGTTGTAAATTATTTAGAATCCAGAAGTTGAAGAGCTCCTTGTTGTAGACAAGGGTCTTTGATATAAGGGTCTTTGATATGAGGGCCCTCTCCCACTTTTCATCTAGTGGGTTTCTTTCCCCCAACTTATCTGAGCTCTTGGGGTCCTTGTAGTGACCGTTTAGCCCATTGTGTACAAAAAACTGTCACCCACAGGTAAAATAATCTAACAACCCGAGCTTTCTTTGTTGTTCAAATGCCATTTTGAATCGCAACCTCCAAATGCTGTAGTTGAGTATTTCCCAATGGCTATAGTTGTTTCTCCACAACATTCGTTGCTATAAATTTCTTTCAGTGTTGTCTCTTCGTTGATGGAGATCAATGGTTTTTAATGAATAACTCCAAGAAATATTTTTAGGAGCCTCCCAAAAAAGTCATGAACGTTTGGAAGACTTGTATCTCATTCTGTAATTATTGTTCCCAATTACAAAAAACTCAGTAAAGTATCGAAAAACTGAAGAAAATTTTCAAATGAAAAGAAAAAAAGTGGCTCTTAAATTTAATGAAACTGTCTTTGACGAAAGAATAAAGGAATATTTAATATTCTATATATATATATTGTCAGAAGATGCCAATACGTAACAAATGTTTTCAAAGGATCTTTTACACTAAAATGATTTTGAATCTTGATAAATTGTTGTTCTTTAATGGGCTACAATCAGCGATTATACAAGGCTTTATATGTGGAAGCGGATTACAGAAAGTATAAAAAAAAGTCTGGAAATATGCTTTAAAACTGAAGCTTGAATATTCTTAAGACCCTTCTTGAGAAGAGCGATTAGAATACTTCCAAAAGTACTAGCTATAACCACCGTAGTGTCTGTAATTAGGCATATAACATAATAGGAAGTGAACTGGAACTTAGTTCTTCCATTTCCAAAGAAGCTGCTGAAGTTATTTACGGACTTTCTTAGTCCACACAAATTCCTTGTTTCTTCCCAAAATTGAAATTCCTCTGCAGTTTTGAGCACAGTCTACCTATTATTGATATGTGAAATATTATCTTAAACGATGTACTTGAAATATTAATTTATAAAATTAATTTCCTGTTTTGTGTCTCAAAGCTGAAAAGCTTTTCGAATCGACTGAAGAAGTGAAACAAATCGTCGTTTGCTTTTTACCTCTTACTAAAAACTTCATATATTCCTAAAAGTGAGTTTGCCTTTCGTTTCATTAGATTATTCGTTACATAAATCTCATTACAATGATTATCTATTCAAGACATGTAATTTTATTTTCGTGCATGGACAATCAATATTCGATTGAGCATTTAAAAAAGTTAAAGCAGAGAATGAAAGATATAAAATCTGAGTGGCTGAAAAAAAAAAGAAAATGAATGTTTTCTAATTTGAAATTTCCCATTACTGAAGATACACATTACTTCGCCTGAACTTTTAAACTCAGATAAAACAAAAATATCATTATAATTAAACATATTTACTCTTTATTAAAGTGTGTGAGAATAATTTAAGAAGAATAGTAAAAAAGTTTGTTTTTGAATCAATTCTCTGAAAGACGAAAAGAACAACATCTCGAAATTTCAGGAGCTGCCAGTCCTATTATAATCGTTACAGGAGAGTTTAACCAAGTTGCTCAAACATAGAAGATACACCATAAAAGTGCAGCAACTATCCTTTTCGTCGTATTACAAAATATATCAACTTCAATCTATTACATCCTTCATCTAAAGAATGGAATCTTTTTCTTAATTGCAGCAATCTATTCCTCTGTCATTCAATACACTCTCAGGACTGAGTCCTATGGCTGCCCATTCGCAACTGTTTAAGCAATCCTTTCATCTCTTAAAAAATTCATAAACGTGATTATGTTATTTAGAAATATATGTATCTGTTTATAACTGTGCAAACCTAAGCACTACCTCTGATGCTTATATATCAATGTTTTATCAAGTGGTTGAATTCTTGACGTGTTTTTTCAACAGTCGTCACATTGTTCCCACTCAGTTTTCTTTTCAGATTCACATTTGTTATCTTTATAAGGAACCGGTTTGAGTAAGTGTTATCTTCCTATAAACAAGAGTCGGTTCAAAAAATTGTATTAAACAGTAGGTACAGTCGCTCAAAAAAGTATCTGAACACTATGGTTGATTTCAGAATTCAGAAAAAATATCTGCCAACGATTTTTTTAGAAATTAGTGATCTGGCAACCTTCGTGTCACGTGACACGAAGGTTGCCAGATCACTAGTTAATTTCTCATACGAGTTATATTTCTCATACGATGGATCATTAGTGATCATTGCCACTAGATGCAGTTGTCTTCAAATTTCACACATATCTTTCGCTGCATGCTCTTAAACCCGAAATGGCTCTCTCACGCGAAATATTACTCTTTCCTCAATTCAAAGTGTGACCGACTCCATCACACTTTTGAATCCAAAGCTATTTTCTGTTCCGAAACACGGTGTACTAGGTTGTTTATCTTCTCATCGTGATGTTCTAACAAACTGGCCACTCCAAAACTGCCAGAGCGTGATGAGCTTGGTCTCTTCGTGAACGATCCTCTGGCATTTGACCCTCGTTGACCCCATAGGCTGCTAGAGCGAATACTAGTGTAGATGGTGGTAGTGGTGTTACACCTTCCTAGTCCACTTTCAGTTCGTTTGTAGTATCGGTGTCTGTTACAACATAGACGATAACAAAACTGACTGAATCCGTCACGAAACTTAGCATTCATCCAACAGTAAATGACAGGATTCCAGGAG
The DNA here is from genome assembly GCA_038380435.1 of Ryuthela nishihirai. Taxonomy (NCBI): domain Eukaryota; kingdom Metazoa; phylum Arthropoda; class Arachnida; order Araneae; family Heptathelidae; genus Ryuthela; species Ryuthela nishihirai. Next base: position 23,206,802 of record JAWZYU010000013.1, read on the forward strand.
CAATTGCTCATGGCAAGAAAGTGGCACACAAACCACACGTACTGGATGTGTCGGTATCGCCAAACGCGTTCGTCCTGATCCCCCACGACAATCAATGTGTTAAGGGGCAGCCAGCAAAGGGTGAACACAGTAACTACCGTTATCATCATCTTTACCATCTGCAAAGGAAAGTAAACGAAGAGTTATTAGAAGAATGATAAAAATAAAGAATCTGATACGTATACTAGAAACGAAAATACTACATTCTGAAACAAACTGTTATAAAGTTCGAAAAAAATTATTTTTATGGCATGCAGGATTGCACTGAAAATTTAGACAACACTAAACTAAATAACAACTAATTGTTAAACCTATGGAATATAACTAATTAATACTATATATTAATGTTTATATTAATATAACTAATTTATAGTAATATAACTATTACTATAAGATTGACTGAAATTCCTTGTGGAACTGCAGCCAGTCATAATGGTAAAGTTGGATTTTCATTAGACAAGTCTCTCCATACAGTAATGTTTTTCCAATCTCTTATAATGCTTAAAAGTTACATATCTTCGTTGATTATGTTATAGAAAATATGCAAACCTCACTGCGCCTTCAATTTTTGTATATATTAAGTTTTCCCAAATCGGGAATTGTTAAAAAAGTCCTACAGCCTCAAATTGTGACCAAAAGATTTTACAATAAAAATAATCTATTGCAATTGGCAACAGTAATTTCTGTGACACATTCTGATTCACGGTTTTACCCGTGAAAATTTCTGGCTTTTGGTTAGACATTAAAATTGTTTCTCTTTGCAGATTGTAAATGATTCAACAAATTGGAAAAATAGTAGAATTTTCTTAGGACATGTTTAGTTTTTATAAGCTTTGCTAACTTAGAAAGAAAGAAGAAATGTAAAAAAATTTTTAATAATAATTTTATTATCACACTAGTTTAACGTTTTTTAGCACAATATTTTTGTTTTGTTTATGGTAAATATTACTTCTTTATTTATCTAATTTCATATCTTTTAAACGGAAATTCAGAACAGAACAAACTTCTCACGCATTCCAAAATAAAGTTTGATTTAAAAAAATCTCATGCAAAGCAAAGCAAAAAATGCATAGAAAACATGCTACTGCATGCTCGATTTCTAAACAAACATTCCAAAGGTGTAGAGAGTAGCTTCAGAAGAAGAAACTTTAATTCCATGAACACAGAGCATGCAACAAGTCAAATTATTCGGCCTACTCAGGCGTGTTTGACACCAGGTGTCGTTGGTGAAGGCCTCTCTCAAGTTCTGGTCCCTGGTGGCGCTGCGGTGCAGACTTATGGTAGTGGTGGATGCTACGATGGTGGACTGAAGCAGGATATGTGGTCTGGGAGAAGATGGTAAGCACGGTAGCCATCGGAACACCAACTGGAATCCGTGGCGGAATTTAGTATTCATCCAACAGTAGATGGCGGGATTGTAACAAGCGTGACTCATGGCCAGCCAGTGACAAGCAAACCATAAGTACATGATGCCTGATAGGGAATAGAGGTCAGGGTATTGATCTCCTACCACTATGAGGGTGTTAAAAGGTAACCAGCAGAGGGTGAAAGCCAGGACACACACGATCATCATCTTCACCATCTGCAAGATGAAAGAGACAGAAGCATGGCAGAAAAGCAGTAACAGTTTGCAAAAGCACAGAATTAAAGAAGTTTGCTCACATACATACAAACCAGGGCCGGATCTAGGGGGGGTTAAGAATGCTATGCCCCCCATCTTTGAGAATGATAATTAATTTTTCAATAAATTTTGCAAAGGCCTCTAAAAAGGAGGGGAAAATGTTATACAGCAATGGAAATTTTTTCCCACCTTTTTTTTTACTTTCTTCCTGTTGGATTGCGTCACTTGCCCCTGATTTTTTTTCTAGATCCGGGCCTGATACAAATCAATGCATACTCCTTTTTCTTTCTTGGAGGGAAAGGATGATCTTTTTTAATGAGTAGGGCTTAAAGTTGGAAGCAGTTAGCGGACGACTCAAAGCTATAAATGCACTTTGTTTTCTTTTGTGTTGTGGTTTTAATTGGTTGGCCCGTTGTAAACACGGATAACACTTCTCTTGCTGCTGAAGTTAATTGGCTAGCCTAAAGAACTCGAGTCTCTGTTGCCGTCCCTGATTTCTACCCATTGGTAAAAGGGAAGGCAACTATTCAGTAGCTAGGTTTTTTTTACCTCTGAGTGGTACTTTTTTTTTTGCACAAAATTGGTTAGATAGCCAGAACACGAGGATCTCAAGGACTTAGAGAAGGACGCTGGTGGCTCAGTCGATAGCGCGCCAGACTCGTATTCTGCTGTTCCCAGATTCGACTCCCAGCTAGGCCAACATTGACATTTATCTCAACAAAACTACCCGACCTGCCCTCGGTCAGTAGGGGATACCCATGGGCACCGAAAGGCTGCCGTCCGTTGGATGAGACGTAAAGCCTTGGCGGCAGTGTACGGAGACTAAATACCATGTACACGTCATAGAACAAGCTGGATGTCCTTGACGGGAGGCTACCATCTGTCTCCTAATAGCTGTCTAGTTGGTCCCCACCCCTCAACATTCTCTAAATCCACGGGGTCCTTGTGACCTTGTGATTTAGCCCATGCGTGCAAAAATGTGCCGCTCAGAGGTAAAACACCAAAACTATTTCGTTAAAAATTGGAACTCGAGTAGATTATCGTGATTTGAATATCTGTTTGGTGTTATTTCTCACAGTAAAACAAATTATAATGACACTATTTAACAATTTTAAGAGATTATTAAGAATTCAAACAGATGTTAACACCAGATGGTTGTAAATATATAAAAAGAATACAAAATATTGGTAAAGATATTTCTAAGTTTCGTGTATCACAATATTTACAGTTTGAAACACTTGGTTTTTAGGTCTTAAAAAATATATTACAATACTAGCTAGATACAATTTGAAATACAACATGTAAACAAATGTGTAAACAGGATTATCAACGCCAATTCATTTTAACCATTAATTGATATCGCAGAAAAAAAATTATTCCTCCAGCAGCTACTTGATACGGAGGCCTCAGAGGAACTTGCTAGTGTAATATGCTAAAAAAATTTGTGAAGAATGCTAAACCTCTGAGCTAAACGATATTAGCGACAAGGGCCGGAATTTTTGTGGGTGGGGTTGGGGAGGGGTCAAGGGCGGAATAACCCCACCCCTTTAGAATGCTAAGGCTAATAGAGGCAAAAATATGGAACTCTGCATATTTTATGAATGATTAAATTTTTTTCCCCGAAAACCTCTGAAATGGAGGAAAATGAAAAAAAAAGAATGGAAAAATGAATGGGAGAGTTGGGTTATTTTACCTTTGAACGGCACTTTTTTGCACACCATGGGCTATATGGCCAGGTCACATGGACCCCAAAAACTCAGAGAAGGTTGGGGGAGGGGACCCACTGGAACAGCTGTTGGGAGACAGATGGTAGCCTCCCGTCAAGGCCATCCAGCGTGTTCTTTAACGTGCACAGGGTATGGCTCTACCCGCAAAAGGGGCCACGGCTTAACGTCCCATCCGACGGACGGCGGCCTTTACCAAGCCCATCGGTGTCCCCTACTGACCGTGAGCAGGGCGGGGAATTTTTGCGGAGATAAATCTCAACGCTGACACAGCTGGGGCTCGAACCTGGGAACTACAGGTTACGAGCCTGGCGCACTACCGACTGAGCCACCCCCGCCCCGGAATGGGTTATTAATTGTTATATATTTCAGTTGACATTTTACTTTTATCCTTCTCGTTTGGGCTTCTTGGCCCTCCCCTCTTATTGTTTTATCTAAATCCAGCCTTGATAGAGATAATTCGCAGAAGACAAATTTTTTTAGCATAATCATTATAAACACTAAGGATAATTCATTAATTAGACAGAAAGAATCCCTGAAAAAATAAGCGAAAGTTTAAATAGGTTTTATTAGCGTTAATTGCTAAACACAGATTAGTGACTGTTTCCAAGTTCTTCGAAGTCGTTGTCGTTTGTAATACACTGAACAAACTTTGCTTAATCGGCATTCGGCGTCCTTTAATGATCCTCATTAATGTACTTGAAAAGGCCTTTTAAAATGCAATTCTCCGCAATCAGCTACAACAGATTTGCTCTATTCATTGATTCAAAATAAATCCCTATGGTCTAAGCTGTCTATTAAACGGTCTTCTTGGAAACACGTTCTGTTAAATTCATTCTTAAACAACTAGACTGGAAGCAAATTCTTGCAGTGAACTTAATAGGACACACGTCTCGGATGAATGGATAGGAATTCAGAAAGCATTGAAAGTGGCAGATGTGTAGGTAAAGGATCGATCTGGATGCTGCAAGCCATCTCTCTCGTACCGATGTGCTACTGCACAGAGGCCATATGAAAGCAGGCTTATACCCCAAAGGATAATTACGTTTCTAATGCTTGCAGCTGAAGATACAGTTAATGGGAAGATGGTTCGGGAGCTGGCCAGCATTCGAAACACCTGCATTCGGACGGAGAAGCTAATTGGATGGAGAAGCGGAATTAGATTCGCAACATATGCCATTGAAATGATTTCGGCGTGTGGTGAGTGCAAACTGATATAGATATGTATGTTCACAGGTGGTTAGCAGAAACTTGTTGATCGCTCGCAGTTCGGGGAGGAAGGAATTCATTCGGAAGGATGTAGTTAAATGATGATAATGCTTCGCCGTCAGCAAATAGATAGGATGCCGTGTTAAGTTGAAAGCTTAGATGTTAATTTAGGTTGCTGTGACAACTGATGATATGATTATTGATAGTGTTATTTGGCTGCGGAAATTCGTTCGAACGTTGTGAAATAAGTTCGTTGGATTAGAGAGAAAGCTCTTTCAACTTAAGTTAATCGATTTGGAATTTTCGGTTGTACTAGGGTTGAGGAAATCTTCGCAAGGAATCAACTCAAGGAACAGTTCGCATTTAAAGCTCTTATTCGCTGGTATATGCACGCACTTTATGGACATTGTGTTAGCATGAAGAATGTTGGGTTGTTTTACCTCTGAGCGGCACTTTTTTGCACACAGTGGTCTAAATGGCCAGGTCACATGGACCCCGAAGGCTAAGAGAAGGTTGGGGAGGGGACCCATTGGAACAGCTGTTGGGAGACAGATGGTAGCCTCCCGTCAAGGCCATCCAGTGTGTTCTTTAACATGCACAGGGTATGGGTCTCCCGCACACGGGGCCACGGCTTAACGTCCCATCCAACGGACGACGGCCTTTCCAAGCCCATCGGTATCCCCTACTGACCGTGGGCAGGGCGGGGAATTTTGCGGAGATAAATCTCAACGCTGACCCAGCTGGGACTCGAACCTGGGAACTACAGATTACGAGCCTGGCGCGCTACCGACTGAGCTACCCGGCCCCCATGAAGAATGTAATTTGAAGTGCGTATAAAGATGGGTTACCTCTAAGCGACACTTTTTTTTGCGCACAGTGGGGGTTGGCCAAGTCACAAGAACCCCAAGGGTTTAGAGAAGTTTGGGGGAAGGGAACCCACTGAAAATCTGTTAGGAGACAGATGGCATCCTCGTCAAGGCCGTACAGTGTTCTTTAACGTGAAGAGGGTATGGCTATCGCACACGTGAAGCCATATTTAGATTCCTTCCAACAAACAGCGTCCTTTCTACATAAGTGTCACCTTCCTCACTGGAGGCAGGCAGGGGAGGATGCGGATATAAGAATTACAGCTAGCCCAGTTGGGACCCGAACCTGGTGCCCTACCGACCAGCGAATACCTGCCCACTTTCATTTGCATAAAAATATTAGTTTTGAAGATGCTGAGTGCTTAGTTTGGTTTATCATTATCATAATATGAACTCTCTCCAAGTTTGATCTTCGATATGTACGTTTAATATTATAATTTGAATTCGCCCCAAACTCCTTCCAGAATTTAGTTCTTAATTAGTACACTAATAGAAGTAAACAGAAAAATTGAGTAGGGTTACATTCTGCAAATTTTTTTTTTCTGGAACTGCAGAACATTTTTAAATTTAAATTGTAATTATCCAATCAAATTTTTTGCGTTCATATTATAATTCTTCAAAGTTGCAATTTTTCAGAGCATTCAAAACTGCTAACATTATTAAAGCAAATATTGTCAACGCTAGATTGAGTTTTGTAAATACAGTCGTTCAAAAAAAGTATCCGAACACTACGGTTGATTACAGAATTCAGAAAAAATATCTGGCAATGATTTTTAAGAAATTAGTGATCTGGCAATCTTCGCGTCATCAGCTCTGCATTCAGCTCTTGCTGAGGAAAGCCGTTTCCACTGGCATGGAACATTCCCGATGGATCCGTTGGTCCCCTCAGGTCTCAGAACTGAGGCTACGTGATCCGGTGTGGTAAATAGCAAAACAACAGGTGGGTACTTGTTCGCACCTCGTCCAGCCCGAACAATAGGTATCATCCACACCGGGTCAGAAAGGTGACCTCCACGAGGGAGCCAGCGAAAAGTAGCAGAAAAACATTTTTGAAAAAGTCAGTCTCTTCCTCTCGTCCAGGCTGTGTGGTGGACAGCAAACGATCTTCTCCAGTGAGCGGAGCCTCGAAGTGTGAACAATGAGTGTACGGAGAGAGAGCGACGCAGCCCATGCTTTCAGTTTTGCTAGCGGTGAATGGTCCAGCGAGGTCTTTCCCTAGAGACGTCGGACTTGATAAGGTAGGGGAGATATTCAGGTGTCGCTTTTCCATCTGAATGTGTTTTTCTGTGAACTGCTGTCACGTTGTCCCGAGTGGGACCTTCTTAACTGTTAAAGGACTATTAGAGTCACGAGCAAGTAGCTCGTTCATCATGAACTTTTAATGAACTGATCCTCCACCACGCACTAGGTTTCCCTTGATTGAAAAGGGCTGAACCAGAGGCGCTGTGGAATTTGTCCCAAAAGTGGGAACTAGTTATGAGTAAAATGTCTAAAACTAAATTTTGTTAATAAATGTTGTGTTTTTGGTTAACTGTAAAATTATCTCAGTTCTCATTATTGCAAATATCTGTTAATTTGGTTGTGGGTCTGGGAATTTGCCTTGGTCTTGGCAGCAAGTAACGCATCACAGCCTAAGTGTTTGTACCGCCCTAAATATACACCAGGGGTGTTCATAACAACACCTCACAGAAAATTCTGGTATGCCAGGCGGTTGGGTGGTTTTACATCTGAATGTCACAAGTCACAAGAACCCCAAAATCTCAGAGAAGATTGGGGAAGGTCACCCCTGGACAGCTGTTTAAAGAAGTTAGCCTAACTACCATGGACTATACGGATACACAGTGATGACGTCATAAATAAGTAGTATCTGGTGCTTTTTAGTTTCTCTTTGGAACGATACGCACAAGAGCTCCTATTTTTTTAATAAATATTTGAAGAGTTTAAAGAAAATACACGTTTTAGGCATCTATGAACCTAAATTCTCAATAATTAATTTCCATCTGTCCGTCTGTTCCTCTATAGAGACCCTATATAGGTAGAGGTTGGCCATCTCAAAATTGGACGCCATGTTTTGTCGTCTCTCGGATTGTTTAGGATGCATAGCTGAATGGTATTGCACGGTGCTTATGGATTCCGGAAAAGGGTGGAGTAATATTGGATACAGATTTCAATGTTCATGATTGGAAACACTTTAGAAAACGGTTAAAAAGGGAAATTAAATTTTAGGGGTTTTTTTTTGGTTAAAAAAATATATATAATTTTGCTTTGTTATCTGTCTGTCTCTATGCATCGAACTGTTTTGTTTATACAGATATATAAAAAAATTCTTTTTGTGATAGATGGTATTACTGATATATTACAATTCGCATTTTTCGAATCTCCCAAAACTTATAAATGCGACCTCTAACGGTGGAAAAAGTTGAAAATTCCAAAATAAATAACGAATATTCCAAACGATGTAGTTATGTTAGAAGTTTGAAATTTTGGTGTTGAAATGTGAAGATTACGAAGTTATCATTGGCAACAATCACTTGACCCTTTGATTGCAGCTCTTTTTGTTTTAACAGAAAATTTATGTTATTAAAGACAAATTAAAAATTCTTTTTTGGTTGGACAGGTATTGATGAAATATTACAATTTGCATTTTACGAATTTCCCAAAAGCTATAATTGCGCCCTCTAACGGTGGAAATAATCGAAAAATCCCAAAATTTAAAACGAATATTGCAAATGATGTAGTTATGCTAGAAATTTAAAATTTTGGTGGTGGAATGTGACAGTCTTGAGAATTCCATTGACAACAATGAGTTAACCCTAAGTCCAAGGTAGGTACGAAATGGAATAGTTTTGTTGTAAGAGATAATTAGAAATCTCTTTTTTAGTTGATTACTAATGAAATGAAATTCGCATTTTCCAAGGTAGTTTTAATTTATATCACTAGAGATCACTAAACATCGAAACTGCAAAACTTTTAAGGAATGTTTCAAGTGATCTGTTTATGGTAAAAATTTCGGCGTGTAGAGTTCTGTTATGGTAGAAATTCCACTGACAGCAGTGATCTGCCCACTATTTTCAGACGAGCGAGAGAAAAGCAACTTTTTAAATTTAAGAACTAAAAGACAAATACTTTTTTATGTTTTATAATTACTAATAAAATACTACTACTACTATGCACATTTCCCCCATCATACATTAAATAATATGTAAATAACCCCTCAAGCAGCTGCTTGTACAGAGGACTGACAGGAGCCTGTCAGTTTATATGCCATAGTAGAAGGTCCATGAGGATGGCGGGACCTCAGCAGAAAAAGAACACGAACATCCATAATCAAAACTTTCAAGGAGTGAAAAAGTAGGCAAAGGAAGAACTTCATTCTCTTTGAAAATGAGATTCCCATATCCGCCAGAGGCGATATGCGTCCTTCTAGTTATTTTACATTTCAGTACATTCTAACAGTGGAATTTCGAACTACTATATAATTGAGAAAATAAACTATTGATATTTTATTAGTACCTGTAATGTGCAAAAAAAGTTTTTCATTTATCTCTTAAAACAGAAAATTTACATTTTACCAACGCGACAAATCATTACTATTAGGGTAAACCACTTGATCATTACACTCTATGAACAAAAATTTAAGTTTCTAGCAAAAATAGTTTTTAATTTGCAATATTTATATAAAGATTTGGTATTTTCCAACGTTTTTCCACCGCTAGAGGTCGTCTTTCGAGTTTTTATTACCGCATTTAGCACTCTCTAACACTGGAAATTCCACTGAAGGGGATTCGAAAAATGTAAATATTAATATTTTTGTGGAAAACAATTTCGTCGACATACGGGACTCGAACCCGCATCTCTCCAGCAACATGTCAGAGTATTTTAACCTGTTGAACTAACGCCGACTTTTTTCACAATGGACATTTATTGATTTATAAACGTTTAAACATCTACAGGTAACGCTGAGTTTATCAAATATTGTTTAAATCATTACTATTTTGTTAGTGCCTGTAAAACAAAAAAAAATTATATATTGTTTTGTTTAAAAAAAGTTTCATTTTCGCAACCCTTTTTGGCTAAGACGGCAAAACCTTATTGCCATTGTAAACCTTCTGACCATAACACTCTACTACCAAAATTTCAGATTTGCAGTGTAGTTTATTTGGGTTGTTTGGGTTGGGTTGTTTTACCTCTGAGCGGCACTTTTTTTGCACACCATGGGCTAAATGGCCAGGTCACATGGACCCCGAAGGCTCAGAGAAGGTTGGGGGAGGGGACCCACTGGAACAGCTGTTGGGAGACAGATGGTAGCCTCCCGTCAAGGCCATCCATCGTGTTCTTTAACGTGAAAAAGTGTATGTTTCTCCCGCACACGGAGCCACGGCTTAACGTCCCATCCGACGGACGGCGGCCTTTCCAAGCCCATCGGTGTCCCCTACTGACCGTGGGCAGGGCGGGGAATTTTGCGGAGATAAATCTCAACGCTGACCCAGCTGGGACTCGAACGTGGGTACTACAGATTACGAGCCTGGCGCGCTACCGACTGAGCCACCCCCGCCCCGGGGGTGGCTCAGTCGGTAGCCGTCCGAGTTTATTTGAAATATTCGTTTGAAATTTTAGCATTTTCCATATTTTCCCATCGCTAGAGGGCGCTTTTAAAGCTATTGAAAATTTTCAAAATTGCTAATCGCAATATATGTTCCACACCTATCCAACCCCCAAAGAATTTTTCATTTAGCTCTAAAAGCAAAAAAAAAAATGATTGTCTATAGACGTACAAACAGGTGGAAAGACAAATGGATAGACAATAGTTAACAGAGAGACGGACAGACAGACGAACAAATATTGGCATAGGCAGATGAGAATGTGAAAACTTTAGCTCGTTTTCAAACGAACCTTGAAAGAAATTATTTGTTGGTTTTCAGTTGGCTCATTTCCCTTTTGCAGCCGATTGCCGTCTTCTAATGGAGTTTCTCGGAAAAAAATATTCATTAATTTATTTTTTTAAGTGAAATTTTTACACCCAAATGTAGCACAGTGAGGCATTCATAAAATATGACAGCTTTTGTAGAGGAAAAAAGTGGTAGAAATACATAAAACTATAACAACTGATAAGTTTCAACTTGGTACACATAAACCGCCCATAAACCACGTGACTCAATCAGCCAATGACAGTGAATCACCGAGATGCCTCTAACTATACAGGACCTCTAGTTCCTCTAGAATCTAATAGCAATTAAAGTACCGAGGCGCATCCTGGTTTTCGAAAGGAGTACTGAGGTCCTCCCTCGCTCGATTAAATCACTGCTGTTAAATCTTTTTTTTTTACCGACTTTTTAAGATTTCTTGGCGATAAGATATTCATTTTGTAATCAGCATTTAATTTTGCAGTATTAAACATTTAAATTGTGTTTAATTGTTTTCCTTATCATTAAAATAAAAGGTGTTTTATCGTTAGATATGCTAGTTTTTCTATTTTATTTTATTCGTCAATAGATGGCGCCACACATTTTTATTCAGTTTGGAAAGAAACAAGGGTTTCTGTGCAATTAATACAGGTTGCATTTTGTTTTTAAGAAAAACCAACTAAATATATAGTCCTTATTCTTCATGTTAATGTAAAATTTTATTGAATTCTAATTAACTGGAAATTTCCAATGGAGCTGACGAATATTTCTCTTTTGTGGAATTTCCAGTAAGAACACGTTAAGAGTCAGTCAAAGTTTTGATCTGTCATAACAATGTGTACTTGCAGGGGCGGATTAAGTCGCCTGGGGGCATTTGGTGGTAAAATTTACGGGGCAGTAAAAAAAAGGTGTTTATATGCCATCCAATGTGTTCTTAGCCGTCCCGTGGCCGAGTGGTTAGCACGCTTGGCTACTGATCTAAGGGACCTGGGTTCGAGCCCCGGATTTAGGCATGGATGTGTGTGTCGTTTTTCTGCTGAGGTCCTGCCATCCTCTCAGATCTCCTACTGTGGCATATAAACTGACAGGCTCCTGTCAGACCTCTGTGGCAAGCAGCTGCATGAGGGGGTATTTATTTATTTTATTAATGTGTTCTTTACGTGCATAGGGTGTGGCTCTCCCGCACACGGGGCAACGGCTTAATGCCCCATCCGATGGACGGTGGCCTTTTCAAGACCATTAGTCTCTCCTACTGACCGTGAACACGGCCGGGAGTTTAGATGAGATATTGACGTGAGCATGATATAAGGTTGGGTTGGGTTGTTTTACCTCTGAGCGGCACTTTTTTGCACACCATGGGGTAAATGTCTAGGTCACATGGACCCCGAAGGCTCAGAGAAGGTTGGGGGAGGGGACCCACTGGAACAGCTGTTGGGAGACAGATGGTAGCCTCCCGTCAAGGCCATCCAGCGTGTTCTTTAACGTGCACAGGGTATGGCTCTCCCGCACACGGAGCCACGACTTAACGTCCCATCCGACGGACGGCGGCCTTTCCAAGCCCATCGGTGTCCCCTGCTGACCGTGAGCAGGGCGGGGAACATGCATGATATAAGGTATTATTATTATTGTAATATGTTGAAAATGTTGCTTTTAATGTTCATTTATGTGTTTTTTAATCTGTAACTCTTGTGGTATTGCGAATTTTTAAAATATCTTGTAAATAGTTATATTGTATCATAAATAATATGAATGGAAATAAAGACTACTACTACTACATATTTTGGAATGCGGAATTTACGGTTCCGTAATTCTTGCCTTTTCGTACTTTAATTATTAACTGTTCCAGGTTGATTAAAGTTGCATGCAACGTATAGTTAGAGATTTCCAATTTACACTGTACATAACAAGAAAAAAAAAAACGCCGACATACCTCGCAAGATTTGCCAGCTGCTCGCTAGAACCGAACATATCACATTTGGAGCAGCGTCAATTATTAATAAGCGTGACGAGAATTTATCGGAAATTTGCAGTGACGGTGTTATTAAGACCTAATAAGGTGTTTACAAGCTAAATTATGCTGTAGACGAAGCTCTATGGTTGATTACCCAACACGAAACCCGTGATGCGTGCAATTGGTAGCGTCTAGTCTAAAATGCTTGCACCGAAAATAAAGTTACCGGAAATTTGTCGGGTATTCTTTGCCTTTCCCATACTGCTGAAGTCCTGACATTAATTGAGACTGTAAATCTCCAGCCATTAAGCTGTCAGAAGCTATTGGCGGCTATGTAAGAATTCTGTTAGGTTTGCGGTAACTTAAATTGCTCGCTCTGTAGCTTTTCTCAGTCAAGTGTAATTCCGGTTGTCGAGATTTTTCCTACTACAGTTCTTTCAGGGTGAGTATATCGGATGAAGCATTTTAAAATGAAGTTTTAATTAATTCGTGGAAGGTAATATTTGAGTAATCAGAAGAGTGTTTTTTATTATTAAAAGATGACGTAACTGCTAAAGCCGTTGCTAATATCGCGATGCTGCAAAAAAAAAAATTCGCCAAATTTGTAATTGATTCATAAACAAATCGATTTTTGTCTGGCGAGTATGGGATGGGTTGTTTTTACCCTTCAGAGGCAATGGAGTCAGAGAAATGCAAAACGAAGTGGGCTAAGAGACTGGATTTCCAATGCACAATAACATTTTTCACTCCGTTTTATGGGGCGGGGGTGGCTCAGTCGGTAGCGCGCCAGGCTCGTAATCTGTAGTTCCCAGGTTCGAGTCCCAGCTGGGTCAGCGTTGAGATTTATCTCCGCAAAAATTCCCGCCCTGCCCACGGTCAGTAGGGGACACCGATGGGCTTGGAAAGGCCGCCGTCCGTCGGATGGGACGTTAAGCCGTGGCCCCTTGTGTGGGTTGGGTTGTTTTACTCTGAGCGGCACTTTTTGACACACCATGGGCTAAATGGCCAGGTCACATGGACCCCGAAGGCTCAGAGAAGGTTGGGGGTTGTTTTACCTCTGAGCGGCACTTTTTTGCACACCATGGGCTAAATGGCCAGGCCACAAGGACCCCGAAGGCTCAGAGAAGGTTGGGGGAGGGGACCCACTGGAACAGCTGTTTGGAGACAGATGGTAGCCTCCCGTCAAGGCCATCCAGCGTGTTCTTTAACGTGCACAGGGTATGTCTCTCCCGCACACGGAGCCACGGCTTAACGTCCCATCCGACGGACGGCGGCCTTTCCAAGCCCATCGGTGTCCCCTACTGACCGTGGGCAGGGCGGGGAAATTTTGCGGAGATAAATCTCAACGCTGACCCAGCTGGGACTCGAACCTGGGAACTACAGATTACGAGGAAGGTTGGGGGAGGGGACCCACTGGAACAGCTGTTGGGAGACAGATGGTAGCCTCCTGTCAAGGCCATCCAGCGTGTTCTTTAACGTGAAAAAGGGTATGTTTCTCCCGCACACGGGGCCACGGCTTAATGTCCCATCCGACGGACGGCGGCCTTTCCAAGCCCATCGGTGTCCCCTACTGACCGTGGGCAAGGCGGGGAATTTTGCGGAGATAAATCTCAACGCTGACACAGCTGGGACTCGAACCTGGGAAGTACAGATTACGAGCCTGGCGCGCTACCGACTGAGCCCCCCCCCCCGCCCCCCAATGAAAATTATGAAGGACCGAGCTATACTCGCGTCATTGAACAAAGACGTCAGTAAGATCAACACCGAGATCATCGAGCAGCCGCCTGTTTCTGATTCGTCTTGCATTATTAGTCTTGATGATTTTGACTCAGTATTACAATCTTTGGAAATAACAAAGCAAAATATAGAATTTTGTATCACTCAGTCACCTTTACCGAGCAAAACTCGGTCTTCCAGATACTGGAGTATTAAACTGACAGACTCTTGTCAGACCTCTGTGGCAAGCAGCTGCTTGGCGGGAGATTTTTTTTTATTTCGTGTTATTAGAAAAATTTCTAGAGGAGCTATGAAGAGAAGGGAGGAGGGCTTGTGAGTTTATCCTTAGTATTCAAATTCTGACCCTATTTACAAAACTTCTCTAGTGACTTTTCTACCGAAAAGTATTTTTTTTTTAAATATATAATAACCAAGACTAAAATGATTTATTTTCTTACATCAAACATTGTAATCCAGGATTAGTTAAGCGGAAGTTTCGGCGTTTGCTTCCTGCCACAATAAGCTGTGTGCAAGCAGCAGAGATAACTGATATTTGTTCGCTGCCACCAGATGGATGTTGGTAAACGTTAACACTCCACCTCTTCAAGACCGTCTTATAATCTGGCAAGGAACGAGCTATCATCCCTTGCTGCAATTAAACGATCTAGGAAATGACTTCACATAATAATACCGGAAATAACCTCTGAATTTCAGTTTTGCTCTGTGTATAAGCCATTTTTTTAACTTAAAAACTTGCTAAGCGTTTAAGGACATGCAGTTCTCCGAAGCAGATATTTTGTGTTTGTTTGTTTTACTTCTGAGCTACGTTATTTTTCTACGCAATGGGCTAAATGACTGGGGAGGGTACTCACTGGACCAGGGGTTCTCAACATGGGGTACGCGGTAAATTTTTTGGGGGTACGCCGTGAGAGCTCAAAAGTCGCTAGATCTAGTAACAAAGTCGCTAAGTAGGCATTATTATAATATAACTATAGTTTTATCTATCTATATAAGGAGTACGCCAGTTACATACACATTTCCAAAGGGTTGGGTTGTTTTTACCTCTGAGCGGCACTTTTTTGCACACCATGGGCTAAATGGCCAGGTCACATGGACCCCGAAGGCTCAGAGAAGGTTGGGGGAGGGGACCCACTGGAACAGCTGTTGGGAGACAGATGGTAGCCTCCCGTCAAGGCCATCCAGCGTGTTCTTTAACGCGCACAGGGTATGGCTCTCCCACACACGGGGCCACGGCTTAACGTCCCATCCGACGGACGGCGGCCTTTTCAAGCCCATCGGTGTCCCCTACTGACCGTGGGCAGGGCGGGGGAATTTTGCGGAGATAAATCTCAACGCTGACCCAGCTGGGACTCGAACCTGGGAACTACAGATTACGAGCCTGGCGCGCTACCGACTGAGCCACCCCCGCCCCTTTCCAAAGGGTACGTGAAGCATAATAGGTTGAGGACCACTGCACTAGACAGCTGTTAGTAGACAGATAGCAGACTCCCGTTAAGACCATCCAGCATGTTATTTAATGTGCGGAGTGTATAGCTCTGCTGAACACCGAGGAGTAAGGATGGCTAAGTCGGCTGCGCGCCAGGCTCGTAATCTGTAGTTCCCAGGTTCGAGTCCCAGCTGGGACAGCGTTGAGATTAATCTCCGCAAAACTCCTTGCCATGTCCACGGTCAGTACGGGACATAGATGGGCTTGGAAAGACCACCATTCGTCGAATGGGGCGCTAATCCATAGCCCCGTCTGCGGAAGAGTCATACCCTGTGCACGTTAAAGAACACGCTGGATGACCTTGACGGCAGGCTACCATCTCTCTCCCAGCAGCTATTCCAGTGGGACCCACTGGAACAGATGTTGGGACCCCTTTTCCAACCTTCTTCGTTGGAGGAAGGGTTCCACAGCTTGGTTAGCAGTTACGTTGGTTGGAGAAGGAGTCCCACAGCTTGGTTTCTTGGTAGGAGGGGACCCTCTTCCAACATTCTCTGAGCTCTCGTGGTCCTTGTGACCTGGTCATTTAGCTCCTTGTGTGCAGAAAGTGCCGCTCAGAGGTAAGACAACTCAACTTGAACACCGACCTTCGTCTTAAGGTCTTTTCCGACGAACGGTAGCCTTTCCAAGCCCACTGATGTCCCTTTCCAAGCCCACTGATGCCCCTTTCCAAGCCCACTGATGTCCCTTTCCAAGCCCACTGATGTCCCTTTCCAAGCCCACTCCGCTCAGATAAAACAACCCAACCCAACCCAAGCCCACTGATGTCCCTTTCCAAGCCCACTGATGTCCCTTTTCTCACCTAAGACAGGGTAGGGGTTTACTAGAAATAAATCTGATAGGAATAAATCTGCAGACACAGTTGGGACGCGAACCTGATAAAGATTACGAGCTTGGCGTGCTGCCACACTCAAGTTGGATGGAGAAAAAACAACTCTTCTTTCAAGAAATAAATAAAAAATTACTATAGGTTGGACAGGCACTAATGAAATATTATTTGAAGTGTAGCGATGTTCACGATGATCAGCGATGATTACTCTTCGGGTTCGAATCTCGAGTCGTCGGTTCTGTCATAATAAACAGATTTGTCCGCTCTGTGAAATGAACGTTGATGAAAAAAAATAAAAATGTCTTCCCCTGCTGATTTTAAATCGCGAAAGAAAACACATTTTCGGAAAATACCGAACGACATCAAATATTGCGCAGGAAGAGAGAGAATGTTGAGCTGACGGCGGCGCTGGATTTAGTTACGGTTTGAGAGAAAGAAGAATTCCTAACACGAGGAGCCCATTGGATGAGGCACTTACCTATTTAAGCCCTTTATATGGCAGAGAACACGAGAGAGATCGAAGGATAATGAGCCGCAATTCTTGCTGATGGGGGGAAAACCTTGGAGACCAGCATTATGCACCAATCTGCAACATCACTGTGCAGGATGTACCTCGTGGGATTTACTCCGCAATATCTTCGGCCTCAAATGACAATGGATCCTATTACGACAACCAACCATTCCCTGAACTGATTATTATGGGAAGAACATTCTCGTAACAAGCAGGAAATGTTCACGAATTTTGGGTGCTCAATAAAAATAATAAGAAGAGAAAGTTTTGTAAGTTTATTCAAGTTTATCGAATAAAAATATGACTGAAGAATTTGAGTTGTTTTTCTTTACATGTTCAGACATCGTTTCTCATTCTCTTATTTTACAGGAGTCGTCTCGTGGAATAGTGGTTAGTGCGCTTGGCTTCTGATCAAAGGGACCTGGGTTCGATCCCATGGCTGGCTACTGGTAAAAGTGACTTAAGTTCGATCCCCCAACTGGATACTGAACAAAGGGACCTGGGTTCGATCCCCGGGTTGGCTAAGGATCAAAGGGATCTGAATTCGAGCCCCGAGTTGGCTACTGGTAAAGGGGACCTGGGTTTGAGTCTGAAGTTGACTACTGATCAGAGGGGCCTGGGTTCGATCACCTGAGTTGGCTACTGGTAAAGGGGACCTGGTTTGAGCCCGCAGTTGGCTACTGATCAAAAGGACCTGGGTTCGAGCCCCCAGCTGGCTTCTGGTAAAAGTGACCTAAGTTCGATCCCCCCCACTGGCTACTAAACAAAGGGACCTGGGTTCAATCCCCGGGTTGGCTAAGGATCAAAGGAACCTGAGTTCAAGCCCCGAGTTGGCTACTGGTAAAGGGGACCTGGGTTCGAGACCCAATTGGCTACTGATCAAAGGGACCCGAGTTTGAGTCCCTGGGTTGGCTACTGGTCAAAGGGGCCTGGGTTTGATCCCCCGGCTGGTTACTGGTAAAAGTGACCTAAATTCGATCCCCCAACTGCTACTGAACAAAGAGACCCGGATTCGATCCCCGGGTTGACTAAGGATCAGAGGGACCTGAGTTCGAGCCCCAAGTTGGCTACTGGTAAAAGGGACCTGGGTTCGAGTCTGCAGTTGGCTACTGATCAGAGGGGCCTGAGTTTGATCCCCTGAGTTGGTTACTGGTAAAGGGGACCTGGGTTCGAGTCTACAGTTGGCTACTGATCAGAGGGGCCTGAGTTTGATCCCCTGAGTTGGTTACTGGTAAAGGGGACCTGGGTTCGAGCCCGCAGTTGGCTACTGATCAAAGGGACCTGAGGTCGAGCCCCGGGTGGCTACTGGTCAAAGGGACCTGGGTTCGAGCCCCAGGTAAAGCATGGATGTTTGTGTTGTTTTTCTACTGAAGTCTCATTCCTCACAGATCTTCTCTATGGCGTTTAAAATGAAAGGTTGCTATCAGACATCTGTGGCAAGCAGCTGCTTGAGCAGGTTTTTTTTTTATAGGGAGAAGGGGTTGGCTTAGTCGGTAGCGCGACAGGTTCAATCTGTAGTTTCCATGTTCGAGTCCCAACTGGCTACCGAACAAAGAGACCTGAGAGCCTGATCACACGCATCAAACGCGCTGTGCCAGCTTTTGCGGTTCTTGCGATCTGAAAATTTGGCTTATTGTGTGGAAAAAAGTGGTGCTCAAAAGTTAAACCAAGAACCCAAATTCGAAAATTTTCAGAATAAGTCTAGAAATTCTTCGATGATTTATTCTAATACTGATTATTTGAACTGCGAGATATACAGAGTTTCATTTTTTTTAAAGAAGACATAATTTAGGCTAGTACTGTTATAAAAGATTAAAATTTCGATGAATGAATTTAAATTTAATATTAAACGTTTATAAACTGTATATAATTTAAGCATTTACTAAATTGTCATCCGCAACTTTTTCCTCTTCGAGGCATACGGTATGAACTTAAAATGTTCCGCGTTTACTAAAATAATTATCTTATCTAGAACTGCATGTCAATAGCTTGATGATCTGACTTCGAAATTTAATTCCTTCAAACAAATATTTTTGAAAGAGTGGCCGGAAGAAGATTTTAGATTCGAACCAGGAACAATCTACAAGCTAGCAATACGCAGTTCCGTATTCTCTAACTGTAGTTGCGACGAGTAAGAGATTTCACATGATTGACCAAGACCCAATTTTTGTTTGAACAATAACAAAAATTTTGAATTTATTTAAATTTCACACTTAACAAAGTTCCACCACTGGCTTATAAAGGTGGATGATTTTACATTACAATTAATTGGATAAGTACTCACTCCATTCAGGTAAGCTTAAGTTCGGACAACATTCAAACAAAATAATGAAAATAAAACTTAAAAGTGAAAGTGACAACAAGCAGAGTAAGTTAAATTAAAATAACTCTACCATTTTGAAGTTTCTCCGGAACGAGAACTGTATTCTGCTAAGTTATTGTGATGTGCACACGGCGTAAATTTTCATGAAACATCCACTCCAGATTTCTCTGATCGTGGTTTTTCCCAAGCAAAGCAAATTTCTTTAAATTTCGCCTAACATACTTAGGTAAAAGTTTATCATCTCACTAATTTAAGAGATGTCTAACTTAACAATTTCCCTCCCTGAAACATGGCCTAAAAGTCAGTCCAGTGAATTTCACTAAAGTTGGACTTAGCAAAGATAGCAAAAGAAAGATAGAAAAAGACCAAACCCTGGTCTGTTAGTCTGATCAACCCACACCGAACTGTTCCTCCCGGGTCGAGCGTGACAATATCTTTCTGGCAACCCTGGGAACTCTCGACCAAAAAGGGCCAATCAGAATCGAGCCCTGGGCAAAACCCGACTCCACTTCCATATTTCACAAGTGAGATGGAGCTCTGCTGCCAGCCAACACTCGCATTCCTCTCGAAGGCCAATGTCTGCTTTTGGGCGAGCTGAAATTGTTTCACAAGACACCTCTCGTCTCCGTACATTAGTCAAGTTCCCTCTCGGCAACCAATGTAAACAGATGAAACGGAACCCTGAATGAAATTCGCAACGGAGATGTTGCACCCATTAACCTCCGAAGACATCTCCAGACACAAAGTGGTTGCATCAGGATAGAAATGAAATACAGTATATAAAAAAATTAAAATCAATAAAATCAATAAAATCAATAGGTCTGCGACCTATCAAAATGAATAATTTATGAAATGTAAAAATTAAAGTGTAAATATTATATATTTGAATGAATGAAATGTAAGAACACAAATTGCATGAAATGTGAATTGTAAAAAATGTGACAATGGAATTATTAAACTAAGGCATGAGATTGCAAAGTATCTACGAGGCTAATGAGGTGTAGGAGTTTACATTACCTATGAAATCACTGAAGCACAGAATCATACTACAGGATGACTGATGCACAGGATCAGTGATACACAGAATCACACATTATTTACAGGATGACTGATGCACAGAATCACACATTATCTACAGGATGACTGATGCACAGAATCACACACTATCTACAGGATGACTGATGCTCAGAAGCACACACTATCTATAGGATCACTGATGCACAAGTTCACACACTATCTATAGGATCACTGATGCACAGGAACACACACTATCTATAGGATCACTGATGCAAAAGATCACACACTATCTACAGGATCACTGATGCACAGGAGCGAACACTATCCATACGATCACTGATGCACAAACTCACACATTATCTACAGGATCATTGACGCACAGGATCGCACATCTAAAGGATCACTGATGCAAGGATCACACACTATCTACAGGATCATTGATATACAGTGTTACACATTATTTACAGAATCACTCATGGATAGTATCAAACACTATCTACAGGATCAATGATGCACCGGATCACACTGCAGGATCACTGATGCACAGGATCACACTATAAGATCACTGATGCACAAGATCACACAATATCTACAGGATCACGAATGACACACTATCTATAGGATCACTGATGCACAGACATCAGTGGCCCTGTAGATCATACACTATCTACAGGGCCACTGATGCACAGAATCACATACTATCTGCAGAATGACTGATGCACAGACTCACACACATTGTCTACAGGATCACTGATGCACAGAATTACACATTGTCTACAGGATCACTGATGCACAGAATCACACTATCTACAAGATCACTGATGCACAGAATCACACACTGTCTATAGGATCAATGATGCACAGAATCACATTGTCTACTGGATCACTGATGCACAGAAGCACACACTGTCTACAGGATCACTGATGCACAGAATCACACTGACTACAGGATCATTGATACACAGAATCACACACTGTCTACAGGATCACTGATTCACAGAATCACAGTGACTACAAAATCATTGATACACAGAATCACACAATGTCTACAGGATCACTGATGCACAGAATCACACATTGTCTACAGGATCGCTGATGCACAGAATCACTGTCTACAGGATCAATGATGCACAGAATCACACATTGTTTACAGGATCACTGATGCATAGAATCACACACTGTCTACAGGATCACTGATGCACAGAATCACACATTGTCTACAGGATCACTGATGCACAGAATCACACATTGTCTACAGGATCAATGATGCACAGAATCACACATTGTTTACAGGATCACTGATGCATAGAATCACACACTGTCTACAGGATGACTGGTGCACAGAATCACACATTGTCTACAGGAAACTTTCCAAAAAAATCGTTGCCAGATATTTTTTCTGCATTCTGTAATCAACCGTTAGTGTTCGGATATTTTTTTGAATGACTGTACCTAAAGAAAATAAAATGAATTAATAAACTAGATATTTCATGACTACATCTTGAGTTATTCGATATCTCTTCAGAATTTTCCATTCTTTGAGCTTCTTTTTGAAATAAATAAATGATAAATATATCTCAAGGAGGGGCGGGACGGCCCAGTCGGTAGCGCGCCAGGCTCGTAATCTGCAGTTCCCAGGTTCGAGTCCCAGCTGGGTCAGCGTTGAGATTTATCTCCGAAAAACTCCCCTCCCTGCCTACACTCAGTAGGGGACATCGATGGGCTTGGAAAAGCTGCCGTCCGTCGGATGGAACGTTAAAGTATAACTCTTTCGAGTGCGCGAGAGACGAACCCTGTATAGGTATGGTCTGCACACGGAACCAAACACTTTAAAGAACATGCTGGATGGTCTTGACGGGAGGGTATCAGCTGTCCAATGGTCCCCCAACGTTCTCTGAGCCTTCCAGGTCCTTGCGACCTGGCCATTTAGTCCTTTGTGTGGAAAAAAGTGCCGTTCAGAGGTAAAACAACTCAAATCGCTCAAGAATGGGTGGGGAGTAGTTCGATTGCTAGTGTGCCAAGCTCGTAATCTGAAGTTCGAATCCTAACTGCATCACCTCACCCTACCCCAGGTGAGTAAGGGAAAAGTGATGGGCTTGGAAAGGCCGCCGTTCGTCGGATGGAACGCTAAGCTGCGGTTCCGTGTGCAGACCATACCCCTGTGCACGCTAAAGAATACGCTGGATAGCCTTGGACCTTTCTCTAGGACCTTGGGATCCTTGTGACCTGGCCATTAACCTATTTATTAATTAGACTATTATTATATTAGACCTTTCTCTATTAGAGGTACTGTCGCTCAAAAAATTATCCGAACACTACGGTTGATTACAGAATTCGGAAAAAAATATCTGGCAACAATTTTGTTAGAGATTAGTGATCTGGCAACCTTCGTCTACAGTACACAAAGGTTGCCAGATCACTAAGTTCTAAAAAAATCGTTGTCAGATATTTTTTCTGAATTCTGTAATCAACCATAGTGTTCGGACACTTTTTTGAGAGACTGTACATTATTGGACACACGGATGTGGGCGTCGCCTGAAGAGGGCTGCCACCCACGAAAAATTGATTTGTGTTGAATAATATAGGTGTTCCAAAATTTAATATTTTTCCTTATCAAAACCTAATCTTGTTCAGTAGTAAAAATAACACAGGGAAATGTCCTGTAGACAAGAAACATTTAATAATATTTTTGGTTTAAATTGCAGCAAAAAAATTTAAATCTTTAAGAAGCTTTATCAATTAAAAGTTCAAATCAAACACCAGAATACTTATCTCTGTGAACGAGATCTCATTACCGAAACGGGCGATAACGATTTATATAGTTTAAAACAGTGCTTTATTACATTATGTGCTTATAAAAAAGAACTCCCTCAAGCAGCTGCACAGTGGTCTAACAGAAGCTTGTTTGTCTATACGTCATAAAGACGGTGAGATAGACAACACAAACAAGTT
Source organism: Ryuthela nishihirai (assembly GCA_038380435.1). Classification (NCBI taxonomy): domain Eukaryota; kingdom Metazoa; phylum Arthropoda; class Arachnida; order Araneae; family Heptathelidae; genus Ryuthela; species Ryuthela nishihirai. Next base: position 23,229,968 of record JAWZYU010000013.1, read on the forward strand.
TCATCAGAATAAATTGTTAAAAGGCCTTCTTTTTATTAAAACATATATGTACAAGCAATGTGTGCGATTATTTTAACCACAAGTCATACTTTATTTTTCATAACTTTTCGTCTAACAACATTAGCTATGATCTTAACGGCCGGAGTGCTTGCTAACAAAAGGGAACGTTGCTATGGCTACGGAGAAGAGGTAACACTTCAGCTGATGAATCGATTGGCTTTTTGTTTCTGTGCGAAAGACCTCGCGACCTAAGAAGAGAAAGATTTGAGTTCTGTTTTACACTTCATTGTTTACAAAAGGGATTTCCGCTTAAAGAACATCTGGTATCGACAGCATCCAAAATGTCATCCATCACAACTATAGTAAAAGTTCGAACCAAAGGATTTTTCCTCAGCTAGGAGTTTTATCTTCTCGTTTCAGATATTTACCTATGATCAAGTGTGCATAGATATTATCAGTTGAAATTTACTACTTTATTATACTGTCGCTCAAAAAAGTATCCGAACATTATGGTTGATTACAGAATTCAGAAGAAATATCTGGCAACGATTTTTTTAGAAATGAGTGATCTGGCAACCTTCGTGTCACGTGACACGAAGGTTGCCAGATCACTCATTTCTAAAAAAAAATCGTTGCGGTTAATGTTCACAGAACATTGGATCGGTTGAGTTCACAAAGACCTGGATCGTGTGGGCTCACTCACGGAAATATTGAGCGCGTGCAGTTACCGTTCACAGCAAACTGGAGCGTGTGCAGTAACTGCACACGCTCCAGTTTGCTGTGAACGGTAACTGGAGCGTGTACAGTTGCTGTACACGCTCCAGATATTTTTCCTGAATTCTGTAATCACGTGACACGAAGGTTGCCAGATCACTAATTTCTAAAAAAAATCGTGGCCAGATATTTTTTCTGAATTCCGTAATCAACCATAGTCTTCGGATACTTTTTTGAGCGACTGTATATTGTGCTTATAGCATACAAACTGCTAATTAATGACAATAAATTCTAATTTCAATCGTACTGGGTCAAGTATTAAGGAGAGGTTTATTGGTAAATATAAGTTTAGTTTGGAAGTTAACTTAAACATCATCAGGGTTAGGTTGTTTTATTTCTGAGCATCATTTTTGCACACAATGATCTAATTGGTCAGGTCAAAAGGATCCCGAAAATTCAGAGAAAGTTGGAGGGGAACCCACTGGTCAGCTGTTAGGAGACAGATGGTAGCCTCCTGTCAACGCCATCCAGCGTGTTCTTTAATGAGCACAGGGATCTCCCGCACACTGAAACACGTCCCATCCGACGGACGGTAGTCTTTCAAAGTCCATTGGTGTATACTACTGACTGTGGACAGGGTGGGGAGTTTTGCGGAGACAGATCCCAATGCTGGCCCAGCTGGGGCTCGAACCTGGGAACTGCAGATTATGAGGGTAATTTACGAGGTAAACCTCACCCCTAGCATCCCACGGGCTCAGATAAATCAGGGAAGTTCTACGGAGTAGCTGTTAAGAGGCAAATGGAAACCTCCCTCGAAATCCCTCGAATGTGTTCTTTAAAGTGTACAGAGATATGGGTCTCTTGCATACGGGTTGGGTTGTTTTACCTTTGAGCGGCACTTTTTTGCACACCATGGGCTAAATGGCCAGGTCACATAGACCCCGAAGGCTCAGAGAAGGTTGGGGGAGGGAACCCACTCGAACAGCTGTTGGGAGACAGATGGTAGCCTCCCGTCAAGGCCATCCAGCGTGTTCTTTAACGCGCACAGGGTATGGCTCTCCCACACACGGGGCCACTGCTTAACGTCCCATCGGACGGACGGCGGTCTTTCCAAGCCCATCGCTGTCCCCTACTGACCGTGGGCAAGGCGGGGAATTTTGCGGAGATAAATCTCAACGCTGACCCAGCTGGGACTCGAACCTGGGAACTACAGATTACGAGCCTGGCGCGCTACCGACTGAGCCACCCCCACCCCTCTTGCATACGGAGCAACGGCTTAATGTCCCATCCGAAAGACGACGCCTTTCCAAGCCCAAAACGGCACAACCCTTTCTCGCTGAAAGAAGGACGCCGGGTTAGATGAGAAAATCCTCAATGTAGACATAGCTGGGGCTCAAACCTGATATTAATCAGTAAAAAGCCTACTGTGAACTCCAGTTCCTACTTTTGAGTCTTTCTTCCTCTTATGTGTTTGTAAATGGTAGCTATTCATAACCAGAGGAAGAGCTGTGAATTATTTTTCAATTCATTACCAAAAAACCTATGAAAGACTTGGCAAGGATAAACTCAATTTGTAGGTCGTAATCTGATATTCCTAGTATGAGTTCTAATGTCCCTACTCTAAAATTTTATCCATCCATTCCTCTGCCCTCGGGGAGAATGGAGGAACCTATGGACTTGGAAAGGTTGCAGTCCATTGTGTGGGGCGTTAAACCATGGTCCCATGTATGGGAGAGAGAGAGAAATACCCAGTTTATGTTAAAGAATCGGATAGCATTGATAAGGCTTCTTCTGTATCGTTAGAACCCCTATCCCTAAACCTTTGGGATCCTTGTGACCTGGACATTTAGCTCATTGTATGCGTGAAAAGTGTTACTTAGAGAAGAACCCATTCTCTGAACGGTTTACTTGGGTTTTGACTAATAAAAAGTCAAAAAGATTTTGCCTTAACTAGGAGACAACTATATCCTTATTACTCTACTAATTAAAATGAAACTCTCTGAGGAATAAATAATGAATTATTGATGGGAAACATTTGAAAGCTGTGATCGGTTCAAATGACTTGAAAGTGTTTAATGAGGACAAAACGTTTTCAATTAACTAGTTCTTTTACTACCCCATAAAAATATCCTTTTGTCAATGAAAATCATCATTATTAAATAGAATCCCAAAACGTTTCAAAAGAAAAGACGCGGAATTAGATAATATGCACTTCATTCAGTGTTGAAAACATCGCCTGACTAATATTTTTTAAAACTTTCATTTCTCGGTTGTATTTGCTTTCATCTAATCAAACAAAGCAAATAGCAATTAGAATTTTTTTGTTCCTCGAAGACCTTTGAAATAGCCAGGACGCCATTAGTTAACTAAAAACACAAACAGATTCTTCAACTCCATCAAAGTTCATGCTTGAATTGCAACGCAGAATCTTAATGCTTTTCAAGTATTCTGTCTCAGTTTGCGATTGCCTTCTGCAGCATATGAGTGAAAATCACTAATCATTTCACACTTTTAAGTTACTTTACCTTTCTCTTTCCTTCCTTACTCAATAATACGGTTAGAAAAAAAAAACGTACGAGTTATTTTCATCCAGCAGACACATTTCGCAATGTAATTAAATCCTGTTTGCAGTCTTTTCAACTGTAAACGAGAAGTTGCTGTAAGCTTACTTTTATTCCACGTGATCAGAATAAGTATTTAACAATTAGCTCGCTTTTCTTGTCAAATATATTTGCTAAAATGTTGCTCCGTGGTTTAATTTGAAATCCGACTTTTTTGTGATTTTAAATTGGGGCATCATGTTACTCTAGAATTTAACCGTTATTGAATTATTATGAAGCACATTTTATATTAACTTCAGCCTTATTTGCCTACAGTTGCGGTTTTAACCTTCAGGAATTCAGTTAGTTAGATAAATAGCTTTGCCAGATTCAATTCAAAAAAGAGTTAACATATTGTATTCTCCCGAAGAATGCGTTGCTTTAAAAGTGTCTGGTAACAAAAGAAATGTTTCGAAAAGCTTCTAATTTTAAATATTTCAGTCTTCAGAATATGTTTTTATATATATTATTAATGTTTTGGGTTGTAATAAAGATGTTTTCTAGTTACCAATATTAGGATAATACATAGCTGACGAAGTTGAATTATAGTCATACAATTTTGTTTGGTCATATTAAAAAGGATAACATAAAATGCGTAGCTTTTATTTTATGGAACTCCAGTACATTAGGAAAGTTTAAAACTTATGTAAACAATTCTAATATACAAACATGCACAAAAATATGCATAATTAATTGACTTCCAACCCTGCAAAATAGAGAACTGCGACTTGTGCGGTGCCAGAAGCATCAAGCATAAACCATGGATGATTGAAAAAAGGACCTGCTACTCAGATGGATGGCACTTCCTTTTTGTACAATGTCGATGGACATTTAGTGTATGGCTGAAGTTTGCATTAGCCAACGTATTTGATGTGTTTTATGTCGACGGTAAAGGTAGGTGGGGGGTAATGTCAAGGTGGATGGGGGACGGAGGAATGGATAGTGGTGAATAGGTGTATTATGAAAAGGTATGGGTATTTGAACATGTTGCAGATTCGATACATCTTCACCGTTAATAATGTTCCTCAATAGTAACAGCATCTTTTAGCAAGAAAATGCACCATATCATTATCAGGAATGGTTTGCACAGCATCCACCACCTTCTTTACATGGTAAGCCAAATCTCAGATCTCAACCACATGAACATTGCGGAAAGCTGAAGAACGAGGCATCTGATGGAATCATACATCATTAGTCACTGCTACTCAACTATGGTTGCTTTACATCAATTGGCTGAACATACATTCAGAAGTATGTCATAATCGCCTCAGTGCCGTCTCGGTGACAGAGTGGTATCTCGTTAGTTCGCAGTGACACCGAAGCTGACGAGATCGAGGTTCGAGTTCCTGTCTTGGTTGGTTGTTTGATTATTTGTGTGTAGCTGTAACCAAGATAGTGGTCAGCAGTAACTTTTCTCTTAGTGAGGCATGTCCTTGTACGAGAAGGCTCACACAAACTAGAAGTGCTCTAGGACTCTTCTCCCTCCTATATGCTGCAAATTAATCAATTAACCTACTAGTATCCAACCACGTCATGTGTTTCGAATCCCTGGAGATTCTACACAATATTAGGTGGCTGGACATAATTTATTGGCCAATGAAGCGTATATTGTGCAAAAAAAAAAAAACACCCAAGTTTCACTACCACGCAAAATGTTACAAAGAATCAAACTGTTACAATGCATTAGTTTTAGTATTAGTTAAGCATAAGTTTCTTCTGAGTGGATATACATATTTTTCGATACTCTCTGCGCAGATTCTTGAAAGCTTGAGAAAGAATTCAGTTTTTTCAACTTACCACATCCTCAGTATCTCACTCTACTTTCAAAGAATAATAACTAACTAAATATGAATTTCCATCTCTTACTGATGAATTATTCGTCCATTGATCCTTGATGTGTATGTGCCAGTCAGTCTTTAAAAGAAGAAGGGGGGAGGGCATTGATCCTTGACGTGTATGTGCCAGTTAGTCATTAAAAAGAAGAAGGGGGCATTGATCTTTGATGTGTATGTGCCAGTTAGTCATTAAAAGAAGAAGGGAGGGGGCATTGATCCTTGATGTGTATGCGCCAGTCAGTCTTTAAAAGAAGAAGGGAGGAGGGCATTGATCCTTGACGTGTATGTGCCAGTTAGTCATTAAAAGAAGAAGGGAGGGGGCATTGATCCTTGATGTGTATGCGCCAGTCAGTCTTTAAAAGAAGAAGGGAGGAGGGCATTGATCCTTGATGTGTATGCGCCAGTCAGTCTTTAAAAGAAGAAGGGAGGAGGGCATTGATCCTTGACGTGTATGTGCCAGTTAGTCATTAAAAGAAGGGAGGGGGCATTGATCCTTGATGTGTATGCGCCAGTCAGTCTTTAAAAGAAGAAGGGAGGAGGGCATTGATCCTTGACGTGTATGTGCCAGTTAGTCATTAAAAGAAGAAGGGAGGGGGCATTGATCCTTGATGTGTATGCGCCAGTCAGTCTTTAAAAGAAGAAGGGAGGAGGGCATTGATCCTTGACGTGTATGTGCCAGTTAGTCATTAAAAGAAGAAGGGAGGGGGCATTGATCCTTGATGTGTATGCGCCAGTCAGTCTTTAAAAGAAGAAGGGAGGAGGGCATTGATCCTTGATGTGTATGCGCCAGTCAGTCTTTAAAAGAAGAAGGGAGGAGGGCATTGATCCTTGACGTGTATGTGCCAGTTAGTCATTAAAAGAAGGGAGGGGGCATTGATCCTTGATGTGTATGCGCCAGTCAGTCTTTAAAAGAAGAAGGGAGGAGGGCATTGATCCTTGACGTGTATGTGCCAGTTAGTCATTAAAAGAAGAAGGGAGGGGGCATTGATCCTTGATGTGTATGCGCCAGTCAGTCTTTAAAAGAAGAAGGGAGGAGGGCATTGATCCTTGACGTGTATGTGCCAGTTAGTCATTAAAAAGAAGAAGGGGGCATTGATCCTTGATGTGTATGCGCCAGTCAGTCTTTAAAAGAAGAAGGGAGGAGGGCATTGATCCTTGACGTGTATGTGCCAGTTAGTCATTAAAAAGAAGAAGGGGGCATTGATCCTTGATGTGTATGTGCCAGTTAGTCATTGAAATAAGAAGGGAGGGGACATTGATCCTTGATGTGTATGTGCCAGTTAGTCATTAAAATAAGAAGGGAGGGGGCATTGATCCTTGATGTGTATGTGCCAGTTAGTCATTAAAAGAAGAAGGGAGGGGGCATTTATCTATGATGTGTATGTGCCAGTAGTCATTAAAAGAAGAAGGGAGGGGGCATTGATCCTTGATGTGTATGTGCCAGTTAGTCATTAAAAGAAGAAAGGAGGGGGCATTGATCCTTGATGTGTATGTGCCAGTTAGTCATTAAAAGAAGAAGGGAGGGGGCATTGATCCTTGATGTGTATGTGCCAGTTAGTCATTAAAATAAAAAGGGGGGGGGGGAAGTGGCTCAGTCAATAGCGCGCTAGGCTCATAATCTGCAGTTCCTAGGTTCGAGTCCCAGCTGAGCCAGCGTTGAGATATAACTCCATAAAACTAGCCCCCCTGCACTCAGTTAATAGGATTCACCGATGTACAGTAGCTCATAAAATATATACGAACACTGTGGTTGATTACAGAATTCAGAAAAACTATCTGGCAACGATCTGTTTAGAAATTAGTGATCTGGCAACCTTCGTGTACAGTACATGAAGGCTGCCAGATCACTAAGTTCTAAAAAAATCGTTGCCAGATATTTTTCTGAATTTTCTAATCAACCATAGTGTTTGGATATTTTTTGAACGACTGTATTTGGAAAGGCAGCCGTCCGTCGGATGGGACGCTAGGCCAAGGCTCTCTGTGCAGGAGAGCCATACGCTGCGCACGTTAAAGAGCATGTTAAATGGCCTTGACGGGAAGCTACAATCTGTCTCCTAACAGCTGTCCAGTGGATCCCCTCCCTCAAACGAATCTCAAACGAAAATATCCAGTGGATTCCCTCCCTCAAACGAATCTCAAACGAAAATATCCAGTGAATCCCCTCCCTCAAACGAATCTCAAACGAAAATATCCAGTGGATCCCCTCCCTCAAACGAATCTCAAACGAAAATATCCAGTGGATCCCCTCCTTCAAACGAAAGATTATGGTTCTGTGGCAGAAGGAATCCTCCAGTTGAGGCCATCCTGCGAGTTCTTTCATGACACCATAAAAGTAGCTGTGGTGGCCTTCTTGATCAAGATATCCTTGTCCGGTTTCGGACAACGAACTTATAATAACATCAATGCAAGTTAAAAATTTCAAATTCGAAGGATTATTATTTGTTTAAAAAAAGCCAGTAATTAATTGCAGACTACCTAATAATACTTCTATATCGTAAAAAAGAAATTCGTGTATTTAATATTCCTTTTAAATTGTGCGGATGTAATAATCTGAAGTTGTGTATATGATTACGACATGTATAACTAGTTCCAATCTCTGCCGTTGGTGGCGTAATTATTTTCCAAAAAAAAAGTAAGGAGTATAATTCTTCTGAATCTGTTACTCGTGGCATTTATATCGTTCTCACTTCGAGAAAAACCTACTTTCCTCAGTTTCAGTTCCAACTTTGAGTTGGGTTGTTTTACCTCTGAGCGGCACTTTTTTGCACACCATGGGCTAAATTGCCAGGTCACATGAACCCCGAAGGCTCAGAGAAGGTTGGGGGAGGGGACCCACTGGAACAGCTGTTCGGAGACAGATGGTAGCTTCTCGTCAAGGCCATCCAGCGTGTTCTTTAACGTGTACAGGGTATGGCTCTCCCGCACACGGAGCCACGGCTTAACGTCCCATCCGACGGATGGCGGCCTTTCCAAGCCCATCGGTGTCCCCTACTGACCGTGGGCAGGGCGGGGAATTTTTGCGGAGATAAATCTCAATGCTGACCCAGCTGGGACTCGAACCTGGGAACTACAGATTACGAGCCTGGCGCGCTACCGACTGAGCCCCCCCCCCCCAAAAAAAAAAAAAGTAAGGAGTATATCTTCTGAATCTGTTATTCGTGGCTTTTATATCGTTCTCATTTCGAGAAAAATCTATTTTCCTCAGTTTCAGTTCCAACAGTGCACCCGTTCGAATTACATCATTGAAAATAAGGATTTTGATAATTATTGCCAAGAATGTTCAGATCATAGTGGTACTAGTATTAACTAGTATTCATTTTTAACGGAATTCACTTGAAATACATATTCCTGAAGAGAAATTCTAGGAAAACTCCTCTATTCAGGCAGCTCACTGCAGATAAAAAAAGACTTTGCTTATGGTCCATAAAAAACGAGGTTGTATGTATTAATACTTTATACTACGATAATTAATGTTCCAGTCAGCGTGTTGTCCCAATTATTGAAACACGGTTCGTCAGTGAAAAGGTTGCACGGCTCTTCTTTAAGCCTTATGTTCCCTACAACATGCAAAGGTCTGTTTCCAATTGAGTAGGCTTTCATTGGAGATCAAGAACCCATCTCGATATGAAAGTCCCCATATCCTGACCACTCAGCAGAATCGCTTGCAGCTGTTTGGGAGAGGCCAGACGGGGATCTGTAGCAACACTAAAGCCTCTGAAGGCATCAGATGATTTTGACGTAGTGGTAAGGATCGATCAGAAACAGTGGCGGCTTACAGGGGAAGGAATCAGGTGGGTGGAGACTGCATTGATTGATAAGGGTTCATAAAACTACAGGCAATAAATAGATCAGGCGTTATCCAAATGACGAATTAAGAGCATGATGTGCTGATTTCAGTCTTTGAATATAGGGGCGGGGGGGGGGGGGGGTGGCTCAGTCGCTTGCGCGCCAGACTCGTAATCTGCAGTTCCCAGGTTCGAGTCCCAGCTGGGTCAGCGTTGAGATTTATCTCCGCAAAACTCTCCACCCTGCCCACGGTCAGTAGGGGACACGGATGGGCTTGAAAAGCAGCCATCCGTCGGATGGGACGTTAAGTCGTGCACCGTGTGCGGGAGAGCCATATCTTGTGCACGTTAAAGAACACGCTGGATGGCCTTGACGGGAGGCTACCATCTGTCTTCCAACAGCTGTTCCAGTGGGTCCCCTCCCCCAACCTTCTCTGAGCCTTCGGGGTCCTTGTGACCTGGCCATTTAGCCCATGGTGTGCAAAAAAGTGTCGCTCAGAGGTAAAACAACCGAACCCAACCAATTATTAATCTGTCAATTTACCTTGAATTAAAAAGACGTATTTCAACTACTTTTAGCTTCAAAATTCCACTATCCCAAATTTGCCTAAATATTTTTTCAATCGATATGGATCCCAGTAAATAATGTTGATACAGAACAATAATTTATAAAGTAATATTAAATTTGAAGGCGTATGGCTGAAACTATAACTGCAACACTTATAATACTTCCTTTCATTCCATTGAGTTATTTTACGTCTTAGCGACAATTTTTTTGTACACAATGGGCTAAACAGCGAGGTCACAAAAACCCCAATGGCTCATGGAAGGGGGCCAACTTGTTAGAAGACAGATGATAGCCTCCTATCAAGGCCATATAGCATTTGTTTTAATGTGCACTGGGTATGGCTCTCCCTCACACAGGGGGGGGGGGGGGGGATGGCTCAGTCGGTAGCGCGCCAGGCTCGTAATCTGTAGTTCCCAGGTTCGAGTCCCAGCTGGGTCAGCGTTGAGATTTATCTCCGCAAAATTTCCCGCCTTGCCCACGGTCAGTAGGGGACACCGATGGGCTTGGAAAGGCCGCCGTCCGTCGGATGGGACGTTAAGCCGTGGCCCCGTGTGCGGGAGAGCCATACCCTGTGCACGTTAAAGAATACGCTGGATGGCCTTGACGGGAGGCTTCCATCTGTCTCCCAACAGCTGTTCCAGTGGGTCCCCTTCCCCAACCTTCTCTGAGCCTTCGGGGTCCATGTGACCTGGTCATTTAGCCCATGGTGTGCAAAAAAGTGCCGCTCAGTGGTAAAACAACCCAACCCAACCTCACACGGGGCCACAACTTAGTGTCCCATCCGATGGATGGCAATCTTTCCAAAGACCATCACTGTCCCTACTAATCAAGGACAGGATGGGGAGTTTTACAGAGATAAATCTCAACGATGGCCATGGTGGGACTTGAACCTGGGAATTGGATATTATTATACGCCTAAAAAATGAGTTTAATAAAATAGAAAACACCGAAAGAAGTATAATTTTAGTACTAGAAGTGGAGGTATATAAATGTGGGTATTATGTGTTGAATATTTATTTGTGTTGTTGGTGCGATTCAGTAGTTTTTTATCGATATGTAATACGATGAGCAAGAGGCAAAACTGTTGCTGCTTTTTAAATTCTGTAATCCTAGACATTGCATTTGTTATCGTATATGAGATTTAATATTCTTGGGTCTATAATAGTTTAACTATTGTTAATAATGCAATTTTGCGAGTTTGATCAAAATCTCTCTCAAGAGTCACTAAAATTCAGCATCAGCTTCCTTTGCATCCTAATTTCAGCATCAGTTCCTTAAAGCAACGTAACGCTTTGATCCCCAACCACTGAAAACGTCCTTCCGAAAAAAATGGGGAAGAACTTTTCCTAAATGCTAAGAGCTACATAGTAGTACCAAATGCAACATACAGCTTCCTCTTATATTTTAAACCTTTTGGAATTTCGCTCCGGAAATTATCTAACCTCCAAAATAAAAAAAAAAAAGGAAATATGCAAACGTTTGCTGAGATCAAAAGTTATATCTAGAAACCTCTTGTTAACTCTTAGTAGTAGACAGGCATATAGCAAGGATTTTGTTTAGGGGAGGGTTGGGTTGTTTTACCTCTGAGCGGCACTTTTTTGCACACCATGGGCTAAATGGCCAGGTCACATGGACCCCGAAGGCTCAGAGAAGGTTGAGTGAGGGGACCCACTGGAACAGCTGTTGGGAGACAGATGGTAGCCTCCCGTCAAGGCCATCCAGCGTGTTCTTTAACGTGCACAGGGTATGATTCTCCCGCACATGGGGCCACGGCTTAACGTCCCATCCGACGGACGGCGGCCTTTCCAAGCCCATCGGTGTCCCCTACTGACCGTGGGCAGGGCGGGGAATTTTGCGGAGATAAATCTCAACGCTGACCCAGCTGGGACTCGAACCTGGGAACTACAGATTACGAGCCTGGCGCGCTACCGACTGAGCCACCCCCGCCCCTGTTTAGGGGAGGATATGAGAATTTAGCTTCTAGGGTGGGTTGGATTGTTTTACCGCTGAGCAACACTTTTTTGCACACAATGGTCTAAATGGCCAGGTCACAAGGACCCCGAAGGCTCAGAGAAGGTTGGGGTGGGGACCCACTGGAACAGCTGTTGGGAGACAGATGTTAGCCTTCCCGTCAAGGCCATCCAGTATATTCTTTAACGTGCACAGCGTATGGCTCTCCGGCATACGGTGTCCTTTCCAAGCCCATTGATGTCTCCTACTGACCGTGGGCAGGGCAGGAAGTTTTGCGGGGATGAATCTCAACACTGGCCCAGCTGGTATTCGAACCTGGAAACTGCAGATTACGAGCCTGTCGCGCTACCGACTTAGCCACCCCCGCCTCTTCTAGGATGGGGATCCTAAAAATTTAGTTTCAGGGGGAGAGGGTGTCTGAGAATAAAACTTGAGTAGGGTTTCTCGATTACTAAAATATTTTACAGGACAGAAAAGATTAAAATGGTATTCCATACGGAATAAAATTCTATAGCTACTTTTTAATCTTTTTTAGTATCGACATACAGTATACTATGAGGTTTCAATAAAATTATACAAACACAACTGTTTTGGATTTCAAAGCAGGTAGACAAGTTTGAGATTTCGTATAAGACGGCCGGATTTTCGTTGGGGGGGGGAAGGGGTCCGGACCCCCTGATCGCACACTTTGGGTACGTCCCTGCTACTAGAGGGTTGTTGCGAAGAACAGTTGTTAAGAGCAGCAACAGATTTGAAGAAGGAGTTGATCTTTGAGTCATGATGGTGATGCTTTCTTTTTACAATTTCCTTAAAAGCACGAATATGAGTGTGGTGGGAGTTGCTCAGTCGGTAGTGCACCGGACCTTAATCTGCAGTTCCCAGGTTCGAGCCCCTACTAGGTCTGCGTTGAGATTTATCTCTTAAAACTCCTCATCTTGCCCTCTGTCAGTAGGGGACATCGATGGATTTAGAAAGGTTCCATCCGTCGGATGGGATGTTAAATCCTGTCCCTGAGTGAGATAGGCCACACACTATATGGCCTTGACGGGAGACTACCTTTATGTAATTTGTCTCTTAACAGCTGTCCAGCGGGTCCCCTTCTCTGAGCCCTCAGAGTCCTAGTGACCTGGGGGCGGGGTGGCTCAGTCGGTAGCGCGCCAGGCTCGTAATCTGTAATTCCCAGGTTCGAGTCCCAGCTGGGTCAGCGTTGAGATTTATCTCCGCAAAACTCCCCACCCTGCCCACGGTCAGTAGGAGACACCGATGGGCTTGGAAAGGCCGCCGTCCGTCGGATGGGACGTTAAGCCGTGAACCGTGTGCGGGAGAGAGCCATACCCCGTGCACGTTAAAGAACACGCTGGATGGCCTTGACGGGAGGCTACCATCTGTCTCCCAACAGCTTTTCCAGTGAGTTCCCTCCCCCAACCTTCTCTGAGCCTTCGGGGTCCTTGTGACCTGGCCATTTAGCCCATTATGTGCAAAAAGTGCCGCTCAGAGGTAAAACAACCCAACCCAACCTAGTGACCTGGCAATTTAGCCCATGGTACGCAAAAAAAAAATGGCGCTCATAGACACAACTCAACGAAAGTGCTTACAACAAAGCTGCATTTTAGGGTCATATGATGAGCCAAAGTAATTGATGATACATCGGGTAATCTTCCAAGGCTTCTTCGCGTTTCCTAGTTATTTATCTTAGAATAACTTTCTGTTTTCCGTAGGATAGACATTTATTCCACTTTTAGAAAGCTCAACATAAATTTAAGTGCGAATTGCAACATTCACTGAAAGAAATCGGATCAAACTTATTTGGTGCAAGGCGTATGCAACGCTGTCCATAAAATAGAATCGAGGTCTTACGTATTCATTTAAAAAAAAAATAACTAGCTGCAGCATCTGTGGGCCGTTCCTGTAGAAGTTTCTCTGCAATACATTAGGAGAGGATAAAAAGGCCAAATCTTTCGAATAGCGGAAAAAGGTGGAACTCACCACTAAAATGAATGGTTATAACTTTGAAGAATGAGACGGTGAAAAGAATGAATCAAAATATTGCTTTTCGATGAGATATCGCCTCTTTCTTCCAGTCCAAAAGGTTTTCTACTTCACTTGGGTGGAAATGCGCTCCGAAACGAGATTAGGGTGAAAAGATAAATAGAAAAGAATCGTTCTAAGAAAATGTTTTCGCACCAAATAGATAACTTCGAAATTTAATATCCTGTGAAATGGAGACTTAGTAGAAATCGCTGAAGGGGAGTATTTTGCTTTTGAAGAGGAACAAATGTATTTTCGAGGCATTTGGAAATCGATATCTTGCTAAATGTGAACAGAGAAGAAAGGAATGCTTGATAATTTTGTTTGCATTTATTATTATTCTTTTCTTACCACAGCTAAGAATTTGAATGTGTCTGGACAAAGGTACATTTTGGCCTGCAGAGAAGTATTGATAAGTAATGTGAATATCTTACAATGCTTATTGTCTGTTAAGTAAAGGAATTGGAGGATATTTGGGCAGATGTAAACAGAATTTGAAAATATGTTAAAGGAATTATTGTAGTCAGCAAAGTTATGACATGAATATATACATAAAAAAACCTCATACAGCCACGGGCTATGGAGGTCCTAGCAGACTAATTTTCCTCTCCAGACAGGTCTGTAGGGGCGGGGGTGGCTCAGTCGGTAGCGCGCCAGGCTCGTAATCTGTAGTTCCCAGGTTCGAGTCCCAGCTGGGTCAACGTTGAGATTTATCTCCGCAAAATTCCCCGCCCTGCCCGCGGTCAGTAGGGGACACCGATGGGCTTGGAAAGGCCGCCGTCCGTCGGATGGGACGTTAAGCCGTGGCCCCGTGTGCGGGAGAGCCATACCCTGTGCACGTTAAAGAATACGCTGGATGGCCTTGACGGGAGGCTACCATCTGTCTCCCAACAGCTGTTCCAGTGGGTTCCCTCCCCCAACCTTCTCTGAGCCTTCGGGGTCCTTGTGACCTGGCCATTTAGCCCATGGTGTGCAAAAAAGTGCCGCTCAGAGGTAAAACAACCCAACCCAGACAGGTCTGCTCTGAGCTCCAGCTGCTGCATTTGGCCACTGTTGGCCAATTCTAGCAAGATCCAGTTTGACATTGTTTGACATTATTTTATGTTTGAAAAGTATCCGAGTTGAGTTGTTTTATTTCTGAGCAAGATCTTTTTTGCACACAATGGGCTAAATGTAGGATGACCAAATTTAAAGAAAAAGATCCGGGAACTTTTGGAGATTTTATCTGAACTATGGACCTTTTATTAAGGTGACAAGGCCGGGATCAAGAAAAAAATAGTCGAAGTGGGGGGGGGGAATCTAAGAATTCAGTTTCTGGGAGGCTCCGTGAATTTAATTTCCTGGGTGACTAGGGAGGGGGGAGGGGGAGGTCTGAGAATAAGGGTTGGATTGTTTTACCTCTGAGCGGCACTTTTTTGCACACCATGGGCAAATGGCCAGGTCACATGGACCCCGAAGGCTCAGAGAAGGTTGGGGGAGGGGACCCACTGGAACAGCTGTTGGGTGACAGATGGTAGCCTCCCGTCAAGGCCGTCCAGCGTGTTCTTTAACGTGCACAGGGTATGGCTCTCCTGCACACGGCTTAACGTCCCATCCGACGGACGGCGGTCTTTCCAAGCCCATCAGTGTCCCCTACTGACCGTGGGCAGGGCAGGGAATTTTGTGGAGATATATCTCAACGCTGACCCAGTTGGGACTCGAACTTGGGAACCCTGAGAATAAGACTTGAGCAGGGTTTCCCCAGGGGGTTTCCCATAGGGTAAATTATTTCACCGAACAGAAAAGTTAAAATGATATTCTATAAAGAATGAGATTTTACAGTTGTTTTTTTTTAAAACTATTAATAGCGTCGGACATAAAATATATGGCTGAAATAAAATTACACAAAGACAAGTGGTTTGGATTTCAAAGCAGGTAGACAAGTTTGAGATTTAGTATATTCTTATGTTGCACAAATTTCACGGCAGTGAAATATATAAGTTACTTTAAGCTGTCAGTACAGTCGCTTAAAAAAGTATCCGAACACTATGGTTGACCACAGAATACAGGAAAATATCTGGCAACGATTTTTTTTAGAAATTAGTGATCTGGCAACCTTCGTGTCATGTGACACGAAGGTTGCCAGATCCCTAATTTCTAAAAAAAAATCGTTGCCAGATATTTTTTCTGAATTCTGTAATGAACCATAGTGTACGGATACTTTTTTGAGCGACTGTAGGTGGTCATATTATTTTGATGCTAGATCGTGTGGGCTCACTCACGGAAATATTGAGCGTGTGCAGCAAACTGGAGCGAGTGCAGTAACTGCACACGCTCCAGTTTGCTGTGAACGGTAACTGGAGCGTGTACAGTTGCTGTACAAGCTCCAGATATTTTTCCTGAATTCTGTAATCACGTGACACGAAGATTGCCAGATCACTAATTTCTAAAAAAATCGCTGCCAGATATTTTTTCTGAATTCTGTAATCAACCATAGTGTTCGGATACTTTTTTGAGCGACTGTACAACGAAGTAAGTAAGTAGCAACTATCGACAAAATAAGTTCTGAAATCTTGGAAAAAAAAGAAGTGGAAATCGATTTTTTTTTTAATCGCAGCTCGGTCCCCTTTCTACAATTACGTCCCTGAAAAAAAAAATAATTCTAGTCCACTCCTGCCTCAGTAACTGTAAATGAATTATTTGCATTGTGACAGTTTGGAATGAAAAATGTTAAAGAAAAGGCACCAATTAATAATAGCCCTTCCCATTGAAATAAAACTTCTTATTGTGTTTCCCAAAAACGTCTTCTGTAGTCAGAATTTATTGATGTAAAAGAAATGAACAGAAATCCTCCTAGTGTCATCGGATTCTTTGGAGCTGGAGCAAAACGGAGTTTCTACATCGTCGCATCCATTTCACTTCTTCAGAAAGAGACCTCTGCTACAGAGTTTACGTCATTTATCACCGATCCTGTCTCGGTGACGTCATTTATCATCTGGCTCCGTCCACCAAAGTCACAATGAGCTGTCTAAGCGGCGAGAGAATCCCACGTGGTGTTTTTTATACCTCTTAACGAACCCGCGCGGCTAATTTCGGAAAGTCAACCAGGTGTCCTAAATTAGGCTTCCCAATGGAAAAGTGATGATATATTGGAAAAGCGTTGGTTCTAAAAAAAGGAGAGATAATTCAAGTTTTCGTAACTTAGCCCTAATTTGACAACGCAGAAGTAGATTTAGGTTTAACCACAGGTTGGTTATTGATGCCGGTCGAACTTGGAGGGGAAAAAAAATTGCGCGAAAATGAATGACCTTATGAAAAATCAATTTCTGTGTGGACTCCAGAGTTCCAGGTTAATAGAATTTTGGTGATTTGATTTAGTTATGTAAACAACTTAATTTCGAGGCTTTTGCAACGCCCATATTGACTTACCGACCATCATGTTGGCAGAGTCAGCAAAATTAATGAAGGAACGAAATCTGAAAGAATTGCAACTGAGCCCTATCATCAAAATATTTACTTCAAAATGCTGAATTAATTGTTGAATAGGTAGTGTGTATCTCTGTCGATTTTATCCTGTCACTTCTAAGAGAGAAGTTTAATTCATCTTCGACTTGGAGACGTTCTTTTACATAGAAATTTCAGCTGTTAAAAATGCCAATGATATATCTTTAATGTACTTTAGGGAGTTCATGTCTGTTTGAACAGGAACTCTTCCTAGGTTCTAAGGACCACCAAATGCGGTGTTCACTGTTTGGTGTAACAAATGAGTTATAAACATCCTGTCAGAACTTAAGAAAAACGTTTGCTTCTCCCTAAGAAAGAATGAGGGAAGGCTTTTTTCCCAAATAGTAAGAACCCTAAATTCGGGTGCGGGGGTGGCTCAGTCGGTAGCGCGCCAGGCTCGTAATCTGTAGTTCCCAGGTTCGAGTCCCAGCTGGGTCAGCGTTGAGATTTATCTCCGCAAAATTCCCCGCCCTGCCCACGGTCAGTAGGGGATACCGATGGGCTTGGAAAGGCCGCCGTCCGTCGGATGGGATGTTAAGCCGTGGCCCGCGTGCGGGAGAGACATACCCTGTGCACGTTAAAGAACACGCTGGATGGCCTTGACGGGAGGCTACCATCTGTCTCCCAACAGCTGTTCCAGTGGGTCCCCTCCCCCAACCTTCTCTGAGCCTTCGGGGTCCATGTGACCTGGCCATTTAGCCCATGGTGTGCAAAAAAGTGCCGCTCAGATGTAAAACAACCCAACCCAACAGCCGTTCCAGTGGGTCCCCTCCCCCAACCTTCTCTGAGCCTTCGGGGTCCATGTGACCTGGCCATTTAGCCCATGGTGTGCAAAAGAGTGCCGCTCAGTGGTGAAACAACCCAACCCATGGCCTCGTCTCTTACGTTGGGAAATATCTTCTCCTCCTCTTTTTTTAGAAAATAAAATATTTTGAATATTAATATTGCCATGTACTCTTTGTATCGTCATATAAACATTTGTATTAAACTGATATCTCTTCGTAGTCCGTTAAATCAAGGATTAATTGCATGATTCTGAAAGGACATTTCCGATTTAGAATCCAGGTCTTACCTTTCTCTTGGATGCTGCAAGACGTTGATCCCTCGCATCTTCAGCCTCCCCTGGTGTTCTCTTCCCCCACACAACGATGGCTATCCTGGTGTACGTGTAGATGAGCACAACAAGTGGAAAGAAGTACTGGAGCATCATGAGTGCCATGCTGTAGTAATAGCGTTGAACGTTCGTGTCCCATGCCTCCATACAAGTGTAGCGTTCTGTGAGGTTGAGAGCCACCCAATCAGGAGGCTGTTCGAGGCGTGACAAAATGGCGGTGGGCAGAGGGGTCAAGAGCGCGACGAGCCACACGAGGGCGATGATGAGTTTGGCCTGCAATTTAGTCATCCTTGGCCTCAGAGGATAAAGGATGGCAATATAACGGTCCACACTGATGGCCACTAAGGTGTAGGCACTGATAAATACAGACACTGCTTGCGCGTAACTGACCACCACGCACATTACGGCCCCAAAAGGCCAGTATTGGAGTAATAAGTTCGACACAAATCCGAATGGTATACAGAGGCACGCCATAAGGATGTCTCCCACTGCTAGATTGACAATGAAGAAGTTAGTGACCGTCCTCATACGCTGATAGGCTAACACGATGTAGCACACGACACCATTTCCTCCAATGGCGGCAACGGAAATGACGATATACATGACGTACATTAGGGCTTCGACAGCTTTTGGCACTGAAGAGGAAGCTACATCGGTGTGGTTGAAAGGCTGGTCCCATTCCTGAGCCTCCCCTACTGCTAGAAGGGAGGCATTGTCCCCAGCTCCTAAGTACAACGTGTAGGAAAAGTTCTGGAGGTTCGGATCATCCGCCATCTTCTTGTTGGGAAATAGAGGTGGTCCTTTATGTCGTCACATCCTGTTGTAGTGAGATGATCGTCTGGTGTCAGAGGTGAAAGGTCATCTGCAGAGGAAACAAAGAGCAAGATAATCTTTTAAGACTGTTTTCGAATAAATTAAAACAATTCAGTTTCTGATACCTGTTACTTTTTTTGAAAAAATTTAGTGTCAACCCCAAAAACCAAAATGGAAAAATTAATGTTTTATGCCTCTGTAAGTCGTCTAAGATTTTACACAAGACGAAAAGCGATAATGTAAAAAAAAAAAACCTACTCAAATATAAATGTGATTAGACGCAATTTTTGCTCTCTTGGATCGAATATATTTCTCAACACACACCTCTCATCTACATTATAAATTCTTCTATGGTGAACCAATCACGAGCAATGCTGTCAATGCATTCCCTTGCAGAGCTTTATCCAGGGATGTTGGGAGGAACATAGAATATGGATCCTATCTGAAGATTTTTAATGCATGGAACGAAGGTGACAAAATATTAATTACAAATATTTTGCAAACATTTGTCTTAATAGACTATTGAGATGAAGGGTTACAACATGTATTGCACTACAACATATATTTACAGGAAAAGAAGCTTAGGGGAGTTCTGGTTTGTTCCAGTTCGTCGCAATAACCTGTGCTCCCCCCCCCCCCTTTAATTATGTTTTCAAGGTGGTATATGTGATTTGCATCGCCATTACACCACAAAAAAATCTGAACTCTTCCTCAGTAATCTGGATTTATAAGGAAATACTAGGAACGGTGGAGTATGGATTTAATCGTTACATCTGTATGGGATCTCCTCAGTCCAGGGATTTCCCTACAGTATACAATAAGGGATTTCCCTACAATATACAATAAGGGATTTCTCTGCAATATACAAGTATACAATAAGAGATTTCTCTACAATATACAATTATACAATAAGGGATATCCCTACAATATACAAATATACAATAAGAGACTTTCCTACAATATACAATTATACAATAAGGGATTTCCCTACAATATACAATAAGGGATTTCCTTACAATATACAAGTATACAATAAGGGATTTCCCTATAATATACAAGTACACAATAAGGGATTTCCCTATAATATACAAGTATACAATAAGGGATTTCCCTATAATATACAAGTATACAATAAGAGATTTCCATAGAGAATGCAAACACTGCATTTCCCTACAAATAGAGAAAAAGGGATTTCTGCAACGAATACAAGCATACATTTCCTGCAATATAGAAAAGAGTTTTCCATAGAGAATACAACCAAGGATTTCCTTACAGTACATAGAAAAGAGGTTTCCTTAGATTGTAGATACGATAAGAGATTCCTCTACAAAATACACCGAGGATCATAGCAAACTATTATATTCAGTAATTCAATGTATTTTTATATTATTAAATATTTTATAGAAAATAACTATAATAATTAAATTAGAGATGCAATTATATATCACCCAATCTTTCCAATACGCTTTGAGCAAAGTGCTTGCTTGTACAATGAACTAACATGTTTCATATATACTTACTATACTTTTGATGAATTCCTTACCTGAAATTCGTCGTCTTCAAACTAATGATACAGAAGTTAACATATTGAAGAACTGTCTCATAGATCACTTGAAGTCTCATAGATCACTTGATTCACAACCAGCTATAACTGAAAAGAGACACCGAATACACAAGGAGATCGTGTATGCATATATGATCATCAGGAGCTGTCGGAATAGTCAATCCGTCTTTTGCAGTCCCCACAGGCTAAAAATATGTAGAACAAACAAGCTATAAAATGGGGTTTATAGGTCACTTGCAGTGGCGAAGTATCTGTCCATTTTTCGAAATGAAAATATTTCAATTTTCCTTGATGTGTCTAGCAGGATTGATCTGCAAGGATTCCAGTGGTGGTCGTCAAGTTAAAACACTTGAAACGATTGAGAAGTTGTTCTGATAACTACAAGGTGATTTAAAGCATGAAATGTAGCAGGTGCTTTAAAATATATACTACTATTAATGAGATGTTTATTTTCTTTAGTTATAAGAAAGGTAACGGCCAACTCCACACTCTTTAAGTTTTTTTTTCGATTTGTGATCAGACCCGCAAAGCTACGAACCTTATCTGCAGGTTATGACAGAACAAACAACCATGCTGAAAATCGAACTCGGAACCTGGCAATTGCGACGTTACCGCGAATCATGCGATTCCGCTGAAGCATGAATGATTCAATGAAAGATTTCCCTACAGTAAAAAATAAGATATTTCGCGAAGAATACTACAACCAGTGATTTACCTAGAGCAGTGGTTCTCAACCTTTTATGCTTCACGTAACCCCTGGAAATATGTATGTAACTGGCGTACCCGTTATATAGATAGATAAAACTATAGTTATAGTATAACAATGTGAATAAAATAAAGCATATATATATATCAGTGGTTCTCAACCTTTTATGCTTCACGTACCCCCTGGAAATGTGTATGTAACTGGAGTACCCCTTGTATAGATAGATAAAACTATAGTTATAGTATAACAATGGGAATAAAGTAAAACATATATATATATAACATATATCTAGCGACTTTTGAGCTCTCACGGCGTAACAAAAAATTTTACCGCTTACCCCACGTTGAGAATCCTACTCTAGAGTACAGACCAAGGAATTCCCGTACAGAATGTAACCACAGATTTCCCTACGATGCAGAATAAAAGATTTCTCTACGATATAGAACAAAGGATTTCCCTACGATCTAGAATAAAAGATTTCTCTACGATATAGAATAAAGGATTTCCCTACGATATAGAAAAAATGATTTCCCTACGATGTAGAATAAAAGATTTCTCTACGATATAGAATAAAGGATTTCCCTACGATATAGAATAAATGATTTCCCTACGATGTAGAATAAAAGATTTCTCTACGATATAGAACAAAGGATTTCCCTACGATCTAGAATAAAAGATTTCTCTACGATATAGAATAAAGGATTTCCCTACGATATAGAAAAAATGATTTCCCTACGATATAGAAAATATGATTTCCCTACGATGTAGAATAAAAGATTTCTCTACGATATAGAATAAAGGATTTCCCTACGATATAGAATAAATGATTTCCCTACGATGTAGAATAAATGATTTCCCTACGATGTAGAATAAAAGATTTCTCTACGATATAGAATAAAGGATTTCCCTACGATACAGAATAAATGATTTCCCTACGATGTAGAATAAAAGATTTCTTTACGATATAGAATAAAGGATTTCCCTACGATGTAGAATAAAAGATTTCTCTACGATATAGAATAAAGGATTTCCCTAAGATGTACAATAAAAGATTTCCCTACGATGTAGAATAAAAGATTTCTCTATGATGTAGAATAAATGATTTCCCTACGATGTAGAATAAAAGATTTCTCTATGATATAGAATAAAGGATTTCCCTACGATGTAGAATAAAGGATTTCCGTCGACAACACAATCAGGACCTTTCCCTACAAGTACAGAATAAGAGATTTCTGTAAAGAATACAACCTGACATTTCTCTGCAGTATAGAAACGAGAATTCTACAGAAAATTTCTCTGCAATATAGACATTTCTCTGCAATATAGAATAAGAGATTTTCATAGAGAATACCACAAGGGATTTCCGTACAGTATATAGAAAAGAAATTTCTTTAGAGTGTAGAATAAGGGATACAAAATTCAGCGAGGTTCATCACAACTATTATGTTCAATAATTCAATGCATTTAGATGCGTATAGTTAGATTAGAAAGTAAAACTAAATTGCGATGTTAAACTTTATAACGCACACAGTAGGGTAGTGTTGGGAACGTGGGTGAAGAACTCTGCCAAAAAAAAAAAAAATCGCATTTCAGGGTGTTCTTTAATGTACAGTGATGATGCACAGAACCGGCCAGGTCTAGCACCTAACGTCCGACCCCGCCTTCTCGTGGTGCAGGCCGTTAGTACCTTTCAAAAGAGATATTCTCTTTTGGAAGGGAACGGAAGGGGAGGGCTGCCAGTTCAGTATGGCCTACTGATCTGGTCATCTATGGCCACTTTTTTCTTTTTTTTTCAACCCTGCTGAGGAGTGGTCAACTTTACAGGGTCCTGGTACTGAGCATTTATACCTACTAGACTGGACTTGTTTATGGATTTGAGCTTGATTATGGATCCTGGACTTGCTGCACTGGTGGGCCTCTGTTGAGGGAGAGTCTGCCGCAGTGTTTTCTGTTTGCTGCTGGGTTGCCAGCTCTAAGTGAACAGAGGCATGGGATACCTTATATCAGCTGGTGGATAATCCTAATCAGAGGCCATCGCAGGTACCTGAACCTTACTTAGCTAGTTGGGCATCGTCAAGCCTAAACTGGAGTAATGTGTCTCAGGCAGGCCACATGGTTCTTGAAAAAGTCCACTTGAAAAGGTGGTGCCTGAAGTTCCTACCAGCATCGGTGACTTCAGCCTTTAGCGGAGGAAGAACAGGTCTTTGCCCCATGCCTGCGATCAGGGGGCTGTTTGATATTGTTGGTCCTACCAATCTCAATAAACCTAATTTCTTTAAAAATCCTACTAATCATTTTCTCTCTGCAGGAACGTGGAACGTGAGGACATTACATAGAGATTATTCTCTTGATATCCTCATGCAGGAATTCCAGCGCTATAACCTAGATATTCTCGGCTTGCAAGAGACCAGATGGACAGGTAAAGGTGAGATACTTAAAAATAACTTTAAATTTCTCTTTACAGGGAGGGAGGATGGAAAGCATCACCAAGATGTGGGTCTGCTGCTCAGCAGACATGCTAGTGATGCTCTTCTAGGATATGAGTGCATTAATGAAAGGTTTCTTACAGCAAAATTTCAGACAAGCATTAAAGACTTGAATGTTATCTGCTGTTATGCCCCCACTGTGGATTCTGATGAGGATGAGAAGGATAGGTTTTATGGACAACTTCAGGATATTTTGAATTCTGTCAAGAAAGGAGATATTACCCTTGTTCTTGGTGACTTCAATGCCAAAGTTGGTACCGACTCTGACCTTTGGGGAGGAGTAATAGGCCCTTTTGGTATTGGTAGCTGCAATGGCAATGGGCAACGTCTCCTATAGGTAAGTAAACTCAATGGTTTCAGAATAACTAACACATATTACAAACACCGCGACATACATAAATACACATGGGTTTCACCTGATGGGCTGCATAAGAATATGATTGATTATATATTAATTAACAGCAAATGGGCTAGTTCTGTTAGAAATACCAGGGCATATAGGGGAGCTGAAATGGGATCTGACCATTACCTTGTTAAAAGTGTCTTTCAACTTAAACTTAAAAAGTGTTGTGCTAAAGTTAAAAAATTTACCTTTAATACTGAAGCACTGAAAGACCCAGTTATAGCTAAAGCTTACCATGATAGGTTACTTAGTCATTATGACAGTCATGGTTTGCTTAATACTGAAGTTGAGGAAGAATGGGGCCATTTTAAACAGGCTTTTTTGGAAACTAACAGTACTCTTTTAGGGAAAAAGGAGCAGAGGAGGCAGAATTATTTAAGTGATAAGGCACTTGAGCTTATTTCAGAAAGAAGGAACTGCAGGAATGTCCTTAATCAGTACCCTACTAGTCCTAATAGAAAGCATTACAAAGAACTTAATAAACGTGTAAAGGATCAGTTAGCTACTGATAAGAATCTTTGGCTTGATGGCCTTGCTGACAAAGCTGAGGAAGCAGTTAGACAGCACAACAGCAGAGAGCTCTACCAGATAGTTAATGTTTTGTGTGGTAGAAAACGAACAGGTATACAGGGATTGAAGGATAAACAAGGCAAGGTTATAGAAGGTGAGGATTCTGTCATGGCTAGGTGGGCTGAGCATTTCAGTGATGTTCTAAACAATGTGGCTAGTTCTACTCCCATTGTTTGCAATGATGATAGATGCATTGTTGGCTTTAATGTTGGCCCTATAACACAATCTGAAGTTAGTTTGGCTATTTCTAAACTTAAACTTCATAAATCCCCAGGGGTGGATGAAATTACTACGGAAATGCTTAGAGCTGGGAATGTTTCAGTTACCATTTGGATGACTGAAATTTTGAATAACTTTTATGATAAAGGCATGGTTCCTAAAGATTTTACCAGAGCTATTATTATCCCTATTTTCAAAAAAGGTGATCGCAGTTCTTGTGATAACTATAGGGGTATCAGCCTACTCTCCGTTCCAGGTAAAGTTCTTTCCATGATTGTGCTTAATAGAATTAAGAATCTGGTTGACAGGCAATTGCGTGATGAGCAATGTGGATTCAGAAGTGGTAGGGGATGTGTGAATCAGATATTTTCACTTAGGCAGATTCTTGAGAAATGTTTAGAGTTTCAGAAACCTTTGGTTGCTAGCTTTGTTGATTTCAAAAAGGTTTTCGACTCTGTTGATAGTCATAATTTGTGGTTGATTGTGAGATCATATGGTATACCAGACAAGTCAGTTAACATAATGAAAGCTCTCTATAATAACACTGAGTCATGTGTGAGGGTTGGTAAGTCTTGTAGCAATTGGTTTAGCATTACTTCTGGTGTTCGACAAGGGTGCATTTTGTCTCCTTTTCTCTTTAGTTTGGTTGTTGATTATGTTATGCGAAATTCACTTCAAGGGAAAGCTTTTGGCCTTAAATGGGCTGGAGATACGAAAATTTCTGATTTAGATTATGCTGATGATTTAGCCCTTTTGGCAAATGATGTTGATGAGATGAACTCTTTCATTCGAACTGTTGATGAGACTGGTAGTACAGTAGGTTTGGTTATAAACAGAGAGAAAACTAAAGTGATGAAAATTGGTCAGGCAGGTTGTGATTCAGTTAATCTGAATGGTTGCAGTCTTGAGCAGGTGTCACAGTTTAATTACCTTGGGAGCTGCGTAACTGATACTGGTGATGTGCGGCATGAGATTAACAGACGAATAGGTATTGCTGCCGGGACTTTTAAGAATCTATTGAGATTGTGGAGAAATATGCGTATACACCTAAAGACTAAAATTAGACTGTATAATAGTTTGGTTCTTTCTAGGGTTAGTTATGGTAGTGAAACCTGGACGCTGTGTAAGCAAGATAACAGGAAACTAGATGCTTTTGATTATAGATGCTTACGCAGTATCTTGGGTATTAGGTGGTTTAACTTTGTAACTAATGATGAGGTTAGGCAAAGGAGTCTGCAACCTCCTTTAAGCAGCATATTGTGCAGAGAGAGACTCCGCTGGTTTGGCCATGTTGCCCGTATGGATAATTATAGATTGGCGAATAGGGTTATGGACAGTGTGCCTAGAGGCCTCAGAAGGAGGGGGAGACCTAGGATGCGGTGGGCAGACAATGTCAAACAGGACCTTGTTAGAATTGGTGTACAGTGGCCGGATGCAGCAGATGTAGCTCAGGACAGATATGCTTGGAGAATTAAACTGCGCGGTCTGGTTGGACCTCCGTAGCCCATGGCTGCTTGAGGATGATGATGATGATGATATGGCTATCCTGCACTTGAAGTCACGGCTTAGCGTCCAAATCGACGGATGGTCCTCTTTTTTCACCCAAGGTAGCAGAGATAAATCTCAACGTTGACACAGTTGGGACTCGAACCTGGGAGCTACAGATTACGAGCATTGCCTGCTACCGACTGAGCCAACATCCGTCCTAGGATCGTAACAATGAGGCAAAAACGTGAATCTAGATGTTTTAATATTATCGGGAATCTCCAAATGGGAACTTTTATTCATCACCCTCCCCTTCCTGAAAACGATTATATACCTTTTGTGATCGGTTAGTTAGATGCGATGTTGTCGATTTATTCATTTGAATCACTAGGTCTACCTCATTAAAATTGTAAGGTGGCAGTTTTAAAATGTGGCGGGGGTGGCTCAGTCGGTAGCGCGGC
Organism: Ryuthela nishihirai; assembly: GCA_038380435.1. Classification (NCBI taxonomy): domain Eukaryota; kingdom Metazoa; phylum Arthropoda; class Arachnida; order Araneae; family Heptathelidae; genus Ryuthela; species Ryuthela nishihirai. Next base: position 23,256,773 of record JAWZYU010000013.1, read on the forward strand.
AGGCTCGTAATCTGTAGTTCCCAGGTTCGAGTCCCAGCTGGGTCAGCGTTGAGATTTATCTCCGCAAAATTCCCCGCCTTGCCCATGGTCAGTAGGAGACACCGATGGGCTTGGAAAGGCCGCCGTCCATCGGATGGGACGTTAATCCATGGCCCCGTGTGCGGGAGAGCCATACTCTGCGCACGTTAAAGAACACGCTGGATGGCCTTGACGGAGGCTACCATCTGCCTCTTAACAGCTGTTCCAGTGGGTCCCCTCCCCCAACCTTCTCTGAGCCTTCGGGGTCCTTGTGACCTGGCCATTTAGCCCATGGTGTGCAAAAAATGCCGCTCAGAGGTAAAAGAACACAACCGAACCGTCTTAAAATTTGAACACCACCTTCTTGAATATCCCTTTACAGTATAACACTAAATGCAGTTTGTGAAATGAGTCGCCAATGAATTCCTGAGCATCGCTGTAGCTAGCAGCCGCTCATTCGTCTTTCCCTGTGACGTGGTGAGGAATGCGTTTGTGTGATAAATCGGCAAGCTGCACCAACTCGATGCAGTCCACACATATGCGAAGGAGTGAACACTTATAGAGATGCTTTTACGTCTGTTTGCTGACAACATGCCTCAGGTGAAGGAAGGAGACTGACGGCTGCATCTTCATCCTGGTACTCCACCAGGTGCAACCTGGAATAAGAAAGGTAAACACATAAAGGGATCCCGAAACAGCGAAACTTCTTTCTTCTTTCTAAGTGGTCTGTGAAACATACTGCAGACCATAACTTGTCAAGGATGTCTTTCTTTCGACTCTACTATGATGGAGTCTCTAGGATTTGGAAGATGCTCCTGAAAACTTTCTCCACATGATGGACTGTAAATTAGCAGATGGCGGAACTTCAGGAGGATGAAATATAAGACATTCTTTCTTTCACTATTTTTTTCTTTCTCTTTTTTGGTAAAGGGTCTGGTTTTGATATCAGGAAAGATGGGAATATGGTTGTTTAAAAGTACATTTCATTTATTTTAATCATCAACAGTGTCAGTTTTTCTACGCACTGCCCGTAAACGAAGATGGATCACCTGAAAGATCTAGATATCTGCGAAGGTATACGGAGGAAATTCTTTCGGGAAAAGAACAGCTGTTGATACGCGTTTTTGAAAAAGCTTTACATTCTATAGAACGTGGTGAAATTAAAATGCAAGTGCTCCCACTAAAGCAGCAATTGTTGTTGACTAATATCGATAAACAAGCTCAAAAATAATGGCCGTTTTTAAATCTCAGCTTCAACAAATCAGAACTCAGCTCATAATAAACCTCATTAATCAAAATGACAACCATCATAATCAACACATTTTTTGGCGATTAGAAGCAAGTCGATCTTTATTATTATTATTATCAATGTTATTTTTTTTATAACTAGAAGAATTTCGATAAAATTCCGGAGTTCTGGCTTTGATAAATTCTTTGAAGGCGTTTTCTGCTGCCTCACAGTTGTTGAAGATTTTTTCGTGGAGAAAGTTGTTCAAATGGTTGAAAAAGTGACAATCCGTTGTCGACAGGTCAGGTAAATAAAAATAAATAAATACCTTCTCAAGCAGCTGCTTGCCACAGAGGGTTGGGTTGGGTTGTTTTACCTCTGAACGGAACTTTTTTGTACACCATGGGCTAAATGGCCAGGTCACGAGGACCCCGAAGGCTCAGAGAAGGTTGGGGGGTTGGGTTGGGTTGTTTTACCTCTGAGCGGCACTTTGTTGCACACCATGGGCTAAATGGCCAGGTCACATGGACCCCGAAGGCTCAGAGAAGGTTGGGGGAGGGGACCCACTCTAACAGCTGTTGGGAGACAGATGGTAGCCTCCCGTCAAGGCCATTCAGCGTGTTCTTTAACGTGCACAGGGTATGGCTCTCCCACACACGGGGCCACGGCTTAACGTCCCATCCGACGGACGGCGGCCTTTCCAAGCCCTTCTGTGTCCCCTACTGACCGTGGGCAGGGCGGGGAATTTTGCCACAGAGATCTTACAGGAGCCTGTCAGTTTTTATGCCATAATAGAAGGTCTGTGAGGATGACAGGACCTCACCCGAAACACTCGAACCCAGGTCCATTAAATTAGTAGCCAAGCGTGCTAACCACTCAGCCATGGGACGGCACATGGTGGATAAATGGATGTTTTGCTATATTTATTTATTTGAACGTTGGAAGCAAGGAAACCCTCAACTTGGATGTCAACTAAAACATTAAGACAATAAGTGGATAATTGGACTTTGGGTTGTTTTACCTCTGAGCGGCACTTTTTTGCACACCATGGGCTAAATGGCCAAGTCACATGGACCCCGAAGGCTCAGAGAAGGTTGGGGGAGGAGACCCACTGGAACAGCTGTTGGGAGACAGATGGTAGCCTCCCGTGAAGGCCATCCAGCGTGTTCTTTAATGTTGGGTTGTTTTACCTCTGAGCGGCACTTTTTTGCACCCCATGGACTAAATGGCCAGGTCACAAGGACCCCGAAGGCTCAGAGAAGGTTGGGGGAGGGGACCCACTGGAACAGCTGTTGGGAGACAGATGGTAGCCTCCCGTCAAGGCCATCCAGCGTGTTCTTTAATGTTGGGTTGTTTTACCTCTGAGCGGCACTTTTTTGCACCCCATGGGCTAAATGGCTAGGTCACAAGGACCCCGAAGGCTCAGAGAAGGTTGGGGGAGGGGACCCACTGGAACAGCTGTTGGGAGACAGATGGTAGCCTCCCGTCAAGGCCATCCAGCGTGTTCTTTAACGTTGGGTTGTTTTACCTCTGAGCGGCACTTTTTTGCACACCATAGGCTAAATGACCAGGTCACAAGGACCCCGAAGGCTCAGAGAAGGTTGGGGGAGGGGACCCACTGGAACAGCTGTTGGGAGACAGATGGTAGCCTCCCGTCAAGGCCATCCAGCGTGTTCTTTAACGTGCACAGGGTATGGCTCTCCCGCACACAGCGCTATAAGTTTAACGTCCCATCTGACAGATGGCCCACCTTTCCAAGCGCATTGATGTCCTCTACTGACCTAGGGTAGGGCGTGGAGTTTTGAAGAGTAAAATCTCAAAGCTATCTCAGATGGAAGTCGAAACTGGGAACTACAGATTACGAGCCTGGCGCGCTACCGACTGAGCCACCCCCGCCCCAGGATAATTGGACTAAATGTGTGAAATGTTGCGTCAAGCTCGTGATATGTAATTCCCAGGCTCGAGTCCCATCTGGATCTAGAATTGTGATTTCTCCCTGATAAACCTTCACTCGATCAGAAAGGGGATACCTATGGGCTTGGAAAAACTGCCATCCGTCGGTTGAAACGTCAAGCCGCGACCCCGTGTGCAGGAGAGCCATACCCTAGGCACGTTAAAGAACACTCTGGATGGACTTGACGGTACCATCTGTCTCTTAACAGCTCCAGTGGATCCCTTTCCCCAGCCTTTTCGGAGCCCATGGGGTTCTTGCGACTTGGCCATTTAGCCCATTGTGTGCAGAAAACTCCCCAACCCAACTGTGAACTATATGCTACATCTTTCTAGTTATGTTTTAATTACAACTTTGGTTTAAAAAATATGTAACTTAAATTCAGAAATTCAATGTTTTTTAAGATTTTTTTTAAGGTTGGGTTATATTGTTTTACCTCTGAGCGGCACTTTTTTGCACACCATGGGCTAAATGGCCAGGTCACATGGACCCCGAAGGCTCAGAGAAGGTTGGGGGAGGGGACCCACTGGAACAGCTGTTGGGAGACAGATGGTAGCCTCCCGTCAAGGCCATCCAGCGTGTTCTTTAACGTGCACAGGGTATGGCTCTCCCGCACACGGGGCCACGGCTTAACGTCTCATCCGACGGGCGGCGGCCTTTCCAAGCCCAGCGGTGTCCCCTACTGACCGTGGGCAGGGCAGGGAATTTTTGCGGAGATAAATCTCAACGCTGACCCAGCTGGGACTCGAACCTGGGAACTATAGATTACGAGCTGGCGCGCTACCGACTGAGCCCCCCCCCTTTTTTTTTAAGAATCTTAAAGATTGTTATGATATATTATCAACGAAGAAAACCTTTTTTTATTCCTCTAAGGGCCAATTATTTAATTGCATCTCTTTAATTATATATAAGATAGTGTTTTTATCTTTAAAGATTGGAAATTACAGATTCGTTTAATTTCTTTCTCATGTAGACAAAAAAAAACATCTGAGAAATATCTGCTCGTCGTAATCCTCAGCAGATAAAAGTTCAGTCAGTCAAAGAAATTGCTCATTTCCCATTAAAATTATGCGCTTATTAAAGCTGCTACTAGACCCTAGGCCAAATGCACCAGGAATGTACTCTAAGGATTATTTTTTTATTGTAAGGCCTCCAGGTGGTTTATTCGCAATAAGCGAACATTTTTCACCGTCCTGAACTCGTTAAAGTCAAATTCTATGTGATCACGTAATTGAAACTGACAACTAACCGTCTGGAAATAAGAGAAATGAGATGTCGAGAATCTTCTTCTTCGAGATAGATCGGCCACATAGGAAGCGGTTTTAGCTGGTTGAGCAGCTTATTGTGAGGTCGTTTCCGTTTGTAGAGAATGGTTTTGCTTGTTTTACCTCTGAGCGGCACTTTTTGGCACACAATGGGTTAAAGGTCTAGGTCATAAGGATTCCGACAGCTCCGACAAGGTTGGGGGGAGGTACAGTCGCTCAAAAAATATCCGAACACTATGGCTGATTACAGAATTCAGAAAAAATATCTGGCAACGATTTTTTTAGAAATTACTGATCTGGCAACCTACGTGTCACGTAATTACAGAATTCAGGAAAAATATCTGGAGCGTGTACAGCAACTGTACACATCTGCGTAACACGAAGCTGTACACATCTAACGTAACACGTTCCATCTGCGTGAACGGTAACTGCACACGCTCAATATTTCCGTGAGTGAGCCCACACGATCTAGTATCAAAATAATATGACCACCTACAGTCGCTCAAAAAAATATCCGAACACTATGGCTGATTACAGAATTCAGAAAAAATATCTGGCAGCGATTTTTTTAGAAATTAGTGATCTGGCAACCTTCGTGTCACGTGATTACAGAATTCAGGAAAAATATCTGGAGCGTGTACAGCAACTGTACACGCTCCAGTTACCGTTCACAGCAAACTGGAGCGTGTGCAGTTACTGCATACGCTCCAATTTGCTGTGAACGGTAACTGCACACGATCAATATTTCCGTGAGTGAGCCCACACGATCTAGTATCAAAATAATATGACCACCTACGGTCGCTCAAAAAAGTATTCGAACACTATGGTTGATTACAGAATTCAGAAAAAATATCTGGCAGCGATTTTTTTAGAAATTAGTGATCTGGCAACCTTCGTGTACTGTATGCGAAGGCTGACAGATCGCTAATTTCTAAAAAAAAATCGTTGCCTGCACATGTGCTATGAACATAATGTTCATAGCACATTGGATCGTGTGACCTCACAAAGACCTGGATCGTGTGGGCTCACTCACGGAAATATTGAGCGTGAGCGTGTGCAGCAAACTGGAGCGTGTGCAGTAACTGCACACGCTCCGGTTTGCTGTGAACGGTAACTGGAGCGTGTACAGTTGCTGTACACGCTCCAGATATTTTTCCTGAATTCTGTAATCACGTGACACGAAGGTTGCCAGATCACTAATTTCTAAAAAAATCGTTGCCAGATATTTTTTTCTGAATTCTGTACTCAAACATAGCGTTCGGATACTTTTTTGAGCGACTGTAGGTGGTCATATTATTTTGATACTAGATCGTGTGGGCTCACTCACGGAAATATTGAGCGTGCGCAGTTACCGTTCACAGCAAACTGGAGCGTGTACAGCAACTGCACACGCTCCAGTTTGCTGTGAACGGTAACTGGAGCGTGTACAGTTGCTGTACACGCTCCAGATATTTTTCCTGAATTCTGTAATCACGTGACACGAAAGTTGCCAGATCACTAATTTCTAAAAAAAAAATCGTTGCCAGATATTTTTTCTGAATTCTGTAATCAGCCATAGTGTTCGGATATTTTTTTGAGCGACTGTTCGTTAAAGAACATGTTGAATGGCCTTGATGGGAGGCTGACATTTCTTTATTAACATCTGTCCAGTCCATCCTCTTCATCAACTCTGTGTGAGCCCCTGGGGTCCCTTTTAACCTGATCATTTAGCCCACTGTAGACAAAAATGGACTGTTCAGGGATAAAAATCCCAACTCTGTGGCCGTACTATAGTGAGTTGTTAAGAATGGCATTTCCAGTGAGATTTCTGACATCTATTGATCTCCAAAAGACAGAACAATTAAGATGTTTCCTAAAACAACATGAAATACTGAAATTGAAATTATTAGATGCCAGTCGAAATTTTAAAACGTTGGTTTTCCAACTGTGTGTTGCGAAATATAAGTAAAAGTTTTTAGAATTTTTTTCACTGTGTGCAACTTTACATGGAGGTTACATGGCGGGCGTTTTTTTTAGCGTGGTTAATGTGTTGTAAAATTCTTCATCTTGTATAGACCGTGTATGATATGTAAGGTCAAAAGAGCAGCCTGGGCTTGAATTGCAGCATAATAATATCACAGAATTTGAAAATAGTGGCTGTGTTTCGAACAGAGATACGTCCCGGAATCTGCTGGATTTTCGTGCAGAAGCTTGTTTCGCTTTCCCCACCATTCTTCAAATGTCCAGTGAAACTTATTCCTATTCGATCGGTATTTTCTCTTACAAAATGAGCTAAGATATCTGTGTCTCAGACTTTTCTAGATGAATCTTTGAAGTTCAACCAAACTCCATATACCTTGTCTCATGGGGGCGGGGGTGGCTCAGTCGGTAGCGCGCTAGGCTCGTAATCTGTAGTTTGAGTCCCAGCTGGTCAGCGTTGAGATTTATCTCCGAAAAATTCCTCGCCCTGCCCACGGTCAGTAGGGGACACCGATGGGCTTGGAAAGGCCGACGTCAGTCGGATGGGACGTTAAGCCGTGGCCCCGTGTGCGGGAGAGCCATACCCTGTGCACGTTAAAGAACACGCTGGATGGCCTTGACGGGAGACTACCATCTGTCTCCCAACAGCTGTTCCAGTGGGTCCCCTCCCCCAACCTTCTCTGAGCCTTCGGGGTCCTTGTGACCTGGCCATTTAGCCCATGGTGTGCAAAAAAGTGCCGCTCAGAGATAAAACAACCAACCAACCTTCTCTCATGGTACAGTTTACAAATTTCAAAGTTTTCGATTCTCTGCACATAGTTCTCGCTGAAATGGGTTTTGAAGTATTGCTAGCGGTCACCTCTCAGCTGATGAACTGTTCTAGCAGCTCTGTTTAGCCATACAGTTCGTGCCAACAAAAGCCTGTCTCTCAGAGTCTCTTTCCTCCAGTATTTGCTGCGATTCGCGGACGTTTTTTCGAGATTGTTGCCATTCTCCATATTTATTTTATTTATTTATTTTTGCCATTCTCCATATTTATTTTATTTATTTATTTTTGCCATTCTCCATATTTATTTTATTTATTTATTTTTGCCATTCTCCATATTTATTTTATTTATTTATTTTTGCCATTCTCCATACGCTTGGGACATTGTGACCCGTGATTTCCCGCTCAGTTATATCACCTCTGTTACGGATGCTTCTGCGCATTGCTCTGAAATAATCAGTCCCTTTTGGAAGTCAATCTGAGCAGATCTTTTTATCCATGTCGCACTTGACTTTGCTTTCCACCATGCCTTACAGCTTTTATAAGGCACTTTTATATATTTACGTCAATAAGGTTGGGTTGGGTTGTTTTACCTCTGATCGGCACTTTTTTGCACACAATGGGCTAAATGGCTAGGTCACAAGGACCCCGAAGGCTCCGAGAAGGTTGGGGGAGGGGATCCACTGGAACAGCTGTTGGGAGACAGATGGTAACCTCCCGTCAAGGCCATCCAGCGTGTTGTTTAACGTGCAAAAGGTATGACTCTCCCACACACGGGGACACGGCTTAACGTCCCATCCGACGGACGGCGGCCTTTCCATGCCCATCGGTGTCCCCTACTGACCTTGGGCAGGGCGGAGAATTTTGCGGAGATAAATCTCAACGCTGACCCAGCTGGGACTCGAACCTGGGAACTACAGATTACGCGCCTGGCGCGCTACCGACTGAGCCACCCACGCCCCTACGTCAATAAGAAATTTTGCGTACACTGGCATGTTTCATGATACTTCGCACACGATTTGGTGCTTTTAATAATTTAGCGGGCAGTATATATAAAACTTTTATATATTAACTTTTTCCTCTTCTATTCGGTGTTAAAATTTTCCGTATGGTTCACTTCTTCCTTTACATCTGGACTAATCCTGGCGATATTTTGGGAGAGGGTGGCTCAGTCGGTTAACAGACCAGTCTCGTAATCTACAGTTCCCAGATTCGAATCCCATCTGGGCCGAAGTTGAGATTTTTCTCCTCAAAATTCCACCTCCTGTGTTCTGTAAGTAGGAGGACACTGAAGGGCTTGGAAAGGCTGACGTCCGTCGGATGGGATGTTAAGACGTGGCTTGTGCGAGAAAGAGATACCCTGTGCACGTTAAAGAACACACTGAATGGCCTTGACGAAGGCTACCATGTGTCCAGTACTCCTCGTTCTCTCAAATTTCTATGAGCCCTCGGAGTCCTGGGTTGGGTTGTTTTACCTCGGAGCGGCACTTTCTTGCACACCATGGGCTAAATGGCCAGGTCACATGAACCCCGAAGGCTCAGAGAAGGTTGGGGGAGGGGACCCACTGGAATAGATGTTGGGAGACAGATGGTAGCCTCCCGTCAAGGCCATCCAGCGTGTTCTTTACCTCTGAGCGGCACTTTTTTGCACACCATGGGCTAAATGGCCAGGTCACATGGACCCCGAAGGCTCAGAGAAGGTTGGGGGAGGGGACCCACTGGAACAGCTGTTGGGAGACAGATGGTAGCCTCCCGTCAAGGCCATCCAGAGTGTTCTTGAACGTACACAGGGTATGGCTCTCCCGCACACGGACACGGCTTAACGTCCCATCCGACGGACGGCGGCCTTTCCAAGCCCATCGGTGTCCCCTACTGACCGTGGGCAGGGGGGGGGGATATTTGCGGAGATAAATCTCAACGCTGACCCAGCTGGGACTCGAACCTGGGAATTACAGATTACGAGCCTGGCGCGCTACCGACTGAGCCACCCCCGCCCCCCGTCGGATGGGATGTTAAGACGTGGCCCCGTGTGCGAGAAAGGGATACCTTGTGCACGTTAAAGAACACACTGAATGGTCTTGACGAAGGCTACCATGTGTCCACTACTCCTCCTTTTCTCAAATTTCTATGAGCCCTCGGAGTCCTGATTTGGCCATTTATCCCATTGTGTGCAACAAAACTGCTGTTCAGAGGTAAAACAACACAACCTTACTCATTAAATCCCGCAAAGATGTTCATCGTACGCGTTCAAGCAAAGCAGTAAATTAAATTGTTATTTGAATAAACATTTTCGGAGTCATTAGCGTAAACTTCACGGTCGAATATCTGTATTCAGATTACAGATACGTTCTTGTTACAGTGAAACAAAACGCAAGACAGACAAAAACAACACTTATAACGCGAAAGAATTCTTTTCTGGCAACATAATTCGGCGGGCACAGAAGTTTATTAAAAATGTAAACACTTAAGAAACACGAGATGCTTAATTAGCATAGGTAGAGTCAAAAGTAACCTGATTCTCGCACGAATGCATTGCAAAAACTATTTATGGAACACGTCGTGTAGTAATTAGTTAATTTCCCTAATGACCAAAATCTGAACTGAAGAGGAAAGTTTTGCCACATTTCGCATTTATTAGGCATCATCCACTTTTAAATCGTAATCGGTGTTTTGAAGCTGCAATTTAAAAAATTTATTTTCTTATAGGCCGCATCATAAATTAAGTTGGGTTGGGTTGTTTTACTTCTGAGCGCACTTCTTTGGCACACCATGGCCTAAATGGCCAGGTCACATGGACCCCGAAGGCTCAGAGAAGGTTGAGGGAGGGGACCCACTGGAACAGCCTTTGGGAGACAGATGGTAGCCTCCCGTCAAGGCCATCCAGCGTGTTCTTTAACGTGCACAGGGTATCTTCGTGTCACGTGACACGAAGGTTGCCAGTTCACTGTTTTCGAATCGTTGCCAGATATTTTTTTCTGAATTCTGTAATCAGCCATAGTGTTCGGATACTTTTTTTCAGCGACTGTATCGCTCAGAGGTAAAACAACTCGAGTGAATACGACAGAAGCATTATTTCGATAAATAAAGATCAGTTGAGGAAGTCTCGGCCAACCTTTTAGTTCAATTAAAATAAACATCAAAGATTTTCCAAAAATCCCTTTCGAAGTTTCTTACTGCCCAATAGTACATGTCAAACCTCGTAGTTTTTCAAATCAACTGGCTTCGGTTCACGTACGATTCATGCTAATGTCATTAGTCCAACGTGTCCTTTAAATTCTTCTCAAGCTAAGTCTGGTTTTACAAACTGCTTCGAAACAGTCTCGCGATCCCTCTAGCTGTCTTTTCAAGCAAAACATATTGTTCCGAGAACGGTTAGATCGATAACAGTGTCCCGTGGATTCCCTCGATTGTACGGCCCCCTTTAGTTCGTTCCCTTCTTCCGTGTAAGTTGTTTCCAATATATCTTACGCTCTGAAATTTTTTCCCTTATCAATCATTCCCTTATTTTCTTCTGTATCCATCTTATGAGATCTTCGGAAGAGCTGTAATTGGAAGATCCATCTCTTCATTGGATCAAAACGATTGCTCTCTCGGGACGAGTTCGTATTGCCTTTTTTTTTTCCACCAAAAAAAGATATTCGAGAAAGTCGCACGATGAACTTTCAGCACAGCTAATCGAAAAATCGGAAATGAAATATTCCATTTTAATGTTTAGCAAATACTCTTCCTTTTGAGTTGGGTTGGGTTGTTTTACCTCTGAGCAGCACTTTTTTGCACACCATGTGCTAAATGGCCAGGTCACATGGACCCCGAAGGCTCAGAGAAGATTGGGGGAGGAGACCCACTGGAACAGCTGTTAGGAGACAGATGGTAGCCTCCCGTCAAGGCCATCCAGCGTGTTCTTTAACGTTGAGGTGTTTTACCTCTGAGCAGCACTTTTTTGCACACCATGTGCTAAATGGCCAGGTCACATGGACCCCGAAAGCTCAGAGAAGATTGGGGGAGGAGACCCACTGGAACAGCTGTTAGGAGACAGATGGTAGCCTCCCGTCAAGGCCATCCAGCGTGTTCTTTAACGTTGAGGTGTTTTACCTCTGAGCAGCACTTTTTTGCACACCATGTGCTAAATGGCCAGGTCACATGGACCCCGAAAGCTCAGAGAAGATTGGGGGAGGAGACCCACTGGAACAGCTGTTAGGAGACAGATGGTAGCCTCCCGTCAAGGCCATCCAGCGTGTTCTTTAACGTTGAGGTGTTTTACCTCTGAGCAGCACTTTTTTGCACACCATGTGCTAAATGGCCAGGTCACATGGACCCCGAAAGCTCAGAGAAGATTGGGGGAGGAGACCCACTGGAACAGCTGTTAGGAGACAGATGGTAGCCTCCCGTCAAGGCCATCCAGCGTGTTCTTTAACGTTGAGGTGTTTTACCTCTGAGCAGCACTTTTTTGCACACCATGTGCTAAATGGCCAGGTCACATGGACCCCGAAAGCTCAGAGAAGATTGGGGGAGGAGACCCACTGGAACAGCTGTTAGGAGACAGATGGTAGCCTCCCGTCAAGGCCATCCAGCGTGTTCTTTAACGTTGAGGTGTTTTACCTCTGAGCGGCAATTTTTTGCACACCATGTGCTAAATGGCCAGGTCGCATGGACCCCGAAGGCTCAGAGAAGGTTGAGGGAGGGGACCCACTGGAATAGCTGTTGGGAGACAGATGGTAGTCTCCCATCAAGGCCATCCAGCGTGTTCTTTAACGTGCACAGGGTATGGCTCTCCCGCACACGGGGCCACGGCTTAACGTCCCATCCGACGGACGGCGGCCTTTCCAAGCCCATCGGTGTCCCCTATTGACCGTGGGCAGGGCGGGGAATTTTTGCGGAGATAAATCTGAACGTTGACCCAGCTGGGACTCGAACCTGGGAACTACAGATTACGAGCCTGGCGCGCTACCGACTTCCTTTTGAATATGTGCGTATGAATACATCTACTGATTTGTGATTAAGATCTGGAGAAATTTGATCGAGTTTGTTGCATTTCGCTCAGTTTTTTCGCTTATTTTTTTACCTGATTGGTGAATCTTTTTTTTTACAGTCGAATGTGAGATATATTATTATTCGAAAAAATACTTTTCTATAAATAATCCTTATACAATAAATCAGAATGATGGAATAAATCTTTGGAATCCTAGTGATACAAACAAACCCATAAGCGAACAAAAATGCGGGAAGACAATTGTAGCGGTTACGGTTAGGTGGTATGAATATATTGTTTAACTGTAACCACACAATTTATCCATTGGGTGATTCTATAAGAATTTTTTTGTTATCCAGAAAACTGAGCCTATATTAGAATTTCATCCAGGTGACGCCTTCGACAATGCTTTTTGAAAGTAGCATGGCAGATTAAGAACGGTAAACGCAGAATGGCCACTTCTTCAGTTGATGAAATTATTTTGCACTTTTTAACGGAACTTGCTATCTTGTAATAACTCAAATACTTGACCGATGGTTATTCATACACAGGTATCCCTCGTGATACCAAGTTTTGCTTTCAAAAAAAATAATTAAAGACCCTGTTTATAACAGATTCCAGTTTAGAATCTCGAACCGCTCTTCGACCCTCGAAACGTCCCAAAATACTTCATCATCTAGTCCAGTGTCTCGCAAACTGTGTGCCGCGAGAGATTTTCAAATTGACACTAGATATTCCAAAGATTTCATTTTGACTTGACTTGTGTTATCGACGTGCTTTAATAAAAATCTTTCAGATTTTATCAACTGGGATCTTGTAAGTATTTATCAAGCTTTTACCAAATTTTGGTATTAATTTTTGATTATTTCAAGCCATAGAATGGACAAATATTTAAAACAAACACCGAGTTATGAATTAAAGAACGAGAGCAAATCTTCAAGTAAAACCAGGCTGATGACTTCAACAGAGCGCAAATATAATGACGATTACATAAAGTTTGCTTTTATTCTTTTTTAGGTGTGCCGCGGAAAAAACAATTAGATTCAGTGTGCCGCAGAGTAAAAAAGTTTGCGAGACACTGATCTAGTCGCAAATTTCTCTTACTGGCTTTCTCCTACGCAAATTTTCTTTTGACTTTAAAATTCAATCCCCTACCCATGATTGAATACAAGTCCGAATTTAAAACCACTTTTAGTTTTCCATCTGATTTTCAATTCTGGAGATAATCCTCTCCCCCATTTCAAATTTTTCAGATTTCCGTGGTCGAATTTCGGCTGGTTGTATTTTATTATTCCGACTTTTAGAGTTAACTGAGAAAAATTGAGTTTCACTGGGAGTGCGATCCGAATCCATGACCTCTTGAAATCATGTCAGGTGTTTTGATACTGAGTTGTCCCAAAATTAGTTCAATTCCATCCAACGGGGACCATAAATTGCAATTTATATATATATATTAAATTTATTTAAAAAATAATTAATTCCGCGATAGGTAGTCGCTCTATGGTACCATCTATTGATTGAGATTGGAACAGACTAGATATCCACAGATGGATTAGTTGTTATTTTTTTTTATTTGCTCTAATTATTTTTGTTTTTGCTGGTTTTTGAATTGGTGTTGTGGTCTCATTCACCGCGTTGTGGTTTTATTGATGTTGTTATTATTATTATTATAATGAAGCAACAGAAATATCAATATCAGTGCAAGATTGAATGGGGCGGGGGTGGCTCAGTCGGTAGCGCGCCAGGCTCGTAATCTGTAGTTCCCAGGTTCGAGTCCCAGCTGGGTCAGCGTTGAGATTTGTCTCCGCAAAATTCTCCGCCCTGCCCACGGTCAGTAGGGGACACCGATGGGCTTGGAAATGCCGCTGTCCGTCGGATGGGACGTTAAGCCGTGGCCCCGTGTGCGGGAGAGCCATACCCTGTGCACGCTAAAGAACACGCTGGATGGCCTTGACGGGAGGCTACCATCTGTCTCCCAACAGCTGTTCCAGTGGGTCCCCTCCCCCAACCTTCTCTGAGCCTTCGGGGTCCATGTGATCTGGCCATTTAGCCCATGGTGTGCAAAAAAGTGCCGCTCAGAGGTAAAACAAATCAAAACAACGCAAGATTGAATAATAGAAAAGCGCAATAAATGTCCTCTAATCAAGACCCACTTGAAGAATCAGCTGAAAAATTTTGTTTCGTTGGTAGCCTACCGATTGCGGAATTAAAAGTTTGTACAGTCGCTCAAAAAAGTATCCGAACACTATGGTTGATTACAGAATTCAGAAAAAGTATCTGGCAACCTTCGTGTACTTTCGTGTACTGTACACAAAGTTTGGCAGATCACTAATTTCTAAAAAAAATCGTTGCCAGATATTTTTTCTGAATTCTGTAATTAACCATAGTGTTCGGATACTTTTTTGAGCGACTGCAGGTGGTCATATTATTTTGATACTAGATCGTGTGGGCTCACTCACGGAAATATTGAGCGTGTGCAGTTACCGTTCACAGCAAACTGCAGCGTGTGCAGTAACTGCACACGCTCCAGTTTGCTGTGAACGGTAACTGGAGCGTGTACAGTTGCCATCAAGGCCCGTCAAGGCCATCCAGCGTGTTCTTTAACGTGCACAGGGTATGGCTATCCCGCATACGGGGCCACGGCTTACGGGGCCGTCCGTCTGACGGGACGTTAAGCCGTGGCCCCGTGTGCGGAGAGCCATACCCTGTGCTCGTTAAAGAACAGTTGCTGTACACGCTCCAGATATTTTTCCTGAATTCTGTAATCACGTGACATGAAGGTTGCCAGATCACTAATTTCTAAAAAAACTTTGTCCTATATTTTTTCTGAATTCTGTAATCAACCATAGTGTTCGGATACTTTTTTGAGTGACTGTAGTCCCCGTTGGCTGAAGTTGGACAGGACTGGAATAGTTAGTGGTAGAGCACCTGGCATGTTTTCAGGTCTTGGTTCGGATCACACTCAATTTTATAACTCTACAAGTGTACCTTAATTAAGAACATTTTCTGTGTTTTTTTTCCATTATTAAATCTGGTCTGTACACTAATAGTTTCAAAAAAGTCACGTTACAGGTCGGCAGTCGTCCATAAATGCCATTAGATGTTTCAGAGTGGAAAAACTATCTCCAAAACTTCTTATGAATATGCGTGTTTAGTATTTTTTGCAGGAAACTCCTCCAAAAGTTTTGTGTTCGTGTAAGTCTCCGTGTTTGTGTGAAGTTAACACCATAGCAGTTCAAAGGAAGATGCAACAATTTTTACATCATTATTCTGTTTTGCTTCAAAGATATTTCGTGTGTGCTGAATTGATGTCAGTCCTCGCTGATTAGGTGATAAGTGCTACAAGGTCTCTATATTTAGAGTATATATATATAAATCGCGAAACGTATCAACCTTCTACTACAATGGCTTCCATAAACTAAATTGGGTTGTTTTACCTCTGAGCGGCACTGTTTTGCACACCATGGGCTAAATGGCCAGGTCACATGGACCCCGAAGGCTCAGAGAAGGTTGGGGGAGGGGCCTCCCGTCAAGGCCATACAGCGTGTTCTTTAACGTGCACAGGGTATGGCTCTCCCGCATACGGGGCCACGGCTTACGGGGCCGTCCGTCGGATGGGACGTTAAGCCGTGGCCCCGTGTGCGGAGAGCCATGCCCTGTGCTCGTTAAAGAACAAGCTGGATGGCCTTGACAGTAGGCTACCATCTGTCTCCCAACAGTTGTTCCAGTGGGTCACCTCCCCCAACCTTCTCTGAGCCTTCGGGGTCCTTGTGACCTGGCCATTTAGCCCATGGTGTGCAAAAAAGTGCCGTTCAGAGGTAAAACAACTCAACGTTAAAGAACACGCTGGATGACCTTGACGGTAGGCTACCATCTGTCTCCCAATAGCTGTTCCACAAGGACCCCGAAGGCCCCAACCTTCTTTGAGCCTTCGGGGTCCTTGTGACCTGGCCATTTAGCCCATGGTGTGCAAAAAAGTGCCGCTCAAAGCTAAAACCACCCAGCCCATCCGAAAGAAAAGAGCAGGTGAATAAAAAAAAGCATTCCTTATATTTCCTCTCCTAATTTCGCTTTTTTATTGAAATATTAAATATAAGAGGATGATTTCTTTTTGTGTCAATCGATATAAAAACGAAAAATTTTCTCTCCGTGCTGATACCTTCAACTTCTTCTCCAGTCGTGAACTGAACACAGCAACAGACCACTAGGCCCTTCCTTATCAACTGGATATTAGCTTTTGGCTCGTAAAAGATCCGTACTGCGGCGAAAGTGGAGAAGATGTTTCCAACTAATAAGAATAAATTGAGGTTGGAAGGTCTGCTACATAATGATCCCCGACTTAATTTACTTCCAAGGAAGTTGATGGTGTTTCTTGACACTGCCCTCAGTTGTCTTCCATCGTTAAAAGCCCGTTGTCAAAGTGTCGGATATTCAAAAGGAGAAAACTTGTTTTCGTAAATTATCGGATTTGTAAACTTCGCAAAACAGAAGTTTAGAAAGTTGCACATTTAATTTTTTGTCACGTAATGTTATTTTAAGTATAAATTAGTTGGGGAGAATTAATACGCATAAGATTAGTAATATTCTGCTTTGCTAATTTTAGTTTATAAAACTTTGGGTTACAGTTTAAGAAACGTGATTCTGTGGAACAACCGCCTTGCCCACGGTCAGTAGGGAACACCGATGGGCTTGGAAAGATCGCCGTCCGTCGGATGGGACGTTAAGCCGTGGCCCCGTGCGTGGGAGAGCCATACCCTGTGCACGTTAAAGAACACGCTGGATGGCCTTGACGGGAGGATACCATTTGTCTCCCAACAGTTGTTCCAGTGGGTCCCCTCCCCCAACCTTCTCTGAGCCTTCGGGGTCCATGTGACCTGGCCATTTAGCCCATTATGTGCAAAAAAGTGCCGCTCAGAGGTAAAACGACCCAACCCTGTGGAACAAAATTCAACTCGATATGCCAGTAAACGTTATCAGTTGGGAAAACTAGAGCGAGGATTCAAAATTAACAAAAACTAGTTCTTAAACGGAATATGGCAGCGCGCTTTATTATGGAAACGCTTTTGTACTCTCGTGCAGTTTTCTAATGTTAGAAAATCCTAGGGGCGGGGGTGGCTCATTCGCCAGGCTCGTAATCTGTAGTTCCCAGGTTCGAGTCTCAGCTGGATCAGCGTTGAGATTTATGTCCGCAAAATTCCCCGCCGTGCCCACGGTCAGTAGGGGACACCGATGGGCTTGGAAAGGCCGCCGTCCGTCGGATGGGACGTTAAGCCGTGACTCCGTGTGTGGGAGAGCCATACCCTTTGCACGTTAAAGAACACGCTGGATGGCCTTGACGGGAGGCTACCATCTGTCTCCCAACAGCTGTTCCAGTGGGTCCCCTCCCCCAACCTTCTCTGAGCCTTCGGGGTCCATGTGACCTGGCCATTTAGCCCATGGTGTGCAAAAGAGTGCAGCTCAGAGGTAAAACAACCCAACTTAGAAAATCCTTAAGTGGTATTAAAGGTGAATGAAGTTCCAACCACAATACATTTAATTTAAAGAAGAAAGTACGTCATATACAACAGCTGCGGAATTTAATTTTTTCTAATAAGGTCTTGTTTGGCATTGTCCACGTTACTTTAGATCTGCCCCTTGTAACGGGGCGGGGGTGGCTCAGTCGGTAGCACGACAGGCTCATAATCTGCAGTTCTCAGGTTCGACTCCCTGCTGGGTCAGCGTTGAGGTGTATCTCCGCAAAATCCCCACCCTGCCCTCGGTAAGTAGGGGACACCGATATGCTTGGAAGGTAAAAAAAAACATAAAAAACTCATCAAAAATGGGTTGAATGGTCTAAAGACAGTCGGTCCACCATGGAACCCCTTTTCTTTAGGGCTACATGCACTTTCGTGTTTTGCGTACTGCTTAATCTGGCCCTGCAGTTTCAGAATTCTTGTTTCGTACAGTCGCTCAAAAAAGTATCCGAACACTATGGTTGATTACAGAATTCAGAAAAAATATCTGGCAACGATTTTTTTTAGAAATTAGTGATCTGGCAACCTTCGTGTCACGTGACACCAATTTTTCCGGGATTGATTAGTGTCCATAAATATTACGAAATGTTTTGCGCATGGGTATTTGCGGTATACCCCATGCGCATGGGTATAGTGCATGGGGTTTTGCGGATGGTAGACAACCTATTGCATGCATGCCATTTCGGAAGAAAAAATTGGAAAAATCGGAACCTCGCGATCTGGGACGAAAAAAATTGCTCAAGATTTTCTGTGATTTGTTTTTAGCTCTTATTTAGTGGTAATATTCGCCTTGGGTAGTACCCGGCACATTTCCAATGAAACATGAGGCAAATTGCAGAAAAAGGTGGGCCATCTTTGATTTCGATCATAAAATAAAAAGAGGCCGATTCCTAATCCAGTTTAAGAACTTTTGAGCTTATGACAAGGTGTTCAGTTTTATGGGGGGGGGGGGGGGGGGGGGGGGGGGGGGGGGGCTCAGTCGGTAGCGCGCCAGGCTCGTAATCTGTAGTTCGCAGGTTCGAGTCCCAGCTGGGTCAGCGTTGAGATTTATCTCCGCAAAATTCCCCGCCCTGCCCCACGGTCAGTAGGGGACACCGATGGGCTTGGAAAGGCCGCCGTCCGTCGGATGGGACGTTAAGCCATGGCTCCGTGTGCGGAAGAGCCATACCCTGTGCACGTTAAAGAACACGCTGGATAGCCTTGACGGGAGTTTACCATCTGTCTCCCAACAGCTGTTCCAGTGGGTCCCCTCCCCCAACCTTCTCTGAGCCTTCGGGGTCCATGTAACCTGGCCATTTAGCCCATGATGTGCAAAAAAGTGCCGCTCAGAGGTAAAACAACCAACCAACCAAATCAGTTTTATGGGCAACTTTCAGATACTTAAGTGCATGATAAAAGATAATTTTTCTGTTTGCCGACGCAGTCGTTTGAGTTAAACGCAGTCAAATTGTGAATACTTTGCATCGTATTTACCAATAATCCATTGGACCATTTTATATTTCTTTCCAGCAAAGTTTAAACTTTCAGCGTTCGAGCCATAAACGGTTCCAGCATTTGTCGAGGCTGACATGCTTTCGAAACTGTTAAAGCGATTGTCAAGACTCGCCTGTTTCGGAAACAGTTAAAGCGACTGTCGAGGCTCGCAAGCTTCCGAAACAGTAAAGCGATTACCGAGGTTTGCATGCTTCCGAAACAGTTAAAGTGATTCTGGAGACTCACATGCTTCCGAAACAGTTAAAGTGATTGTGAGGACTCACATGCTTCCGAAACAGTTAAAGTGATTGTGAGGACTCACATGCTTCCGAAACAGTTAAAGTGATTGTGAGGACTCACATGCTTCCGAAACAGTTAAAGTGATTGTGAAGACTCACATGCTTCCGAAACAGGTAAAGCGATTGTCGAGGCTAACTTGTTTCGGAAATAGTAAAGTGATTGTCGAATATCACATGCTTCCGAAACAGTAAAAGCGATTGTAGAGGGTCGCATGCTTCCTAAACAGTTAAAGCGATTATCGAGGCTCGCATGCTTCTTAAACAGTTAAAGCGATTATCGAGGTTCGCATGCTTCCGAAACAGTTAAAGTGATTGTAGAGACTCATATGCTTCCGAAACAGTTAAAGTGATTGTAGAGACTCATATGCTTCCGAAACAGTTAAAGCTATTGTCGAGACACTCATGATTTCGAAACAGTTAAAGCGATTGTCGAGATTCACCTGTTTCGGAAATGATTAAACCGATTATCGAGGCTCACATGCTTTCCAAACAGTTAAAGCGATTGTGGAGTTGGAGACTTTACCCATATTTCAAGTATTATTAGTATTCTTTTGTAATGATTGTGTAACAAAAATCTCTATATCTATTCGAAAGTCTGTAAATTAAATTTTTTTAATTTTTTGAAAATTTGTTTAAAAAAATGAAAACTTTTTTGTGAAAATATGAATTCTTTTCGTTCATTTAGATGGAGTAGAATATTCTTCAAAATCATATATTTTATCGGTCAGTTTTTGGATTATTTTGTTCTTGCTTGGTGCGTTTAAAATTTTTGTTGGTGTTTTGTTTTTTAGTTCATGATTTTCAGCATCAATTGTTTTCCTGCGTACATCAGTTTTTTACACGTTCCTTTCAAAATGACAGATGAACGTCTCACTATTTATATTCAGATAAAATATCTGGCAACGATTTTTTTTTAGAAATTAGTGATCTGGCAACCTTCGTGTCACGTGATTACAGAATTCAGGAAAAATATCTGGAGCGTGTACAGCAACTGTACACGCTCCAGTTACCGTTCACAGCAAACTGGAGCGTGTTCAGTTACTGCACACGCTCCAGTTTGCTGTGAACGGTAACTGCACACGCTCCAGTTTGCTGTGAACGGTAACTGCAGACGCTCAATATTTCCGTGAGTGAGCCCACACGATCTAGTGTCAAAATAATATGACCACCTACAGTCGCTCAAAAAAAATATCCGAACGCTACGGTTGATTACAGAATTCAGAAAAAATATCTGGCAGCGATTTTTTTAGAAATTAGTGATCTGGTAACCTTCGTGTCACGTGATTACAGAATTCAGGAAAAAGATCTGGAGCGTGTACAGCAACTGTACACGCTCCAGTTACCGTTCACAGCAAACTGGAGCGTGTTCAGTTACTGCACACGCTCCAGTTTGTTGTTAACGGCAACTGCAAACGCTCAATATTTTCGTGAGTGAGCCCACACGATCTAGTATCAAAATAATATGACCACCTACAGTCGCTCAAAAAAGTATCCATAATAACTGACAAGCTCCTGTCAGATTGGCATATAAACTGACAAGCTCCTGTCAGACCTCTGTGACAAGCAGCTGCTTGAGGGGGTATTTATTTATTTATTTTATTTAATATTCACTTGTAAGCTTGAAAAGCTGGCGAATGCATTGAACATTGTTTCTTTCTTGTTGATGAGAAATGTGGAATTGTTTCCAAAAACGAATAAGATGATTTATTTCAACTCCATGTCGTATCTTCCTTTTTTTGGAGGCTTACTTCCGGAATCTGTAGTGATATAAAATCAATCCGTTTAAATTAAACGCTGAAAATATTCTTGTTTCGAAAAGATGAAAGAAATTCAATTTAAACTTTATTTCTTGAAAACGTCACCTGGGCGATGAGTTGGGAAATATCCTTCAGGACTCAGCTGGGAGTTATTTGTTTCTACTTTCTGGAAGGAATCGGATACATCTCACCTTACCTTCGATAAAAAA